>OY728126.1:980062010-980775383 GCA_963277665.1 Viscum album
AGGGGGTGTGTAGGGGGTGGGGGTGTCCAGTGGTTTGGGGGGGGGGGGCTACCCATGAATCCCCCTATCCCCTCTCATATATTTTGTTTTTTGGGTTACACATTAGTTATCCTTTTCTAATTACTTCCATATTTGTTTTCAAATGTAGGAAATGAAACCAATTGAAGAGAGATGACAAAAAAAGATGATGGATAACAATCGT
Source organism: Viscum album (assembly GCA_963277665.1). Classification (NCBI taxonomy): domain Eukaryota; kingdom Viridiplantae; phylum Streptophyta; class Magnoliopsida; order Santalales; family Viscaceae; genus Viscum; species Viscum album. The sequence goes on from OY728126.1 coordinate 980,062,213, forward strand.
CACATGGCTGAGATGGGCGTTCCACCACTAGTGCCTGTAGTGAGTATTTTATTTCAAATATATATATTTAAATAATATATAATGTCATGTGATTAATTTTGTTTTAAACATTTTTACAGGATCCACCTCTTAGGTGACAATTATTTGATGAGCATCCTAGTAGTGGTCCCAGTACTTAGGGTGTTCGTACGAGGGGGGTGGTACGAGAGCTAGGAGATCTAGTTGGCGTACCCAATTAGACATTTCCCCTCCCACTAACATACCATATATCCACATTCTAATCTTGGTGTGTCGTTAGGGGCACACAGGATATTTAGGCCACCCATGTTTTCACCACCCCTTACATATGAGTCTCCTCACCCGTCGTTACCATATCGATGATGATTCCCACTCCCCATCCATCATTCGGCTAGCCATCTGTGCCATCTTCTTTTACTTCTATTTCCTTCTCTCTGATCTTCTATATTACATCTTCTTCGACTCCTGCTCTGCCAAGGCCTGTCCCTGTAGAGTATACATTGGGACCCACTCCACCTACACAAGGTGTTCTTTTAGTTTCTGTGAATCCAGCGGCGCCCATTGATCAGACTGTCACAAGTATATTTATAGAACCCTAAGAAATTTTTATACCATTATTTATTTTCACTATAACATGTATTTATAATTTTTTTCTTTCATAATAGATACATATACTGATATGAGGTGGGGGCGGGGGCGGGGGCATACACACATGTGTGTGGTGTGGAACCGCCACACGCAGTTGATGGTGGACTACAATGAAGACAGTCAGATGATTGAAAAAATAGGGCAACAATGTTGGAGTTTTTTGGCGATGCTTTCCAAATACTCTGACATCATTCCTGTCATCCCGCTCTTATGGAGACAATTTCCAAATGAAGTCAAGGATAGTGCTTGGGATGATATATAGTTAAAAAAATCTGATGTATTTAGTGATTTTTTTTTGTATTTATATGAATTAATATTTTGGTGTCAACTTCGGTTTAATTTCCCCAATGGTGAGGGTGCATGACCAGCACGTCTAAAGGATTTAGGTGAGCTTTGGAGAGCCTATAAGCATGAGTTGTATATTGGCTGGTGTGCTAGAGTTGGAATAGAGTTAGAGGCGGTCCCTGTAGTGGATGATTGTCTGGTAGAACAATATCGGAAGATGATTACTCATTAGATGACTAACCAGTTTAAGGTATTAATCACATTTGAGATATTTAAATAAAAAATTTCCTGTTTTGAGTTAATACTATCTTTTGTATTATTGAATTTTATTTAGGAATCATCTGGAAGAAATAAAAAAAACATTGATGCTAAAAAATACCTCGACACATTGGGACTTACTACGATTCCAGATCATGAGAGGAAGCAGGTATGATAGTTGTTTATAATTTTTCTTTACAACTTTCACTTTCTATTATTTCCTCCATAATTTATTCAATTGTTAAAGTTATTATATAATTTTAGTTATGAAATTAATTATTGGTAACCTATTTTTAATTATGGTTTCCTACATTCACTGTCATTGTAGTGGGAAAAATTGAATATTGAAGGATGTGTGCCTTGAGCAAAATGGTTTTTCTCAAGTCGAAGGAAGAAAGATGGAATTGTAGTTAATGAACCAACTCAACAGCAGATTGTAAGTTTTACTTTGTTGATTTCAAATTTTAATTTCTACTTTGTAACTTAATAATCTATTTATATTTGTAACGGGCTACTTTATAGGCCCTTGATTCCTAGGAACCTGAAAATTTTGGGCCAAACAATCACTTACATCAGGTGTTGAGAGATGAGCACCCTGGCAGAGTACACTTCCAACTTGGGAAGAGTATAGTCCTGACGGGGTATTGGCCCTCCTCAGCTACAAGTTGTAGTGACACCGAGTTCCAGCTGGTTAAAGAACAGGAAGAACAGGCTAAAAAAGGTCCACATAGATGGTAGAATAGTCTGTTAGGGAAAACACTACATTTATGAAACTGGTGGAAGTTTTACGTCCAACACTTCCACCATAGGCCAGCACAACTTGTGATGAATATATATCATCGATTCATTCTATATATGGTGCACTATGTGGCAGTTCTAGTGGTGGTTGAGATGATATCAAGGAGGAGGCCGAGGCAGAGGAGGAGGAGGGCAAGGAGGAGGCCGAGTCAGAGGAGAAGGGTGAGGAGGAGACCGAGGCAGAGGAGGAGGGCGAAGAGGAGGCCGAGGAAGAGTACGAGGGAAAGGAGGAGGGAATTTAGGAGGGAGAGGATGATTATGGGGATGAAAATGAGGATGGGGGTGAGGATGATGATGACGGAGATGATAGTGATGGTGATAAGGGACAGATTGATCTGTTACATTTTTTACTGGTATTACTAAAATTTGATGTTTGATGATTTTTTGTGCCTGAATATATGTGTGATTAGGTAGGTCACATTATCTTTATTTATTTATATATAAATAATAAAACTTGACTTGATGATTTATTGTGACTGATTCACCCCTCCCCTAGACACCCCCACCCCCTAGACACCCCCACCCCCTGGACACCCCCACCCCCTAGACACCCCCCACCTTGGACAACCCCACACCCCCTAGACATCCCCCACCCCCTAGACACCCCCACCCCTTGGACACCCCTACCCCCTTGTACAACCCCTAACACCCTGGACAACACCCCCACACCCCCCACACCCCCCTATACACCACCCCAACCCACCACCTGGACACCCCCACCCCCTGGACACCCCTACCCCCTTGGATAACCCCCCAACCCATGGACACCCCCACTCCCCCTGGACACCACCCCACCCCCTAGACACCCCACCCCACCCCCTGGACACCCTCCACCCCCTTTGAAACCCCCCTGGACACCCCCTACCCCCTTGGACAACCCCTAACCCCTTGGATAGCCCCCCTGGACACCCCACCCCCATTGACATCCCCCCACCCCCTAGACACCCCCCCCACCCCCTGGACATACCCCACCCCCCTTGGACACCACCCCAACACCTGGACACCCCCACCCCCTGGACACCCCACCCCCTGGACACCCCCTACCCCCTTGGATAGCCCCCAACCCCCCAACCCCCTCGGACACCACCCAACCACTTGGACACCCCCACCCCCTAGACACCCCCACCCCCTAGACATCCCCTACCCCCCTTGGACAGCCCCCAACCCCCTAGATAGCCCCACCCCCTGGACACCACCCCACCCCCTGGACACCCCCACCCCCGCTAAACACCCCCACCCCAATGGACATCCCCCCCACCCCCTGGACAGCCCCCATCCCCCTAGACACCCCCACCTCCTGGACACCCCTACCACCTTGAATAACCCCCCAAACACCCCACCCCCCTAGACACCCCTACCCCTTGGACAACCCCCTAGATACCCCTTACCCTCTTGGACACCCCCCACCCCCTAGACAACCCCCCACCCCCTGGACACCCCCTAACACCTTGGAAAACACCCCCAGCCCCATGGAAAACCCCCACCCCCCTAGATACTACCCCACCACCTGGACACCCCCACCCCCTAGACACCCCCACCCCCATGGACAACCCCCACCCCCTGGACACCCCCACCCCCTGGACACCCCTACCCCTTTGGACATCACCCCCAACCCCCTAGACAGCCCCCACCCCCTAGACACCACCCCACCACCTGGACACCCCCACCCCACCTCAACACCCCCACCCCACCTGGACACCCCCACCCCCATGGACACCCCCCACCCCTTAGACACCACCCCACCCCCTGGATACCCCCCCCCCCAAGACACCCCCACCCCTATAGAAAACCCCCACTCCCTGGATATCCCCCCAACCCCATGGACACCCCCTACCCCCTTGGACAGCCCCTCCCCCTCCCCCCTGGACAGCCCCCCACCCCCCTGGACACCACCCCACCACCTGGACACCCCCACCCCCTAGACACCCCCACCCCCATGGACAACCACCACCCCTTGGACATCACCCCCTAGACACCCCTACCCCCATGGACACCCTAACCCCTTGGACAACCCCCCAACCCCCTAGATAGACCCCCACCCCCTGGACACCCCCACCCCCTAGGATAGCCCCCCACCCCCCAGACACCCCCATTCCCTCAGACACCCCCACCCCCTGGATAGCCCCCACCCCCTGAACACCCCCACCCCTGGACACCCCCACCCCCCTGGACAACCCCCCTAGACCCCCCTGGACACCCCTACCCCCTTGGACAACCCCACCAACCCACTGGATATCCCCTGACCCCTTGGAAACCCCCACCACTTGGACACCCCCACCCCCTAGACACCCCCACCCCCTGGACACCCCCCACCCTCCTGGACAACCCCCACCCCCTGGACACCCCCACCCCCTAGACACCCCTACCCCATTGGATAGGCATAAACCACTAGAGCCTCTACCCCATGTCACATTACCCCTTACTACAGCATGTCATACCACATTATCCAAAAATTCAAATCTCATCTGAATTCACCCATGCCTATGAAAAACAATGCCATATTCAAAACCTGAAACATGATTTTCTTATATAGGGGTTATTACCTTCTGAATTCTGAATTCAATTCTGTATGTGTTATAGATAATTCAATATTGTATGTATTCAATTCAGAATTCTGTATTGCATAGGGTAATTGTTCTGAATTATGAATTGAATTCTTTATGTATTTAATTAACTTATGAATTATGTGTTAATGTTGTATGGGTATACTTGTTGAATGTGTATACTTGTTGTAATTACCTTATGAATTATGTGTTAATTCTGTATGTGTGTATTGGGTAATTAAATACAGAACTGCAGGTATGCGTGTATTAAGAACTGGTGGAATTGCATTGCTGCGGGTGCACAGGGGGGAGGCAGGCCTGCTGCTGCTGCAGGTGCATAAAGGCTATGCCAATGGTTTACAACCATTGGAATATGTTTGAAAAGAAAACATATACCAATGGTTTACATGAAATCGTTGTTATATGTATATACCAACAGTTTACAAACCGTTGGTATAGATTCTATACCTGACTTTTCCCAACGGTTTGTGAGGAACCGTTGGTAAAAGTCTATGCCAACGGTTTGGAAACCGTTGGTATAAACATCAATTTTGATATTTCCAATGTTTTTAAACTATTGGTAAAAATTTATACCAATGGTTTCTTGTAACCATTGGTATATAATCCATTAATCACCTATATACCAATAGTTCTCATAGAACCGTTGGGATATGTATATCCCCACGGCTCCCCAACCAACAGTTTGGACAACCGCTGGTATAGTTTATACCAATGGTTGTTTGTCATTTACCAACAGTTTAAAACCATTGGTAAAGGCTAAGTTTCCAGTAGTGGAAGTAAGAAAATATTTAGAATTACCTATTGGAGAATATTTTATAAACTTTATTTTAAATGTTTATTCAGAAATATGAACTTCTTGGGTTTTTGGAAAATTTTACAAATTTAAGAAATTTATAAATTTTTTAAAAAATGAAAAAAATGTACAAATATTTTCTAATAAGTTTGGATATTTTCTAACAAAAAGTTTGTCTGAAGATTTTCTAACAAAAAATTTATCCGATGATTTTTAGGAAAAATTTAATTTTTAAAACACAAGAAAAAATGTACTCTCCCTTTTTTAAGGAGTTCATTACTATAAGGGGATTGGTAAACATGAATTATAATGAATGATCATTACAAGTTTTTGTTTAATATATTCAAATATATCAGAATTGAGGGGTTTTGTAAAAATGTCATCAAGTTGTTCTTATGTTCCGATGAATTATAAAATTATATCTCCTTTGAAGGAAATAATGTATTATATCTATGTTTTTATCTCATGAGTGATGTTCTAGGTTTTTACTTAAATATATGACACTTTTTTTATCACAAAAAATAAGAGTTGCTGAAACTCATGCCAAAGTCAATGAGTGTGTATAGCATCCACAAAACTTGAGCACAACAACTTCCAGCTACCACATATTTAGCTTCAGTAGTGGAACATGCTACTGAGTGTTGTTTCTTACAATACTACAAGACTAACACCTCTCCTAATAATTAACAAGTTCTGGATGTACCTTTTCTAACCATTTTACATCCAGAAAAATCAGAATCTAAAAAACTTTATAATTCAAAAATCATTTCTAGAAGTATAAAATAGACCAAGATCCATAGTTCACTTAAGGTAAAAATAAAATATTTTTACAACTTTAAGATGCAATTATTTTGGATTTGGTTGATATCTCACACTTAATCATACAAAAAAACATTAAATATGGTCAACTGGATATGTGATACAACAAATTATCAATCATTACTCTAAATTTTTTTAATTAATAATTTTCCCAAATTCATCAATATCAATAGTTTTAGAGGTTCTTATAGGAGTACTAATACTCTTAGTACTGTCATAACCAAACTTTTTAAGTAAATCTCTTATATACTTTTGTTGAGATATTAAGTTTCCTTTAGGTTTTTGAGAAATTTGAAAACCAAATCATAACCAAACTTTTTAAGTAAATCTCTTATATACTTTTTTTGAGATATAAAAGTTCCTTCTAGTTTTTTAAAAAATTGAAAACCAAGGAAGAAAGTTAATTCACCCATCATGCTCATTTTAAAATCAGATTTTATAAGATTTAAAAAGTAATCGGTAAGAGATTTTTGATTTGATATAAATATAATGTCATCGATATAAATTTAAACCATGATAGCATCTTTGAAAAAAAAATAATAAAAATTGTTGGATCTGAAGCTCCCTTAAAAAAATTGTTTTGTAACAAAAATCTGATTAATATATCATATCAGGATCTAGGGGAATGTTTAAGTTAATAAAGTATCTTATTAAGTCTAAATAAATGATCCAGATATTTTGTGTTTTCAAAACCAGGTGGTTTTCTACATAAAATTTCTCCTGTATATATCCATTAAAGAAAATCCCACTTCACATCCATTTGAAAAATAGTGAAATTTAGAAATGATGCATATGCTAGACTTATAAGAATAGCTTCAAGTCTAGTTATTAAAGCATAAGTTTCTTCATCATCTATGCCTTCTTTTTTATTATAAACCTTTGCAATAAGTCTAACTTTATTTCTAATTATTACTCCATTTTTATCACATTTATTATAAAAAACTCATTTTACACCAATTATAGGATAATCCTTAGGCGTTCAACTAAATTTCAAACTTTATTCCTCTCAAATTCATTGAGTTCATCTTGCATTACCTTTATCCAATATTCATCATCTAAAGCCTCATCATGAGTCTTTGGTTCAAATTTTGATAAAAATGAATAGTGTTCACATTCATTTCTTAAGGATCTTCTAGTTTTAACCGGTTGACCTACATCACCAATGGTATTGTCACTAGGATGATTCCTAAGGATTTTCTAATTTCTTGAGTTTGTAAAATACCGTTCTTCAACAATAGGTTGAATTTATTCTTAAGGTAAAACTTCAAAAATAGTTTCTTCAATTATTCTCTCATAAGAATAATTTTCTAGCATGGGTTGAAAATCGGTTTTTGTAAAAACATATGAATATATGGTTTTAGGTTGTTTGAAAATAAAAGGATCAGTTTCATCAAATTTGACATGCACTGTTTCTTCAACGGTACATTTATTTTTGTTAAAAACTCTATAATCCATACAAGTTATAGAATAACCAATAAGAATTCCTTCATCGGATTTTGGTGAAAATTTATGTAAATTATATTTATTATTAACAATGAACTCTTCAAACCCAAAAACTCTGAAGTAAGAAAGTTTTGGTTTTCTTTCTTTTCACAACTCATAAGGAGTTTTATTATGAAAAAGTCTAAGCAAAACTCGATTTATATCATAGAAGACAGTACTAACTATTTCATCCAAAAAAAATTAGCAATTGAGTATTCACTCAACATGGTTCTAATAATATCCTAAAGAACTTTATTTCTTCTTTTAACAACACGATTTTGATAAGGTGTTCTAGGTGATGAAAAGTTATATATTGTACCATTTTTACTACAAAAAGTTTCAAATTAAGAATTTAAAAATTCTCTACCATGATCACTATGAATAGTTACCATAGGTATGATTTTCTCATTTTTAAAACAGGCTATAAAGTTTTTAAGATAGAAAAAGGCTTTTGGATTTTTTACTAGGAAATAAACCCATGTGTATTTAGTGCAGTCATCAACTAAAATGTATACATAGTATTTTTCACTAATACTTCCAACTTGTGTTGGACTAAATAAATCCATGTGAAATAACTATAAAATATCAAAAAAATTAACTTCACTAATATATTTAAAACTTGAATAATGTTTCATTCCAAATTGACAAGGATTATAAACTTTGGAAGAATTAAACCTAAGCTCTGGTAAATCTATAACAAGTCCTTTATTAGAAATTTTAGCTAAATTTTTAATATTATAGCATCATATTCTTCTATTCCACAACCATTATTGATATTACATTATACTAAGGCTGGGTGGATCTTAGTTTCTTAAGTCTTTTAAGTTTAATGTGTATACATTCTCATGCTTGTTGGCAGAAAGAATAAATTTACCCTCTAAAAATTGAAAAATACATTTGTCATTCCTGAAGTTCACATGATATCCTTCATCACATAATTATCTTATGCTTATAAGGCTATGATTAATACCTATAAAAAATAAAACATTTGAAATTAAAGGTTTTGAAAGAATAACAATATTACTTATACCATAGATTTCTCCTATATAATTATCACCAAAAGTGAATTTGTATTCTTTCATCTTTATAATATTCTGGAAGAATTGCTTGTTTCTAGTTATATAAAAAGAACAACCACTATCCATATACCAGATATTGTAACTGTTGGAATTTTTCTTATTTTCCTAAAAATAGAAAAAATAGGTTTTTGGAACCCATACTTGCTTGGATATATCATTGTCAGCAAGTAATAATTTGAGAATCTACATCTATCTAACTTTTCCATGTTGTAAAGATGTTAATTATTTAGAAATAGAATTCTTGAAACTTGTAACCTTATATTCATATTTATAAAGTCTTTGTTGAACAAGTTCCAATTATTCTTCTTTTGATTTTAACTTAAATTCTATATGTTTATTCTGATTGTTTTCTTTCTCAATAGATTTCTTCAAGTTATCAATCTCTTCTAGTAGCTTAAATTTCTCATCAGTAAAACATTCTTGATTTTTTATTGATAAAATTTAATTTTTCAACTTCATGGTTTTTTTTCATGCCTTCCAATATTTCTCAGACATTCTTTCAACTCTTCTTTCATATGAAATTCTAATTGAGTTTCTTCTTCTTCGAAACTGATTCTTCTGAACTCTTCATTGTTCACTATTGTAATGAAAGTATTCTCTCCAAAATTCTCAGTAGACTTTTTAGATTTAGCTTCACTGTCTTCTTCTTTATCAACTTTACATTTATCCTTTCCTTTGGAATAATATTGAGCCTTATCACCCTGTATCTTCCACAATCTTCTTATCCTTATTTCATCTTCATCACTATCCTCTTCTTTCTTTCTTAAAGGACAATTAGTTGCAAAATTACCAATGGATCCACATTCAAAAAATTTCAAGGGAAGTTTTCCCTTATATTTACCTATACATATTTTCATATTTTTAGAAAACAAGGATAAAGATTCATCAATATTTTTTCATACCGCATTTTCAAAATTAGAATCTCTTGCTTCTTCTTTTTCAAAAAATTTCTTAGAATTTTCTTCTTGGAAGCCTTGAAAGAAATTTATCTATCAACTTTTGTTTTTTCCTTTCATATCTTTATCCATTATTATTTCATAAGTAATGATAAAACTATGAAAATAATCCATATATAATGTTTTTGGGTCTCTATTTACCCATGATCCAGTCTAATCTGATAAACCACTGAATACAATCTTTCTTCTTATTCTTCTGTCTGGATAAATTCCTCAGGAATGCTCAATCAGTAAAATTTATTCCCACTATAACTTCATATATTCTCTCTCTTCCTCCACACATTAACAATGTTCAGATACGTTAGAAAGTACAAAGTTCTCTCCTCCTTTTATAGGTGCTCTAAAAATAGATTAGGTGGGAATCTGAAAAGTTTTTCCAATTAACAAAATTTATAGAAACTTAAAATTTCATTATATTTCAGCTTCATCTTTGACTTGTTCAGCTCTTGTTAAATCTTATCTTTTTCCTCTCAAACCTTCTCAAATATTATCACATCTTTGGCTCACTTCATACTTTCAAACTATTCTTAAGTTCGATTCCGTTTTCTATTCTGATTTCTTCATTATGATGAAGATAGAAGATTCTTCATTATGTTTCTCCATACCAATCAAAAGAAAAAAAACATTTGAAACCATTCTTCCAAAACATTATTTCTACTCTGTTAGACTTTTTTTTCCTTTCTTTTCCCACAAATGTAGTCGCAACTTATAAATATTCTTGTAATTCCTTAGCAACACTTCAGTACAATCTTCAAAATACCTTTGAAGCTACTTCAAAACATTTCTCATTTTCTTCTTTTACTCATACTAATGATCCTACATCTGATGATGTCCAGTGTCTGATGAATTTTATCAGTGTTATCCTGCACCAAATAGATCAGTCTCTACTTCATTTCATTGGATCAGTGTCACCTTCAGTTTGATAGTCAGCACCCCATATTGTTTGATGGCTCTTGTCACATTTGATACAAAACAAAAAAATATTCTTCTTTCCCTATTTACCAACTTTATAAGAAAAAAATTAGGTTTCTATTTACTCTTGTCCCAAATGAAACAAAACAATTCAACCTGATGAAAATGGTTGACTACATTGTTGATCTTCATCTGGTTGATTGGTCTCTGACTTTTCTTATACGTATCACTCCCAACAAACTCCAATTTCCCCTTTTTTTTCATTGGTCCAAACATATCCCAATACACATCTATTTCAAACTTTTCTACCTATGATTCCCTATTGCAATCATTACCATGTTTGATGATCATTGTTAGGATTACTCCGATGATCGGTTACACACCGCATCTGATGAACGATGTCAGCAGTAACTTCTTTCTTAAAAGATTTGTATCTTGAGGCTTATTATTCTAACTAAAAACTATAATCTTCTTCTTCTCATGTTCTAAAAAAACTTTACAGTCTTCAAACAATTATTTTTTCGGTGATCCCACAATGATGAGCTGAGACCAGAAAGCTTTGTCTTTAGAAATATTCCTTCTTCCATAAAATTCTTCTTATATCATGACTTCCTCATGACTTTGAGAAATTTTAGGATCAGAGTAGAACCATCTGATTGACCATGGAAATCATTATAACTTCACATTCTTCCTATTACTTCTTTTTTTCCATCTAAGACTCAATTTGATTGGTAGCACATATTCCCCACCTTTCCTTCATATGGATAGCATCACAAGTTTTCAGACAACTTATGATTTATGAGAACTTACCAAATAGAAAAGAATCATTGGATTTAAATTAGATCCATTCAGACTCTGATACACTTCCTCATTATGATTGAAACATCATTCCATAACTATAAAATTATGCTATTACCACGGTTTCAAATCATAGCAATAGGCCCCAAAACCATGGTTGTATCTTATGGACATGGTTTGGATAAACCATGGGCCCTATTGCCATTGCAATAGGGTCCACCTACAACCTCAATTTAAAGCATGGAAATAGTCATCTATTTCTATGGTTTAAACCATGAAAATAACATATTATAGCCATAGTTTAACTATGGATATTAAATCCTATGGCCATATTTTAAACTATGGTGGTAGGCCGTATATTGACACAATTTAAACCATGGAAATAGAAATATATAGCCACAGTTAAACCATGGTGATTAATTCCTACTACCATGGTTTAAACCATGGCATTAGGGTTTTTTTCTTGAATTTCTTTACCGCATTCCACTACCACTGGCATATTACAACAATTTTTTTTAGTTTTTTTTTTAAATTTCACCATGTTCCACAACCCATAACATTTAATCATAGAAGCAAACAAAATGTTTCATATAACAATCAATTTATAAAATAGTAGTTAAAATAAACAGTCAATTTCATATACTATCAACACACACAACCTACTAATATTTCACCACATATACATATACACTGTCAATAATTTCAATCATCATAAATCTCCTCCACCCTCATAGATCACATCGCTGACACCAACATCAACACAATAACCTATAGAATCAACACCCACACCACCTGTATCATCAATGGGCACCAAACAACCATCATCATAAATCATTTTCATGCTTCATAAAAAAAATTCAACCATTACCACTTTCTATGGAGGAAGGGAAGAACATATAGCTAACATCACTTTGATTATCTTGTGATTTTTCTTCATTTGATTCTTCTAATAATCATGTAGAACTTTTTGTGTTGCTTTCTTAATGGAATCATTCAACTATTGTTGTGTTACCATTCTTGCAATGTTTCTAGAATACCAAATTCAATTTATAATAATCCATGAAAAATTGGTACACTTCAAGAAGATCAAAGAATCATAATTTTTGAGACTCTATTTCAAAAATTCAAAGTCCCTGACAATTCACATCCTAAATGTCTACTCACCGCACTTCATACTATTTACTGGAATCATTAATAGAATTTATTAAAAAAGGGGTGACAAAAAATAAGGAAATAATACCACTAATACACTACACAAGCAATAATCAAGACCTAAGAAAAATAAAATAGAAGTAAGGTTACCATCTACTAAAAACAAAAATTTAAAAGAAACTAGAAGAGATCAAGAGCTATATAAACCAGCTACTATACTCCAGTACTCCAAAAACATTAAAATTTGAAAGGTTTCAATAATCAACACTCAAATATATCACAGAAACTCCTCAAAAGCATTAAAATTTTCAATGTCTCATAATTTTACAACTTAGTTTAATAATATATAATTCCAGTATTATTATGAATACAATGGTCATTTTCAAACCAACATCACTTTTGATTTCAATTTCCCTTTTGATTTTTTTTTTGGTTTTTAGAGATTCTTTTTTGATAGATTTATATATTTTGAGGCCTCCCTTAATTATCATTCCTTAGTGGGGCTTTCTACTAGCTATAGTTATATTGGAGGTAGTTTGGGGTGGCATAGTTATCTTACTTCCAATATATGTAGGGCCTCGATTGGTTAAGTCAAGTCAGAATGGTATCAGAGTAGTTCAAGTCATAAGGATTATTTTTAGTGTTAGTTGTATTATGTGAATTAGATTATAAATTTTGGCAGCAATTTTATGGTGTTCATGAGTTTTATTATCTTCCCAGTAAACCTAGTATAAGAGTGATGGAATACATATCACTTTTCCAAGAATTTTATAACCTATTAGTTTACTTAGAACTCTAAGGTATCATTTGTAGGGTGCATGCATGTGTTCACATGTATCATGTAGAGGTAATTCATTATCATTCCTTATATTTGTATGCTAGCTCACACATATACATCTAGTGATAATAGGATTCATCTTATCAAATATAGGATATTGATGGAAAACAACCAACTCATATTTAGAGATGGGGTTGCGATGTTCCCATACCTATGTTTGAAACTCTCTCTACCGATCAGTTGAGTGACAAGGAGTTAATTTTTTGTTCTGATTGTGAGGTATTGTTTCTTCTAAATAATAAGGAATATCCTCTACCATTTTTGACTAATACATATTTTAATATAGATGAGATGGTGGTTCTCACTTATCTAAATATAATTATCTAAAGATAAAGTGTTCTATATATGTTCTAACAATTAATTCAATAGAGGTAAACAATATAATAATAATCCTTGGGTGAGAGAGAATTGATTGAAGTCAAATATTCTTATTTTCTCATATTGTTTTCCCATCGACTAACTAAATAATAGTTCTTATAGATAATTTTTATGTTCCGATCTAGTTAATCATCATTTTACATTTTCCACAACTTGTGATTGTATAACTCAACTATTGTTAAAGTTTGCGCTTTTTATTAAGAGGCCATATTCATCAATGTCTATGATGGTTGAGTATTAAAAGAAATAGGCACTCTTCAAGGTATAAAGATCATTTTTAATCACATGTTTACATGTAAGGATTAGTTTCTTCTTAATAATGATTTTGATGGATTATTTTCAAGCTTGGGAGTTTGAGTGAGATCACTGGGGAGAGATTTGAGTTGGGTTTATTCCTTTCTTCATCCCCCCATCTATACTAGATACCTTGTAAAGGTATAGGTAGTTATGTGTTTTCTATTAGATTTGGAACCTAGCCTGGGTTAGGTCAGCATTTCCCTACAGTTATATAGAGTAGTGTTGTATATAGACCTCTATATTAAGGAGATTTTAGAGATTTGATGAATTTATATTGTTCAATTTATAGCCTTTATGGAGGATGTTCTAGTAGAGTAATTTGTGATGTTGGAATAGATAGAGATAAGAGATGATTTAGAATGTCTCCATCACCTCCTTCTGATAATCCTCATTTGATAATGAGTATCAATAGGTAGACTAAAAGTGGTTTGATGTACTGGATGGTTCTTATTAGGCATTATTAACCTAATTCAAGGAATAATAAGTTTCTTATAAACTAAAAATTATTATAATTAATGTTGGTGGGATCCTTTCCTTTGTTATCATGTTTTTGTCATAAAATTAGATATTCCAGTGGAGATCTTATCTTGACTACTTCATCTAGAGACTCTTACCGGTAGTGATCAAACCTTTTATCATAGTGGTTGAAAGATGGATATTTCCCTATTATGAGAGAGGGATTTTATGGGACTCTATAATGCTGGGATAAGGCCACATAAATCCATATTTGGTGTGAGATGGATGGTTTTTAATAGTTTTATAGAAATGTGTTGTTGAGTAAATAGGTAAAGATTCCCATTTAGTGGTGATAGGTACCGATCAAAAAAATATCCTAGAATTTATATCATTTAGAAAATTATAAAGATATTTTCATTATTCTGGGGTTGTAATAGTATCTCTTACCATTTATCACGTGGTTTGATATATCTGAGGGATCTAATGGTATAATTGGGAGGCACATTGGATATGGGTCTTCAATAGGCTTAGTGCTACCAATTTTACCTATGTAATGGTTCAAAGGGGTCATCATAGGTTGAGTAAGGGTAATTTTCATGCCATATTCAACTTTATGGGGTTGATATTCTATTTTCAGTGTTCAAAAACAATTAAAAAACAATTTCCTTTTAAAAATACTCAAATGTTTTATTGTAAATTTCATATAGCACAAAAATGAAATATCTAAGAGCATTCCCAAAACCAGATTATAAAACAATTTATACTGATATATAACTTATAGGAAACTCAACTCGAAAGGCATTTCACAAAGTAGAGAACACATTATATGCTTATGAGTTATTCCTAGTAATAGTTTTTATGATACACTACTAAAGAGAAAACATATAGCATGATTTAATAGATAAATTATTAAGTGGTTCTAAAACACATTATCAACTGAAAAAACATAGCATGATTTTGAGAGGACCAGTTTGGGATATACCTAACACTGAGATGGGGGTGAATCAGTGTTGGGGACTTTTTAAACCAATTCCAACTTTTATCCTTATACCTCTTGACCTGTTAGGATCTTGATTCTCTTATTCTCTTTTCTCTGTTGCATGCAATAATAGAAATTAGTAAAAATATGCACACAATATTTTTACAAGGTTCACCACTCAATAAGAGTAGATATGTCCTTTCCATGTATAGATATGACCACCACATGGATTCTCCACTATGATGTGATATGATATTACAGTGGAGTGGTTAGGAAACCAATACTCTAGACAGTGTGAGTCCCTACACTTTAGAGGGTGGTGGGAAACAATCCTCTTCCCTGGAATGGTGATGATCTATCCCAACTTGCATCCTCTAGCTGGTTCTTTATACTGCCTACGGAGATAATCTTATTCCTTATTCAAAAGGTAGGTTATGATCTTGGTCTTATTTAGTGCTCTTCACTTGATTACTTTCAAAGTAGTAGGAAAACAATTATTCCTTCTTTCTTTCTCTTCTTCTCTAGTGCAACACTAACTGCAATAGAATTATTCTTTCTTCTTCTTAGTGCAACAACCAACTGCACTAAACTCATTTTATCTTTAGCTAGAATCACATACACCAATGTGATTATTCAAACATTGAGGATTATCTCACATAACATCATCTTAATTAAACTGCCCTGAATAATTGTTAGCCTTTAGTTAGGCATACTATGTTCTTCTTCTTCTTCTCTTCTTTCTCTTTGACACAGTATAATAAGGAATAGTATTGTAGTGTCTTGATCTCTTTCTTCAATTCTCAATACCAACACATGAGTGTATCACTATACTTCCTTCTTCCTTTGTGCAGATATGAGTTTAGTTTCACATCTATCTCCTCGTCACACAAGTAACAACACCCAGAGAGTGTTCACCTTCGTGCAAGTAGAGAGCTCCATGGGTCTTCTTCTTCACATAGAGGACGTGTGATTATTCTTCACAGAATTAGGGAGGATTTGTGGATATATCTTCATGAATCACTACATGGGTGAGTATTCACTGGTTGTGTACTCATGGGATCTCCTTCACAAAACACCGCGAGGGATTGAGAAAACCAGTCGCTTGATTGTGTTTCTTCTTCGCACAGAGGGTGCGGTTCTCCTTCTTCGCAAGACACTTCAAGAGTGCATAGCACTTGTTAAAGGCTTGTGGTACCCTCAAATTTTTCGCGCACTCTTCTAGGTGACTTGCGCGTAAAATTCAAACCTTGCACGTAAAAACACCTTTGGTGCGAAAAAGGCTTTTCGTGCAACTCTCCTTTTTTGTGTAGCACTGTCTTTTCACACAACACTTCAATTTTTCATGAAACACTATCTTTTTCACGCAACACTGAATTTTTCATGCAACACTTTCTTTTTCGCGCAACACTTTATTTTTCGCGCACCACTTCTTCTTTTTGCGCACTACTCAATACTTCAATTTTTCCACACGTCAGAGCTTGAGATTTGTCTAAGTTTCGAGCCTTAACAAATGAGAGGGGTTGACCTTCTATTTATAGGCATTTTTGACCATGTGTGTAAAACCCCTTCCTGCGCGTAAAACTGTCTATCACTTCTTTATATTATGTACACCTTCCTATATTTTTTTCACACCTCATGACTTTTCCATTTTTCATCATTCTAAACATGAAGCCACTCTTGCGTGTAAAACATCAAACCCACATTTTGTGCACAACCAATTTTTACGCGAACAAGTCTGATGTTCTGTGCACATTGTGCGAACATCTCCGATTTTTTGCGCACCTCTTTCATTTTTCATTTTTCTACTTTTTAATCACAATGAACCAATTGCGTAAAAAATTCCACACCGCATTCCATATTGCGCGCAAAACCAAACTTTCGCGCAATGTATCACATTTGATACATGTGCTTTGAACTTAGGATTTGCTCAAAAATCGTCTGAATTGTAACAACATAGAGAATTTCCCAAGTGTGGCATCCAATGCTATGAATCCAAAACAATTCTCTAGACATCTTCACTTAAATCAATCTACATTCACTTTGGAGTCCTTCTTCATCTCCTTCTTCATTTTGACCAGCGTTGATAACTATTGACAACAAATACAATATTTATACACAAAGTGGTCCCAACAGCTTTAAAATTCATATCATAACAGTTTCAACATTATATAATTAAATATAAAACTAGGTATATCATTCTTGGTAAAGATAATAGTTATAAACAATTATAATAATACATTACTTCATTTTATTGAAAACATTATTATTAATTATTTTAGGGTGTTTTCTCCATTGATATTTTCCAACCACTGAACTATATCACACATACCAAATTAGGTGATTAAGTAAAATAAGAAATCATATATTGATCAATAATCATTTTATCATCTATAAGGAATTTCCATGTTAATTCGTCAATCAATCATAATATTCTCTAAGATTTCCATATCATATCAAAATAAAAAGGACTGTTAAGTTTCATTTATTAGATTATTTAGTTCACCATATAACCATTGCGATAATATGAATATCAACATCCCCACACGTGGTTCAAAGAATCATTACAATATTTTCATATGATTGTCATTTTTTATCCAAATCATTATATCTAGAAATCCCTAATCTCAATTGAATGCTTCATCACTAAAGAGGTACCTAATATGCACTAGACAAAGATTCAATTCCTCCATGGTGTCCATGCTAGGTGTGAGAATATATATACTTAGTAAGATACCACTAATGTATCTCAACCTAGTAGTAAAAATCTAGGGGTATCTATTAACATTTCTAACCATTCAAATAAATATAAATAATTTTTTTTAAAAAAAATCAACAATAAAAAAAGCATGGCAATGATATCGACATGTAACCACTATATTAATCATAGACTATATTAAGTAACACCCTGTACTAGGAGGATCTATACCTAAACTCACCTGACCATACTTTCATGTGGAATGCCATATATCAATATAAAATTGCAGGTTTGTCAATCTTTCAGTCCATTCCATCCAGGCTGGGGATGGGGTTGTCTTGCAGCCCATCCCACCCAGGTGAAGTTCTAGAATAATGACATAATCCTACTACATGGAAATGGGAAAGTGTATATAAAATTAGGGTCAGTAGCCATCTTGTAGAATATGGTAAGGCATATACTCAGTCAGGTCTCAAAAAAACTATCCCATATAATGTATTGATTTTTCAATATTCGACTAACCTGCTTTAACAATTTATAATAACAAGAAATGATATGCATATACCCCTTCTATGTTTCTCATGAAATATAAATGAATTATTATGATTCAAGTATAAATTTAGTATACCAATCATCATTCTTATCAATATAAAAATGTGGAAATTCATCTCAATGATATAAAAAATATCATATCAACATGTCATAAAGCATGCACATTCCCAGAATTCCATAACATAAATTCTAAAAAAATATAATATCTACAAGTTAAGAATGAGGAGGAGTAAAAATCATTAGGGAGTTGAAAATAACAAACATAATATATAAATTGATCATCATTCAATATTAAATTTTACATTTTCCAAACAAGGTGATGGGTATATCAATAAGGTTATATGTTTTAACTAGGGGTAACTATGATACTCAAAGTATGTTCAGCAATGCTCATGCATTTAAGGAGGGTGTGACACACCCACACTAATAGATCATTTAATCACATAACCTTCATTTCACTAATACTCTCCCATATCTTCCACCACACAACCTAACTTTTCCAACATCCTCCACTGTGTGCAGCCAAATACCTCAAGAGTGATAGTGGAATTTTTCTTCAAAATTACTATTGTTAGTTCGCAGCATAATGACCAAAGAAATGTGTGTCTCTAGACCTGAATCAAACATTAAGTCTGGTAAAACATCACTCATCAATATAATTCAATCTATATGTTTGATCATCATGTTCTTGGTGTTAGAGGATTAATTTCTTTATAATCTAATCATATAGATGTTATTTGTAAAATAATTCTGAATGATTTCAATTTATACACACATTTATAATAAATAACATTAAAACATATCTCAAAATAATAACTAAAACCATTTTTCATATTTTTAGTAACATTATATCATTAGAATAATATTGACACATAGAACCAAGTTATATTTACCATTCATCAATAATTTTATTTTTTTCCCTTCAAATCATAGTTAGAGGTTTGTAACTATTGAACTACATTCTAATAACCTTAATCTATATCTTATATTGATTTCATTCCAATTTCATCATACTCATAATTTTTAAATACTAATACATATATAGATTTAATTACATAAGCATAAGAAAACAAAAACCATAAGAATAGACATAATCACTGTGATTTTGAAAATGTATATGAATTATAGTGTATCTATAAACATAAGCAGCAACATAATAATTTTCACTGAAGGGTTGAAAGAAGGATCCAATCAACTTTCAAACTCAATTTTATCTACAACTTCCACTTTATCATCATGGTATAGTTTCATCCTAACTTGAATAATTGTAGACATAGGCTTAGAATATACCATCTAAAACTTCTTCAAATAATTCTCCTGAATACTTCTCTAGGTAAAAAGTAATAAAATTTTCATTTTGTATCACTTGTAATCCCAAGAATTACCACAGATCACCCATCATGGAATCTCATAGTTTTTTCTCCATTTTCTTAGAAAATCACTTACATTTAATCTTTTGATCACCTAGAAAAATTATATCATAAACATATACTATTACTATAAGTGTACCTTATTTCCTCTCTTTAGTATATGGGTTGTTGAAAAAATTTCCTTTTTTAAATTTAGATTCTTTCAAAAAAAAATACAACCTTGTATATCAACCCCTTATGGTTTACTTCAACCTACATAAAGTTGTCTTTAGTTTTCAAACCTTAAAACAATCATTTTCAAGAAAAAAACCTTCATAATTCTCAATATAAACCTCTTTTTATATCTTGAAATTTGAGAAAGTGGATTTTACATCCATTAGTTAAATCATATATTGCATATGATCTGTTACTGAAAGAAACAATTGGATAGCCTCTATCATTGTAACTGGAGAAAAGGTCTCTTCAAAGTCAACCACTTTAACATAAGAGTATCCTTCATATAAAAGTCTGGATTTGTTTCTTATCACATCCACCTTATCATTTAATTTATTCTTTTATACCCACTTACTTCCAATTAAATTTCTATTAATTTTCCTTATAACTAGATCTCAAGTAGAATTCTTTTCTATTTGATCAAACTCCTCATTCATAGCTCCAATCCAATCTTCATGTTTGATACCTTTAGCCACTAATTGTGGATCCATTTGATATATTAGAGTAGTTTGGTTATCGTACCACAACTTTATTATAGTTTAGATAGGACCATTATCATTTCTATTAATATTATATAACTTCACAAGTTTCTTCAGCCTATGGTCCTGGTTTTTTTATTCTTAGTTACTTGATCATCATCCTTGATTAGTTATGAACTAACATCAACTATATTTGGTTCATTCATTGTACTACCCATCAGATCTAATCTTAACTGAAAATTTAAACATAAAAAAATAACAATTGCAATCTTAATAAAGTCATTTGTAGATAAATGAATATAATTTAAGAAAATTAATATGAATAAAAACATAAAAGGCATAAATAATTTTAATTACTTCGACCATATGACATAGTATAAGACATGAAATGAGCTCTAACTAAAACTATTTAAGAGAAGATGATAAAAATATTTAAATAACATTATAAATTTCACTGGAAAAACATGTTTAAAATAAAATTACTCAAGTGATAATTTTAAAATTTGTGTCAACGTATCTCATTACAGCTAATTTTTAGAATTTATAATAATAAAATTTTTTATGGAAACAAAATTAAAGGAAACCTGATGGCCTAAGCACAAATATGTTTTCTCAGGAACATATCATAACACTAAGAATATTTACTATCATATTGAATAGTAAACTCATTTTTAAGGTCCAAAATAAAATGATAAACATATATTTGGATTGAATAAATATTTACAATAAATAAAAAATAATAAATTTTATGATCACTTTATGAATCACTAACCATAGTATAGCATGTTCTATTAAATGGAGTATCGGATAATTAACTATAATTAAGATCTTTTCCTTACTAAAATAAATCCTAAGAAAATGATTTTTTTCTAATGAAGTTAGAATGAAAAATGTTATAAATACATAGATTGTAGACCTCTAAAAATACTTGTAGAATCTTATTTCAAGAACACAAGGAAACTAGAAGAAATATAATTTATATGTTATCTTTTCCTACAAAGTAATATATTTCATGAATTATGATATGAGCATAAAGTTGGATTTTAATAAAGCCAAATATCATTTATTGATAAAAGTATAGAAATTTCAAGTAATAGGGAACTTTTTAATTCATGGTAAAATAATAATATGAAGTAATAATTCAAGTTGGAACTTAAGACAGCCAAATATCAAGCTTAGATAAAGTTGATAAAGGTTCTGAAAGGTTTTTGTTCAAGTTAAAAGTAATAAAAAATAATAAATTGATATTGAATGATTTAGTAATTATAATTTCTTATTTATTAATCTATTTATTTAAATAAATCAGTTTAACATTCAAAACATGTAAATTCAATGGGTTCATACATCCAAGAAAATTACAACGAATTATTTTGGGAAGTTTCCAAACACAGAATAGAATAATAGAATAATAGAAAATAGAAAATATAAGAATTTAAATGTGAAGAATGTAAATAAAAATTAGAATCTGAATAGAGGAATGTAAGAAACATACTGTAGGGTAAGGTCGCTGAGGGTTTGAGGGAAGGTCTTGGTTTTTGGATGTGGTGTGGATGTGTCAAAGGATAATGATCTGAGGGAGTTGGGTTGGATGTGCCAGAGCCATGTCGATCCACATCGGAGAAGGATTATCTTGGGGATGTGGGGAGGCCACATTAGAGCCACATTAATAGGGAGGTGGGGAGGTTGTGGTTAGATCTGCATTGACAAGGAGGTCGGGAGGTCACATCGGAGCCATGTCAGTAGGGAAGTGGGATGGTTGCGTCAGTGGAGGAGGATCGCTGGGAGTAGAGATAAGGATCAATCATGAAGAAGGTAGGTGGTGTCTAAGAGGTGGCATGATCATGAATATAAAGGTTGGGAGGGTTTGATATATTGGGTGCATTTCTATGATATTAAAATAAACCATGGTATTATATTATCTATTTCTATAGTTTATTAAAACTGTGGTAATAGGTGTGTGGAAATAGGTTATTTCTCTAGTTGTGTTATAAACCATGGTATTAGATCCAAGTTGGGTTTTATAAACCTTTTCACCCATAAAATTTCTTCTCAAGATGATAGAATTTATTAATCTTTTTGAGTTTGATAATCTGAATATCACTGTGAGTATGATATTCATCTTTTACAAAGTGAGGTGATTTCACTTTCCTTGAAAACAAAATAAAAAACTTTTCATTACAAAATTCTTCAATATTCTCAAAAAAACTTCCAACCAAATTGGTACCAACATTTTGTTGTGAATTTTAATATGAACAACATTGATAAATATCTTCTAGATATTCTTACTCTTCTTTTCCAAGTAAATAAGGACATGAAGTGTGAAAATCCTTCAGTCCTTGTAGTGAACAAACAGAAAGGGAAAGTGATGAGATTTAATTTTAAATCTTATTCAATCCCTTCAAAGAAGAGTAAGATCAAGGAGAAAGTAAGGTAAAAAGATGTTGTCTATTTCACATGTGGTAAGAAGGGCCACTGGAAGAAAAACCGAACCCAGCCAAAGAAGCAAAGGGAATCTTTAGGTGCGTTTTTTATCAAGTGAAATTTATTTGTTTCTAAAAATTGGGTATTAGATACTGCTTATGGTGCTAAAATGTGTATTTAAACATAGGATCCAAGTAGATTCAGAAATATTGATTGAGGGGAGGTAGATATACAAGCAGCCAACATAGTTGGACTTGTTGTTATCAGTATCGAGGACTACCACATCACGTTGTTGACCGAAATGATCATGGTTTTGAAAGGTTTTTATTATGTGTAATTTGTTACCAAAAACATTATTTATGTGTCCAAACTTGATATGGATGGACTTATTTTAAAATTTTGGAATAAATTTTTCTTCTTTTATAAAGATAGCATTTGTTATGGTAAGGCACATTTAAATAATGGCCTTTATCTATTCAATTACACAAACTAAGTAATGGAAATCGATAACAAAGTTAATTCACATGACTCATACCACAAACAACTTTGGCATCACCGGATACATCATGTAAATGAAAAGAACTTGACTAAATTACATCAAGATGGATATTTAGATTATTTTAAACTAAAACCACTTGGTGTATATCACACATTTTTACAAGAAAAAATGACCAAATCCCTATTTAGTAAGAAAGGTTAAAGGGCTAAAGAACTTCTTGAATTAGTTCATATTGATGTGTGTGGACCATTTCTTATTGAAGAAATGGGTGGGTACTCATACTTTATAACTTTTACTGATGATTTTATTAGATATGGATATGTCTACTTGATTAGGTATAAGTCATATTATTTTGATAAATTCAAGAAATACAAGAATAAATTTGAGAATCATCTTGGTAAAAATATTAAGAAACTCCATTCAGATTGTAACGACCCAAACTTTCATTAATAGAAATCCATATTGATCTAATTAAATGTATCTTTATATAAGATGTTTATATAAAATATCAACTTCTTTTGTTTTATGTTAATAATTGTGACCGTTTCTAATATAGTTATTGAACAGTGATCACATGATTAGTATAAATATAGGGCTTTAACAAATCCAATTTACTCAGAGAAAGGAAGCGATGGCCTCATCCAGTAGACGTGCCCCATACGAAGCCCATTTGTTAGAGCTCAAAAATGAGGTTGCGTATTTAGGATTATCTCTTGACCAAGCCCAAGCCGAGCTTGAATATGTTAAGCTCAAGTGGGACCACCTACGAGAGAATTGGAAGTTGATAGAGATTACCACCCGAGCAATGTTATCCGAGCCACCCCAAGAGTCTGTCACCATCACACACCTTACTCTTCAGTCTTATGTGAGTGTTATAAGGGGTTATGTGACAAGACCTTATCACTATGGTTATGTACATTATTTTTTTATATAATAATGAATATACTTTAATTTTATTATTGTTACCTTGTAAATAGTTTTTAAAGCACAAATAGTATTTTTAGTTAATATTCAACTAAGAAATCTATTTTGATGAATTAATAGATTTTTGAATTAAATAATATTTTAATAAAATATTATTTTTATTATTAAATTAATTTTTTATTAAATATAAATGATCGTATAATTTTAAGAATGCAATTGTAATTTTTATTAAGGTTTGAAGGCCATTTTTATCAAAACCCATGAATTTTCGATAAATGTCAATTTTTATTTTAAAAGTAAAAATTATCATATTTAGAAAATTATTTAGATAAAATAAATATTATTTATGGAATCAGGACATCAAAATTATCCAATGGTGAATTTTTCATAATTTTCTGAGACAGTTAAATTTTTGGGTAAAAATTAAATACCTTTTAAATATATAATGTGTTTTGTGACATCAAAATGACCCAATAGTGATGTAATAAAATACTATAAGCCTTATTTTTGGCCAATATATGTTTTACCATTAAAATAATGTGATTTTGGTTTTGTTTTACTTATTTTAAAAAGTATTAATGGACCCTTCAAGACTTATTAAACATCTTGTCTTTTTAAATTGTTTTCCTTGGGAGTGTGACTCACCTCCAAATAGGAAACCCCATTATTTTAAAAATTTAGGACATTGGACTTATAAAATATTGTTTTCCACTTCCCTTTTCTAAAAAACATGTGCAAAACCATGGGATGGTTTGTGGTTTGGATTAGTTTAATGTGAGGTGTCCCAAATCTAAATAATAAAGAATTCCCCCACCTTTCCTATATAAACCCACCCAATATCCCACTTACTCCTCACTCAAAGCCTTTGGAGTTCGTCCAACCTCTGAACTCCTATCTCTATAATCCTCCCAAGGTTCCCCAATCTCCCAATAATCCTCTCTCAAGCCTTTGGAAGCACACTTCCAAGTAAGGGGTTTTTCATCCTTTCTCATTTTTGTCCAATATTCTTTAAATTGTTATGCACTTTTAATTTCAATTATAAATGTTGGGGTATGGTTTAAAACCTCCCCCATACTTCCTTATTTATTTTTTAATGATTGGACACCCCTTTATCTCTCTTTAAATGCCTCTCATATACACCTATTACTATGCCAAAATTACGAAAGGAATTTCTCTCTCCTCATTTACATTCAAGAAATTATTTTGTATCATGAATCTAAATTCCATTAAAATTGTTGGGACATGTATCTATATGAACCTATTACTATCCATTTCATGTACATATTATGATACACTCATTTCTCTCTCATCAACCATTTCTATGAATTCGTATGTCACGCCGTTATGCTGCCGAAATTGCACCGCGTTTTTCCAAGCCAAAGTCATTGTGTAGTGAATAGCATGTCCATTTCTCTATCAAGGGTATTCAACTTTATGCATGTTTAATTATTGTTTAAAGAGTTTCAAGTATGTATTCCACATTCTTTTATCGTGGAATAAATGATTATGTTGAATGATTCAATGTTTTATGATCCATGTGGCACACTTATGCATGAAATGAAATGTTTAAGATGGGTGCAACCTTATAGCGCTCCAATGAATTGGGTAAAGTATAGTATCATGATAAGTCATGTGAAATGGGTGTTAAATCATGCTAATTCAAGTGCAATGAGTTTTTACTCGTGCTTCATGTGCAGTGAGGATTTACTCAGGCTCCATGTGCAATGAGCCTTGGCTCATGCTAATTCCATGTTAAGTATTATTGCCACATTTCCATGTTATGATTATCATGATTTATCATGACTTTATGTTTATTATTCTATTATGATATATTTATATTCCTATTGTCTAACATGTATTGTATTCCTCATGTTATTCCATGGTTGTTCCCTTACCAGGCTTTATAGCTCACCCTTTTTTTATGTATGTCCTCAGGTTATCCCATGCAATGCTAAGTACGAGGGAATGTAGTGGTCATGTAAAGGAATTTTTCAATAAATATGTTGTTTTTTATGTTTTAAGTGGTTATTTAATGATCCTAATCCCCAAAGACACTAGACCTCTCAATCTTCTATGTTGTATCAAGTGAATTTTATGTACGAAATTATGTTTAATTGTGTAATAAAAGATCAGGGTTATCATATAGATTGTGGTGGAGAATATCTTAATCAAGACTTTATTGATTAGTTATTAGAGTTTGTTATCTTATCCCAACTCACTCCTACACAACTTCTTAGTGGAATGGCGTAAGCAAAATGAGGAACCACACCTTGTTGTACATGGTGAGATCAATGATGAGTCATGTGAATCTTATATTATCCTTTTGGGGTTACATGATACAAAAAAACACATATACTAAACCAAGTACTAACTAAATCGATAAATAGTGTTACATATAAATTTTAGAGTAGAAGAAAAATCATGTTATCAAATTTACATGTGTGGGGAAGTGAAGCGTTTGTTAAGGCCTCTTCAGGTAACAAGCTTTCACCCTGAGGCACAAAGTGTACCTTTATAGGATACCCTAAAAAATAAGGGTATATTACCTATATGAACCCATATAAAAAAGGTTATATTGGAAAGACATGCCATATTCCTTGAGAGGGAGAACATATCTAAAAGAGACAGTGGGAGCGAGATAGACTTTGATGAAGTTGAGGCTTAAGGTACACAAGAGTTGGAACACGAACAGATTCCAAAAATACCCATGGAAGATGAAACTATTTCGAAGACACAAGTACTACGTAGGAGTAAAAGAGAGGTTAGAGAAACAAAATGTTATGGTTTTATAGTCATAGAGGATGGTGACTCGTTATTAGTTGATAATAATGACCCTCTAACCTATAAGTAAGTAGTAAGTGGAAAAGATGTTTCCAAGTGGCAAGAAGCCATGAATTCTGAAATGGATTCCATGTATCAAAACCAAGTCTAGATTTTGTTAGATCCTATAATAGATGTAAATATTGTTGGTTGAAAATGAGTATTCAAGAAAAAATTGAACATAGAAGGTTAATTCAGTGCCTATAAGGAAAGACTAGTTGCAAAAGGGTTTAAAAACATCAAGGAATTGACTACGATGAAACCTTTTCACCAATTTCAATGCTAAAATCCATCAAAATTCTACTTTACATTACATATTACTATAACTATGATATTTGGAAAATATATTTCAAAATAGTCTTACTTAATGGGAACCTTCAGGAAGATGTATATATGACACAACCTTAAGGGTTTGTGACTCCAAATGATACTAATAAGATATGAAAATTGCAAAAATCCATTTATATATTAAATCAAGAATCTCAATCACAGAACATTTGTTTTAATGAATCCATAACGAAATTTGCTTTCATAAATAATGAGTATAATCCTTGTGTATAAAAACGGTTTTTTGGTAGTGCGGATGTTATCTTAATAGTATATGTTTATGAGATATTAATCATAGGAAATGAAATACCATTCTTATAGTCTATTAAGACATGGTTGAATAAATGCTTCTCCATGAAATACCTGTGCAAAGAAGAATATATTCTTGGGATCAAGATCCATCATGATAGATCTAAGATACTACTCAGCCTAAGTCAAAGTACATACATTAATAATATACTAAAGATATTCATTATAGAACAATCCAAGAGTGTATTGTTTCCAGTATCACATGACATTCATCTTTCTAGGAAAATGTGTCCTCAAACACATAAGGAAAAAAATATAATGGAAAGGATTTTATATGCGTCAATGATTGGGTCAGTCATGTATGTTATGTTATGTCCTAGGGTAGATGTTGCCTATGCATTGAGTGTGGTAGGAAGATATCAAGTTGATCCAGGTGACCTCCATTGGATGGCAGTCAAAACTATCCTTAAGTATCTAGGGTATACTAAGGATATGTTTCTGGTCTATGGAAGAGATGAGGAACTATTAATCAGAAGATATAAAGATGCTAGTTTACAAACTGATCAAGACAACATGAAGTCACAAATGGGATACATATTCCCTTTAAATGGAGGTGGTGTGAGTTGGAAGAGCTCAAATAAGGTAGTGTTCATAGATTCTACCATAGATTCTGAGTATATTGAAGCATCTAAGGCAATTAAGGGAGTAGTATAGATGCAAAAAATCATCTAAGATCTTGATGTGGTACCTAGAATTAAAGATTCTATCACACTCTATTATGATAATACTACATCGGTGGCTCTCGCAAAAGAGACAAGGTCACATTAACAGACTAAGAACATACTTAGAAAGTCTCTTGGGGGATTTTTATCAGATAGGTGAGGTTACATTGAGAAGTATTTCCATGGAAGACAACATGGCATGCCCTTTCACTAAAATATTAACTCAATAGAAACATGATTATCATGTGAGGTCTAGCAGACTGAAAGTCATATGAAGTTGGCTCTATTCCAAGTGAGAGTTTTT
The DNA here is from genome assembly GCA_963277665.1 of Viscum album. Lineage (NCBI taxonomy): Eukaryota > Viridiplantae > Streptophyta > Magnoliopsida > Santalales > Viscaceae > Viscum > Viscum album. The sequence continues at coordinate 980,091,298 of OY728126.1, forward strand.
AAGAGTTTTTGTCCTAAGACCAACTAATTTCACTTTGATTACATGTATATTTGATTTATTGAATATTAATTTAACATCTTATAACATATTTTTTATTGTTTCTGCATGGATTTAATGTAATAATGTTCTAGAGTATTTCTCGCATTAATAAGGTCGTATAATTTCCTCACTATGATGAGAACCTTGAAGTGTTATGAAAATATTCTAAATATATTTTTGTGGTCAGATAACATACTATAATTGGACACATAGTATTTAAACCATCATTTTTGAGTTATCGTAAGCGGATGAGGCTTCTTCTCATGAAGTTCACACTTGGTAATCTCCAAGATGGGAGATTATAAGAACAAACCCGCTAGTAGGAATTATGCATGTTTTGGTGTCATCAGATATTCTTATCCACAAGCATGTCTAATGGTCCTTAGACTTTAATATTATCATTAATGTATGTCATGACTCATGCACTTATATTTACTAACCAAAACCATCATGTCATATGTTGGAGGGAAATAAGGTACTTTGGGTGCATCATGATTGACATGTCATTAATGGATAAGTCAAGAAAGGATTTTACCCTTACATATTTATGGATTTTAATATCTTATCCCTTTGGTTGGAATATAAATGTCTCATTAAATTCCATGGACATGGTGTAAGGACGTGTTTATTTCAGATAGTCAAAGAAAGACGTATCGAGTAAATAGTTTGATGACGATGTCGTGCAACCTAATTGATGTGATATTATGAAAAAGGGATTAAATTATATAGTGATCATTTATATGTGGTTGTCGATGATGGGGCATTAAGTTCTTTTTCTTAGGTGCCTTGACCTATTTCTAGATAGTAATCTTGGACTTTAGGCAAGCCCACCTAATGCCAATGAGAAAGAATCTTAGAGGTTTGCACACTAAGTATTTCCATTGATCTCGATTAAATTCTATTTGAGTTTAATTAATGGAATAAATATTATTCCCAAGTCTGAGGAATAATTTTATTCAAGTTATATTGATTGCATAATTTAAATAAATATTTACTCTCAGGTATGTGAATAAAATATATTTATTTATTTTATTGAATATTTAATAAATTTTTATTCACTGGTATGTGAATGAAATATTTATTTATGAATAAAATTTTTATTCCAGTGCTCAATAAATGCAAGAGGAGTTCGAACAGACCAAGACTATGTCCGTTGACAAATATTAATTAACAATCCTGTTAAAAAATATTTTTTATTATGCAAGCTGGTGCACGCCATAAAATAATAATAATAATATTATTATATGGAATGGGGTTTATTAAAAGTAATAAATGTTATTTAATACCATTCATGTAATTAAATAATATTTTAACCAAAATCCTAACTCTATAAATATATGACTATGTCTATTGTGTAGTGCATCCAAATTTGAGAATAGAAAAATGTTGCACACAATGAATTCTCTCTCAACTCCTTCTCTATACCTCTCAAGAACAATAAGTGTAAGAGATATTTCTTCAATACTGAATAACGAGTAATTGAGAATGAACAACACAAGACATTCAACTCACCATGCTAGCACCCAGAGACTGAGTGGTGTTGCTCGAAGATCATAAGAGCATGTGTGGATCACCGTTAGAGGGATTCTATCCTCATATCCTCACAATGCAATGAAGGTAATCCAAAAAGGTCTTTTTGGACGATCAACATTCAACAATGAAGAAAGTTCCTAAGACCAGGTATTTATTTCTTCAAATATTAAATAAATTAATTAAAAATTTACATGTAAGATCCTCACTCTTGATTTTGAGAAATAATTATTATAAGAAATTCTAATATATCTCCCACCACCACACGCTTTTTCTATGCCTAGAACCACCATAGGTGTTTTTGGGCGAGATGTGATGACCGTGTTGTGGGAAGTGGCCCAAGTGTTTTTGAGTGAGATATGGTATGATTGTTTTGTGGGGAAACTTGTGGTGGGGGTAGTGCATGGTAGGAGGAGAGAACGAGGTTGATGTCCTTCATGTTCATGATACCCTACTACTATGGTTATGGTAGTGGTTGTGATGTGATGGCCCAGGTGTCTGCAAGAGAGATGTGATGTGACTATGATTGTGGGGGTGGTGGCCTAGGTTTCTGTGAGTGTTCTCTGATGTGATCGTGTTTTAGGGGTGGTGTTATATGTTATTTGGAAGAGATGGGAGTGTCAAGAAGTATAGAGTTGTGGTGTGAGAGTGGAAAATCATTGGGAAAGCAGTGTGGGTACCCTTTATCAATGTGATTCTTATTATGTTACTATACTTGGATTGCATTATTTGGTGAGCATTCCATGGTGAGGTTGGGATGGATAATTGACCTGTTATCTTTTGTTGGTTTTTTTGTTTACTCATGAGTTCATTAGTATTCTTCTTTCACATGTGCATGAGAGACTTTGGTTTTCTTACTGAGTATACTTGTATGCTCACCCTACATATATACACTTATTTTCAGGTTTCCAAGAGGAATACATGGATTTTGTTGGACAATACTATCTCAAATATTTGGATAGTTGGTGTGTCGCTACTTTATCTTTTATTTTGGGTATTTTACTTTTGGATACTTTTATCTGTAACAATTTTACTTATACATGCATACGGAATGGTTTTGGTTTCTTTTTATATTATGTCATAGAGTTGCTTGTGGATGATTCATCTTATATCCCGGTCCTATATTATTATAAAGGGTAATGTATCCTATTTCATGATGTTTTTATACCCCTGATGTTAGTCACCAACCCAAGGCCTACTGGAGGTGAGACTCGGGGGTTATTATCTCTCTCCCCTCATTGTGGTATCTTAGGTGGGAGGGAGTCGTGACAGTCATCATGACATGCTCAGAGACACCTCGATACTGGCTGAAGTAGGTGGTATGGTAGTTATTTATTTTTTATATTTTATTTATCTATTTTATCTAATCATGTCACATGCACATACACTGCATATGTGAGTTATTTATAGGGCCGTGTTGGTGGTTCCCTACTGCATTATGTACTCATGCCATGTTCGGGCAGCCATGATACTTAAGTGCTCGAGCTGATCCCTCACTTATCATAGACATGGGTTGGACAATGCCCCAATATGATGTTGATGATTGAGTTGAGCAGCTTGAGCGGGATTGGAGACGGAGACTGAGAAGAGGTACAGGGTTGTGGTTGATCCTTCAATGCTATTATTTTATTCTTTTATTATGTCTATTTGTATATGTGATCTCCTAATGGGCGATTGTCCTTGTATAACTATACTATTTTTTTATTTCAACTATTATTATTTGGATTGTTTTATTTATCCTGCACACTTTGATTTTTATTGTTGATATATTATACTTGATTATTGTATTCATTACTACACACTTGGATCATGAGGTATATTCTCTCTATAAAACCACCCTAAACCTTTGCAGTCAGTTGGAAGCCTCTAGCATACGAGGAGGCATGATTGAGGTATTTTGGAGAACTAGGTTGGGGTACCAGTCGAGTGGTATTTGGACTTGGACTTTATTGTTTAACAATAGTTTTATTTTTAAAAGGAAAAACCAGGTTTTCAAGGAATTATTTCAATACTGGTTTGTATTTGAAAAGTTTTTAGATATTTTCAAGGTAAGTTTTGATTTCTAAATGTATTTCAAGGGGTTTTATCATGATTTAGTGTTCAAATGATATTTTTATGAGTTGTTTTAAAAGAAGGGAAAATGACTTGGCATTATGAATCAATTTCTAAAGGTTGTTTGGTGATTTATGAAAACAAATACTTGATATTGTGACACCCTCAATTGTTGATCCTCATGTTTTTTATGCCTTGTGTGGAATATTTCCCCATGGGGGGTTATTATGTGATGCTTGAATTGATGAAAAGGTGTTTTTTCTTATGAGGGTTTTGGAGGTGAGATGAGATTTTTCATCATCTTTTATTATTGATCATGTGATGATCTTATGTCTTATTTCCTTTCTCACCTCAACCCAAATTATATAATGGGAACCTTGGGTATCTGAGTGGAAGGAATGGATACATGTTACACTAGAACGGTCCATGCACAATATATATTTCTCTAGGAATGATCGTTCCCTCATAGCACTAATACAAAAAAATCCTTTAACAATGCTACAAATGGCCTCTATTAGTGCTAGAGAAGCGCTGACTACTGGAGTGCAATTAAAAGCCCTAGGATTTTATCAGTATTAGAAAAGTGCTGATAAAGGGGTCCTTTATCAGTGCTAAAAAGATGATGATAAAAGGCCCCTTTATCAATGATTTTATTTATCACTAATAAAAGAGTCATTTATCAGCACTTTTTGAAGCACTGATAAATGGGGTCTTTTATTATTGCTTTTTGAAGCGTTGATAAAGAATGGATTTATTAGCGCTAAATAAAAGCACTAATAGAGGAATATTACAATGTGTTGTTATAGCATTTCACCACCATAAGAAACATAAAAATTATAAAAATCATATAAAAATACAGAATTTAAATGAAATAAAATTTACAACACAAATACCAGGAACACTGTGTATCAGATTGAGTTGTGTTTGATTCTTGCACATCATGCCATTTATTATTAATCTTCAAGCATGATCTCTGTGAAAATTAACTAAATAAGTATAAGATAAAAATGATGAGTAAATTAATTAATTAAGATCATGTAGAATGATTATAAAACAATATAGTCTCATTTTCTTGGTTTTGGTGATGTGATGTGCATTTTAAACAAAAATGAAACTTATATATTGAAAAGACGCACTTAGAGTCATACCTATCACACCATGAATCATATTGAGGAGTTTAATTACTACACATCCTAAATTACTTATGGATAATTTTCCAAAAGTATTAAAACAATATGAATGTGTTTTCTTGGTTTTGAGTATGTCACGTCTTTTTTTACTAAAATGTCATTTTAAACTGGAAACAAACTATTTGAGTCATACTGGTCACATTATGTGTCAGTTTGATGTGAGAATAATTCCTCTACATCAAAAATTACTTAATAATAATTTTAATAAATTATGAAGACAATTTTAGTATGTTTTCTTTATTTTCATTGAGTGACGCTTTTTGAACTAAAATATCAATTTTAAACTGATAACAAACACTTTGAGTTATTTCAGGAAAATCGTGTACCAGATTGAGGTGAAGCTAATTATAACATGTCAGAAATGACTTATTAATAATTTTACTAAATTATCAAATCAATATGAATGTGTATTCTCAGTTTTTAGTATGTCATTTTTCTTTTTTACTAAAATTAATGTCAATTTTAAATTAAAAGATGCACTTGGAGTCATACTGGTCACACCATGCATCGGATTGAGGTGAGGTTGATTCATACATGTCCCAAATGAATTATGGATTATTTTCTTAAAGTATCAAAACAATACTAATGTGTTTTATTAGTTTTGAGTATGTCACTTGTGTTTTTTACTAAAATTTCATTTTAAACTAGAAACATGTACTTTGAGATATACCGATCACATCATGGGTCAGTTTGATGTGAGACTAATTTTTACACATCAAAAAATGACTTATGAATCATTGTACTAAATTATCAGGATAATGCAAGTGAGTTTTCTCAGTTTTCAATGTGTGACATTTTTCGAACTAAAATGTCAATTTTAAACTGGTAACAGACACTTTGAGTCATATCGGACACATTGTGTATCAGATTGAGGTTAGTCTGATTCCTATATGTCGAAATTAACATATAGATAATTTCATACACTATAAAAATAATTTGAATGTGTTTTCTTTATTTTGAGTATGTCAGTTGTCTTTTTTTACTAAAATTAATGTCAATTTTAAATAAAAAGACACACTTGGAGTCATATCAATCACACCATTTGTCATATTGAAGTTCGTCTGATTCCTACACATCCCAAATGACTTATGGATAATTTTTTATCATTCATTAATTAAACTAAAATAAATATTTACATATGATTTTTTATGGAACATAATAAAATCTATCTTTCCCTTTCACCATCATAGAGAGTAAAAAATTCATGATAAACTGTTTACCTTCTTTGAAGGAAAAAACTTCATTGTGACCCATTATGTATATTAAAAAAAATCTCCATTATAAATTATTTACCCCTTTTTGAAAGTATTAAACATCAGTTTATCTCTTTATAGAATCTAAATGAAACTAAAATATAGTGAATCCATTAAGTCTTCCTAGATTGTGCTATATATTAGTATATCCTTTTCAATATTCTAGTTGATGATAAAATCTAACATAAAATCACCATTATTTTTTCATAAAAATGGAAATGTACCTATTCTAATTTATTTTTTATTGAGAATGATGATGAGTTTTTATTAATGATCTTGTGAACATGGATCATTTTACATAATAAATGTGCACGAGCATAATGAATGTTACTTGTATGGATTTTCCAAGAATTTTTGATATTATATCATGAATTTAATTGATGATAAAATAACCAAAATAATTCCACCACCCACCAAAGTAAAACCACTACATTGTTCTTTTTTGAAAATTATGATTCATTCAATGAAATTTCATTTTTTTGAGGTTTTGGATCAAGCTACTAGATTCTTTTTCAAAGGGATATTCATTTGGATTTTTATTGCTTCATGATTTCATTTTAAGAGGGTTTTTCATTTTTTTGGATTTCATCAAAAAGTGATTTATTTTCATTTGATGTCATGTTTCCTTTGACACCATCCCTCCCTCATGACCATGATTTCTCAATACTGGTTGTCCTTCAATAGTTCACTCATACTCCTACTGACTTTAGTGGTTGATTACACACATATTTATTCAAACATTTGAGCTGGACTATATACCTACTTAATGATTAGATTGGTGTTGTATGACTCTCAATTGACTATTATATCCACTACTAAGACCATTTCTTTGTAGTGTAGAGAAGCCATGGGAAAGAAACTACATCTGCTTTTTTTTTGTTCATTTTATTCTTGGTGAGGGGATTCTTTCACACTTTAGTAATATTTTATAGTACTTGGAATGTGATAATAGAAATTTTATCCTATGATAATAATTTTGAAAAAATAATTGGTATTTGTTTTATTTCTGAAAAAGAATCCTCCACTTAAATTCCTGAACAAAATCGCTTAAAAATTTGGTGGAAAACACTTTTTTAATAAGAAACCTAAAAAAATTGCACAATGGATCTTATCTTAAGTGACAAGTGTTTTTCACACTTTTTAACAATTGTTCTAAAAAACTTGGTATGATGCTAATTATACTACATTTCCCAACAATTTTGTTGTTTGAAAGTTAGTGCTTCGTCTCCTCCTTTGCCTCGGTCTCCACCTATGTCTCCCCCTCTACCTCGGTCTCTACCTTTTCCTCCACCTCTACCATTGCCCAAAAATTTTATTGTTTATAGGTCAGTGCTTATAAAAAATTAATTTCCTCCATTATAATTCTCCTTGATAAATAGATAAAAAATAATAGATAATCATTTTTGTAATGCCCTGATCCTAGTTACCCAGAGTCAGTGCATTATTACATAACATTGGCATGATCACAAAAGATCAAGTCTTGAAAGACTAATTAGTTTAGTAGCCTTGTAAGTACTAGATACATTCATAAGGTTTATATTACATCATAAAATGAAAAACTACAACAACATTGTTTCCATGGAAAACATTAAGATCCCATAGACTATCCCTATAGGTCAGTCATAATATACTTCTTCGCATCCTGGGAAAAATAAAACATAGAAAGGGGTGAGCTCATATGCTCAGTAAGGATAAAAATATAACAGAAACTTTCATAAATAAGCCTAAACATTTAAGGCAATGTAGAAGACTAAAACAAAAGCCTTTTAAAATTTAACTTCAGTATAATATGGCAAAGATAAAAATAAAATAATTCCATTTAATTACTCACATGGATATTCTACTCATCAAATAATCACATGCAATATCAATAGCCACTTTTATAATTATGGAATGCATAATGCCAAACTTTCATAACCACATAGTCAAGGCCTTGTGCCAAGACTACAAATAAGATTTTGTCAAGGCCTTGTTCCAAGACACTAGTTTGTCTCATGAGACCAGCCGATGCATCGAGGAGCTATAGCAGGCTCCACCCGTTACTTACTAAGTCCAATGCATTCCCCATATGAAAAGTTTTAAACATAACATAAACATTCATATTAAAACTGACATACGAAATGTCAATACTTTATCTATAAACCATGAATGGTATGAAATAACACATACACAGTCAAACATATCACAAAACCTTCAATAAAATATGGAAGTTCTATATCATAATAAATCAACTTCAAACAAACTTAAAATCCATCAAAGGATGTTGACATAGATGAAATCAAAACCTTTTTAGAGAAATATCTCTTTCTATTTTGAAATCATTTAAAAGTCACATAATTATAAAATAAAACATTTATATTTGAAAATATTATTATAAGATTGTAAGGGAAGCTTTGACGATGTTATAACAACAGAAAATAGCCGCACCTGTCGTATAAGTTAAAAAAAGACATTCTTACCTTAATTTTGTCGAAAAGGTTAAAAAGTACCTTGTTTGGAAAATGACAGAAATATTCCTTTCAAACCATTTTATAAAAAGTCAAAAAAGGGTATAAATGACTTTAACCCATAGTTTAGTAAATAGTAAAAATGTTTTGGAATAAATTTTTAAGAAACATGGATGTGCATGATAAAGCGGTCTTAATAGATACTTATATAAAAACAACCTCGGATAATAAAGAGATTGTGAAATTAACCATTACCTTGTACTTTTCCTTGGTCGAGGGTAGGATAAACTCCTATATAATGGTAAAATAATTGTTATTAAATTATACAAGAATCATATACATTAATATGATATCATATATGATATTTTAATATTGCTTTGTTAATAATATCTTAGTATTATCGTCGTTTCGGGTGTTAACTGATTCATTTTCCTTTATATGATTTGTCACGTAAGTAATGTTTGTTATGGATGGAATGTATATTATTCATATTAAAAATGATATTAAGTCTTTAAACATTATTTTTAATCGTCTAATGAAAATTATTCTTGAATGGATACGATGGAGAATGAATCTCATCGCGTTTGTGGAGACGGTAATATGTACGTACGCACGAGCGACAATATCATTTTTTTGATATTAAAATAATATATAATTAGATGGTATATCATATATACATAATCATTATTTTCATGACCCACCTTCACCAAAAGGAGGGAAGGGTTAGCATATTTCCAGGCCCTTCCTTCTTCAAGTTGAAGGAGAGATAATGACCCCTAAAACCCGCCTTCAATAGGACCCGGAGTGGCGACCAACGCCAAGGGTATAAAATCGCTCACTAAATGGGAGGAATTATCCTTTTTCTTTTAATAGAATCGAGAGATAAGATGGTAAATCCCAACAACACCAAAATCGAAAAGTAAAAGTGAATCCAAGAACCATTCCCAATGCATGTTACAAAAGTAAAAAAACCCACAAAGTACAAAGTGAATAAAAGGGTAAAGTACCAAAGAAAGAAAAACAGAAACAACAACTACCCCAAAAGTCTGAGCTAGTATGGTCCCGCGCGATCCCTGAAGTCCTCCTGGAAACCTGAAAGAAGTTTTATATACATAGGGTGAGCATACAAGTATACTCAGTAGGGAAAAACCAAAGACCCTCATGCACAAGTGGGGGAACATACTAAAGTCCCATGAGAAAAAGAGTAAACCAAAGGTAAACTATCCACCCAAGCCTCACCAAGGAACACTCCCCAAATAACGCAAGTCAAGTAATATATATATAATAAGAGCACATCGATGTTTGGGTACCCCGTGCCACTTTCCCACTGGTTATTGAAGACATCCTACGCATCGAACCAATCCCTCCATTCTCACTGCAGTCCCACTGCCACACCCCGCCCGCACACACCTGGGCCACAACCTCACGCAGTCCCACTCCCAAACCCCACCCGCACAAACCTAGGCCACAACTGTCACACATAACCACACCTACAAACACCTAGTCCAGAACAACCACCGCCACGCCCGAAGACACCTGGCCTAGAAGATCCACCGCCATGCCCAAAGACACCTGGGCCCCATCCCGAAGATACTTGGGAAACTACCTGCCCGTAGACACCTGGGCCATAACCACCACACAACCCCGCACGAAGGTTCTTGGGATAATAATAGACCTCAGACCATCACAGATTGCCCGAAGATACTTGGGATATCCGGAAAAGGGAGCAGAAAAGGAGCTAATAACCAGCCACTAATAATAGTGTTGGGAAAAACACCCACCCCCATGAAATGGGGGTGTTCGGAACTAAGTGCTCAACTTTGGTGGGGCTCGAATAAGAAACACAAAACTACAAGTATATATATAGGTAACAAGCACTCTCCCAAGTTTAGGTTTTTCATCCAGCCTAAGGAACACAACCAGCACTCAGGTCCGAGTCACAAATCTCACCAACAAAACCCATTTGTCCCATCCGTTTTCATGTTTAGTAGTGATGTTTAATTAAGTTCTGCACCTACTTGGGCAACTAGTAAGCATAGGAACAAGTCCAGGAAAGCAAACAGTCAAGCATTAACTACAACATCCACACCCGGTTCTATCGTAAATCCACAACAACCAAAGGAAACCCTAAGATATAGCCCCATGTCCAATATCCAGGAGCTAAAAGGTTTCTCAACAACAGAGGATCCCACCCCAATTCGTGATATAAACAAGGTAACCACCTGGTCTTAAAATTCACAACCACTGAAAGCATAACACAGAGGATCCCATCCCCAATTTCACAACCACCAAGAGTATAATAACAGGGGATCCCATCCCCACCCACATCACCCAACAAACGGCCCGTGAAGGAATAACAACCAAACCCCCACCACTAAGCAGGACCATGCCAGTATTTTCATATTTATAATATTTAACACACTCCATGATTTTCAAATTCATTGTACTTTAACCGGGGTTATCACAGAAAGGAGTTGATCCTAGTGATTTCAATTTGTTTAGCCGAATATACGTAATTAACCAAATTCCTTTACACAACAAGGGTTCACAAACACAATACAAGCGATTTAAAACATCACCAGGGGTTCATTAGTGCACAGAGAAAGACCACCAACGGCCATGATTTTCAGTAGGCGTAAGCCCACACAATTCAGAAAAGAAGATCATAAAACCGAGCAGTATCATCAATCACAACCCCCCCTTAGTTCTTTATAGAATCTGTTCATTATCTTTATTTAAGTTAGGTTCATCCAATTCTACAGAATCAAAAGCATTCCCACCCCGCATGATACATAAAAGGGAGAGACGAAGGAGAAATTCCCTACTTTTTGATCCACGATCGATGCTAAGGCCGGGTGCAGAACTTCACGGATAGCGATGCGGCTCGTCTGGATGAAGGGTACCCCTAGCACAGGGTGATCGAGAAAAGAAGAAACCCACGGCGAACCCTTTAGTTTATAAGGTCCGGGGACGGTTGAGATAACAACGTGGAACTGCGTAAAGAGCGGGGGTCGTGGGTTGACCACGCGACCCCACACGTTATTAAAGGGCCGAGCGGTTTAAACCTACTCACACACCAGGTTAATTCATTAAATATTTAATTAAAACATTTATGGGCGTTACCGGGATTTAAAACAAGCTTTAAAGGGGTCAAAATAGGATTTAAAACCCAATTTGTGCAAAAGGAGCACTACTGGAAAGACCCCGTGGGGGTAGGTGAGAGCCACCGGTAGCTGGGAGCTACCGGCGGCTAACAGCTACCGGTAGCCAAGAGCTACCGGTGGCTGAAAGCTACCAGTAGGCTGCAGCCACCGGTGGACCGAGCTACCGGTAGGCTGCAGCTAACGGTAGACCGAGCTACCGGTAGGCTGCAGCTACCGGTAGGTCGAGCGACCGGTAGGCGGCAGCTACCGGTAGCTCGAGCTACCGGTAGACCGAGCTACCGGTAGACCGAGATACCGGTAGACCGAGCTACCGGTAGACCGAGCTACCGGTAGACTGAGCTACCGGTAGACTGAGCTACCAGTATATAGAGCTACCGGTAGGCTGCGGCTACCGGTAGACCAAGCTACTGGTAGGCCTGCTACCGGTAGGCTAAGGCTACCGGTAGGCCTATCGTTAGGCCAAACTTCACCGAGATTCCCAGACCAGAAAACCCAACTTGAGATTTTCACAAAGTAATGGACCCCAAAAACCTGGGCCATTACATCAGATACCTCTTAAACGATTCTCTTCCTCGAGAATTAAAACAACCGAGAAGGAAAGAGAGAGTCCGAACAAACACCTCGAAAGATACCTCTTAGGAGTGAACCCCATTGTTAACTAAGAACACCTTCCTGTCAAGAACCAAGCAACATACCATGTCAAACTGCCCAGCCATGTGGTTTGAGGATTCTCCTTCCCCATGTCAAGATACTATCCGCTTTGGGCGGCACTGACTCGCCAGCACGGGTTTAATCGCATCCACCTTAATGTGTCTTGATTAGGGGTTGGGTCCTCCCCTCCCCATAGCCAGGACTGTTCACACACATTTAGAGGAAAGAAAACCAGTATCTCATAGCCAATAAGGAAAAACTTTCTACCACAACAGCTATAAACCAAACAGTACAAAACTCAAAACAACTCTGGGTACTGGGCACACATCTGTGCTTCCCTCTCCCATGTACTCTCCTCAAGCCCACCATATCTTCATAACACACGAACCAAGGGAATGGTTCACCCATTAAGCACCTTCTCTTTGTGATCCTCGATCATCACTGGTCTCTCCACAAAATTCACGTCATCCTCGATTTCTAGCTATCCCCAGCCGAGGACGTGTGAATCGTCGTGTAGATACCGACGGAGCTGGGACACAAGGAATACATCATGTATCCTTAGTAGCGGTAGTGGTAACGCTAGATGATAAGACACTTTTCCGACCCGACGAAACACTTCGAAGGGTCCGATGAACCTCATAGAAATCTTACTCCCTTTGCCGAACCTCCGTTGTCCATGCCGAGGGGAGACCTTCAAGAACACATGGTCTCCAACCTCAAACTCCAAGGGTCTCCTCCTGGTATTAGCATACGACTTCTGTCAGTCCTGGGTCGCCTTCATCCTTTCCCGTATAAGCTGAACCTTCTCTGTCATGCTCTGCACCACCTCCGGGCCAAGGATTCCTGCCTCTCCTACTTCGGTCCAACACAGAGGTGAACGACATGGCCTCCCGTACAAGGATTCAAACAGGGTCATACCAATGGTAGAGTAATAGCTATTATTGTAGTCGAACTCTACCATAGTCAAGTGTTGCACCCATGATCCCCCAAAGTCTAGAATGCATGCCCGCATCATATCCTCCAACGTCTGGATGGTGCGCTCTGTCTGCCCATCTGTATGGGGGTGGAAGGCAGTGCTAAGGCGTAGCTGGGTGCCAAAAGCATGCTGCAAACCCCTCCAGACTCGTGAGGTAAAACGTGCATCCCTATACAAGACTATGGACCTCATAACTCCATGAAACCGCACCACCTCATCCATGTACCTTCACGCCAAGGCATCTACTGCACTTGACTCCTTAATCGCCAAAAAGTGAGCCGATTTTGTCAACCGGTCCACTACTACCTAGATGTCGTCGTATCCCCCTTGGACCTTGGGTAGTCCCGTGACAAAATCCATCGAGATGTCTTCCCACTTCCACTCGGGGACATATAGAGACTGCAGTAGGTCGCCTGGAACTCACTGTTCAGCCTTCACTTGCTAACACACTAAGCACTTGGATACAAACTCTTCCACTACTCGCTTTACTCCGGGCCACCAAAACTGTCTCTTCAGTCCCTGGTACATCTTGGAAACTTCTGGGTGTACCGCCAGGGGTGAGTTGTGGGACTCACTGAGAACCTTGTCACGCATCGCCTCTGGAGCAAACAACTTTCCCTGGAAAAGCATCCGGTTTTGTCCATCCTCCGTCCATCCTCCTGGAGCATTGCTCTGGTCAACTCGGTCACGCATCACTTCGCACTCTGGGTATCCCCACTGAGATTCCTCCACTTTCTGAAACAGAGATGATTGTACTACCATCTGATACAGGCAACCTCTACCGCTATCCATCCTCGCATCCAGGTCCAAGAAAGCCAACTCCTCCATCGCCTTCCAGGCGTCTGCCGAGTCTCGGACCGCATCCTTCTGTGTCCTCCTACTCAAGGCATTGGCCACTATATTCCCCTTCCCTGAAGTGTAGGAAATTTTGAAGTCGTAATCCTGGAGGAACTCCATCCACCTCCGCTACCGCAAGTTCAGGTCCCACTGGGAGAAGATATACCTCAAGCTTTTGTGATCTGTGAAGACCACAAAGCGTTCTCCGATGAGGTAGTTCCACCATAAATTTAGTGAAAAAACGACCACTGCAAGCTCCACATCGTGGGTGGCATAATTAAGCTCATGAGGGCATAGCTGCCTAGACCCATAAGAGATCACCCCTTGTCGCTGCATCAACACACATCCCAGGCCTTGTTCTGAAGCATCACAGAACACCTCATACGCCGCCCCTTCTTATGGTAATCTCAGCATTGGGGAACTAACCAACTTCTCCTTCAGATGGATGAAGGCTGACTCACGATGCTCACTCCACACGAAAACCTGGTCTTTCTTGGTCAGGGATGTCAAAGGGGCTGCAACTCGGGAGAAGTTGGGTATGAATCTCTGATAGTAACCCGCCAGCCCAAGGAAACTACAGACCTCTGTCACATTATTGGGTGATGCCCAAGAAACAACTACCTAAACCTTTGATGGGTCCACAGCTACCCCCTGCTCGGACACCACGTGCCCAAGGAAGTGCACTTCTCGTGTCCAGAATTTGTATTTTGACAACTTACCATAGAGCCGATGCTGTCGGAGGACCTCCAAAATCATCCTCAGGTGCTCCGCGTGATCCTCCTCTGATCTTGAATAGATCAGTATATCGTTGATGAACATGACTACGAACTGATCAAGGTACTCTCGGAAGATGGATTTCATAAGCCCCATGAACACAGTTGGGGCATTCGTAACACCGAAAGGCATGACTACGAACTCGAAGTGTCCATACATGCACCTGAAGGCCATCTTCGGGATGTCTCCCTCCTTCACACTCAACTGGTGATACCTAGACCACAGGTCGATCTTCGAGAACCACCCTGCCTCTTTCAGCTGGTCGAAAAGGTCATATATCCTTGGAAGAGGGTAGCGATTCTTGACTGTTACCTGATTTAGCCTCCTGTAGTATATACACAACCAGAGACCACCATATTCCTTCTTGGAGAACAAGAATGGAGCACCCCACGATGACGCACTTGGTCAAACATAACCCCTCTTCATCAGATCGTAAATCTAAATCCAAAACTCCTGTAGCTCTGAAGGTGTCATCCGGTAGGAGCCATCGAAATCGGACGAGCACCAGGCTGCAGGTCTATCCCGAACTCGATATTACGTCAAGGGGGTAGATTCGTCACCTCCTTAGGAAATACATCCATAAACTCGCTGACGATTCCTAGCACCTCCACCATTTTAGCATCTACTGACTCTACTGACAGCTCAGCTAACAAGGAGAGGAGGGGTTCCTCTCACCTGCTGCCCTTCTGAATGCTCCGTTCACCAGTGAAGTTAACACACTGGCCGCCCAAGTCTGAGAACACAACCCTTCCTCGAAATCAGTCAATGACAGCACACACAAAGAATAGCAAGTCGATGCCCAGGATGACATCGTATGACTGTATCTGTAGTAGAAGAAGATCCCTAACCAACTGATGTGGCCCTATCATTAGTCTGCATCCTCGACAAACAAATAACAATTCGGTCTGACCTCCGACTGGTGTTCTCTGCACCAGGGGAATTGGGAGTCTCTTGGTATCTAAACCCAAAGCACGGGATAGACTAGGTGCGACGAAAGAGTGCGAAGCTCCAGTATCGAACAAGGCATAAGCAAGGGTGCTAAATAAAATGATTGTACCTCGAACGACCTCCGACCCTACTGGAACTGCTGCCTCCGCGGCATGTAACTGTCCACGACCAGCTACTCTACCCCTCGGCTATCGGCCACCTACCCGACCACGCCCCGGTCGAGGCCCCTGAGGAGCGCCTTGAGGTCGGCCTCCTCCTCCTACGTCTGCCCTCGGAGGAGCGAGAGCTCGCTGTCCCTACTGCTGCTGCTGGAAAGGCATAGCTGGAAGCTACTGCTGGGTTGGGTGCTGGGGTTGTCCGCCACCGCCGTACTATACCCGGTCTGGGCACTAACTCCGGAGATGTCCATGGCTCCCACAGATGAAGCACCGTAGTCCCGGGCCCAAAGGAAAAGCGCGAGGACCAAGGGACCGGAACTGGAACTGTTGTGGCCTGCTCCCTGCTGGTCAGAACTTGGAGGGTCCTGACGCTGGAGGCTTGGTGATCACGGCCTTACCCTTCGATGGTCCCAGCTGGATCCCCTCTCATGACACACCTCTTAGAGCGTGAATCATCTCCACCAATTCGGCCTTCTTCTGGACCTCCAAGTACGTCGGTAGGGTAAAGGGGGTAACAACATACTGGAGGGAGGGTCAGATTACCTCCTCTAAATGTCTTGCCTGAGACTCCTCGTTAGGAAAGAGGTCCGGAGAAAAATGTAGGAGGTCTTTGAACTTGATTCCTAGCTCCCTCACTTATATACTCCCCTGCTGGAGGGAGATTAGCTCCTGTCTCTTTTCCGACTTCATCATTGAAGAGAGGAATTCTGCCCGGAATTCCTTCTCAAAATCATCCCATGCCAGCTCAACCTCTCTCCTCTCCCCCAGGTAAAGCGTCCACCACTGACGCGCCGCTCCCCGGATCTGGCTGACGGCCAGAGGAACCCAGTACTCAGTCAGATCCCGGATCAAGCCAAAGGCTATCACTAGCTCCTCTAGCCAGCCCTCCGTCTTCATATCAGAGGTGTTTCCCTCATACTTCTTGAGGTTCTATCACTAGAAGGCCTGAAGTGTCTTCTGCCACTAGTCGTCCTCTTCCTCTCGATCATCTCTCTGCTGATCAGCCAAGGTAATCTCTGTGTCCTCGATCGCCCGCACCAAACATGGTCGTCTTCCAGGTGTCATAGCTACAGGGTAAACAAGGAATGCCTAAGCCCAAGTAGTGCAGAATATTGTTCTTAAAATTTCTTAAACTTCTTATTTATTTCAATTTCCCAAAACACCCCAGAAACACAAGAACACAAGTCATTATGATGCATGTACCTTTCTTAGGGTATCTCTACCCTGCAATCAGCGTGGCCTCACTTGGTCGTTCGGTAGGTCCAGAGTCCTTGCATTGGATCACGGGGGGCCCTAAAATCCCGTGTCCTAGCCGGTCTTTCCTGGCATAATTCACACACCAAGGTCACCCAACACTGTCTCCCTACCATCCCATGAAATCCTCACTGTGACTAACTCCAGACTCCATCCTATCTCTCAACCATACCTTTGATACCATTCTGTCACGACTCGCCTTCACCAAAAGGAGGGAAGGGTCAGCAGATTGCCAGGACCTTCCTTCTTCAAGTTGAAAGAGAGATAATGACCCCCAAAGTCCAACTTCAATAGGTCCTGGAGTGGTGACCAGTGGCAAGGGTATAAAATTGATCACTAAATGGAAGGCATTACCCTTTTTCTTTTAATAGGATCGGGAGATAAGATGGTAAATCCCAACAACACCAAAAGCGGAAAGTAAAAGTGAAGCCAAGAACCATTCCCAATGCATGTTACAAAAGTAAAAAAAAACCACAAAGTGCAAAGTGACTACAAGGGTAAAGTACCAAAGAAAGAAAAACATCAACTGCAACTGCCCCAAAGGTCTGAGCTAGTATGGTCCCCCGCGATCCCCAAAGTCCTCCTAGAAACCTGAAAGCAGTTTTATATATGTAGGGTGAGCATACAAGTATAATCAGTAGGGAAAAACCAAAGACCCTTGTTCACAAGTGGGGGAACGTACTAAATTCCCGTGAGAAAAAGAGTAAACCAAAGGTAAACTATCTACCCAAGCCTCACCAAGGCACACTCCCTAAATAACGCAAGTCAAGTAATATATATATAATAAGAGCACATCGATGTTTGGGTACCCCGTGCCACTTTCCCACTGGTTATTGAAGACATCCTACGCATCGAACCAATCCCGCCATTCTCACCGCAATCCCATTGCCACACCCCACCCGCACACACCTGGGCCACAACCTCACGCAGTCCCACTGCCAAACCCCACCCGCACACACCTGGGCCACAACTGTCACACGTAACCACGCCTCCAACACCTAGGCTAGAACAACCACCGCCATGCCCGAAGACACCTGAGCCTCATCCCGAAGATACTTGGGAAACTACCTGCCTGCACACACCTGGTCCATAACCACCACACTACCCCGCCCGAAGGTTCTTGGGCTAATAATGGACCTTAGGCCATCACAGCCTGCCCGAAGATACTTGGGCTATCTGAGAAAGGGAGCAGAAAATGAGATAATAACCAACCACTAATAATAGTGTTGGGAAAAA
This sequence comes from Viscum album, assembly GCA_963277665.1. Taxonomy (NCBI): domain Eukaryota; kingdom Viridiplantae; phylum Streptophyta; class Magnoliopsida; order Santalales; family Viscaceae; genus Viscum; species Viscum album. Next base: position 980,109,807 of record OY728126.1, read on the forward strand.
CACCCTACCCCATAAAATTGGGGTTTTCGGCACTATGTTCTCAACTTGGGTGGGGCGCGAATAAGAAACACAAAACTACAAGTATATATATAGGTAACAATCAATCTCCCATGTTTAGGTTTTTCATCCAGCCTAAGGAACACAACCAGCACTCAGGTCCAAGTCACAACTCTCGCCAACAAAAACCATTTGTCCCATCCGTTTTCATGTTCATTAGTGATGTTTAATTAAGTTCTACACCTACTTGGGAAACTAGTAAGCATGGGCATAAGTCGAGGAAAGAAAACAGTCAAGCATTAACTACAACATCCACACTCGGTTCTCTCATAAATCCACAAAAACCAAAGGAAACCCCAATATACAGCCCCATGTCCAATATCCAGGAGCCAAAAGGTTTCTCAACAACAGAGGATCCCACCCCAATTCATGATATAAACAAGGTAACCACCCGCTCTTAAAATTCACAACCACTGAAATCATAACACAGGGGATCCCATCCCCAATTTCACAACCACTGAGAGTATAATAACAGGGGATCCCATCCCCACCCACATCACCCAGCAAACGGCCCGTGAAGGAAGAACAACCAAACCACCACCACTAAGCAGGCCCATGATGGTATTTTCAGATTTATAAGATTTAACACACTCCATGATATTCAAATTCGCTGTACTTTAACCGGGGTTATCACAGAAAGGAGTTGATCCTGGTGATTTCAATTTGTTTAGCTGAATATACGTAATTAACCAAATTCCCTTACATAGAAAGGGTTCACAACCACAATACAAGCGATTTAAAACATCACCAGGGGTTCATTAGTGCACATAGAAATACCACTAATGGCCATGCTTTTAAGTAGGTGTAAGCCCGCACAATTCAAAAAAGAAGATCATAAAATAGAGCATCATCATCAATCACATCCCCCCTTAGTTCTTTATATAATATGTTCATTATCTTTATTTAGGTTTGGTTCATCCAATTATACAGAATCAAAAGCAAGCCCACCCCGCATGATACACAAAAGGGAGAGACGAAGGAGAAATTCCCTACTTGTTGATCAACGATCGATGCTAAGGCCGGGCGCGAAACTTCATGGATAGCGATGCGGCTCGTCTGGATGAAGGATACCCCTAGCACAGGGTGATCGAGAAAATAAGAAACCCACGGTGAACCCTTTAGTTTATAAGGGTCGGGGACGGTTGAGATAACAACGTGGAACCACGTAAGGAGCGGGGGTCGTGGGTTGACCACGTGGCCCCACATGTTATTAAAGGGTCAGATGGTTTAAACCTACACACACACCAGGTTAATTCATTAAATATTTAATTAAAACATTTATGGGTGTTATCGGGCTTTAAAACAAGATTTAAAGGGGTCAAAATAGGGTTTAAAACCCAATTTGCACAAAAGGAGTGCTACTGGAAAGACCCCATGGGGGTAGGCGAGAGCCACCGGTAGGTGGAAGCTACCGGTGGCTGACAGCTACCGGTAGTCGAGAGCTACTGGTGGTTGATAGCGACCGGTAGCCGAGCTACCGGTAGGCTGCAGCCACCGGTAGGCCGAGCTACCGGTAGGCCGAGCTACCGGTAGATAGAGCTACCAGTAGTCTGTGGCTACCGGTAGACAGAGCTACTGGTAGGCCTACTACCGGTAGGCTAAGGCTACTGGTAGGCCTACTGTTAGGCCAAACTTCACCGAGATTCCCAGACCAGAAAACCCAACTTGAGATTTTCACAAAGAAATAGACCCCAAAAACCCGGGCCATTACAATTATCATGTTATATTTATTATTTACATCAATTACACATCATTATTATACCCATCCAAATAATAATGTATTGAATAACAATTACACCACGATGTGGAGACGGTAAGTCGTACGTACGCACGTATGGTGACATTTCATTAAAAGGATGGATATAATAATGAATATAGTTGTAACATATTTATAATAACATCACAGTATATAGAAGATATTATATTTATTATTTTATAATGTAAACAACAAAGAAAGAGGAAGTGGAAGAAGAAAGGAACTTGAAAGAGGTGATGAAATATTTACCTCTTCTTTGGGTTCTTCCTTTTGATTTGATCAAAAGGGCTCCTTAGGTTGGCTTTCTGACTAAAGTAAGGCCTCTAAGATGAAGTGAGGATAGTTGAGAGGGTATTTGGTCAGGTTTTGGCTGATCTAAAAGGCTTTGAAGGTGTGAATTAGAGAGAAGGGGGAGTGCCATTTATAAGAGGGGTGAGGGGAACCTTTAGAAAAGTTAGAAATATTATTTTATAATAAAATAATTTTCATTTTATAATGGCTCAAAAATAAATTATTTAAAGGATATGGTGGGTATGGGTTTAAAACCACTCAAAAAATAGGTTTTAGATAGGTTTGGGTCATTATATTAACCTTATCTTTTAGATTTAACTCTTAGTTAAATAGTTTCACATTTACTATGTCTCTTTGTATTTTTATATTATATTGATAATAAACTTAATATATAATTCCAAGAGAACCCCAAGTGGTTCATTAATGATACACCTATCATTATATAAGTCATTTGGCTGAACCTTATATTTTTAGGGATATTATATCAATTAAAATATAATATTTGTTTTAAAAACTCCTTTATGTCAATTTTGACACTATTTAATAATTGATTTTTGTTAAAGTCCTAAAAACTTTATTAATTTGAAATAAATTCATTTAATAAATAGAAACATGTCATATTAACCTGTAAAATTCGTGTATGAAATCAAAACTTTCAAATTATATTTATTTTAACATTTATAATACCATTTATTTGATTCTTTCATTAATAAGGAAAATATTGCATTATCATTGTATCATAAATAAATTTAATTATTCAATGTCTAAAAATTATAAATAAAATAACATTATGTAGGAAATATTTTTATATTTATAATGAATATTTATAGTTGAAGAGATAACATGTATAACCCTATGTAAATTTTTTTTTACTAAAAGATATATGTTTATGTCATTTTTGTATTTACTTTAACTTAATTAATATAAAGTGTCATTATCATTTACTAGTGGATCCATGGGGTCCCAAAATCGACCCAAAGATTTCCATGGTCAGACATATATCATCCAATAGGGTTAGGACACCTGTTAGGGTAATTTAATATTATTATAATATTATTTTTTTCCTTTATTTACCGGATTTGCCCTTTAACCATGGTAAATAAAATATTTACCGAAGTAATTATTCAAAATGTCTAAAAATAAAAGTTACCTATTTAAAAAAATTAGACCTCTTGATTCTAAATATATAATCCATTTTTCTAAATTCAAAACACAGAAGTGGCATAAATTAATTTAAAATTAATTCCCATTGTCAAAACAAAAAGCGTGTTTTTAAGAAATAATAACTATCAAAAGATTGACACTTGCTTATATCTAGTTTAAATGTGAAATTACGTCCAATGACCAAAATTGGATTAAATGGTAAAAATATAATCTAATTATACTTTAAAACCACTCAATAGTATAATTTAGCACTATAAATTATTTTGATTAAAAAAGTTGTTTTTAATTAAAATTTAGTACTTTTCACTATTCGTCAAAAACTAAATGTTTTCTGAAAAATACAAAAAATTATCCCTAAGCTAATTTCAATATTCCGAATCCAAAAATGAATTCCATGTTTAAAGATAAAATTTATAAAATTTCAAAAAGTGGGTATTACTATTCATAATGGCTAGTTTGATTGGTTGTGGTGTGTTATAACTCGAAGTTGTGTACAACACACACTACTGTATTATTCAAAGAGAAGCATACTGTGGAAGCTTGGGGTGTTACATTCTCCCCTACTTCAAATAATTTCATCCTCGAAATTTCTAGAATATTACTGCATAAAAAGACCCATGTGGTTCTTCATCATAAGTTCTTTGGGTTCCCACGTTGCCTCTTCCATCTTATGGTTTCTCCATAGAACTTTTACCAGACGAGTCGTCCGGTTTCTCAGCACTTGTTCTCTTGTATCAAGAATCTTGACAGGATCTTTGCAATAAGAGATATCGGGTTCTAGTTCTAATTCCTCATAGGTTATTACATGCATTGGGTCAGGCATGTATTTCCTCAACAGTGATACATGGAACACATCGTGAACTTTGGAGATACTTGGTGGTATTTCCAAACGGTAAGCTACAGCCCCAATTCATTCTAGAATTTCAAAATGTTCAATGTACCTAGGACTCAATTTACCCTTATTACTGAAATGTATAACACCCTTCCATGGATATACCTTCAAGAAAACATGATATCCTACCTGAAATTCCAAATCCTTCCTTTGGTTATCATCATAGCTCTTCTATCTACTTTGAGCTGCCTTGATGTGGTTTTGGATTACCTTCACCTTTTCCATCATTTCCTCCACAAGTTCTGGGCCTACAAGTTTTCTTTCACCAACATCATCCCAACAGGTTGGTGTGCGACATCACTTTCTGTATAATGCTTCATATGGTGCCATCTTAATACTTGAATGGAAGCTATTGTTATAAGAAAATTCTAACAGAGGTAAATATTGATCCCATATACCTTGAAAGTAAAGTGATCAAGATCTCAACATGTCTTCTAAGTTTTGAATAGTCTATTCTGATTGTCCATCAGTTTGAGGTTGGTAGGCAGTGCTCAAATGAAGTTCAGTATCCAGGTCTTTCTGAAGACTTTTCTAGAATCTTGATGTAAAATGGGGATCACGGTCAGAAAAAATAGATAGTGGTACTCCATGAAGTCTTACAAATTCATTAATATATATTCTTGTTAAACGTTCAAGTGGTAAATCTTCCCTTATAGTAAGAAAACGTGATGACTTGGTAAGACAATCAACAATGACTCATATTGCATCATTCCTTCTATGAGTCTTTGGTAGTCCCATGAAAAAGTCCATAATAATGTTATCCTATTTCCACTCAGGTATGGGAAGGGGTTGCATGAATCCTCTAGGATATTTACTTCCAACTTTCACTTGTTGATAAACCATACGTCTTGACACAAAATCAACAATATCCCTTTTCATGTTGTCCCACCAAAAATGTTCCTTCAAATCTCTATACATTTTGGTGCTACCAGAGTGTATAGAGAAATTGTAACTATAAGAATCATCCAACAATTCCATTTTTAGATCAGGTATATCAGGAACACCAAGTCTCTTCCCAAATTTCCAAATTTCATCTTCATACACAAAGTCACTCAATCTTCCATCATTCACAGCTTTAATCTTCTTTTGAAACTCCTCATCATCAGCTTGAAAACTTTTTATCCTTTCTAATAAATATGGTTTGGAAACCATTTGAAAATGTATTGATGATCCACCTTCCATGGTTATTCCCATATCCATCTTTACTAGATCCATGAGAATAGGATCCCTTTCAATTCTCATCTTGTTCAAAACTCCATGATCTTTTCTGCTCAAAGTATCTGCCACCTTATTTTCCTTCCCTGGGTGGTAGTGTATTGTGAAATAATAATCCTTTAGTAGTTCAAGTCATCTCCTTTGCCTCATGTTGAGTTCTTTCTGTGAGAAAATATATTTCAAACTCTTGTGATCAGTATAAATTTCACATTTTTCACCATGAAGATAATGTCTCCATATCTTCAAGTCAAATATTACAGCTGCTAACTCAAGATCATAAGTAGGATAGTTTTGCTCATGAATTTTCAGTTGTCATGATGCATAGGAAATAACTCTATCATTCTGCATAAGGACACAACCAAGTCCTTTATTTGAAGCATCACTATAAATAACAAACTCATCATTCCCCGATGGCAGAGTCAATATAGAAGCATTGACTAATCTTCTCTTCAGTTCTTTAAAACATTCTTCACACTATTTTTTCCAAAAAAATTTAACCCCTTTATGTGTGAGCTTGGTTAATGAGTTATCCAATCAGAAAAAATTCTGGATGAAATGCCGATAATAACCTGTTAAACCAATAAAACTGCGTACCTTAGTTATACTCATCGGTGCTGGCCATTCTTGGATTGCTCTTGTCTTAGAAGTATCAATAGAGATTCCATACTTAGAGACAATATGGCCAAGAAAAGAAATCTTTTGAATCCAGAATTCACACTTGCTAAACTTCTCATATAATTCGTGTCTTCTAAGATTCTTCAGGATAATGCGCAAGTGATTTTGATGATCTTCGTAGCTTTTATAGTATACAAATATATCATCAATAAATAACATTAAAAAGTCATCAAGATATTCCTTGAAAAATCTATTCATTAGATCCATGAAGACAGAGGGTGCATTAGTCAATCCAAAAGGCATTACTGTAAACTCGTAATGCCCATACCTGGTTCGAAATACTGTTTTCGAAATGTCTTCCTTTTTCACACACAACTAATGATATCCAGATCGAAAGTTAATCTTTGAAAAGTATTAAGCTCCATAAAGTTGGTCAAATAAATCATTAATGCAAGGTAGGGGATACTAGTTCTTTATTTTTATAGAATTGATCTTCCTATAGTCAATTCACAACCTCATAGATCCATCTTTATTCTTAACAAACATGACAGGGGCTCCCCATGGAGAAACACTAGGGATAATAAATCCCTTATTACTCAATTCCTCTAGTTGTTTCTTTAGTTCCACTAATTCAACAATGGCCATTCTATAAGGGGTCTTCGATATGGGCATTGATCCAAGAATTAAATAAATGGAAAACTCAATTTCTCATTCTGGAGGATGTCCAGGTAAATCTTCTGGAAACACATCAACATATTATTTCACAATAGGTATATCCTCTATTTGAAAATTCTTTTCCTCAACCACAGTTATTTCATTCTCCTCCTCCCCAATAGTTGAATTTAGTTGAGCTACTGGGGGTGGATCTAGATAAGAATAAGGTGGTGACGATTTTTCCCTAAAGATAATGTGTTCTTTATCATCATCATCAAAAATAGTAACCTCATTCTTCTTACAATAAATTTTTGCATCATGGTCCGAAATCCAATCCATACCGAGGATTATATCAAATTAAATCATGGGTATGATGATGAGATCAGCAGATAAAGAACATTTATATGCCCTAATGGGGACTGATTCACAAAACTTTGTTGCAATGATACTTCCCTTAGGAGTTTTGACTAACAACTCCCTTGTTAAATCAAATTGGAAATATCTAATTTTCTTAGCAAACTAGGAAGATATGAAACAATGCGATGATCTAGAATCAAAAAAATCATTGGCTAAACTTGAGGAAACCATTAAATTACCTTCCACTACGTCTTTCAGAGCTTCAACCTCAGCAGTAGTGATAGCATAATCCTGGCCTTGATCCCTTGGCCTATTCTGGGGTAATTTCCCATGATGCTTAGGATATTAATTTTCATAATTCCCCCTTTCTCTAAAATTATAGAATTCAATATAGACAGCTTCTTTCTTCCTCTTGTAATCACGAGCTTGGTGGTCTTTTTCACCACACTTGCAACAGACTCTCATTCCCTTTAGGAAAGTACCAGGGTGTTTCTTCCCACATTTACTACAGGATGGATATTCAACTGTTATATTATTCCCCTTATTTCCATTTCCATAGTGTTCAGTAGATCTCTTCTTCTCTTTCTTTTCTTTAAAGTCGTAAGACTTATATAATTCTTTTTCTGTCTTGATAGCACATGAGACAATATCTTTATACGACGAGAAGGATTATGAGACTAATGCTCGATGGAGAAATGGTTTTAACCCATAAAATAAACAATCAATCTTACTTCTTGGGTTATGTATATAATCTACAACATTCCTTGCTAACCTTGTAAAGTTATCTTCATACTTTGCGAAATTATCATCCTCATTTTCCCTCAGACTCAAAAATTGTCTTTCCATATCCGCTCGATGGTCGTGAGGAAAGTATTTTTCTAATAAAATATCTTTAAAATCCCTCCATTCCATATTTGACACTTCATCATCTTCCTTTGTGTTTTGAATCAATGACCACCTTTGATCAGCATCTCCAGTGAGGCAGTAAACTGTCATGACAACTTTTTCCTTTTCGCTACTCCCCATGGCATGGAATATTTTCTCTAAGGAATTTATCCATTGCTCAACTACTAGTGGATTTGTACCCCCATTAAATATTGGTGGTTTTTTACTCATTAATCTATCTAAAATTGATCCTCCATGCTGTGGATCAGGGTGCTCCATACAGGTAAGGTTATTATTCATAACCTGAGTGAGTTATCCCAGTATGGTGATTAGCCGATCAACACCAATTTCATCACCATCTCCACTATAATTATCTTGAGTAGGAGTTAAATCCTTACATGGAGTGCGTGCATTGATATGGTTTACATTCCTTCCACTAGGCTCCATTTCTAAACAATGGCATAAACTAGATTAGTTTATGAATCAAAATACACAATTCAAAACTTGTAAAACACTTAACATAAATTGAACATTTTACGGATATAATCCATAATCATAAAAAATATCTTTGAGGATGTATATACTCATAAATCCTTCATAATGGTTTTTAAATAAAATGATAATTATCCTAATCATATCCCCCAGGAGTATCATAACCAAGAGTGCAGTAAGACCCGTTTTCGTGCACTAGTTCCCGTTCGAGTCTAGCTCAAAGTGGTATTTTTGGGTTTTACCCCTAGGTACATCTATGTCAGAGCCACCTCTACTTTCTCGTATCTAGACAGGTATGTATTTCTTAGAAAACTCACAAAATCTCTACAATACCAAAATTCTAAGAAGTTCTTATATACTAATCCTCAAAGTCTATCATAGGGTCATCTGCTCTAATCAGAGTTTATCTAAATCTAGATTCCAAGGTTTGTACTAAACTTCCTCTGATACCAACTGTAACGCCCCATCCCTAGTTACACAAAGTCATTGCATTATTACATAACATTTTCATGATCACAAAAGATCAAGTCTCTAAAGACCGATTAGTTTAGTAGCCTTGTAAGTACTAGATACATTCATAAGGTTTACATTACATCATAAAATGAAAAAAATACAAGAACATTGTTTCCATGGAAAACACTGATATCCCATAGAATATCCCTACAGTTCAGTCATAATATACTTCTTTGCATCTTGGAAAAAATAAAACATAGAAAGGGGTGAGCTCAGATGCTCAGTAAGGATAACAATATAGCGGAAACTTTCATAAATAAGCATAAATATTTAAGGCAATGTATAAGACTAAAACAAAAGCCTTTTAAACTTGAACTTCAGCATAACATGGTAAAGATAAAAATCAAATAATTCCATTTACTTACTCACATGGATATTCTAATAGTCGAATAATCACATGCAATATCAATAGCCACTTTCATAATGATGGAGTGCATAATGCCAGACTTTCATAACCACATAGTCAAGGCCTTGTGCCAAGACTACAAATAAGATTTTGTCAAGGCCTAGTGCCAAGACACTAATTTGTCTCATGAGACCTACCAATGCATCGAAGAGCTATAACGGGCTCCACCCGTCACTTACTAAGTCTAATGCTTTCCCCATATGAAAAGGTTTAAACATAACATAAGCATTTATATTAAAATTGACATACGAAATGTCAATACTTTATCCATAAACCATGAATGGTATGAAAAAACACATCCACAGTCAAGAATATCACAAAACCTTCAATACAATATGGAAGTTTTGTATTATAATAAATCAACTTCAAACAAACTTAAAATCCATTAAAGGATGTTGACATAGATGAAATCAAAACCTTTTTAAAGAAATATATCTTTCTATTTTGAAATAATTTAAAAGTCATGTAATTATAAAAGAAAACATTTATATTTAAAAATATTCTTATAAGCTTGTAAGGGAAGCTTCGACGATGTTATAACAACGGAAAATAGCCGCACCTGCCATATAAGTTAAAAAAATACATTCTTACCTTAATTTTGTTGAAAAGGTTAAAAAGTACCTTGTTTGGAAAATGACCGAAAGATTCCTTTCAAACCATTTTATAAAAAGTAAAAAAATGGTATAAATTACTTTAACCCATATTTTAGTAAATAGTAAAAATGTTTTGGAATACATTTTTAAGAAACATGTATGTGAATGATAAAGAGGTCCCAGTAGATACTTACATAAAAACAACCTCGGATAATAAAGAGATTGTAAAATTAACCCTTACCTTGTACTTTTACTTGATCGAGGGTAGGTTAACCTCCTCTATAATGGTGAAATAATTTTTGTTAAATTATAAAATAATCATATACATTAATATGATATCATATATAATCTTTTAACATTGCTTTGTTAATAATATCTTAGTATTATCGTTGTTTCGGGTGTTAACTGATTTGTTTTCATTTATATGCTTTATTACATAACTAATGTTTATTATGGATAGGATGTATCTTATTTATATTCAGAATTATATTAAGTCTTTAAACATTATTTTTAATCATCTAATTAATATTAGTCTTTAATGGATACGATGGGGAATGAATCTCATCGCGTTCGTGGAGACAGTAATTCGTACGTACGCACGAGCGACAATATCATTTTTTTGATATTAAAATAATATATAATTGGATGGTATATCATATATACAGAATAATTATCATGTTATATTTATTATTTACATCAATTACACATCATTATTATACCCATCCAAATAATAATGTATTGAATAACAATTACACCACGACGTGGAGACGGTAAGCCGTGCGTACGCAGGTATGGTGACATGTCATTCAAAGGATGGATAGAATAATGAATATGGTTGTACCATATTTATAATAAAATCACAGTATATATAAGATACTGGAGTTATTAATTTATAATTGAAACAATAAATAAATAAGAAGTGGAAGAATAAAGGAACTTGAAAGAGGTGATGAAATATTTACCTCTTCTTCGGGTTCTTCCTTTTTATTTGATCAAAAGGGATCTTTAGGTTGGTTTTATGACTAAAGGAATGCCTCTAGGATTAAGGGAGGATATTTTATAGGGTATTTGGGTAGGTTTTGGCTGAGAAAAAAGGCTTTGAAGGTGTGAATTAGAGAGAAGAGGGAGTGCCCTTTTATAAGAGGGGTGAGGGGCACCTTAGGAAAATCTAGAAATATTATTTTATAATAAAATTATTTTCGGTTAATAATGGCTCCAAAATAAATTATTTAAAGGATAAGGTGGTTATGGGTTTAAAACCACTCAAAAAATATGTTTTAGACAGGTTTGTGTCATTATATTAACCTTCTCTTTTAGATTTAACTCTTAGTTAAATAGTTTCACATTTACCATGTCTCTTTGTATTTTTATATTATATGGTTAATAAACTTACTATATACTTCTAAGTGAACCCCAAGTGGTTCATTAATGATACACCTATCATTATATAAGTCATTTTTCTGAATCTTATATTTTTAGGAATATTATATCAATTAATAATATAATATTTGTTTTAAAAACTACTTTATGTCAATTTTGACACTATTTATTAATTGATTTTTGTTAAAGTCCTAAAAACTTTATTAATTATAAATAAATAAATTTAATAAATTATATCATGTAATATTAACCTATAAAATTCTTGGATGGCATCAAAATATTCAAATTATATTTATTTTAACATTTATAATACCATTTATTTGATTCTTTCATTAATAAGGAAAATACTACAACATCATTGTTTCATAAATAAATTTAATTATTAAATGTATAAAAATTATAAATAAAATACCATTATGTATGAAATATTTTTATATTTATAATTAATATTTATATTTGAAGAGATAACATGTATAACTCTATGTAAAAATTGTTTTACTAAAAGATACATGCTTATGTCGTTTTTGTATTTACTTTAACTTAATTAATATAAAGTGTCATTATCACTTTCAAGTGGCTCCATGGAGTCCCAAAATCGACCCAAAGATTTCTATGGTTGGACATGTATCATCAAATAGGGTTATGACATGTGTTAGGGTAATTTAGTATTATTATAATATTATTTTTTACTCTTATTTACCAAATTTACCCTTTAACCATGGTAAATAAAATATTCACCGAAGTAATTATTCAAAATGTCTAAAAATAAAGTTACTTATTTACACAATTTGGACCTTATGATTCTAAATATGTAATACATTTTTCTAAATTCAAAACACATAAGTGGCATAAATTAATTTAAAATTAATTCTCGTTGTCAAAATAAAAAACGTGTTTTTAAGAAATAATAATTATCAAAAGATTGACACTTGCTTATGTCCAGTTTAAATGTGAAATTACATCCAATGACCAAAATTGGATTAAATGGTAAAAATATAATCTAATTATACTTTAAAAACACTAAATATTATAATTTATCACTATAATTTATTTTGATTAAAAAAGTTGTTTTTAATTAAAATTTAGTATTTTCACTATTCGTCAAAAGATGAATGTTTTCAGAAAAATACCAAAAATTAACCCTAAGGTAATTTCTATATTCCGAATCCAAAAATCAATTCCATTTTGAAAGATAAAATTTATAAAATTTTAAAAAGTGGGTATTACTATTCATAACAACTAGTTTGATTGGTTGTGGTGTGTTAGAACTCAAAGTTGCGTACAACACACACTACTGTATTATTCAAAGAGAAGTGTACCGTGGAAGCTTGGGGTGTTACATTCTCCCCTCCTTCAAATAATTTCTTCCTTGAAATTTCTAGAATATTACTGCATAAAAAGACTCGGGTGGTTCTTCATCATAAGTTCCTCGGGTTCCCACGTTGCATCTTCCATCTTATGGTTTCTCCATAGAACTTTTACCAGATGAGTCTTCCGATTTCTCAGCACTTGTTCTCTTGTATCAAGAATCTTGGAAGGCTCTTCACAATAAGATAGATCGGGTTCCAGTTCTAATTCCTCATAGGTGAGTACATGCATTGGGTCAGGCATGTATTTCCTCAACAGTGATACGCGGAACACATCGTGAACTTTGGAGAGACTTGGAGGCATTGACAAATGATAAGATACAACCCCAATTAGTTCTAGAATTTCGAATGGTCCAATGTACCTGGGACTCAATTTACCCTTCTTAACGAAACGTATAACACCCTTCCATGGAGATACCATCAAGAAAACGTGATCTCCTACCTGAAATTCCAAATCCTTCCTTCGGTTATCAGCATAGCTCTTCTGTCTACTTTGAGATGCATTGATGTGGTTTTGTATTACCTTCACATTTTCCATCGTTTCCTCCACAATTTATAGGCCTACAAGTTTTCTTTCACCAACATCATCCCAACAGGTTGGTGTGCGACATCTCTTTCCATATAATGCTTCATATGGTGCCATCTGAATACTTGAATGGAAGATATTATTATAAGAAAATTCTACCAGAGGTAAATATTGATCCCACATACCTTAAAAGTCAAGTGAGAAAGATCTCAACACATCTTCTAAGTTTTGAATAGTCCGTTCTGATTGTCCATCAGTTTGAGGGTGGTAGGAAATGCTCAAACGAAGTTCAGTATCTAGGCCTTTCTGAAGACTTTTCCAGAATCTTGATGTAAAACAGGGATCACGGTCAGAAACAATCAATAGTGGTACTCCATGAAGTCTTACAAATTTATTAATATATAGTATTGCTAAACGTTCAAGTGGTAAATGTTCTCTTATAGCAAGAAAATGTGCTGACTTGGTAAGACGATCAACAATGACCCATATTGCATCATTCCTTCTAGTATTATTTAGTAGTCCCATGAAAAAGTCCATCATAATATCATCCCATTTCTACTCAGGTATGGGAAGAGGTTGCATGAATCCTCTAGGATGTTTCCTTCCAGCTTTCACTTGTTGACAAACCATACATCTTAACACAAAATCAGCAATCTCCCTTTTCATGTTGTCCCACCAAAAATGTTCCTTCAAATATCTATGCATTTTGGTGCTACCAGGGTGTATAGAGAAATGGTAACTATGTTCATCATCCAACAATTCCCTTTTTAGATCAGGTATATCGGGAACACATATTCTCTTCCCAGATTTCAAAATTCCATCTTCATACACAAAGTCACTCAATCTCCCATCATTCACAGTTTTAATCTTCTTTTGAAACTCCTCATCACCAGCTTGAGAACTTTTTATCCTTTCTAATAAAGATGGTTTGGAAACCATTTGAAAATGTATTGATGATCCACCTTCCATGGTTATTCCCATATCCATCTTTACTAGATCCATGAGAATAGGATCTCTTTCAATTCTCATCTTGTTCAAAACTCTATGATATTTTCTTCTCAAATCATTTTCCACCTTATTTTCCTTCCTTGGGTGGTAGTGTATCATGCAATCATAATCCTTTAGTAGTTCAAGCCTTCTCCTTTGCCTCATTTTGAGTTCTTTCTGTGAGAAAATATACTTCAAACTCTTGTGATCAGTATAAACCTCACATTTTTCACCATAGAGATAATGTCTCCATATCTTCAAAGCAAAGATTATAGATGCTAACTCAAGATCATGAGTAGGATAGTTTTGCTCATGAATTTTCAGCTTTCGTGATGCACTATAAATTATTTTGATTAAAAAATTTGTTTTTAATTAAAATTTAGTATTTTTCACTATTCGTCAAAAACTGAATGTTTTCAGAAAAATACCAAAAATTCACCCTAAGCTAATTTTGATATTTCGAATCCAAAAATTAATTCCGTTTTGAAAGATAAAATTTATAAATTTTCAAAAAGTGGGTATTCCTATTCATAACGGCTAGTTTGATTGGTTGTGGTGTGGTAAAACTCGAAGTTGCGTACAACACACACTATTGTATTATTCAAAGAGAAGCGTACCATGGAAGCTTGGGGTGTTAAAATTTTTTCACTAATGTTTCATACCCCAAATATATTTATAAGGTTATATCCTATACTAGATCACAAACATAGCAGGTAATCACCTAAATTTGTTGTCGATAAACATTCTGACATCATGTACACTCCCCACTCATCTCTAAACAATTTTACTTCTTCTTTTGAGTATAAATTATGTTTTAAATCTTGGTAGTACTAAGAAAATATAGAGAAATAAATGATTAAGAAATATTTTTAATGGAATTGTAATTACCTTTTGAAATTACCTATTTTGGGATACTGGTCTTTTCATGGTTTATGATCTCTCTCATAAATTTTTAAACATAATATCCACAATATTTTCCATTATCTTACTTTGTAAATTGTAGAAAATTTGACTAAAATAAATAAATTATTTTGAAATATGTTTTGATAGTTAAATATTTCTATATATACCTTAATTTTTTTTCATTTTTAACAATCCACAGGCTTTTTTTGTTCAAACATCGACTTCATGTCATGATTTAACCTATATTTAGTGATCGCCCTATCATAAAAAAATTCTTATTAAAATATGGACCAAAACATATAATTCAAAATTTATCTATAAAATGTTGATTGCAGTGTATTAAAAATTCACAATACACATCATGTGTGGTTGGTTTGTTGGATATCCATGCATTGGATCCAAAAAAATAAATATTTTGGGTATCTAGATTAACTGCAATCAACATCCAGTGTTGCCTAAAAACAAAACCAAATAAGTAATGAAAAAAATAAAAATATATTTTATGTGATTGAATTGTAGAGTTTTACTTATGCATTATAGGCATCAAAAAGAGTTTTTCGTTTGTTGTTTTTTACTCAAACGCTTCAAGCAGCTCATCTTTTTTCTTCTTAATTTCATCATTATCCAAAGTAAGTTTTTCTTTAGAAATGATACAGGGATTAATGAATCTAAATCATGTTTCACATAGTTTTTCCTTTATATAGTAGTAATATAAACTCCTGTAAAAAAATATAAATAGTTATTAACTTTAATAAACATATTATCTCACTATTTGGATAGACGTATTATGAAAATGTACCTTATGTATGTATTCACAACTGATACTCTCAGTCATTCATGCTTGAGAATCTCATTTATACTCTCGAGACCAACTACGAATCTCATGAAAGTTCTATATATTTAATTTTCATATGGAATGTAAGTCATATTTTCTTATTTAAATGTGGCCTCTGTATGAATTTGTAATAGTAATAAATGTTTCTCTAGAAATGGTGGGTGAATGTACTCTCAAATGGTCATTTTGATTTCATCGCCAATTCACTAGATTTTCTTGATATGATCTTCTGTTTCCTCATTACTTTATACATCTGTAATATCATACCTCACTTCATACCTTTTTTCATCAAATGTTAAATGTTTTTCATATGATTTTTTTGAAGATATAACTCATTTATCTTTATAAGATTAGATAGAAATTCTATGAAAGTTCCAATAGCATCATTGATCATTGTAATATCTGGATCATCTAGTGGAATAGTAAACTCAATGGTTGACTCATGAGCTACCTCAATCCCCTCTGTCATGTGTTCTTTTGGGAGTTCTTTCAAGTGTAGGTTTTCTCCAGGTATATTATACATCGTACCCCTCACAACAAGGTGATGTGTGGGTGTTGATAGATAGAAATCACATAAAAATATGACATATAGAATTTTAGTAATATAAAGTTATCGAAATTTGTTTGATTCACATTTAGGAGAAATAGTAATGAAAAAATTGATTAACTTGGGTAATGTATGTGGTTGAGGTGAATAAATAGCCTCAAAACTAGCGAAGTCATTTGGTTCATGTGCAGATCTTTGTTCCACCTCCGGTTCACTTTGATCCTTTCTCATACATAGGTCTGCCAAACCAGACCAGACAATAATATGTTTCAAAACATCTATTTGTGTCTAAAATCATTTCACCATATTATATGTATCTTCATGGGGTTTTATCTTCTCAAAATATGTTTGAGGAGACACTCCAAAACTTAATCCTCTAACGTGACCATATTTTTTTGGCTCCTTCAAAGCTACTGAAAGTAGTTTGTCTTCTGGTATGGTAATTTATGATTCTTGTGTCTAAACTATATAAAAAATATGAACATAAATAAATATTTTTATGTAATTATATTATAAATCATAACAAATTACTATTATGTCAAACTTACACATGTTTCCCATACTGATTTTGTTTTTTCATCAACTATTTTACCCTCCTTATATACATGAGCATCCTTTTATAGCACATGATGTGAGATAGAAGTGGCTTTGATTTTTGATTCATCATTCTGCATATAAATAAAGGAATATATGTTGTTTCATATCACATAAAAATTTTATTATTGATTTAAAATACATACCAAATTCTTCTCTAGTGAAGTGTGCCCCATCCTTACTTTGTGATAGGGGTACATTGGTTTTGATGCACATTTTTTATTTTTAGCCCTCTTTTATTGTTTCATAAATTAACAATTTTGAATCAAATTGAATAAAATAAATAATTTAAAATAATATATTATTGACTATAATTCACCTGAAATTATTTCTCCTCATAGAGACTAATGAAAGCATTCCATGTTTCCTGCTTTATAATATGTGAATAACTAACTGGTGGGTGGGGATTTACTTTTCACTCAACATCCCTAATATGTAACTTGGTAAGAAGATTCTAGAATCCTCTATGGTCTTTTCCAATAGCCATTAAGACAAATTTCTTATGGAAATATTCTAAAATAAATGAACTCTACAAGGTAAAATGAAAAATAAATCAACATTTCATTATATAATTTTTCAGTAAAATAGATAAAGTATATCATAACATTACTATTATATATTTCCAAAGGGTTTCCTTCATTACAGGTTGGACATAGTGTCATGATTCAATATCAATCAGCACATTCATCCTCATTGTGACCCCAACATAACTAATGAACATTTACTTGTTGGGTTCAACAAGTTGGTTGTGTTGATTCCAACCAAACTCAAATTTTATACCCTTACTTCTTGTCTTGATAATTTTATTCAACACTGTGATGCTGCATAATTATTGTTTTTTTTTCATTAACATGTTGTTGATCCCGTAATAATTCTATAGTTTCAGTATCAATAATCTATTCTTCCTTGGGATTGGTAACATCATCATGTGCAGAATAAATTATCCGCATGAGTAGTCAAGCATTTGATTTTTCTTGAATAACAACAAAATAAACATGGAAAAAAGGATTTGATAAGGACCGTATGCATGCTCTATTTAAAACTTGATAAACTCTTTAATTCTATATTCATACTCTTTTTTCAAATGATTATCATGCGTCTATTTTGAATAAATAGGTAATTGAATTTAAGAAAATAATTACTTCATTATGGTAGGTGTTATCTTCTGAATTCATCCAAAGGTGAAAGTTAGAGACAATTTTCATCCTCATCAGCTTTATCTCCCAAATATTTATTATTGAATTTTGTTTCTTAAGTCTCATCATCTATATCTTTTGTACATGCACCTATGTTACTTGAACTAATCTGAGGAGTAGTCATCCCATACAGGGTAGTAGTGATCATTTTGGATGAATATTACTCAAAGTAGTTCAAGAAACATAAAATATATGGGGGATGAGTCTCAAGAAATGAAATTCAATGATAACTATTCAGGAGATGAAGTTGTTGAGGAAAAAGTTGTCTCTTTAAAACATTTTAAATTACTACATATTAGTTTAAATTTTCAAATATCATCTCAAAATGCTAAAAGGTCCCTGACACTGCCATGAGGACATTAACTCACCCCCACTGAGATACACCGACTCTAATCTATGTTACTAGTCTTTTTTACTCACCTTTATCTCAAATATAAGATCTCTATTTCCACTAAGTTTTATGTTTTGGGTGTGAGTATGAAAATAAACGAGTAAATACTAACAGGACCCCTAAAATATAAAAAAATACATATATTTTAGTTTATGTTCAAAGTAGTAACACTCAAAATACACATGTAAGTTAATTCATTGTGTACTAACCAGGAAACCATGATAATCAAATGTACCTACTTCATTTAATACCAGTGAATTATACTAATCATTCCAAAATTGTATACCATGGTTGTTCTCTAACAATCAAATCATTTCACTAATAAGAGGTTAACATTTGAATCATAGGAGGAGGAAAGAATTATTTATCTTCCTCTAGAAATAATCGCATCATAAGTACAATGATATTCGACCTCAGACCCCTAGAATTCAAGATTATCCCTTAGTTATAACCATCACATGTACTTATTGCATCCAAATCATGAAATGGGTATAACCTAACCATTTTTCTTAGGAAGTTCATTTTAAATATGGGGAAGTCTTAACATAATTGGTTACCTTAGGAAATAACCACACAATGGGTTCCATAATACATTAGTTAAACCTAACTTATGAAAAACCATAAAGAAGAACAAAAAACAACAAAAACATCACATCACCCTCACCCTAGCCATCAATGAATCACTAACATGTCTATTGTAACTCACATTCTCACATACCATACATATCCCTCACATAATACCCATCATATTCTAATATATGATACTCAATGGTCATTTATCTTAGGCATTGATCATCTTTCTCAATAATCACTCATTAGATAATCTCATAGTCCAGAGTCCTTAATTCGTCACCCACACACCTCAAATCTCAAGACAAAGTAAGCTATATGATCAACTAATCCATCTTACCCTTTAGGTGTTATCCCTCTGGGTTTTAAGGAACTATACTCAATTTTATACTGCATATCTAATCACTACTAAGGTGGCCATATAATTCCTCTTAGCACATCACTACCCTAAGAAAAAATTCATAGGGAAATTCATACATTGTTCTACCCTTATGGGCTACTTCCATTATCCATGATTATCCTTATGACCCTCTTAGAACATCACTACTGAATAATGTTTTTGCATGAGATTGGGTGTGGTGAGATGGAAACCACATCATGTATGTTGTTCACATTATATATTTATGCTTGGTTTGTTTTGTAGAGTATGTTAAACATGTTTACTTGTTTTAAAATTATTTATTCTATGAAATTAAATTTTGGACTTGTGTTCCTTAATTATTTACATTATTTCATTTATATAAGTTTTTTCTTATAAATTCTATAAGATCTAAATAATTTTAAGATCCATAAATGAATATATCTATCATATTTTTGGTCCAGTAAATTGGATCTACCCAAATTGGAAACCACTCTTTGGTCTAGATATGGTTTCCAGTCCAAATGAATTAGGTGAAACTATGAAAGTGGGAACCAAATCAAACTATTAGTCCTAGTTTTCTATATTCCAATTAAATCGGGATTCTTCCCTTGAAATCTCCTAGATTGGATTATGAAAGGGAATGAGATATGATTTAATAAAAAACCCAATACCTTATCCAATAAATTTCCCAGGTTTTGATTTAGAAATTCATTAATGAAACCATAAATTTTCTACAACCTATATGCAATGGTTTTTCAGTATCACCATATAAGTGTGTGATCATTGGTGTCTTCTCAATTTCCAATACCTTAATATCAAAAATAATTTCTTCATTTTGATCAAAATTATCAACTTGATGATCTATAACATTAATAGATTTTTAATTATACTCAATTTCACCATGCCAAATCCAAGGACTGTAACATGTATTATCAATACTCCATAATCCATTATACCTTCAAAACACCCATTCAAAATGCATGAAAACAACATTAATTAATAATCCAAACACTCATTTGGTACATTAAACATACCTTAAATTCTATAAAAATATTAATAATAAAATTAAAAATACTTTAAATGTCATGAAAAAAGCATTAGAAGATTTACAAGCACTCATTCATTAAAAAATGATTCCTCAAATATGACATCGGTTAAATAATCATTCAAGAAAATTAAACATAACTTAGTTGTCCTAACACTAATTAAATAATCATTCATTCAAATATAGAACCTACTAAACATAACTTAGACACCCATTTATAAGTAAATTAGCATGATTTATAACACTAATTCATCAAATAATCATACAAGAAAACCATAAGAAGGAAAAAAAATATCAAATAAAACAAACCTTGGATGTGTGAAAAAATTATAACTACGATTAAAAACTAAGAAGAATGATCAAATAGAATCAATGGTATAGGACTATAATGTCTCCAATTTTCTATGTATTATTTTTAGATATTATATGGATTATTTTTTAGACCATTCGCTGAGACGGTGTATGATTCTGAGGCCTAGTGTGCCTAGAATAAATGTTTGAAAAATGTTAAAATGTTTAATAGCACGTGCACACAGTTTTCCTAAAAAATTGGAATAACTCCTAAATGAGTTACCAAATTAGAAATATGAGGTCACTATTGGATTCAGAATAGCGGCTTTACCTTAGGTGTGACCTAACATTGGTCGGCACAGGTTGTTTGTGAAAAAATTATCGGGGGTGAGAAATTAATATGATAAATTAATTGAAAGATTTATTTTATTTTTCTTTGACGCAACACCTTTATCCTCTATAAGTATATGGCTGTAGCTTTTGTCTCAGGGCTGGATGCTAAACCCTGGATACCTAGACACCATTTGGGGAGAGCGTTATTGGTGGACGACAATGGATTAAGATCAAATCATGGATCAGCACGCCAGCAGAGTTGGAGGACCTCATTAACGATGGAAATGCAACCGTTCTTCATCAAAGATCGATCCAAACTCTATTTAGGATGTTTTATCATGTGATTTTCATCCCTTTATTAATCCCAAATGAACACAGGACAATTCAATGAACAAGAATTGATCTGCACATCATCGGTAGATTTCAATTGGATAGAATTGATTATTTATAGTTCATTGATTATCCCTCTTCGATTATCCTTCTGCAATAATAAATCAAGGCCAAACAAACAATGGCCGAGGTTTGTTCCTCACTTTTATGATTTTGGATTTCTCCCTCCATTATTCACACGTTCATCATGGGCATTTTCTTTTGGCCCACGATTCGACAAATACCTGGTGATCGACCATTGTGTGACCATTCTTTGGCACAACGAATTGACACCGTAGGTGCAACTCATGATCAGTGATGCGATTGAGATGTGACGGTGGTGGTGGCAACCAAATGTATATTCTAATGGATTTTTGGAATCCATTCAAGTTGGTTTTTGATGCATAGCAATTTTTGAGTAGATTCGAACCTAAAACCCATAGATCTGGTGACTAGAGTCATGAAAAAACCCCGATCTATAGATTCCATCCAGATCGGAGGTTCCAGTGGTGTACATATTGACACGGAGGAGATCCATAAGGAATCTAGAAATTCCCAACCAACACAACATGTATTTCATAATTACATTCCATGTGGGTCCCCCTGGCTACAATGCTAAGGTTTTGAATGAAGTTAAGGATCACATGGAGTGTGAACCCTGTCACATGGTGTGTGACCCTCATCGAATGACTCTTTGTGTACTTCAGAAGTACATAGACATGGGTTGGAATACACGGGCATGGAAACACCATGTACTCCCACTCAGACACGGCTTGGCATACACAGACCGGTACACAGACACGGCTTTGGTACATGGACATAGCCAGGCATCATGGGAAGGAAACCATGTATCTCTATATGATGTGTACCCATCCTACATGCTATGTATTTTGAGACTACATGTTATGTGAGTATTTTCACATGGGAAAGACTTGGGATAGAAGAACAATCTGTGTACCCCCTGGGACACTCCATGTACTCCCATCAAGAGTGATTGAGGATATTTTTTTCTAGTTTGGACCAGTATAGGTTGAGTGTGTTCCCTTGGTCCTTTTCCTTGAGGGTATAGTGTGTAATTACATCCACATCACTGGATTGTAATCCCATCTAGATATTGAGTCTTAGATATAGTTGTTGTGTCCCTCAGCAAGACTAGAGTGCGATCCTCTATCATCCCTAGTGGAGTTTGTGGAATCAGCGCAACCTCCCTAAGTAGGGAATTGATCCTATATCTAGTAGGAAACACCAGTAGGGTTTGTGGAATCATTAGTATAAAATCCCCTATATAAAGGGTTGATTCATATTGGGTTCATGGTGCCCCCCAACGGTTCTGGGTGTGACCTCCTATCTTTGTATCAAGGTTGATCCAGATCGGGTTTGTGGTGTCCCCTAGTGGTCCTGAGAATGACCCATTATCTATGTATCATAGTCTTCTGAGACCAACGTGTTCTCTTTGTATGGGGCCCAAATGAGTTATACCTCTTCGTCGAGTGTCTCCAATGATAGCATAGCTCGTGGGGTGGGATCTCCTAGAATGAGTGTTATTTCAAATAGAATCCTATGGCTGGCAGTTGGTTATAACGCTTGATGGCATGGTGTCTTTCTTGAGTATATCTGGGTTCTTTTATTTTTGGTATCTGTTATACATATATTTTTATACCTTGTATTGAGCTTACTACTCTTGGTGCTTCGTGTTTAGTGTTTTTTGGGTGTCCTATTGAGTATTGTTATACTCACCCCTAAATGGGATTTTCCCGCACGTGTCGTGTCTTATGCAGACGATAACCATTTTGACGGTGTCTTAGGAGGACAGGGAGTGGGTGGAGCATAGCTAGAGCTGGGCATACCAAGATGTTTACCAGGAGCATACCTTTGACTTATTCCTTTCCCTTAGAGAAGGTTGGACTTCTATAATTTCAATTAGACTTGTGTTACAGACTCTTCGTGGTGGGCTTGTATTTGGCTTTGTTTACTTTTCCTTTACTTCCTGTTGTACTCTGATTGTGGGATCTTAGTTGTATTCATGCATTATTTATGTTGTTTTACATTTCAGTATTGTGTGGCTTGGAGATGTGTGTGTATACAAGTAATTTAGGCTAATGCCTCCCATTTGTGGGATATGCCTACTCGGTGCTGGTTGTCAGCCCCTGACCTATTGGAGGCGGGTTTGGGGTAGTCATGGGTTGGACCCCTACAGGTCGGGTCGTGATAAGAACGAAGAAAAATGGGAAGTTTATGATGATGGTGATGATGGTGGCAGTGATAGCACTAACAATGGAAAGATCCATGAGTGAATGTGGCAATAATAATGATAATAATGAGGAAGAATGAGAGAGACCAATCATGGCTAGAGTTATGGGAGAAGTGAAGTAGGGTTCATCATGGTTGAGAACACCACAATAATGAAAAACCATAGAACCCAAAGAAGTAATCAATGAGTGAGGAGGAGGAGAAAATAAGATACATTAGATTCTAGCCTTCATTCATTGAAGAGAACATAGAGAAGGAGTGCCAGCCGCAAGGGACTTCCGCGAAAACTTGAGAATCGTGACATAATCAATCACAGTTAAGATTATTTTAAATAGATCGGGGAGACCTTTATCAGCACTTCCTAAAAAGCACTCATAAAGATACTTTTTATGAGTGATGAATTAATAAGCACTGATAAAAGATATAATTATCAGTGCTAAAACATTATCACTGATAAAAGATCTATAATTATAATGATAAATAAATTTTTTTGTAAATATATTTATATAACTATGTATTTATTTATTATAATTTTATAATTATTTAAATATATAATTGTTTATTTATAATTATATAAATACTTTTAAAAAATATATTTTTTTATTTATAATTATAAATATATAATTTTATAAATATAGTAAATATATATTTATAAATATATTTATAAATAAATATATTGTAAATATATTCATAATTATTTATTTATAATTATAAATATATTTATATCATTATATATATTTATATAATTACATATATTTAATAAATATATATATAAATTTAAATACAGTAAATATATTCATTATTTAAATATATTTATTATAATTTTATAATTATTTAAATATATAATTATTTATTTATAAATATATAAATACTTTTAAAAAAATATATTTATATATTTATATCATTATATATATATATAATTATATATATATATATTTAATAAATAAATATAGATATAAATATAAATATAAATATAGAAAATATATTCATTATTTACAATAAATTTATCATAATTTTGTAATTATTTAAATATATATAATTATTTATTTATAATTATATAAATACTTTTTTTAAATAATATTTATTTATTTATAATTATAAATATATAAATTTATAAATATAGTAAATATACATAAATTTATAAATAAATTTATTTAAAAATATTTATTTACAAATATATTTTTAACATTATTAATGAATATATAATCTTAAATGCATGCATCTTAAAAATGATTGACATTGAATAATTAAAAACAAGTACACTTTAAAAATATTGAAAAATGGATAATTATCATTGATTAAATATATACATTAGGTGTTTGGGGGTACAATTACATTTAAACACACACACACCACACACATAGGCTGAAAAAGCATGTCATACCCCCAAGGGATAGTCTACCCATCAAGCCACATTTATTCAATACATGGTATGTAGGTCCAATGAGTATTAAAACAATGACAACCTAAACCCGTACCACCTGGCCCCGCATGCTCCGATGTTGTTGCTTGCAAACCGTAATTTTTTTTTGCACCACACCAACAACGAGATCCTTCCTACCATCAAGCTCGATTGTTGTCGACCCTCTACTCAGATCGCCACCAGATGCTGATGAAAGTTGTTGTCCCTATCAATCGCTACCTCTATGGAAAACTAACCACACTTGAATGTCACCACCTGAGTCCCAGTGACTCTACCTCTGATGGCCACTGCCACGCTATTTTTACTGCTGACACCACTAATCGTACCATGATTCACTGTTTCATTTTCACCCTTAAACCACTATGTTAAACTTGTTTTGTATTGAAAATTATAGAAATAATAACAAATTTAACATCATGTTTGATTAATTTATTTTGTGTTTATCACTACTAAAAATGTCAATGTTACTTTTTTTGATGAATTCATTGTAGGAAGAGGTGATTTGGAGGCCCCAAAGATGATCCAGAAAGAAATGAGCCAAACTGCATGGAATCCCATGGACATCTGTCCACTGTTTTGAGTATTATGAGAATTAAGTGGCTCCAAATGGGCTGAATATTTGTGTTCTAATCCAAAACTTCATGGGATACAACCCATATCAATCAACCAAAGACCAATTCGTCTATCTGATGGCCCATCCGAACCATTCTTTCCAAGGGAAAAAATCCGCCCAAATTTAAAAGTTTGTTTCAGTATTTTGACCATATCTCCCAATACAGATGTTTAATGGCCGCAAAATTTGATGTGTATAAAGTCAATAGGACTTAAAAAAACTATTATCTTTTTTCAAATTCATTATATGTATTTCTACTAGTCCAAAATTGAGACACAAGTGGTATCTCAAAAACAGGGTGCTCAAAACCCTGTCCCATTTTGGCTATAAAAAGGCACCATGGGCAACTCATTTGAAAGTTTAACCAAGAGAGTGAAGTGATATAAAATTTAAGTTCCATAGGATTACTTTAATCTCCTTTGATTCACTGTATCTTCTTATCCTCATAGGTAGAGCTTAAATGAATAAGGAGATGCACCTGAGCTTCCTCCTACTCCCGATGTTAGGCTAAACGATGGGTGTTCGTTGTGAGGGAGATACACACATGTAAAAGGAGTTCCGATTCATATATTAGCTTATATTTTGGATTAATTTGGGTGTTTAAACATTTCATTCCATTTATACTTGTTGACGCTCCTTCCGTCACAGAATCTCAAGATTGGAAAAAGGGAAGATCTGAGATTAAAATGGTTCAAACCTTTGAAGAAAACATCAAAAAATCGACAAAGGGATGAACAAGGAGAACTTTGCCCATAGGCCGCGCAAGTCCACATGCGCGACGCACCTTGGCGCGCAAGTCACTTGCGCGACTTAAGTGATAAATCTCCCGGTAACCGACCGAAGTCTTCTCCTGCCTATAAATAGACCCTGTGGGCCCCCCCATTCAAGAGGATCTTTTTCCAGAAACTCAGATTGAAGCTCCCGACGCCCAAGTCTTTTCTCAAAGCTTTCAGAACACTTCTAAGGTAATTTCTTACCTAGAACGGAAGATCTAAAGAGAGGGAGGAAGGCCTAAGTGTTGAAACTCATCAACACTTGCGCGCCTGATTGGTCAGCCCTTAAGGGAAGTGGTCACACTTGCACGCCGCCTTACTCCTTCGATAGAACTTGCGCGTCCCTTTTCTGGAAGAACCTCAGGAGGATTATAAAGGCTTTAATAAAGAGTTGCCCAAGTATTTCAATGCTGGATGAACATCGTGCAAGTACCCCGCACATGTCGCGCAAGTATACCTGCGCAACCAATACTTGCGCGCCACGCAGTACTTGCACGTCTTCCAAGACTTGCGCGCCCTTTCCTTTTTGGGTGCCCATCTTGCCCATTTTACCCCTCTTAAGCCATTACTCCTTTCCTATTTAATATTCAGTCTTCAAGACACTCTTCAAAGCCATTTATGGCATGATTTCTTGATTTGACTTCCTTATCTGAAAGGAATTCGGTGGAATATCTCTCAAAACCTAGTGATTTACATATCTTTATGTCACTAAAGATTGAGAGTTCATTCATTCAACCTCATCCTTTAAATACTTAACCTGGTTCTCCTTTTCAGGAATAATCTCCAGTCCTAAGTCCTCCAAACTTGGGCATCCTCCTCAGGAGTAATCCCCAAATTCTTAAAGTTCCCAAATCTGGGCATCCTCCTCAGGAGTAATCCCCAAATTCTTAAAGTTCCCAAATCTGGGCATCCTCCTTAGGAGTAAGCCCCAAACCTGAATCCTTAACCTGGGTCTCCTTTTCAGGAATAATCCCCAGTTATAAGTCCTTTAATTTGGGCATCTTCCTCAAGAGTAAGCCCTAAACCTTAATCCATAACCTGGGTCTCCTTTTTAGGAATAAATCCCAGTCATAATCCCTTAACCTGGGTCTCCTTTTCAGGAATAAGTCCCAGTCATAATTTTGGGCTTCCTTTTCAGGAGTAAGCCCCAAGTCCCCTAACCTGGGCCTCCTTTTCAGGAATAAGTCCTAGTCATAATTTTGGGATTCCTTTTCAGGATTAATCCCTAAGTCCCTTAATTTCTCTTCAACCAATCCTAATTTATGTTTGATCTGGGATTCCTTCTCAGGAGTAAAACCCAGTTATCAATCCTCTCCTAATTTAGGTTTCCTTTTCAGGAATAAGTCCCAAGTTAGAGTATTCAAATCTCCATGAAGCACATATACCTTTATGGACCCTGTTCCTGGATTTTCTCCCTAAAGTAAATCCTAACCTTCATTTATCTGGGCAGTCATACATACGTAATCTCCAAACCATTTCTTATGATTACATTTTTTATGGCCCAATTGTCTATTTTATTACCAATACCTCTTGTTTCTCACACCGAGCATGACTCACGTGAGCTTAGAGAGTAAAAGTAATTATGAATTCCTTCTTTGAGTCATCAATCATAAACATTATACTCCCTTATTCGAACTACGTGGGTTCTGATTCCTTTTCCAAAACAAAGGATACGTAGGTATCCCATATACGGGTTTGATCCCAACTCTGAAATAATTCATGTCCTTCTGAATGAAAATAAACTTCAAGTGCCCCACTGAGTGGCTTTAAAACTAGCCTGGTCATCATAATGACCAAGAGACTTTTATATAAATGTTTTAAAGGATACCATTGACCAAGAATCTCTAAATAGATATAGATGATTCTCTATTGATGAAGAACCTCAAATACATATAAAAGATTCTCTAAATTTCTTACATATTTAATCATTGTTTGTCAAAACTGAAGGAAAGCTCATTTTATACTTGGTAATGTAATAAGGATTCACGAACATAACTTAAATCTATAAAGAGAGTCCCGAAATAGACAATAATTCCTCTCAAAAAGGTGTGAGGAGTCCGACCTCCCATCCTCTCGACCAATGCAAATTCCTAAGCCTCATCAGTCCACAAGCTAATGAGCGCCTACCTTTGGAAATTAGGTCCAAATGGATGTGGAATCATTGGATGTTTCCGGTTCTACGAACAAACCCGTTAGAAACCGATCAGAACGTTTGAATCTCCCATCCAGGAGGTCATCCCTGAATTCCGAGGGAAACAAAAAATGGTGAACCCGACGTGAATCCTTAACCAAGATTAAAATGATATTTTACCTATTTGTTAAGACCCTATTTAAAACTCAATAAGAGGGATAACAAAAACAATCATTGACATGTGTACTCATCCAAAGGATGAAGTAGCTGAATTTATCTTGATTACATCTGTTATATCAAACAGGCACTCTTTTCCAAGATCTTATGTATTTCCATAATGGCTGCTCTCAAATTCACACCTGTGAATACTGCTGCTGCAAATACCACTGCTGTTATTCCTACTAGATCGTCATCCGCTCTGAGGATGACATCGCCTACTCAGCGTCTTCAATGCTGGGTATCAAATGCGCTGGTTAAGGAGTACCGTCAACACGGTACCATCCCAACTCTGGAGGCTGCCCGATAGGCCCTCCAAGTGAAAAATTCACACAGGTCGTCCGGACAACGATGGCCAATGATCAAGAGGCAGGCGGTGCTGACTACCGTCTCCAACCGTTTCGGGTCGTTATCCCTGGAACACAATTTCCATTCGCTCCCTTACTCTGAGGAAGTGAATGAGCAGGTCCCTCAGGGCCTTAATTCAAAAAGACAGGAGTCCTTCCCGAGGGCTCCCATCAACAATCGCCGCCAGACTCGTGCGGCAGTGCGCCCTCAACATGATGAGGGTACCGACTCCAGGCATTTGGCTCAGGTTCCTCGAACCCAAGTAGGCAAGACGAACCGCCAGAGACGGAATCCGGTTAACAATGGGCAGGTTTTCATCCCTGCTATCTCTGGAGAAGTCCACAAACCTAACTTGGTGGCAAACAACGAGCAGGAACACACACCTGTCCGTTTTAATTCCGATGTCCAGCAGACTCGTCTGGCAGCATCACGCCAATCCCGCCAGGCAATTCCGGCGGAGTACTATAGGCAGGAACATACATCTACTTATACATCATCAGTTAGTCAGCAGGCTTGCCTGACTACATATGATGGATCTCGTTAATTGCATTTGGTGAAGTGTAATCAACAGGCACATACACCTGCTAGTACTAATCAAGCCTACCAACAGTCTCTCTTGGTAGCGCATGGAGAAGTCAGTCGGAAAGCTCCGACGACAAACAGGAGGCAGACTCAACTCTCTGCCTCCACACTTGAGTACTGTTAGGATTCACTGACAGGAAAAGGAGGACAGGAGCAGGCACATACACCTACTCCAAACCTGGAATGGACGTATATCCCCGTTCCGGCAGCTGAAGTCACCAAGCATATTTTGTCAATGGTGAAAGAGCAGAAGCAAATTCCTGCTCATATTCTGGATGCTTGCCAGGATATCATAACAGCTTCAGCATCATCTCAGGGAAAGACACATAAATCTATCCCTAGCAGTGGAGTGACACATCAACTATTCACTCCGGAACAGACACACACATCTGTTCCAGTCCAAGAGGGTTATGGGGCATACTCCCCCATATCATACGGACAACCAAGTCAGGCACATACACCTGATTTGAGTGGAGATCGTCAGCCTAACCTGACCATATTTCCTGATCAGGCACATACACCTACTCAGAGCAACCACTTTCATCAACAAATGGTTTCCAAAGTGAGTAAGAAGGCATCTAAGAAAAAGATCTGCCCAGCACAGTCAGGAGATCAAAGGCCAATCTGTAACAAGGTCTTTCTCGATGCTAGAGTTCTTGAAGCCCTCAGACATTTATCTGTTGGAATTCAAGATTCTACTCCCTCAGTTCCCAATAATGGGAACATTAATTCTGAAGGTCTTCAATAGAAACTTCCTCATGAAGGCTTGCTTTGTGACAATTCGGTCAATCTTGAAGTTTCA
Source organism: Viscum album (assembly GCA_963277665.1). Lineage (NCBI taxonomy): Eukaryota > Viridiplantae > Streptophyta > Magnoliopsida > Santalales > Viscaceae > Viscum > Viscum album. The sequence continues at coordinate 980,140,530 of OY728126.1, forward strand.
TCTTCAGATGAGAGCCACAGGAACCCTCTGTGTGGTCAGAAGACTAAGGAGCAAGAGATCTCATCTTTTGCTGTAACTCATTATGGTGGTCCTCCCCATGATGATGAATTTCGCTGCGAAAGTCCTCTCCACAGTAGTGATTCACATTGCCTGGAAAATACTCCAGTGGACAATGTAGTGCCGAGAAATCCCTATTATCTTAAGGCACTTGCAAATGAGAAACCAGTCATGTCTGATGCTTTATCATTAGCAAGTGAAATACTTTCTCAATCAGAAGATATCCCAGGGTGTAGGTCATTCTCCGAACCACCCCTAAGTCATGAATCATCTAGTTTGATCAATGATCTCTCTACCAATCTTGTTGAATCTGATGAAGCAACAAGGAAACACCAACTCTGGTCAAAACAGGTAGAAGAATCTTCATTTAATGATGAAGAGGAAATGCTGAACATGAGGAAAAAACTGGCGAAAAATGAGGTACCAGTCATGTTTTGGCCTTTGGCTGACTCCCAGTATGACGTTCCAAAGATGTTGATGGAAGATGGAATCCATGATATTCGTCTCAACATATGGAAAACTCTTTTTCAATTGAAGAAGAAGGTATTATATTATGATGAATATGAAAATCATCTTAAGATAATAGAAGGGCTACAACGTCAGATTGATTTGGCATCTCTATCAGTCTCTCGGTATCTGAAGGCTGAAAAGCAACAGAGAACCCTTCAACGTTCATGCCTTAGCGCACTAAGAAAATTGGGTCAGTTAATTTCCAATGCTCCATCTGGTGTTAATATCAGAGGATGGGGTGTTCACGGAGCACTACATTTCACAGTGCTTTCCAGTCAGCAAAGCCCGCCGAAAATGGTCTCATGCAATGTTATTGCCCATGGTCGGCCACAGTCAATGGCCTTTGTTCGTAATCAAAAGCTTGCTCAAGAATAGGCTTCAACTAGTTCCTCTCAAAATCAAGCATATAGAGAACAAGTTGTTGAATTGATCCTATATCAAGCAGGCGAGAATATTGCACAAGCCTCTCGTATGGAGCAAACACATCATCAAATGACAGAAGTTTCGGAAATCATCCAACGGTCTATTAAACCAGGTGATAAAAGTGGATACAGGTTAATGCATCCAGCTAATTTCCGAACTAAGATTCGCAAGATCAAGAGAGCTTTTAAGAAGGTCTCAGACATAGCATTTCAAGAGCCACCCCAGCTTGTTAGACTGGGGACTCCTTTAACCCAACCCTCAGAGTCAACAAATGGGATTCGAGGAGTTGAGCGGAAGCAGTAGGAACATCCCCAGTTCACGAGACTGGGGACTCTTTAAAATCATTAATCCCCTTCTCAAAGAATATCGGTCTTTTATCGATTGGGGAAGAAGCCCCAAGAGGAACGAAGAGCCAAATTGTCAGGAGATTCCCTCCAAGTTATAGCTTGTCAAGAAGTTCCTAAAGGATTAAATCAACAAAAGGCAATGTCTCATCAAAGACATGAAAGAAGACAATATCACAGAAATGTTGATAGAAGGGATGTGATGCATTATGCATCAATCAATATCATCAATGCCATTATTGCTAATCCACCAGAGGAGACTCACTCAGGGGACTCAGATGAAGAGCTTCCTGCTCAAGAAAATGTACGCACCGATACAAATGAAGAAGGTGTGTGTACACGAAATCAAAGGATAACTCAGAACCTAGGTAATCCACTTCCTTCTCTCCAAGAAGTATCCAACAAAGGGAGGGGAAAGAATCAGGTTACATATCCTTCCTCTGGAGAAGGTCAATCGCTCTCATTAGATCAAAGGTTTGCACAACAGGAGGAAGAAATGAAAGAATTAAGAAGGTTGAATGCAGAACTACTTCAGAGTAGTCTTCTTCTTAAGAATGCTGAAGTCCGACAGCTGAAGGAATTTGTTGCAGCTACTGAGATGGATCAGGAATATCCTCTTTTATCAGTACACCCTCAGAGGTCTAATCCTACGGGTCAAACGCAACAACGGTTGGCAGTGCTACCATCAGTTGCAGCACCAATCACCACATCTATCCAAGCTCCATTCATTGCACCTACCCAAGACCAAATTCAACCTGATGTTTCTCAAAAGTTAATAACTACTATTGAGTCATTAACATCTCAGTTAGAAACTATGGAAGGGAAACGGGCGCAAGTTCAACCAGAAAAGAAAGTTTACCCTGAATGGGTAGATTCAATTTCTCCTCCATCTAGTTTTGGAAACCCTGTTTTCCCTACTTTCAATGGATCAGGAGACCCTGAACAACATTTGACACATTACGTGTCTTGTTGTGATCCTATGATGGGAACTCCAGAGCAGCAAGAAGCAGTGAAACTCAGATGCTTCGTGCGAACCTTGCATGGACCAGCTTTTGTCTGGTATACAAGCTTGCAATCCCAGTCAATCATCGGATGGGAGGATCTTTGCCAAAAATTCCTTCTTCAGTTTAGCTCAACTTTGCCAAAAACGACAGTTTTCGATCTTACAAACTGCAAGCAAAGGGAGAATGAAAGAGTCTCTGGTTTCATTGCTCGCTGGAAGGGATTAACATATTCCCTGAGTTTAGCACTCCCTCAGGAAGAGCTATTGCCAATCTGTGTGGAAAATTTGCATGACGAATTACGCACTCCATTGATCCCTGTGAAATACACAGGAGGGTTTCGAGACCTTACTTCAATCGCTCAGCAGATTGAAGATTCCCTTATACAGGCTAAGGCTAAATCTCGTGTAATTCCATCAGCTCCAGGAAGGAGAATGGGTAAAGCGGAAACTGCTAAAGTTATGCTTAAACAATCACCTGTACTTATCTCTACTTCAAAACCTTCATCTTCTCAAAGGGATCCGCCTCCTGAATGCCAACAACAAAGGCCGTTTCGTCCAATTAATCAAAGAGATCAACGACAAAAACAATTTGAGGATTTGAAGAGTAAAACATACTCTTTCCAAAATTATCAAGTTCCTGGTTACTTCATTTCAGCTCTGGAAAATAATTTGGTTCAATTACCAGTGCCCAAGAGGCCAAACAAAGAAGGAGACGAAGACCGTCCCAATTATTTTCCCTTTCATCAAATGTTGGGGCATCCCATCCAGGAGTGTTTTGTCTTTAAAGACCTCCTGAAAAAGATGGTTGACTTGGGACAAGTCAAGTTTAAAGGTTCTTCGACTCAGGTAGCATGTGTTACTGCTACAGTTCCAGAGGAGGAAGGTGAATGGCAAGAAGTCAAAAGAAGAAATGCACAAAATTATGATGATTGGATGGTCAGAAAGACAATCAATCAGACTCATGCCATTTTGAGAACACAATTAAAGAAACCAATTGTGTCTTCTACCATGAATATTGCGGTAAAACCCTCTTCGTCAGAGGGAAAGTCCTCAAAGAAACAGTTTGATTCAAAGAAGGAAAAAGAATCAGAAGAAGATGAGTATGTGTCAAAGCCTAAATTGTCTTTGACTCTGGAAGACTTTATGCCATCTACTTCAAAACCACGGGCACCGCCCCATCAAACGGCACAGCCTAAACAGGCTAGTCAGGCAGAGTCTTTATTAGACGAAGAGTTAATCTTCGGTTCTGTTAATATGATTCAATTAACAGATCTGTATTCCAGTCGTAATTTCAATTTTGATGAGCCTGAATTCCCTGTATCAAATAAGGGAACCCGAGGAAGTTCCAGAGGTTCAGGATACAGGGGAAGATGTGGATATTTCCGAAGCCACTACTCTAATTCTACCCCTGATAGCACTGTGTATGCAGCAGAAACTCGTGGTAGAGCCCTTCAGCGAGCTCAAAAAGAACAAGTAAGTTCTTCTGCCAATAGTCAACTCAGTCTTGGCACAGTTATTTTGGAAGACCGGTTGAAGATTCCATCTTCTTTATCTCAGCAAGTAAATGGATCTAATCGGTCTAATCTTCTAAAACCAAGGATGTTGTCAACTTCTATCCCAATAAAAGATGCATCAGCTTCCAAAGCATCTGCTTCCTAGGTACCTGCTAAACCGCATATTCCTATTGGGAAACGTAGACCTCTAGATCAAAAGTATGATATATTGAAACACTTGGCCCAAGTACCAGTCAAGTTATCAATTTTGGATGCTTTGAATCTGTCAAAAGATCATCGGGAAGCACTCATCGAAGCTTTGTCAAGTCCTCAGAAGTTTGAAGCTGAAATTGCTGCAGCTGAAGTCTATCACATAGAGAATAATCCTGCAGAATTCCATGCAGTGATATCTTTTACTAATAAAGATGAAGATGATGTTGTGCATGGTCACATAAAACCTCTGTACTTATCTGGCAAAGTCAATGGTGTAGATATCCGAAGAGCTTTCATTGACAATGGTTCAGGATTCAACCTCATGCCCATTCGTACACTTCATCGATTGGGCCTCACGGAATCTAATTTATCTCCTTCTACCATGATGTTACAAGGATATGATAAAAATGAACAAGAACCACTGGGCGGAGTTACACTCAGAAATCAGTTTGGAGATCTTGTATCCAATTCGGATTTCATGATTGTTGATCAAGACTCATCTTTCAACGTCTTGCTTGGAAGACCCTGGCTACATCAGCATGCGGCTATCCCTTCATCATACCATCAATGTCTCAAATACTGTTTCAATGGTCAAGTTGGAATATTGTATGGTGATAATACCCCGTTCAAGACATGTGAGTCTCAATACATTGAGGCGGAATTTTATCACATGAAGGGAAGAGAGAAATCTACAATCAAGGAAATTACCAAAGTTAATGCTCCATATGGTTTGGAGAAGATTCCAATAAATCCATTTACACATGTGAGTATAGATTATGTGTTACCTATCAGTCAAATTGACAAAATAGACCCAAATAAAAATACTCTTATGGAAAGATCCATAATGTCAATTACGGCAATTGAGCCAGACAACATGGGAGAAATTGGTAACCTACCAAACAGTGATGAAAACACAAGTAGTGACGTTTTCATTTCATCTGTTGAAATCCAATAGGTCTATACTTCGCCAATCAGGCCAGAAGAAGTTATAGCAACATCGGAGGTGAATAATTATGTCAATTATCAATCCATCATCTCCTCTTTATTTCCCAAAGAAGGCCCTTTATCATCAATAGGGTCGGAAATGGAAGCTTCTTCTTCAAAATGTGCAAATTTTGACATCTCTTCTGATCATGAAAATTTTGTTTTGTCATATACTATGCAAGTAGAAACGGAAGAAATAGAACATGATGAAGAGGAAGAGGAAGATCTTAGAGATGCTCCTCTAGCATTTGAAGAGGGTATCTCTATCACTATGGATGAACTCAGAGAAATAAATTTGGGTACAGAGAAAGATTCACGCCCCACTTTAATTAGTGCGGCCATGACCCTTGAAGAGCAAGAGATGTATATTTCTTTTATAAAGAAAAATAAAGATATTTTTGCTTGGAACTATACAGAAATGCCTGGGCTTGATCCTGATGTTGCTACTCATCATTTGGGTTTACCAAAAGAACATCGAGGATTTAAGCAAGCCGTGAGAAGAACACACCCAACTTATGCTTCCAAAATTGAAGCTGAAGTGGATAAGATGATCAAAGCTAACTTCGTCAGAGAAGTTCAGTATCCCAAGTGGTTGGCTAATATTTTCCCTATAAAGAAGAAGAACGGACACATTAGGGTTTGCATCGATTTCAGAGATCTTAATCGGTATTGTCCTAAAGATGATTTCCCAATTCCGATTACAGAACTCTTAATTGATGCGACGGCTGGCTATGAAGTACTTTCCTTCATGGATGGATATTCCGGATATAATCAGATCCGAATGGCCCCAGAAGATGAGTAATCTATAGTCTTTAGAGCCCCTCAAGGTGTGTTTTATTACCGGGTGATGCCCTTTGGTTTAACGAATGCATGTGCAACATATCAACGCGCCATGCATCGTATCTTCAAACCTTTCTTAGGGAAGTTTGTTGAATGCTATGTAGACGATTTGGTGGTTAAATCCAAACAATCTTCTAATCACTTGGATGATTTGGAAGTCATATTCCACAAGCTTCGACAACATAATTTGAAGATGAACCCCTTAAAATGTGCTTTTGGGGTAACCTCAGGAAAATTCCTCGGCTTTGTTGTACGCCATCGTGGTATTGAAGTCGATCCTGAGAAGACCAAGTCAATCCTTGGTATGTCACCTCCTCAGAATTTGAAAGAATTAAGAGGACTTCAAGGACACTTAGCCTATATTCGGCGTTTCATCGCCAATTTGGCAGGAAAAAGTTTACCCTTTACCAAATTATTGAAAAAAGGAGCCACTTACCAGTGGACTGAAGAATGTCAAGAAGCGTTTGATGTTCTCAAGAAATACCTCTTGAGTCCACCAGTACTCATGTCACCTGTTGAAGGAAGACCACTTATCCTCTATGTGATAGCTCTAGAGCGATCATTGGGTCCCTTTCTTGCTCAAAAGAATGATGCTGGGAATGAAAATAGCCTCTATTATCTCAGTAGAACTATGCTTGAATCAGAAACCCGATATTCAAGTATTGAGAAGTGATGCCTGGCATTAATCTTTGCAGTTCAGAAACTGAGACACTATCTGCAACATCACGAGGTCTAATTGGTATCTCGCAATAATCCGCTCAAATTCATCCTTAGTCGTCCAATGCTTACAGGACGTCTAGCAAGGTGGGCAGTTATTTTGCAGTAGTTCAACATTCAGTATGTATCTCAAAAGGCAATAAAGGGCTAAGCTCTGGCTGATTTCCTGGTTGAACATCCTTCAGTGGAAGACACGTCTTCAGATATTGAACTCCCTAATGAGGAAGTTTTCTCTATTCAAGAGAGTCCTCAAACATGGGAAATATATTTTGATGGTGCTTCCAGAAGTCCAACAGGGAAGAAAATGGAAAATCCTAAATTCAACAAAGTTGGTTTAGGAATTGTACTCATTTCTCTAGATAAGGCATTGTTACCTTATTCCTTTTTATTGTGGGAAGGTGGTACCAATAATGAAGCCGAATACCAAGCTCTTATCATAGGCTTGGAGTTATCACTTCAAGCACAAGTGAATCACTTAAAGGTGAAAGGTGATTCAAACCTGGTAATCAAACAAGTCAATGGGGATTATGCCATCAGAAAAGAATAATTAATCCCTTTGTATGATTACGTCAGAGAGTTAATGGCAGAATTCCCTTTAGAACCGACATTTTCTTATGTCCCAAGATCACAAAATGCTCAAGCTGATGCACTGGCTAATATAGCCACAGCTCTAGCAGATCCAAATCGGGACGAGACAGCCATCATTATTGCCCACCATCGTGCAATTTCACCTTATGTTCAAGCCAGAACAGAGGAAATTAATGAAATTAGTCCCATTCCTGAACCGTATGGTCATACTACAGGATGGATGTCACCTATTAGGGAATACCTTCAAAATGGAATACTTCCACCTGATAGAGCCAAGAAAGAACAAATATGGCGACGTGTGGTCAATTTTACTCTTTATGATAGCCCAAACCACCTAGAGAAAATTCTCTAAAAATGTGGTTTTGATGGAGTTCTCTTCAGATGCATTGATGGTAAAGAGACAATGGCTGTCATGAAAGAAGTGCATGCAGGAGTCTGTGGTGCCCACCAGTCTGGACATAGATTGTCTGATCAAATTCGAAGGCTTGGATACTTTTGGCCTTCAATGATACAAGATTGTGTTAATTTCATAAAGAAGTGTCATTCATGTCAAGTACATGCCAACTTCATTCATCAACCTCCAGAGTTGCTTCATACAGCTAAATACTCGTGGCCATTTTCCACATGGGGAATGGATGTGGTGGGACCTTACCCTTCAGCTACGGCCAAGCAGTTTAAGTACATTCTTACTGATACTGATTTCTTTTCCAAATGGACAGAGGTAGTACCTCTCAAAGAAGTCAGTTCTAAATGCATTGTTAGCTTCATCCAGTCTAACATCATTACTAGATTTGGTGTCCCTCATACCATATTGACGGACAACGGCACTAACTTCTGTTCTTCTGAGGTGAAGAAATTGTATCAAGAATACAACATTAAATCCAACCATTCATCTCGGTATCATGCGGCGGCCAATGGCCAAATAGAATCCTTTAACAAGACTCTTTCAAATATACTGAAAAAGATGGTGGATAAAGATAAGAGGTCATGGCCTAATAAAATCTTTCATGCTTTATGGGCTTATCAGACTATCACCCGCAATGCAACGCGGTCAACTCCATATTCGTTGGTATATGGAACAGAAGCAGTCTTGCCAATTGAAGTTCAATTTCCCTCACTCATAGTAGCCATTTGTGATCAGTTATCTACAGATGAGCAATCCCAAAAGCGATTGAATGAATTGGAACAGTTAGATGAGAAAAGATTGTGCACTTTGCACCACTTGGAAATCTATCAGAATCAAATAGAACGAGATTTTAACAAAAAAGTTCGTCTTCGTTCATTCATCCAGGGAGAATTGGTATTAGTTCTCAGAACTCCAATGATACCAGGAAAGAAACCTCCCAAACTTGAGCCAAAATGGGAAGGACCTTATTCAATACATAGGGTCTACTCCAATGGATCTTATTCATTAATATCGGTGGATGGAGAACTCATTACTACTCCAACTAATGCCAGATTTTTGAAGAAGTATTTTGTATAAACTACAAAGTATTCACATTATGTCCCCGCAACATGACACTAAACTATGCAGCACCAGTTCGTCCTTGCTATATGACGTTAAACTATACAGCAATGGTCCAGTATGACCTTAAACTGCAACTTCGTCCCACATGACGTTAAACTGTGAAAAAGTTCCCTAAAAAAGTCCTGTATGACCTTAAACTACACCAAAGTCCTGTATGACATTAAACTGCACCATCCATGGTCCATGCATATGACCCTAAACTATTTGAAAGTCCCTTACATCCGGAAAGACGTTAAACTACATAATCATCAAAGGTCCCGTAAGACCTTAAACTGTACTTATGTCCAGCATGACATTAAACTGCACCATCCACGGTCCATATATATGACCTTAAACTATTCACCCTTTTGTCCAACATGACACTAAACTGTAGAAAAAATCCCCAATGCGTCCAACATGACGTAAATGGTGTGTTATTTTGTCCTTACTGCATGACATTAAACTGTGTAGTCCCCCTTTTTGTCCAACATGACGTTAAACTGTATTGTCTTCATCGTCCTAACTACATGACGCTAAACTGTAAAAAAATTCCTTGATACATCCTACATGACATTAAACTGTATTATGTCCCCGCAACATGACACTAAACTGTGCAGCACCAATAGTCCTAACTGCAATACTTTAAACTGCATAGTCCCTTTATATGTCCTACATGACATTAAACTATGCATCATTAAGGTTGTTGTTACCTCTTGTTTCTCACACCGAGTTTGACTCATGTGAGCTTAGAGAAAACCTCAACTGTAACACTCTCTTTGGGCTGCTAACCATGTATAAGTCCCAACAACATTTTTTTTAGGTCGTTGTCCCCAAGAACAACTTAATCATTAATTCATTCTTTAATTGAATTACATGGAATTTGATCCTTGCCTTCCGGGATGGGTACATAGGCAACCTCCCAAGGTTCAAGCCCAAAAACAATCTCTTCACTTCGGTTCACCTTCATCTCATACAATGTTGATTTGTGAAACCGCCCTTAGAATCAATATCTTTACATTTGAGTCACTTTTGTCCTTGTTATATGACGTTAAACTATACAACACTTTTGTCCGGTACGACAATAAACTACAATACTCTTTGATTTCCTCATTTGAGAGGGAACCATTATTTACATTGATTTTTCAATCATGTTTCATTTCAAAAGACTACGTGCATACATGGTAATGCCTAAACTTTTTATCTCGGGTTAAACCATCATTGCACTAAAGTCCCCTTTCACCCTTCACATGTACGAACCAAATTTGTACAAAGGGTAGTTCTAGAACTACGTAGGCTTAATTCCCATCCTTATGGGATACGTAGGAACGTTCAAGTATCCCTCGAATCCAGCCCCAATTCTTTTTGGGCATAACCCCAAATTTCACTTTCAGTCCCTTGGATGAAAAGTCCTCATGAAAACACACACTGTGTATTCATTATTATGGTCCGAACTCTATGAACCTAAACTAAGATCTCTCATACTTTCATCCTGCACGACGTTAAACTGCATTTCAAGAACTACGTATGGCTTGATTCTCATTCTTATGAGATACGTAGTGAAGTCCAAAATTTCAATTCAGGACCCAGCCACAACATGATTATGGTTATCATTGACCTATGTATCTCTATATACATTGGACAATACCCATCTTTATGTGTTATAATCCTAACCTTAAATATTTTTAGATCTTCATAACCCTTTTCATGACTTTTAGTCACAAAAATGTCAAACTTCTGAGAATTCTTTTGCCTGACTATGCAGTACGTGCCCATAGGTGGCCTTGCATAAACAGTCCACATAACAGACTTGTTAGCCAAAAGATACTATTTTATTTAACTATGCAGCCAATGCCCTTAGGTGGCCCTGCATAATTCAACCCCCTAACGGGTTTGTTAAATGATGGTAACTTCATTCTTGGGAAGAATGCCTCTTTTGTCCTTATTTTTCTTAAACGACAGTATGTAGGGATCCGCAAAAAATAGGCATCCTTAACATATTTGTCCCATATCCTTTTTCATGATCTGAAAGTATTCAAGTCTATGGTTTATTCTTCTTCCCTACGTTTGGGTCAGACCTTCGTAGGAGTGATATTCATCCAGTTCTTTGATAATCTTGTCTGGAAATATCTTCTCCATATTCAAGTACCTATTTCCATACAACAAACTCTATACTTTAGAAAATTTGAATCTCTATAAACTTTCACTGGCTTTTAGCACTAGGAAAGTAAATTTCTGAGAATTCTTTTTGCCTAACTATACAACACGTGCCCATAGGTGGCCTTGCATAAAAATTCTACAAAACAGACTTGTTAGCCAAAAGATAATATTTTATTTAACTATGCAGCCAATGCCCTTAGGTGGCCCTGCATAATTCAACCCCCTAACGGGTTTGTTAAATAATGGTAACTTCATTCTTGGAAACTACTTCTTCTAATGCCTTTTAGCTCTTTTTCATATCATTCCTCAGATTCAAATATTCTTAAGTCATAGATTACATATTTTCCCTCATACTTGAGTATGGTAGTATGTTTTTAGATGAATTTTCAAGGAATTGTGTCAATTCTAATCCATTTCGGTCAAAGCTATTTCGACCTTAAACATTAGCCCCTTTATGCCCGGCATGCATGACTTTAAACTGCCCACAAAATACAAAGGAACTATGAATAAAAGTCAAGTTCTAGATCACTAAACATACATTCTGTATGATTTAGGTAATATTGAGCAATTAAAAGATTCAAAGTTTATAGGGTTATTTGTAATAATCCTAGTAAAAATCAAACTATGCTTACTAGGCCCATTGGTTTAAGTAAATTTGAAGCAGGTAGTGAAAGAATGCAGGTACAAATGATTGAAGATGAAAGTGTTTTTCATTGATACACAGGATATAGAAGGACATCCACACACTGGAGTCTCTTTTATTCTTCAAGAATTACAAAAGACTGTCAACATAAGTCTTCATTTGATGTACAGCATCCTGAGATTTATCAGCAGTTACTTGAAGCTCGTGAACTTGACCAGCTTCACTCTTTTCATCTTGATGAAGTGCCTTCTTAGCATCTGCGATGGCTTTCATGCCATTCATATGAGTTTCATCCAATGATTTATTAAGCTGATCAAGTTCCCCAATAATAGCATCTAACTGTTGCTGGAGTTGCACCTGCTGGACGACTTTTTCTTTGATTTTATGCTTCATCTCCTTCATCTTGGCAGCATAATCAGCTTCATCTTGGGATACCGCAGCCTCAAATTCGCCTATGTTGACTGACATTTTTACTCTGATCAAATCTTCGCGACTTTTTTGCGCCTTCTCCCTCCTGAAAATGATCTGTTTCACCGTGGCATGGATCTTTTCATATCCAAAACCACCAAGTCCTAGTATAACAAATTGGGATGACAATCGAGGAATTTTCGATGGTAGATCTTCTAAAGGAACCCCAGATATGATGTTCTATATGTTGTTCCATGCTTTACGTCGTGAAAAGCTGAACGCTTTAAGCATCTCTGGATCTGATTCAACATCATCGTCGGAGGGGGGCATGTAATCTGGAATTAACACACTTAAGGAAGTGCCCTATCCTACTCTTTCCCCCCTGATTTGTGCTTCTTCACTTTCAATTCCTGTTGGGGCAGAGGCTGAGGCCTCACCTCCGGATTTAGTCATTGCATTTCATGGTCCTGCATGATTAATTGAAAGATTTAGTTAGCTTCAAAGGATAACAAAAGAATAGATTGTCTTGAGAATAAAGTACAGTCACAAATATTGTTATCCCTTACCCAAGGATGGTTCATCAACCTGAGAATACTTCTCCCCATATTTCCCAGTCTCAATAGGATTTTCAAGATGGGTCTCAGGAGGGTTTATTGGGTTTAGCTCTACTTGAGCTAATGTTTCTGCAATAGTATATCAATGTCCACACCCTCTTCAGGCATTGGCAGTTTAGCAGCTTCTACGGATGAAACTGCGTATTATTTTCAGTCATGGTTAGAAGTGTAAATTTTAAAAAAAAATGGGCGAAGGGTAGCACTCACGCCCAAGGTCTTCTAAATCACATGACAACTTAGCATGATCATAAAATTCTTCTAAATTCATTCCTTGATTCATCATTTCATCCAATGATATTTCAAAATCCTGGTTAGTCTCACCAGTGGGAGAATTTGTTACATCTTCTTGCTGACTTACATCCTGCAACCCCTGACCATGGACAGCATCTTCAGCAGCAAGAGGGATACTGGGAATGGATGCTAGCTCTTCTCCAGGAGCAGCCAAGTCAGCTTGGGTCTATGATTGTTCTACAACACCCTCCACAACCTTTGAAGGAGGATCAGTCCCTTCCCTCAAGGGGGAAATTGAAGAAGCCCCTGCAATCCTCAGAAATATGAGTAACCATGTGATTATGGGTATAAACTCATGATTGTTCGAAGGACTTACTGCTGCTAATGAAGCGTTTAGCTGTGGATTTCCTCCTTCGTTGCCTTTTCTTCTTTTGTTTTTTTGGAGTATCAGTAGTATCCCTTATAGGCACTTGGATTGGAGAATGGAAGGCTATGTCCAGCACCTCATTCATGGCCTGCTGGCCTGGAGATATCTCGCCTGGTTCGCGAGGAGAATCAGCAGAAGCCCCGATAGCAGTACCACCAGGGCTATACTGTGGCGAAGGAACCCCAGTTCCTTTCTTTGCAAGCTGCGAGATGAAGAAAATAACTTCCTTAAGTAACAAAGCTTCAATTGAAATCAAGTTGCAGAGGAAATAAGGAAAGAAAACTTACATCTTCAGGAGCCACGTACTCTTGCCATTCCTCATCTCCAGAACCACCAGCCCCCTCAGTGGCGCCACGATCAATCATTTCCTTCACCCGCCTGGTGATAGGAATATAATCATTAGTGGCATATATGAGCATTTCCATCTCTCTGATGTAAGATCGCACTTCATTGGGGTTATCTTCGTATTGAAGATTTTTAGAAGCCATAAGATTTCCTATTCCAGGAAGTTGTAGGCCCTCACACAAATCCAGCCAGGCGGTCTCAGTACCACAGTATAAGCCTTGCCATAGCTGAACAGCCTCTGGTATTAGATATGAAGGCTGTGAGGAAGGTCCTACAATTTTTGACTTTAATTTCTTCCCAGCTTCTGCAGCTACAGATAGAGAATAAGAAAGTAAGACTTATTGCTTTATAAAGTAGCAGTGATTAAAATTACTACAATGAAACAACTCACCAGGAGTTGATGGAGTGGGTCTTTTAATTCTGGCCGGAGGATTATATCGGGCACGAAACCGCTTTGCTGCTGGTTGTGCCTCATCATCCCCATCATGATAATCTGGTGAATCAGTTCTAGAAGAGGAGTCTGTTGAACCAATTTCAGGTGAGGAAGAATCACCTTCATGAGGAAGGGTTTCTTTCTCTACAGTACTCTTCTTCTTTCCCACTTGATATACTGGGTGATTCAATATCCCTTTGGGGTATGATGCTATCCAGTGTTCGGCATAATATGTAGTCAAATTATGTGCCGCTTTTTCAACTGGTAGATCAAATACTGCCCCAGTCTTCTCTCTTGATGTCAGCAGCCATAGTTGTCGAGCAACCATTGGATGTTGCTCTAACCTGACATGTACCGGAGGGGATACAACAATCTTCTGCAGACATTTGAATTGGCGTGCAAATATATATGGAGCATAGGCCTCACATATGATCTCTCCATCAATCCTGGATACTAACACACCATCCCTGCAAGCTAGCATGTATGCCCTCAAATCCAAATGGGTTGTCCCATCATCAACAAACCGCCCGGATAGCGGACTTCCATAGGGAAAGAAGTTGAATTCCTTAAACATGCTCAGCCTCACTTTCATGTCATAACCATTAACATATAATGGAGCAATTCCAGAGAATGCTTGCACTGACGGTCTGAAGGAGCTTCCAGGAATTTGTAATCCATTCTGTACATTGTAAGTCCTGAAGTGAGTGGCGATCCATCCCCACAAAACCTGGAATGGTCCCACTATTCTTAAAGGAGATTTACCCATGAATACATGAAGTAAACTCCTGTGAATCTTTGCTAAAATGGGGGTAGCTAACCCAACCATTTCTCCCTCAGCCAACTTTTCCGCAATGACGAAGGTCCCTGGCCTAATGCCTCCCTTCAAATCCCTGACTGGAAAGAGATAAACACTAAGCCACATTGCCAAGAAACCCACCAGATGAGTTTTCTTTGGAATTCTTTGATTCACTTAATATCCCCACTTTTCAAACTCTCCTACTTCTAGAGTTGGCCAGAATGTGCCAGGAGCTCATCTCTTCTCAGGTTTTGGACAGGTGGTAGGATGTTTGGGCCTGGTATCCTTGGATTTCTTTTTCTTGGATCCTTTTTCTTTTAGTTCCATCTCTTTCTTCTCAATGAGAAATACATTCATCCATTCTTCCGGATGAATATCTTTTCTAAAATGAGTTAATGAGGTCTCTGAACTCTTGAGCCTGTGGAAGATCTTAAATAATTCTCGAGCTAAATCAGGAGTCTTCTCTGAATCATTCCAAGTCACCTTGGGAGGAATGAATTCATCATACATATCGCCCAAAATTGGAGCCCCTGAGATCTTGTGGACAGCCCACAAACTGATACCTACTTCTCCACGAGTCATATGGAAAGAATTAGTTGCTGTGCTCCAGTGGCTGAGTATCTCTAGCACGAAGTTATCATGTCTGTAAACATATGTTTGCCCAACCCAGACAGCCTCGTATATTGCAGCTCTCTTCAGATCCTCGATAAACTCTGTGCAGGTCTGTCGCACCCAGTATGCCCACATCCAAGTTGGATTCACACCTCCCCCAGGATAGAAGTCCCAACTTTTCTTCCAGCCTTTGGATTGATCCATCTGAGCATTTCGGAAGATCGAAGGATGACAATGTGGTTGAAGCTCAGGTGTATGTTTTTTCAGATCTGTTGTGCAAGGGCTATGATGCATCATATAGGCCTTCTCCACTGTTCCATCATTTATAAATACTCCTCCACCTGAGATATTTGCTGAAGAAAAGTTGGTATAATTCTGAAACCACGAAAATGGAAGATAATTCTTTACTTCTGGAATAGTGACTTCTTGTATATGACCATAGCCATACAAAGGTATATAAGTGCTTTGAAAAAATTCGAGATGATATTTCTTCAGATACTTAGCCAAATTCGAAAGAGTGCTATCTTTGATAGTATAATAATCATGGCCAATGATGTTCATCATATCATCTATCCGCTTGCTAGCCAGTTCATCAATTAATCCGGGTCTAAGAGCCATTAATTCTGCACAAGAGTTGAATAAATTAATTCATAAATGGATTGATTTTCCACAAACTTTGTAAAAGAAATCCAAAAAAATGGTTAAGGCATTAAGGCGCGCAAGTATGGAGATATCTCGCAAGTGTTACATGTGCCGCACAAGTTTTTGTCGCGCATGTATCACCGCGCAAGTCCTATTACCTTGAGAGTAGCGCGGCAGCGAGGAAACAGTGGAAAGTAGAGACTTGCACGGCGAAGATGGCTTGCGCGGCGAGAGCTCGAGAAATTCGGGATCAGATGCTCTACACGGCCAAAACCTGTGTATTTATAGGCCAGGAAGCCTATCGGCGCGCCGTACAGAGTGCGCTCAAAGCCTGCGCGACGCGAACTTACGCACCGCCCTCTGCGCCCTAAACACTTGCGCGCCACTATTTCTTTGGATGTATTCGATTTCCTCAGAGTCAAATCCTCATTTCTCTCCGGATCCAACTCTGAGGGGGGACTTTTGTTGACGCTCCTTCTGTCACAGAATCTCAAGATTGGAAAAAGGGAAGATTTGAGATTAAAATGGTTCAAAACTTTGAAGAAAACATCAAAAAATCGACAAAGGGATGAACAAGGAGAACTTTGCCCATAGGCCGCACAAGTTTTCTCATAGTCGCGCAAGTCACTTGCGCGACTTAAGTGATAAACCGCCCGGTAACCGCCCGGGGTCTTCTCCTGCCTATAAATAGACCCTGTGGGCCCCCCATTCAAGAGGATCTTTTTCCAGAAACTCGTATTGAAGCTCTTGACGCCCAAGTCTCTTCTCAAAGATTCCAGAACACTTCTAAGGTAATTTCTTACCTAGAACGGAAGATCTAAAGAGAGGGAGGAAGGCCTAAGTGTTGAAACTCATCAACACTTGCGCGCTTGATTGGCCAGCCCTTAAGGGAAGTGGTCACACTTGCGCGCCGCCTTACTCCTTCTATAGAACTTGCGCGTCCCTTTTCTGTAAGAAACTCAAGAGGATTCTAAAGGCTTTAATAAAGAGTCACCCAAGTATTTCAATGCTGGTTGAACATCGCGCAAGTACCCCACACAAGTCACGGAGGTATACCTGCGCAACCAATACTTGCGCGCCCACACAGTACTTGCACGTCTTCCAAGACTTGCACGGCCCTTCCTTTTTGGGTGCCCATCTTGCCCATTTTACCCCTCTTAAGCCATTACTCCTTTCCTATTTAAGATTCAGTCTTCAAGACACTCTTCAAAGCCATTTATGGCATGATTTCTTGATTTTACTTCCTTATCTGAAAGGAATTCGGTGGAATATCTCTCAAAACCTAGTGATTTACATATCTTTATGTCACTAAAGATTGAGAGTTCATTCATTCAACCTCATCCTTTAAATCCTTAACCTGGGTCTCCTTTTCAGGAATAATCCCCAGTCCTAAGTCCTCTAAACTTGGGCATCCTCCTCAGGAGTAATCCCCAAATTCTTAAAGTTCTCAAATCTGGGCATCCTCCTCAGGAGTAATCCCCAAATTATTAAAGTTCCAAAATCTGGGCATCCTCCTCAGGAGTAAGCCCCAAACCTGAATCCTTAACCTGGGTCTCCTTTTCAGGAATAATCCCCAGTTATAAGTCCTTTAATTTGGGCATCTTCCTCAAGAGTAAGCCCCAAACCTTAATCCATAACCTGGGCCTCCTTTTTAGGAATAAGTCCCAGTCATAATCCCTTAACCTGGGTCTCTTTTTCAGGAATAAGTCCCAGTCATAATTTTGGGCTTCCTTTTCAGGAGTAATCCCCAAGTACCCTAACTTGGGCCTCCTTTTCAGGAATAAGTCCCAGTCATAATTTTGGGCTTCCTTTTCAGGAGTAAGCCCCAAGTCCCTTAATTTCTCTTCAACCAGTCCTAATTTACATTTGATCTGGGATTCCTTCTCAGGAGTAAAACCTAGTTATCAATCCTCTCCTAATTTAGGTTTCCTTTTCAGGAATAAGTCCCAAGTTAGAGTATTCAAATCTCCATGAAGCACATATACCTTTATGGACCCTGTTCCTGGATTTTCTCCCTAAAGTAAATACTAACCTTCATTTATCTGGGCAGTCACATATACATAAGCCCCAAACCATTTCTTATGATTACATTTTTTATGGCCCAATTGTCTATTTTATTACCAATACCTCTTGTTTCTCACACCGAGCATGACTCACGTGAGCTTAGAGAGTAAAAGTAATTATGACATCCTTCTTTGAGCCATCAATCATAAACATTATACTCCCTTATTCGAACTACGTGGGTTCTAATTCCTTTTCCAAAACAAAGGATACGTAGGTAGCCCATCTACGGGTTCGATCCCAACTCTGAAATAATTCATGTCCTTCTGAATGACAATAAACTTCAAGTGCCCCACTGAGTGGCTTTAAAACCAGCCTGGTCATCATAATGACCAAGAGACTTTTATATAAATTTTTTGAAGGATACCATTGACCAAGATTCTCTAAATAGATATAGATGATTCTCTATTGATGAATAACCCCAAATACATATAAAATATTCTCTAAATTTCTTACATATTTAATCATTGATTGTCAAAACTGAAGGAAAGCTCATTTTATACTTGGTAATGTAATAAGGATTCACGAACATAACTTAAATCTATAAAGAGAGTCCCGGAATAGACAATAATTCCCCTCAAAAAGGTGTGATGAGTTCGACCACTCATCCTCTCGACCAATGAAAATTCCTAAGCCTCATCAGTCCAAAAGATAATGAGTGCCTACCTTTGGAAAGTATGTCCAAATAGATGTGGAATCATTGGATGTTTCCGGTTCTACGAACAAACCCATTAGAAACCGATCGGAATGTTTGAATCTCCCATCCAGGAGGTTATCCCCGAATTCTGAGGGAAACAATACTATATGATTTCATATTTGAATGCTTGTTTTGATACATGTGATTGTTATGATCTTAATTTCTAACCGATCGGTGTAAGGTTTTGAGTGCGTGATTTGTGTTGTTTCAATTGGACATAAAAAAGAATACTTTTTATACCCAAATTCTTGAGATTTAAATCTGATTTTTAAGATCATGTTCAATGAATAAGTTCTGGACCTTGAAAATACGATTGTTACGTCAAGGTTTGGTTCTTTAAGCATTGAGATAAAAGCTTAGGAATTAATCGGGATTCCAATTAATTTCAACCAAAGAATTACTTCAAACTTGAATGAATATCTAAGAAAAATGAACTTTAAATGTGTTTATTGAAATCAAAATGACCCCTTTATCTCATATTTTTTTAAATCCACTTGGTCCTTTAAATTTTAAACTATTTTGATTAAGTTATTTCCTTTAAATTATTTTCAAAATCACCCCCTATTTTAGTAATATTTATTAAAAACCCATGCTATAAAATACTAAAACTCATTGAAAGATGACCTATGGTATGACCTATACTATAAATAAAACTTAAAAACATAATCAATTTGACTTTTCATGACAAAGCGTTCAAATTTTGGCATCGTTGTCGGGGATCTCTTTGGTTTTTAGTGCATTTTTTGATAAGATATTTGTAAATTTTGTGAATATTTATTTATTTTATCTTATAACTTTACCTATCTTTTTGTGTTTTTATTTATTTATTTTTTAGGTTTTGTGCATTACTCATTCTAATTCGAGAGACCTACCACCATTTGAACCCAAACTGGAGAGGATCTTACGTCATCGACACCAAGATACAAAAGAGAATCCTTTGAAGGAGGACACACAAAACATTGAAACTCTTCTTGATCCTTCTACTTATTCTTCTCAAACCTACATCAAAACTAAAATAAACTTTCATAACATGGATTAAAATAATATAACATTAAAAGAATTAACCTCACCTGATGTTGATATCCAACCCACCTATATTCAAATACAAGGTGAGGCACTTGATTTTTGAACTAAAATCTAGTCTAATTCACTTTTTTACAAGATTTCATGGACTCACTGGAGAATATCCACATAATAACTTAAAAGAATTTCATACTGTGTGTTCATCCTTAAAACCTGCTAATGTAGATGAAGAACAAGTAAATCTTAGATCATTCCCCTTTTCTTTAGAAGATACAACAAAATATTGGTTATATTATGTTAATTCCCCAATAAGAGGTTGGGCGGACATGAAACACCTTTTTCTTGAAAAATATTTCCCAGCCTCTCAAAATAAAACAATAAGGAAAGAAATATGTGGTATAATAAAATCTCAATGGGAAACACTTCATGAATATTGGGAAAGATTTAAAAGATTATGTTCAAGTTGTTCACACCACCAAATAAGTGATCAACTTTTAATAGTATTTTTATGAAGGTTTAATTACAATTGATCGTAACATGATTGATGTTGTTGAAGGTGGTTCACTAGTGGATAAAACCCCAATCGTTGTAAGGAAACTAATTAAGAACATGGCACATAACTCTCAACAATTTGGTTCAAGGTCAAATGTACCCATTTGAGGTGTCTATGAGGTGAAAAGTACTAAATTTGAGAAGAAGGTGGGAAAAAAGTTTGAAGAGGTAAGTACCCTTCTTTGACAACTCTCTCTTTCCCAGGGGAAATCCCAATATCCTCCTCCCATCCATTGTGATATATGTTCTTCTGACAGACACTACTCTAACCAATGCCCCCAATTGAGAGAAACTTCTAAGAGTTGTGATACAATCTTTCCAGGCCACCCCTATAACCAACCCTTTAGGCAAGAACCATACTATACATCCAAATTTGGGTGAAAATAAAACCAATATTATTGGAAAGGGGGTATTCAAACCAACCTCAACAACAATGGAACCAACCGGGGCAGAGTAGTCATCCACCACTACCACCCAGAAATACCCAACCACCATAAAGGCCATTCCAACCACCCTCTCCAAAACCCAATCCTAGCCTAGAAGATATGATGAAAAAATGGCTTCCAACAATCTCCAGTTCCAACAAACCACCCAAGCAGCTATACAAGACCTAAAAACCCAATTAGGTCAGCTAGATAACTCTGTGGGGGAAATTAAAAGTTATGGGTCAGGTAAATTATCCTCACAACTAGTAATTAACCCCAGGGATAAGGTAAATGTTAGTTCCATAACCCTTAGGAGTGGGAAAAAACTTAAAATCAAAATAACCCCTCCTTTAGAGTCATCCCCTCCTACTTAAACCACCATCCCAACTGCTGAAAATGGACTAAGAAAAGAAAATCATTGTCCTTAGAGAATCTCTTACAAAGGAAGAAGTGTGTCTGTTGACGAGTAACCTATCCCAACCATTCCTCTTCCATTTCCCCAAAGGGCCACCCAATCAATAAAACAAAATTAAATTGAACTTGATAAGGAAATATTGGAAACTTTCAAAAAAAATTAGGTTAACATTCCTTTGATTGATGTTGTGAAGAAAATTACAAGATACACCAAGTTTCTAAATGATATGTGTACACGCCAAAGGATACTTCAAGGTGATGAGAAGTTGATATTTGGGAGGAACGTCTCAACATTGATAGATTCATCACTTCCCACCAAGTGCAATGATCCTGGAACATTCTCAATTCCATGCACCATAGGAGAGTATTCTTTTTCTAATTCTATGCTTGATTTGGGACCCTCTATTAATGTGATTCCATACTCCATTTACTCTTATTTATAGGTCGGTGAACTGAATCCCACTAGAATAGTCGTTCATCTAGCGAATCAAAATACAACACACCCTTCTGGCATGTTAGAGGATGTTCTTGTGAGGGTAAAAAAAATTAATTTTTTCTACTGATTTTTATGTGCTAAAAATGGAAGATGATAAGATTAATGGACATTCCCCATTTATATTTGGGAGGCCCTTTCTAAAAATAAAAAAAAACATAATTAATGTCTATAATGGCACATTATCTATGGAATTTGGTGGTGACATAGTCCATTTCAACATCCTTAATGCCATGAATCACCCCTCAGAAGAACATTCCTCTCTCTCAGTAAATTAAATTGATGTACTCCCTTCCCCTGAAAACACTTATTTTCATTCCCCCAATCCCCTTTATGAGTTTTTATCCTTGATTGAAATTATTGGTAATGAATCATGCGTTGATTGTTGTAGTGGTCTAAAAAAGTGTCATTCATGTTTATTAATTGATAATTTCTTGAACATTGAGAATAAAATGACCATCGATGATACTGTTAAGCTTATAAAATCTCATTCCTCATCTGAGGATGATATCGTTGAGTATTTAGATGTGATTAGTGAACTATCACTTTCACAAACACTCCCATCAATCCAAAATCTACTTGAATTGTAATTAAAACAACTACCTCAAGATTTAAAATATTAATATCTTGAGAATGGAAACAAGTTTCCCGTCATCATTTCTAGTTCACTCCCTCCTGAGTATGAATTGCGACTAATTGAACTTTTGAGGGAGTATAAACAAGCATTGGGATGGACACTTGCAAGCATTCCTAGTATTAGCCCATCAAATTGTACACATCATATTTTGTTAAATGATGAGGCTAAACCAATGAGGTAGGCATAGTGTCGACTAAACCCAAACCTCTTAGATTTAGTTAAAAAGGAAGTAACAAAATTATTGGCTATTGGAATCATTTACCCCATCTATGACATCCAATGGGTCGGTCCCATTCATGTAGTTCCTAAAAAACTGGTCTTACATTAATCAAAAATGAAAATAATGAATTGGTTCCAACTCATGTACAGAATAGTTATCATGTCTGCATAAACTATCGCAGACTAAACCGACATACTAGGAAGGACCATTTACCATTTCCATTCATTGACCAAATTCTAGAGAGGCTAGCGGGGAAGTCCCATCACTATTTTCTTGATGGGTATTCTAGATAATTTCATGTCTATATTTCCCATGAGGATTAGGAAAATACAACATTCACTTTCCCCTTTGGCACATTTTCCTATAGAAGGATGTCATTTGGTCTGTGCAATGCTCTGGGTACTTTCCGGTGATGTGTGGTTAGTATTTCTCGGATTACCTGGAGAATTGCATGGAAGTTTTCATGGATGATTTCACATTTTATGGCTCCTCTTTTTATGAATGTTTGAGCAGTCTTGGTTTATTCCTACATTGATGTATTGAAAAGAATCTTGTATTAAATTATGAGAAATGTAATTTCATGGTGCGATAAGGTATAGTTTTGGGGCATGTCATTTATGAGGATGATATCCAAGTAGATAAATCAAAAGTGGATTTCATTTATTCCTTACCATTCCCTAAAAATTTATGAAATGTATGGTCTTTCCTAGTTCATGCTGGATTTTACCTTCATTTCATTCGTGATTTTAGTAAAATTTCACTCCCCCTATCTCGATTACTCCAAAAATAAAAAGAATTTGTTTTTGATAAATAATGTGAATAAGCTTTTAATAAGTTAAAATGGATTCTCACGTCACCTCTGGTAATCCAACCACCTCGATGGGGTTTACCATTTGAGCTCATGTGTGACACCTCTAACTATGCAGTTGGGGAAATCTTATCACAAAGGGTCAATCAAGCTCTACATGTCATTGCCTATGCCTCACGTACTTTGGACCCTACCCAATAAAACTACACCACAATTGAAAACAAAAACCTTTCCATTGTAATGGCCTTGAAAAAATTCAGGTCATACCTTTTGGGGTCTAAAGTCATTGTGTTCTCAAACTATGTATCCCTCTAGTATCTCCTTAAGAAACTGGAATCCAAACCACATCTCATTCACTGGATGCTCCTCCTTCAAGAATTCAATCTATAAATTAGAGATAAAAAAGGAGAATAGAATATGGTGGCTGACTATATCAGTAGGATTCCCCAATCCTCAGACATTTACTCATCCCCTTGTATTCCTATAAATGATATGTTTTCTGATGAGAAATTGTTCAGAGTTCAAGATGTTATTCCTTGGTATGCCAAAATTGTAAATTAGTTGGTAGTATCTTGCATTCCTACTGATTTCAACAATAACCAAGCATGTCGTCTAAAACATGAGTCTCGTTGGTACATTTGGGATGACCCCTACCTCTAGCGCGCATGTAGTGATCAATTCCTTTGGATTTGTGTTCTCAATTTCGAGTTTTATTCTGTCCTTAGATTCTTACACACTCTTTCTTATGGGGGCCACTTTAGTCCCCAACAGACTGCTCAAAAAGTCCTTGATTCTTGTCTCTTTTGGCCAACACTTTTTCAGGATGCCCATGATTTGTGTAAATCGTGTCCTCATTGTCAAATAATGGGTAATGTCTCTAAAATAAATGAAATGCCACAAAAACCAATTCTCTTTCATGACATTTTTTATGTTTGGGGTATTGAATTTATGGGGCCATTTCCTAATTCCTTTGGCAACTTGTACATTCTTTTGGCAGTTGATAATGTGTCAAAATAGGTAGAGGCACAAGCTATAAGGATTGATGATTCTAAGGAAGTTGTAGAATTTTTTAGAACCCAAATATTTTGTAGGTTTGGATTAACTAGGTTCATCATCAGTGACCAAGGTTCTCATTTCTTCAACTGAACAATGCAATCACTTTTTCATCGGTATGGGGTCGGTCATCGAGTGTCTACTGTATATCACCCACAAACTAATGGTCAAGCCAAGGTTTCAAATAAATAGGTAAAACAAATTCTTGAAAAAATGGTTCAACCCAATAGAAAATATTAGAGTATTAGACTTGATGATTCATTATGGTATTATTGTACTGCTTTTAAAACCCCAATTGGAATGTCACCTTATAGGCTTGTTTTGGAAAGATTTGTCACCTCCCTATTGAGATTGAGCACTGGGCCTACTGAGATATCAAACAATGAAATTATAATCTTTACGGCGTAGGTGCTCAAAGGAAGTTTTAGATTCATGAGATAGAGGAAATGAGAAGAGATGCATATAAGAACTCTAAGATTTATAAGGAGCGAACCAAGGCTGTCCATGACCACCTTATCCTTCATCGTCAGTTCTAAATTGGAAAGAAGGTCCTTCTCTACAATGAAAGCCTGAAATTGCATCCCAGTAAGATTCTTTCCCACTGGTTTGGACCATACACTACTAATAATGTCTCTATGTTTGGTGTTATTCAGGTTCAAAATGAAGAAACCAAGAAAACCTTCACTGTCAATGGGAAACGACTGAAGCACTTTCATGAAGCCATTCTAGAGTCCCTTATGGAGGAACTCTATGTTCATGAAGTGACCTATGAATGACACCCATCAGATTTTATCCTTCCTTCCCACATTCTTTTTTTTATAGTGAGGACATTTCATGTTCTAGGTGTGGGGGAGTGGATACATTCCTAGGTTAGTTAGGAGTTTTCATCATTTTTTTCTTTTCTCACTTGTTTAATAGTATTATCACTTTACCTCTTGTTTTATCCCTCGCTTTTGTGTTGGAATGTTAATTCTATCATGGAAAAATATGCCCTCTTTAAAAGAATTCCAAATCATTTTTCATTCTTGAGTCGATTGTGTGGAAAATTCAATTGTTTTTGGAAAAATATTTTTCAAATGAATGTTGATATGAAATATTTTTCTATAATTTATATTTTCAAATGATTCTTAGGTGTTTAATGGATTTTTGAAACCCATGACTCATTAGCACTAACCAATATTTTAATCATTTACCTGAGAGACATTATAAGCCCTTTATTGCATATTATTCCTTTTAATCACTTTCTTGAGAGTCTCAGGTTATGTAGAGAAACTAGAAATTTCCTTGATTATGTTTGAATCCATAAGATTCAAGTGTGCTATATCCATGATAGAGGTCATCGTTCATTGAAAATCCTTTTGTACAATTAACCTCTATTTTTGGACACCTTGACATTTTACCCTTCTTAATCCATAGAGACCATGAAATACCTATTAGGTATCCACATTATAAGATTATTTATCCCTACCTACCCATCTCTTGTGTACATTCTTGTTTTACTTTCATCAAGTGTGGGGGAGAGGGTGTTTCCATGGTAATTATCAGGAATGAATCATTGTTATGGATTGATAGAAAGGGTGCCTACATTTTCCTTGGGTAGTGGGTTTACAATCCATATTGTGTCATTGTTTTAAAAAATTTCCTTATTTATCTCCAATGAAAATTATAAAAAAAGAAAATAGTTCTTTATAAAAAAATAGAACAAAAAGAAAAAAAACTAATGGAGAAAAGAGGAAGTTTATTCATTATTATTCACTGATCAGTTGTGACCCACACAAATGAATAATGGGGATAGTGAGTTGGAAGTGATACACTTTGTGAGGTGATGAGTGTGTACATTTATTGTGAACACTTTCTTAATTTTGACATGTTTTTTACTTAAGAGATTAAACACTCCTCATCTGCCTCAAATTTTTTATACATTAAATCCTACCAACCCTTGAACCTTAGAACAACCTGTTGGAATTCCTCTTGAGTAGTACACTAGTTTATGCCAGTAGAGAACTTAGAATATTGGAAAACATGTGGTAAGATAACATGAACTCTGAGAAAAAATAATAAATCCACTTTCATATATTCCTTGATTGAAGAGGGAAAATTTCTAAGTGAGGTAGGTTGCGACATTTTTCATGGGTGAACAAATGAAGTTGAACAAATTTGAATGTGAGAGAAGAAAAATGATAGGAAAAATGATTTCATAATTATGAGACATGATGAATTTCATTTCAGAAGAATCTTAGAACTTTTATAACCTTTTATTTATTAATGATACTTGTTTAGGATATAATAATTTGCCCAGGAGTGCAAATTTTTAGGTGTAGGGGTGTGATCATACTGCGATTCACTGTTTCATTTTCACCCTTACACTATTGTGTTAAACTTGTTTTGTATTGAAAATTATAGAAATAATAACAAATTTCACTTCACATTTGATTAGTTTTTTTTATAACTATTAAAAAGGTGAATGTTACTTTTTTTGATGAATTCGTTGTATGAGGAGGTGATTTGGAGGCCCCAGAGATGATCTAGAAGGAAATGGGCCAAACTGCATGGAATCTCATGGACATCTGTCCACTGTTTTGAGAATTATGAGAATTAAGTGCCTCCAAAGGGTATGAAAATTTGTGTTATTATACAAAACTTCATTTTATACAACTCATATCAAGTAACCAAAGACCAATTCATCCATGTGATGGCCCATTCGAACCATTCTGTCCAGGGGACATAATCTGCCCAAATTCAAAAGTTTGTTTCAGTCTTTTGACTGTATCTCCCAATACAAATTTCTAATGGACACAAAATTTTACATGGAGATATTAAAGAGTCTATTAAACAACTATTATTTTTTTCCCAAGTCGTGATATTTCTTTATACTAGTCCAAAACTGATACACAAGTGGTATCTCAAAAATAGGGTGCTCAAAACCATGTCCCATTTTGGATATAAAAAGGCACCATGGGAACCTCATTTGAAAGTTCAATCGAGAGAGTTAAGTGCTGAAAATTTTAATTTTCAGAGGATTCCTTTCATCCCCTTGGAGGTAATGGATCTCCCTATCCTCATAGGGAGAGCTTAAATGAAGAAGGAGATGCACCCAAGCTTCCTCCTCCTCTCAATGTCGGACTAAACGGTGGGTGTTCATTATGAGGAAGCTACACACATGTCAAGGGAGTTTTGATACATATATTAGCTACAAGTTTGGATTAATTTGGGTGTTTAAAAATTTCATTCCATTTATCTTACATGATTTCATATTTGAATGCTTGTTTTAATACATGTGATCGTTATGCTCTTAATTTCTAACCGATCAGTGTGAGGTTTTGAGTGCGTGATTTGTGTTGTTCCAATTGGCCAACACAAGAATCATTTTCATACCCAACTTCTTGAGATTTAAATCTTATTTGGAAGCTATTTTTCCATGAATAAGTTTTGGACCTTGACAATATGATTGTTACGTCAAGGTTTGGTTCTTTAAGCATTGAAATAAAAGCTTAGGAATTAATCGGGATTCCAATTAATTTCAACCAAAGAATTTCTTCAAAATTGAATGAATATCTAAGATCAATGAACTTGAAATATGTGTAGTGAAATCATAAATACCCCTTTATCTCATATTTTTCAAAATCCACTTGGTCTTTCAACTTTTAAACTATTTTGATTAAGTTATTTCCTTTAAACTGTTTTCAAAATCACCCCCTCTTTTAGTAATCTTTATTAAAAATACATACTATAAACTACCAACGCTCCTTGAGAGATAAACTAGGGTATTACATAGACTATAAATCAACCTTAGAAACATAATAAATTTGATATCTAATGACAAAGCGATCAACCACCTTCGAACACCATCAGCCTCGCCAATCACCACCTCTATGGAGGTCAACTCATACCTAAGTGCTCTGCTGCACTCTGCCTACATCTGTCACCTGCCTCTGACTGGAGGTTGTTGCCCACACCTTAACACCACCACACACCAGAAATCATCCCCACTATAAACCACCACCGCTCCACATATCCAACGATAGACAATGGAAAAAATCTCCCTAAAAAATGGATTTGCGTACAGGTGGTGGTCACCACTTGACCAGCACCCCATTGGTAATTATTAATTAAATATAAATTATTAAAAAATATGGATATGTATTTAAGTAAAGATAAATACATATTGAAAAATAATTAAACATAGTAAATAAATATATAAAAATAATAAATAATAGAAAATTATTAAATTCAACAAAATAAAAAATATTAAATTTGAATAAATAATGCATGACTGTAATAACATTAAAAATAAATAAATAAAATTTACTAATTAAAAACATAATATATTAAATTTATCATGCATTTTATAATGAAATTCTAAAATGAATACTAAAATTTTAATAAACTACATAAATATTTGGTATATGTGTTTCTATATAAGCTTTCATTAATTGCATAAATATTTGTGTGTGTGTTGTATATAAAAATGCATTAATTATTTATATGTATGGAAAATCAATATAACACACATTTGATATATTTTAAATTGAAAAATCAAATGAAATTCAATTATTTTTATTACTTGATGCAATTAGTCGGTATTTTTAATTAATATTAATTTTTAATTATAAACCATTTTCACTAAATATATGACTTATTTAATGTACGCATAAATATTTTGTATTATATAAATCATATTTTAGGAAATATTATATACATTGATATATATACATAGAAATATATATAAATATATTTCTATATTAAATATATTAATGAATAATTTGTATAAAAACCATTAAAAATAAATAAGACATTAATATGTTTTTAATTATTAAATTTTTTTATTTTCTATATTTATATTTAATATATATTATTTATAATTAATATATATATATATATATATTAAACTTATTCATTTTTATTAATAATTGTTTCAGTAATAAATTTTTTAATAAATTTTTAATTTATTCAATTTTAATTTTTTGTTTTAATTATTACAATTTATTCATTTTATATATCTATATTTAAAACATATTATTTATTCATATTTATAAGCTATATATATGTATATTAAATTTATTCATTTTTATCAGTAATTATTTAATTAAAAAATGATTAATATTTTTCTTAATTTACTCATTTTTTATTTTTATTTGTTTAATTATTTCATTTTATTCATTTTACATATCTATATATTTAATATGTGTTATTTATTAATATTTTTAATTTATATATATGTATATTAAATTTATTCATTTTTACCGATAATTATTTAATTAATAAATTTGTTAATATTTTTTTAATTGACTCATTTTTAATTTTTATTTGTTTAATTATTTCATTTTATCTAGGACCTTTATCAGTACTAAAAATAAAGCGCTGATTAAGGGTACTTGTTATCAGTGCTAAAAATAAATTGCTGATAAAGAGGATCTTTGTCAGCGCTAAAGAAAAGCGTTGATAAAGGTTAGTGCTGTTAAAGGTCTATTTTGTAGTAGTGTAGGGATTTGTGCCCGATAAGACCGAAATGGGAAGTCGGATTATGTATTTTGTTAGGATGCGCATTGTCACATTTGTGATTTTTTCAGGTATTTATTTGTTTATTTTTGAACATATATTTATTCTTGGGTTTACTCGAGAATTTTTGGTAAAAATAGAGTTTTTGGGCTTGATAACAAGTGGCGCACAGTTGACACACGGTTTGGGGAAACCGTTCACCCTCACCCAGAAAACTGTGCGACCAATTGTCATTTTGGACAGTGGCGCTCCACATGGTTATCACACGGTTTCATAGACCGTGCGGGCTACTTGTGTGGTTTGTTCCTCTTGGACGGCGAGGGGCACATGGTTGCCTCACAGTTTTCCAAACCGTACGAACAAACCATGCGACTTATCCAAGTCATTAAAAATTGGAAATTTACCCCTTCTACCCTCTTTGATTTTAACCCCAAATCAACCCTTGCTTGCCGCATTCGATCTTTTTAGCCCTAGGCACCTCCCTCTATCCCTCTTGGCTCCCTTGGATCCCCTTCCTTTAGCGGTTTTGGTGTGGATTCATCAAGGAATCATTAAGTGTTTTCTCCCTTGGTTTCTCCCTCTTTTTAGGTTTCTTCTTCCCTTTTTCTTGTGTTCTTATTTTCCAACAGGGTTTTTGACCTATTGAGGGTTCAATCATGTGTTGTTGGGGGAAATATTGATGTTTGTGGTTGGATCTTGCCTTTATAGGGTCTTGTGGTGGTGCGGTTGTGGTTTTGCACCAGATTCCAGAAGTTCCCAAGTGTGAGTTAGGTGGTTCCATGCTTTAACATTTTTTGATGCTTTCGATATGCTTTCTTGGTTTTATAAATTTGTTCTATGGTTGGTTTTTGTGGTGTGAAATATGTTTTGGGAGGGTTTTGACATGGATATGTGATGAAAATGGATTTTCTAAAGGAAAATGGTTATATTTTCATGTGTGGTTCATTGTAGTGTTTCTTGGAGTGTTTTGTAAATTTTGTAGAAGGTGAAAAATGTGTTTTCAAATTCACTTTAGGTGAAAATGTGTTGAAAGTGGGTTTTTCAAGAGAAATAGGTTTTTTTTCATGTTATATTCTTTATTATACACCTTAAATGTGATTTTTGAACTTTGAAAGTGATGTGAAGCACGTTAAAAATGAATTTGGTTTATGTGTGGATTTAAAAGGGGCTTGGTCCATGAAAATGGTTGGATTATTTGTGTTCTTATCTTATAGTGTTTCCAAACATGTTTCATGAAATATTATGTAAGTGGTGCGAAATGTATTTTCAAATGGTTTTGGTGTGCGTGTGAAATAGAAATCATTTTTTATGGAAAATGGTGGTTTCTATGTGAGTTGTGATCATTGGATCAATGTGAATTGTGAAAGTGGTTATTTCCTAGTATTCTTATGATGCTTGGCATGTATATGTGAAAATGATGATTTTTGTGATATGTGAAATGAAATTTTAGCACAAAGGGAATCTCAAGTATCTAGGTGGGAGAACTAGAACTAGTACACTAGTTGACTCAGAAGTGGCGAGGCCTAGATTCATTTAGCAGGATTAACGCTTACAACGCTAACTAAACATGTGATATTATCGGAGACCACTAGACCTTGGTATGGAATCCTCACTAGTGGATCATTCATGAGAACACTATTGATATTGGATTGTTATAAGGAGACCATTAGACCTTGGGATGGGATCGTCTCTAATGGCTTGAGCACGGGAACATTTTTGGTAGTTCAGTGAAGGATTTTGGTAATCGAGTTATGAGGTTTCTAGGGTCCAAGTTGTGATATTTACCCTTAGGTATTTACCCATGGTGCTCTCTTGTGACATGATATTGTGATATGGCGCTAACCATCGATATACAATGGACCTTGTGTGCATTGTGGTTTCAAATCAAGTTTCCTTTGTGAAAGTTTCCTTTAGAAATGTCTTCCATTAAAAGTGTTTTCCTAAAAATGTTTACTTTGAAATGATTCTTGAAAATGTTTCTAAAGATGTTATGAATATGTGCATGTTAATTTATCTTCTAATGTTATCAAATGGAATATTTTCTTTTGGTTGGAATCCTACCGAGCATTGTCTCATACCCTACATACACCTTTGGGTGTATGTAGACTTTGTTATGTATAACCCAGGTAAAGGAAATATGTGTCGTGGTGGTGATGGTGGATATGGTTACTAGTGTTCCACTTCTTGCAGGTGTCGATGGTGGTGGATTGAGGGAGATTCCCCTCTTATTACATGATATTTTTTGGATAGTTTTGTTACTTACTTTCCATTGTAGTACTCTGGTTTTGGTTTAAGTTGTAAAACTTTGATTCTGAAAACTGTTGTATCTCATTTGGTTATGATTATCAATTATGTGGTGTTTTATTATTTTTGGTTGATTATTGTTACACACATGGGTGAAATTGTTCCCAAAGTTTATTGTTGATACCCAAACACTAGTTATCAGCTCATGGGGATCTATAATGCCCTTCGGGCCTTGTCTCGGGCTGGTTCGGGTGTCAATTTGGATGACACCCTAACTTGGTTCATGAAAAAATGGTATCAAATGATTTTATACTCTTTTAGGTTATGATATTTGAGAAATATTCTAGATATATTGGAGCTAGGATTATCGGGGCTTGAAGTTCTAGTTATGAGTGGGGTTTTTGGCCAGCACACCTCGTGACAGGACTTGAGTGGCCATGGGATATTGGTATTTGGTTTGACTTCTCTTCCAGGTGAGACGTATAGGCTGCAGACTATATATGGACACTGGGTGGGGGTGGAGTGGTTTGGTTGGTCATGTATTGTGATGTGTTTGGTTATGTTTTGGTCTATGGAAGTTTTTGAGCTTTGTTGTTTGTTGTTAAAAATTTTCAAAATGTGTTTTGATAGTTGTGTTGATGGGTTTTCTTGTGGTTGTTTCTTTTTTTAGTAAGATCCCTCACTATAGAATTCATGTGTAACCTCAAGAAGAGGCTGGAGATAGTTCTCCCTCACCAAATGATATGAGGCTAGTGGAAACATTGGTTTGGGCTGTCCAAGATTTGGGATAGGGAGAAGGCTTTAGTCCTGCTCAGGTTAGAGAAGCTAAACTAGGTCCTGGAAGGGACAAAGCTCAGAAGTTCCTCAAGAACAAGCCTCCTTGTTTCTAGGGTAATGAGAAACCCCAATAAGTAGAGGATTGGTTTGAGAAAATAGAGAGGATGTTTGATTTTATTAATACTCCTGAAGAGATTAGGGTGAAATGTGCTTTGTTCATGTTGGAAGGCCCCAATCAGAAATGGTGGTACTTGGTGGTGTAGGCTAGAAAGCATGAGCGTATGGGTTGGAAATATTTTAAAACCATTTTCAATGAATATTATTGTCCTAATATTTCTTCCTTCACCAGATCCTAATAGTTTTTAGAGCTTAGCCAGGGAGACTGGACCATGATGGAGTATACCAACCACTTTGCAGAGTTGGTGTGATACTCACCAGAGGTAGTTTCTAATGATCAACCAAAGGATTAGAAGTTTGAGATGGGGTTATAACTAGAAATATGGTCCTAGGTCTTCTTATTCAAGATTAATACATATATTTAAGTGGTTGATCATGCTTTGATGGTAAAAATTGATCATAAAGGTAAGCCTGGTTTCCCTGGAGTAGTGCCAGAAGTGGGTAGTGGTAGTTCATCTAAGAAGAAGAGGAAGCGAGATGAGCATGAGAAGAGGGGTGGTGGTAGTTCAGGACATCCTTCCCGACTATCTTCATATGTGGCCTCAAGTACTGGGTTACTCATATTCCATCAATGTGGGAAGGAAGAACACATGAGATTAGTGTGTTCGTCTCCACCTATACCTTGCCATTGGTGTGGAGTTATGGGTCACTTGTAGTGATTTTGCAAGGTGGAAAACCCATATCATAGTGGTACAAGATATGTTGGTTTCAAAGGTATGCCAGTCTGGCCATAACCATCCAGAACTATGGGATCTCAGTTTGGAGTTTACGGTGAAAATTTTGGATCTTCTTTTGGGAAGAGTCAGCTCAGGGTAGAGCCTTAGGCCAGTGATTGTTTATAGTCTTAGGTTGGTATGAGGCAACTTCATGTTGTGTATCAAGGACCAATGTAATTAGATGCAGGTTCTGTGACAATTTGAAGTACTATTCTTATTGCATCATCTTTATTAATTTCCTTGTTTGATACAGGTGCCTCTATTTCTTTTATTTCTTCCCATCTTGTGGATGTGTTAAAGGTGAAAACTGAGCTTATGTCATATGTGATGGATTTGGTGACACTGCTTTGTAAGAAGGGAGAGTAGGGTTTTAGGTGTCCATCTTGTGCACTCATCCTGTCAGGGGTTGATTTGGAGAGGGATTTTCTAGTTTGGAAATGGAACTCTTTGACGTGATCCTCAATATGGATTGGATGATGCATTTTTAGGCACACATCAATTGTTATAGGCGACGAGTGAGTTTTTTTGCACCTGGTGGAAGTACTCAGGTTTTTCATGGTGAATGGGATCATTGGTTGGGACGTGTTGGACCTCCACTTCCAGAGTTTGGAAACCTTGTTTATTAGTTCTCACCATTCATGTTGGAGGATGGTGATAGTAGTTTTGGAGATGAATTAACTCCTGTGGTGTATGAGTTCCCAATGGTGTTTCCAAAGGATTTATCAAGTTTACCTCTAGAGTAGGATGTGGAGTTTTTCATTGATTTGGCACCAAGAACATAGTCGATATCTCGTCCCTCATACTGTATGGCCCCCACCGAGTTGAGGGAATTAAAGTTACAATTGGATGATTTTGAATCCAATAGATTTATTCGCCTGAGTGTCACACCTTGGGTCACCCCAATTCTGTTTGCAAATAAGGTTGATGGATATATCTAGTTGATTATTGATTACCATAAATTGAACAAGGTAACAATCAAGAAAAATTATCATTTTCCCTATATTGATGACCTGTTCGATTAGTTAAAGGGGGTGAAGTGGTTCTCTAAGATTGATTTGGGTTCTGAGTATCATCAAGTCTGAGTTAGAGAGGATGATGTTATTAAATAGACTTACAAAGAATCTATGACCATTTTGAGTATTTGTTCATGTCTTTTGGGTTGAAAAATTATTTAGTATTCTTCATGGTGATCATGAATATGGTGTTTTATCAGTACCTTGACTCCTTTTCACTACTGGAAATCTGACCTTTCCCAACGCTTCTATACCAACGGTTCATAAAAACCGTTGGTATAGGTTCCCTTTCCCAACGGTTTGGCCAAACCGTTGGGAAATCCCACTTTGATGCCACCTTTCCCAACGGTTTGGGCAAACCGTTGGGAAAGCCCACATTTTGGGGACCTTTCCCAACGGTTTTGGCCAAACCGTTGGGAAAACCCACATTGTGGGGACCTTTCCCAACGGTTCTGGCCAAACCGTTGGGAAAACCCACATTGTGGGGACCTTTCCCAACGGTTTTGGCAAACCTTTGGGAAAGGTATACCCTTTCCCAACGGTTTTGGACAAACCGTTGGGAAAGGTCCAATTTGTGGACATCTTTCCCAACGGTTTGGCCAAAACCGTTGGGAAAGGGTATACCTTTCCCAACGGTTTGCCAAAACCGTTGGGAAAGGTCACCCATCAATCAACCTTCACCCAGAATCAAATCCAGGCTCAAAATCTATTCCAACGGTTGTCAAAACCGTTGGTATAGACCTATACCAACGGTTTTGACAACCGTTGGTATAGATCCTTTGATTTTTTATCATTTCTTCTTACCCAGAACATTATATAAATCAAAATTTAATATAATTATGAGAATACATATATATATTTATGTAATTATATACACAAAAGTCATGTTAGGTTAGTGGTTAAGTCGTTCAATAATAAACTAGGGGTGCTGGGATCAAATCCCAGCGAATGTTTTTTTTTTGAAATACATATACCAACGGTTCCACAACCGTTGGTAAAGATTTTCATATTAATTATACCAACGGTTTCCAAAACCGTTGGGATAGGTCTATACCAACGGTTTAGGGAAAACCGTTGGTATAGACCTATCCCAACGGCTTACTTGGCTACGGTTCTCCAAACCGTTGGTATAGGATATACCAACGGTTTGGAGGCATATACCAACAGTTCCAAACCGTTGGTATATGTTAGTTTTCCAGTAGTGTTTTCATGTTATTTGTGGGTGACATCCTAGTCTACTCTAGATCTGAGGAGGAGTATGAACAACATTTGAGGATTGTGTTGGTCACCCTTAAGGACCATCGTCTATATGCCAATTTTTCGAAGTGCACCTTCTAGATTAGGGAGATGAAGTTTTTGGGCCATGTGATCTCAGAACGATGAGTTTCAGTGGACCCTGAAAAATCAGTGCAGTGATGTCATGGGAACAACTAAAGATTTTTTTTGAGATCAGAAGCTTTTTGGGGATGGAAGGGAATTACATGCAAGTTGTTTGGTATTTCTCATGGCTTACTTCATCCATGACCATTCTTACCCAAAAAGGGGTAAAGTTTAAGTGGATCTCATACTGTCAAGCTTCCTTCAAGGAGCTTAAGCAGCGGTTGACCACACCCCCTATTTTAATCTTGCTAGAATCTAGAAAGAGATATGTGGTCTATTTTGATGCCTCTGGTATTGGCCTTGGGTGCATTCTAATGCAAGATGACCAAGTGGTGGCGTATGGTTCTCTCCAACTCCGACCACATGAAAAGAATTATCTAACCCATGACTTGGAGTTAGTAGTGGTGATGCATTCCTTGAAGACGTGGCATCATTATCTTTTTGAGGAGAAGTTTGTGGTCTATTTTAATCATAAGATATTAGTATAAATTTTCTCCCAAAAGTATTTGAATTTGAGGCAGCATCGTTGGGTTGAGTACCTCCAGGGGTTTGATTTTTATATAGTTTATACCTCGATAAAGGGTAATGTAGTGGAATATGTTTTGATCATGAAGGTTTAAGTGTAAGCATTTAATAATTCCAGTGATCAATGGACTTTGATGGGTATTTTCACCCAGATGCACCTGAAGACCAAGGATCACAATAGTGGTGCATTCCTGTCCAGTACGTAGTTGACACCTTCCCTTCTAGAGTTTATTTTTCAAGAGTATTTTAATGATGCTTTATGCTATCATTCTATGAAGTTTCTAAATGGTGGGGATGTTCCTAGTGAATGTTCTTGTCTCTTGAGGGGTTTTTGTGCTTTAAGTGTCTTTTAGTGGTGTCGTTATCTTTGAGGAAGGTGGTGATGCTATATAGACATCAGTCACAGTTGGTCGTTCATCCTGGTGCCACCAAGATGTTTTATGTTGTACGATGGTATTTTTGGTGGCTAGGTATAAGGAAAGATATATCTAAATTTTTATCATAGTGTTATATGTGTTAGCAGGTTAAGTAAGAGCACCAAAAACCTTCTGGTTTGCTTGATCCATTACCCATTCCTACCTGTAAGTGGGACGAGATCACCATGGATTTTATTTTTGTCCTACCTCGTACACCTTGGGGATGAAATTACATTTGAGAGTGATTTATCTTCTCATCAAATCATCTCATTTCATTCCAATCAGGGATTCAACCAAAGTGGATGAGTTGGGTCAATTTTATATTTAGGAGGTTGTGAGGATTCATGGTGTTCCATCAATAATTATTTCAGATAGGGACCCCCGTTTTACCTCTCAGTCTTGGGAAGGCCTTTATAATGTGATGGGGTCATAGGTTAAGTTGAGCACAACATATAATCCTTAAACAGATAGTCATATGGAGCAGGCAAATCGGATTTTAGAATACATGCTCTGAGCATGTGTGTTGTATTTTGGAGGTTCATGGGATATCCATTTGGGATTTTTTGAGTTTTTGTATAACAATAGTTACCAATCTTTGATTTAGATGAATCCTTTGGAGGCGCTCTATGGTTGGTTGTGTCGGTCTCCTTTGTGTTGGGATGAGGTAGGTGAGACCTTGTTGTTGGGATGAGACCTTGTTCAAGAAACATATGATAAAGTGAAGTTGATCAGGAAACATTTTTTGACAGTGTAGAGTCACCACAAGTCTTATGTCGATCAATTTTTTCAAGCTTTGGAGTTTTCTGTAGGTGACCAGGTGTTCTTGAAAGTGGCACCTAGCTTGGGTCATCATCGTTTGGGTAAGCAAGGGAAGCTAATGTTGAGGTATGTTGGTCCTTTTGAGATTTCCAAGAGAGTTGATAATTTGGAATATCAGTTGGATTTTCCCTCACATTTGACATCAATTCATGACATATTCCATGACTCTCAACTGAAAAATTATAATTCAGATCCATCCCATGTGTCGAGATGGGAGGAGTTGGAGTTGGAGCTTGATCTATTTGTGTTTGAGCGATTAGTTCGGATTATGA
Source organism: Viscum album (assembly GCA_963277665.1). Classification (NCBI taxonomy): domain Eukaryota; kingdom Viridiplantae; phylum Streptophyta; class Magnoliopsida; order Santalales; family Viscaceae; genus Viscum; species Viscum album. The sequence continues at coordinate 980,178,738 of OY728126.1, forward strand.
ATTCTTAGGAGAGTGTGCTTCGTGGGAAGTCCATTCCATTGGTCTTGGTTATTTGGTAGCATGTTAGTGATGAGCATGAAACATGATAGTGGAATTCTTGGGTTGAAAATGAGTACCCTTCTTTGTTCTCTGATCAGACTTTGGAGTGACTTTCTGGGGACAGAAAGTTTTTATGGAGGGGAGAATTGTCACAACCATGATTTTGTTTTTAAGTATTCATTTTTTTTATTTTTGATCATATATTTATTATTTTGTTTCCTTATAATTTTTTGGTGAAAGTGGAGTTTTTGGTATTGATAGCAAGTGGCGCACAGTTGGCACACAATTTGGGGAAACTGTGCACCCTCACCCAGGAAACCATGCAACCAATTATCATTTTGGACAGTGGCAATCTGCATAGTTGTCACATGATTTGGTAGACCATGTGGGGAAATTGTTATGTTTATTCCTCTTGGTTAGTGAGGGATGCACTATTATCGCACAGTTTTTCAAACAGTGTGGGCAAATCATGTGACTTTTACAAGTCATTAAAAATTGGAAATTTACCCTTCTACTCTCTTCGATTTAAACCCCAAATCTACCCTTACTCGTCGCATTTGAGCTTTTCATCCCTATGTTCCTCCCTCTCTCCCTCTTGGCTCCCTTAGATCCCCTTCCTTTGGTGGTTTTGGTGTGGATTCATCAAGGAACCATCAAGTGTTTTTTTCCTTGGTTTCTCCCTCTTTTTAGGGTTCTTCTTCCCTCTTTCTTGGGTTCTTATTTTCTAGCAGGGTGTTTGGCCTATTTAGGGCTCAATCATGTGTTTTTGGGGGAAATATTGATGTTTTTGTTTGGATATTTCCTTTATAGGGTCTTGTGGTGGTGCGATTTTGGTTTTGCATTGGATTTCGGAAGTTCCCAAGTGTGAGGTAGGTGGTTCCATGCTTTAACATTTTTTGATGTTTTGGATATGCTTGCTTGGTTTTATAAATATGTTCTATGGTTGGTTTTTGTGGTGTAAAATATGTTTCGGAAGGGTCTTGACATGCATATGTGATGAAAATGGATTTTCTAAAAGAAAATGGTTATATTTTCATGTGTGCTTCATTGTAGTGTTTCTTGGAAGTGTTTTATAAATTATGTGGAAGGTAAAAAATGTGTTTTCAAAGGAACTTCATGTGAAAATGTATTGAAATTGGATTTTTCAAGAGAAATATATTTCTGTTTCATGTTGGATTCTTTGTTTTCACATTAAATTTGATTTATGAACTTTGAAAGTGACGTGAAGCACGTTAAAAATGGATTTGGTTTATGTGTGGATTTGAAAGGGGATTGTCCCATGAAAATGGTTGGATTATTTGTGTGCGTATCTTTTAGTGTTTCTAAATGAGTTTCATTAATTGTGAAAGTGGTGCAAAATGTATTTTCAAATGGTTTTGGTCTGCGTGTGAAATGGAAAGAATTTTTTTTATGGAAAATGGTGGTTTCTGTGTGAGTTGTGATTATTAGATCAATGTGAATTGTGAAAGTGGTTTTTTCCTTATGTGATTATGTTTTTTAGAATGTTTATGTGAAAATTATGATTTGTATGATATGTGAAATTAAATTTGAGCACAAAGGGAATATCGGGTATCTTGGTGGGTGAACTAGAACTAGTGTGATAGTTGACTTAGAAGTGGTGAGGCCTAGATTCATTTATCCGGATTGATGCTTACAACACTAACTAAACATGTGATATTATTAGAGACCACTAGAACTTGGGATGGGATCCTATCTAGTGGATCATTCATGGGAACACTATTGGTATTGGCTTGTTATCTGCAGACCATTAGACCTTGGGATGTGATCCCCTTTAATGGCTCGTGCATGGGAACGTTTTTGGTAGTTCAGTGGAGGATTTTGATCACCGAGGTATGAGGTTTATAGGGTCCCAGTTGTTCTAGTTACCCTTATGTATTTACCCATGGTGCTCTCTTGTGACATGATATCATGATATGGAACCGATCGTCGGTATACAGTGGACCTTGTGTGCATTGTGGTTTCAAAGAAAGTTTCCTTTGTGAAAGTTTCCTTTAGAAATGTTTTTTGTTAAAAGTTTTTTCCTCAAAATTTTTCCTTTGAAATGATTTTTGAAAATGTTTCCAAAGTTGTTATGAAGATTTTCATGTTAATTTATCTTCTAATGTTATCGCATGGAATATTTTCTTTTTGGTGGCATCCTACTAGGCTTTGTCTCACACCCTACATATACCTTTGGGTGTATGTAGGATTTGTTATTTATAACCTAGGTAAAGGAAAGATGTGTCATCGTGGTGATGGTGGATCTGGTTACTAGTGTTCCACTTCTTTTATGTGTCGGTGGTGGTGGCTTGAGGGTGATTCCCCTCTTTTTACATGGTGGTTTTTGGGATAGTTTTGTTGCTTCTTTTCTATTTTAGTACTCTGGTTTTGGTTTAAGTTATAAAACATTGATTCTAATAATTATTGTATCTCATTTAGTTATGATTATCATTTATGTAGTGTTTTATTATTGTTGGTTTATTATTGTTATACACATGGGTGAAATCATTCCCAAAGTGTATTGTTCATACACATACACTGGTTTCCAACCCATGGGGATCGGGAATGCCCTTCGGGCCTTGTCTTGGTCTGGGTCGGGTGTCGGGTTGGATGGCACCCCGACTTGGTTTATGACAAAATTAAAGTCTCATTGATCTGAGAACCGGGTCTAGCTTCATTTCTAGTTAGATCTTAATTATTTTCCCATGATTCTTGGTCCTTATTGGATGATTCTAGGGGATTTCACACTTTATTCTCGATTGTATCCCCTTGTATTTGTTTGGGTTTTACATCACTATGACTTTATTATTATTTAATTTTTTAATGTTTCTTTGATATTATGGTTCATGTTTGATCTGTTTTTTCTTTCTTTCATGGTTTTTTTACATTAAAATAATTTTCTAAGTGGATTTGAAATAGAGTTTAAAGGATAAAGTGTTCCTTTTTTAAATGGTTTTGCCTAATGGGTTGCTAATGTGGTTTTAAGAAAAGGTTTTGAAATGATGATTATAGTTTTGTTTGGTTTTATTTTCATACTTAAAGGTCCTCATTTCTGGTTTTAAATGATTTTACACACTAGGTGATGGTTCTACCTTTTGTTTTGTGAAAAGGGGTGGATAGTTGTTTTAAAAGGGCAAAGCATTCAATTTTTCTTCTTCATAATTGTGAATGTAGAAAAATTAATTTCAAATTGTATTTCAAACTATAATTTATGAAATTATTGATATAGGTAATCACATACTCTTTGGTTAAATCCTATTAGACACGTTTAGCTCATGCCCTATACATACATTAGTGTGTGTGCATATGCAACTTTCATGTCTTCTATCGGGTGCCCATGTATTGACCTCATTTTCTGAGGTCTGTTTTAATCCATTGATGGACATGTGGAGATGAGATGGTAACCATGGGTCACATGAAGGTGTTTTCATAGTCGCTTGGGCTTATAGTTTATTCTCATGACGTTCTTGTATTAGACACTTTGACCAGTTTTTCCTTTATTCATAGCCTTTGTTGTTTTAGTTTATGTGATTCATTTGTCTTAGTTGTGAATTATTAAGTGTTGTTTAGTTATTTAAACTGAATTTGTTTAGTCACCTTTATTGATTTTTTCCTACTTAAATGTTTATTTAACTTATGAATTGTTTGGTGTTTTCTTCTTCTTTTTAAATAGTTTAATATGTTTTCATGGAAGTATAATGTATGGATTCCCTATTCTAGATTCTCAATAAAGATTTAGTTGTTTGGTTTTATTATTATTATGCAGGATTGAAATCGTTGACGCATGCCTATCACGGGGCATGGAAAAAGCAATTGAATCCCCATAAGGGTGTAGTATGAATAGTAACCAAAAAGTCATCTCCAAAGAGCAGTGTTTTAATCTAGGTGTCACTTATGAAAAAGTAAATAAAATAAATGTAACAAGTTTGAAAAAATTTAGAAATCAAGAGAGTTTGGAGTTTGGTGAGTTTTAATTTAAATATAAGTGATTGGATATGAGTTAGATTTTACCTTTTGTGATGCCATCATAGTTTCTTGAAAATAATGAATCTTTAGGTTTTAAATTAAAATAATTAAATGAATTAAATAACAATAATTTCTTTAATTCACCTTTGATTTAAATTTATAAAAGTTTAGAAATCTTGATGGACTAACTTTGAATTATTCATGCAATACCAAATCTGATATTAAATTTCCCTAAATAATTAAACTAGTCTATCTTAATTTCTTCACGTGTTTTAGTAATCACTAAACTACTCCCTTATTTGATTTATTTATTAATCAATCAACCAGTGTAATTAAAATAAGTAAATAAAATATGGGTATAATAATTTTTAAATCAAAGTAATTTAATATTAAAGAATAAAGTAAAACACATTTTTATTTTATTTAAATTTAAAAAATAATTAAATTGAAAATCATTAACTTAAAAGAGAAAATTTTAAATTGAAAGAATTACAAAACTCAAACATCATAAAATGGAATCACCCTTCCCTTCACCCAATCATATTGAGTTCTACCCCTTCATGAAAGAAGAGGTTATGGAATAAGAAAAAGATGAATACATACAAATAAAGAGAAAAGGATCTAAAATTTAGAAGGCCCTCTCTTCTTTGTAGGGGGAGTGGATATCCTTCTTGCCTCTGGATGATATCAGGTGGAATGGGATGGAAATTTGAATACCTTTGTAAGGAGGATCTCACCTACTTTTTTAGGTGAGGTGGGAGGATTTATGCTCCCTTTTTTCATGAAGGTAGTCCATGGATGGGGTTTAAAAATTAACCCCCCCTCCCGCGAACTGCTTTATTTTTTAGAATGAAACACCCATGTTTGTGGGTGTTTAGGGACCATGTGGGCTGAATCCATGTAGGGATGAGCTTTGCTGGATGTATAGGGCACAACATGGAAGTGACAAGTTTCATGGAAATCATAGTAGCGGCAGTCGGCTCTAGGTGGTGATTGGCACGACAGTAGGGTAGTGGACTCGAAAGTGGTGGATCTATCCTACTCTGGCCTTCGGAGTGGCCAAAGGATCTCAAATTGAGTATCTCAATGGTAAATTGAGATGGTGATGATCAGAAGTGGAGATGGATGGTGGCGAGGAAATGATGATTCCTTTAGTGAGATGTAGTGGGTCGCGACGTTGTTCGGTGAATCCACGATGACGTGAGGGAGAGATGAAGGCAGTGACAGTGAAATGAACTCATGTAGATTAAGTGTGGGGGTTTTTCATGGTGGAGATTAGGTGTTGTAGTGACCTTCATGGCCCGTGAGGGTGAGCAGAGGTGGCGCACAAGTGTTGGGTTGCAACACATGCATGTGGCAGCCTCACCTCCCTCTGGCCTTGAAAGTGGTCGGAGGAGTGGCCGGGGGTGGTCCAATGCGGTGGATCATGGTGTTGGAGGAAATTCCTCCTCCTACTTCGGCCTTCAAAGTGGCCTAAGGAGGCCTAAATGGTGATCAGAGGTTCGACCCCAGGAGACACCGAGCAGTGAAGCTATGGCAGAGTCCGTGGAGACAGTGTTGGGCACCGGTGAGCAGCGACTACCTCAGAGATGGTCAGTGACTTCTACAGATGCAACGGGTGGTGGTGATAGTGGCTAAGGGAGGGGCTTGAACCAATGGTGGTGTGGCAGCCTCAGGGTTCTCTCTCTATCTCCAGCCTTCTATAGGACTCTGGGACACCCTGAGAGGGGAGGGTGAATCAAGGTGTCAACTTTTTCTTTTAAAATGATGGATCTTGTTCCCACGTTGGTAGGAACTCATTAAACTTATATGGTAGATATGATCATAAATCAAACATTCACATGCAAAGAGATGACACATCACTTTTATTTGGTTCACCAGTAAGGGTGAAGTCCAAGGATCATACACCGATAGTGTGTCGGTCATACCAAAATCCACTAATCTTTACTAGCTGTGGAATACAAAAGTTTGGTCACAATCACTCCATGATAGGAAAACTACCTTTACAATAATTCAGGGATAGCTCACTGTGTCCCTCAGAACACTTCCATTGACTCCCCCTTGCTCATAGATCTGAGAGAAGTCAAAATCAGTTTATTGATTTGAAGGTCGCTTCAATAGATTTTCATTGAAGTCTTTGTCTCTATCTAGCATGTGACACTGCTTGCATCAAAGTCCTGAATTTATGCACTTTAAAGCACTATTCACATAAAACTAAATGTTCAAAATTACCTTTCATGAAGCTCCCTTTTCAAATCCCCCTTTCCTTCGTGAAACAAACAACCTTCATAAAGCAACTCTACTTTACGGAACAAACCCCTTCATGAAGCTCACAAAGTCAACATGGTAAACCCTATCATCACAAAACACCCTTTTCTCAAAAGCATTGGCATCAGTCAAGACTTTTTGTGATGATCAAGATCACATAGAATGTTTGTTTCTCAAAGCACCCTTGGCTTCTCGAAATCAGAGTGATTCTAGATTTTCCTTGGAAAAATTCATTCTGAGTAAAGAGGGGTAGCCTCCTATTTATAGGCTTGGCCATTCGCGAATCTCTTCCACCTCTTTGAGGATTTTATAGATCTTTCAAAAACATCTTCGCAGTGCTCTTCCATTCACGATACACCTATGAAATTTGACATTGTCATGAATCTTTCTGTCAAACCCTTCGTGTCACCATGATTCTCTAATTCTTGTAATCATAGAGATCAATGTTACTGATCACAATGATCCAATTCTTCGTCGTTCGTAATGTTTATTGTAATCGCGAAGCACACCATCAGAATTATTTAATCCTTCACAAAATAAAATTCCCAAATCCCATATTCACAAAACTCATTACTCTACCATATTTTCATAAGGACTTCAAGAAAAACCACTTTTTACGATGCTTTACATTCTCCAAATTTTGGACCCCCAAAAATTTGGCAAACACTATCAAATGACACCACCTTCAAAACTGTTGTCGAATTTAATTGTATTTTAGAAACTTGGGTTTTGGACCTGATAGACTTTGGAATATTCCTACAAATAATTCCAGATCTATGCGCAAAAGCAGCCTGTGATTCTGAGGCCCGGTGTACCCAAAATTAATTTTATAAAAATATTAATTATTTTTATACTATACACATGGCATAGATAAATTATCTCCTAAACAGTAGCTCGGATCATAAATCTGAGGGCACAGTTGAATTTGGAGTGTGTCGTTTACCCAAGGTGGGGTGTGAACTTTGCGGGCGCGGGCCTGCTGTAGAAAAAAACGACCAGTGGAGTTTTCGTAAATAAATAAATAATTTTATTTATAGGCATTGGATCAAATAACTCCTGAACAGAGTCTCAAATCAAAATTATGAGCACACAATTGAGTTCAAAGCATTGTGTTTACCCTAGGGTCAAACTAATATTTTTCACGTCGGGAGATTTGGTCAGGGGCATGGATGGTTGTTGAATTAATTAATTAAAAATAAATCAATCTCTCCCCACCCCTTCACGTCTGTTGCATAGCAGAAGGATCCCCTCCTTCCTCCTCTATTCTTCAGTGACAAATTATCGAATCAAGCAAATGAAGCACCGACGAGCTCTGATTCTGATGACAGATGCTCCCGAATCATGCGATGGAAGCTTTGGAGCGCGGATCTAGGCTTGAATGTCGGCATTTTCACCCGCACGGTAGTAATTTTGAGTTTTAAAACCTTTTATCTCATTTATGATTTGTTTTTCTTTAAATATTCATAATGTTTGTGTAGTTCAGGTCCCGAGCTTTCTGAAACGTGTTTCATATTTGAATTTGGAGCATCGGGGTGCTCCTAGTGGTTCCTGAAAGATTTTCGGCGGCAAGGCCGAATTACGGTGGTGGCCATGGCAGAATATAGAGAGGTTGATGGTGGTGTGGTGGTTTATGGCTCTGGAACAACAGATTTCAGCTCCATCATGTCGGTTTCCAGCTCCGGTGCAGCGGTTTCCGACTCTGATGCGGCGGTTTCTAACAAGAGAGGCGGTGGTCCGGCCAGAATTTTTCAAGAGTTCTTTAAACACCCATAACTCACAAACCGAAAGTCCAATTTGTGAGCCATTTGCAGTGACGCATTCCTTGCATTGAGTCAAACCTTTTGAGTTTTCTTCGAGAATTTTATGAGTTGGGTTTTTGGGTTGAGGCCATGAAATGTTGAAAATAATAAGAATGTTTTATTATTATTAAACTTCAACCCATCATAACTTCTGCACAGAGCATCCGATTGATGCACCATCAGTGGAATTTTGATCATGATAGTAAGGTGTACTTTTCAGGATAGTTTCTAGGCACTGGAACCAAGATTAGGGTGTGGGCCCCATGAGGCTGGTGTTGGGCGTTTACATAAAAATGTGATTTTTTCATCTGATATCTGTTTTGGACGAATGAGTAATCGATCTCGTGTGTTTTTATAAGGTTATTGCAATGGTGCAATCCTCTTGATGAGTTTTGTAATTGAGGTGTGGGACCCACTCATACTTGCTATGGTGAATAGTACCTTTTACACTGACTGTCTGTTTCGGACGAGTAAATAGCCTATCCCGTGTGTTCTTCCACATAGAATGCGATGGTAGCCTTGGTTTGGACCTTGGAGGTACGTAGTGTGGATATGTTGTGGGTATCTTGGGTTAGCGACGTTTGGACCAACAACGGTTGAGTGAACTCCCTTGGTTTATTCTTATAAGGGCTTGTGTGGCATTACAATCCCAGTACAGGTTTGTGATCCCCTCGATAGGATGTTTTCAAATAGAGTTGTGGTATCCCTCTGGTGGGGCCGGGGCAGGATCCTCTAGCTTCACTTTCTTAGATTGTGTTTTTGGTATCGTTGTGACCTCTCATCCATAGGGGGTGATCCCCTATCTAGAAAAACAACCCCGTAGGGTTTGAGGAATTATTAGTAGTATGATCCCCTACATAGTGGACACTAATTGTAGGGTTGTAATATCGTCGGGTATATGATCCCCTACTCAGCGTGTGGTTTTCTGTAGGGTTGTGGTATAGTCGGTAATGTGATCCCTTACTCAGTGCATGGTTTTGGTAGGGTTTTTAGTATTGTCGGTTCAATCCCCTACTTCGCAAGTTATACCAGATGGGGTTTTTGGCATCGTCATGACCACCTTTACATGGGCGACGATCCTCTATCTGAGTGATGAGATCTGTGAAATGTTAGATCAGGTTGTGGTATCCCCCAGCAGATCCTGGGAGTGATCCCCTATCTATGAGATCTTGGAGTTACCAGAGTGGGTTCATGTATCCCCTAGCGGACCCTAGGAGTGATCCCCTATCCGAGGAGTTTTGTGTTTCCACTATTTCAGTGTGGTGTTCTTAGTGATGATGCCTGATAGATTGCATCTCTCAGACGAGTTTCATCTGGGATGACAGAGCTCGTGGAGTGTGTTATCCTGGTTTATGTAAGCCTTAGATCTTGGATTAGAACGTGTCGCTGGTAATGAGGTTGAAACCTCATGAGGCTTGGTGTCTGAAACGAGTATAACTGAATGTTCATGGTATATTTATGGGCATATACCTAAGCTGGGATGACTATTCGTATTTTGTCGAGGATGTTCTCGAGATGAAGTTTCTCTCTCATTTGGGTTCCCTCCGATTGGGATGAGTTGACTGTTGCCTTTCAATTGCTCTCTTTTTCTTTTGAGGTTTTTTGGGTTCCTACTGAGTATTTTTATACTCACCCCTACATGGGATTTGGACACACATGTTTTGTGTCTTGTGTAGACCACATGCCTTTTGATGGAGTCCCAGGAGGACCCGGAGCAGGTGGAGCTTAGTGAGCTTGACCGACTGGGGTGTTTACGAGAGCTATGCCAAGGAGCTTTCCAATGGGTGATTTTGACAATGATCCCCTCCTTCTGATCAAGTTGGATGCTTTTGCAATTTACTTTTGACGGGTCGTGTATTTACCCTTTTGTACTTTTGTTGTACTCTGGTTGTGGGTTAGATGTATGCATGCATTTCTTTTCAGTTTTTATATATATCTCTGCACTATTTTATAGAGGTGTATTTGGGTGAGTGTGTGCAGGTACCATAGGCTAATTCCTCCCATGTGTGTGATAGCCTACTCAGCGCTAGTCGTCAGCCCCTGGTCTATTAGAGGTGGGATTGGTGATTCATGGATCAAGCCTCGTTGGGTTGGGTTGTGACAAAGTGGTATCAGAGGAGGTTCCACCTTTGGGATCTCAGAGCATAGTTGGTCTAGCTATGAACTTGGTTTGGGTTGTATAACGGCAGTGTTAGGATGTTTTGAGTTTGGATTTCAAGCCAGGGACTCTAGTGTTGGTGCAACAACCAACGTATCCATTCACTATGACTCTGATAACCTGACTTTTAACTCAGGACATTAGTACACTGATTGTAGGGAAATAATGGTATATGCATCATCTAGTACTGGGTTTTGGGTTTTCCTTATCCTTCTTGAGTCATCTCCCCAGATATTCTCTTTGACCGTGGTGATTCTTGATTATATTTCGGGATGCCTCCATGATGACAGCTAGCGAGGGTTCCGTAGTGGGATTTTGGTGATGATCCACCCTGAGTAGAGGCTTTGGAGTAGGGCACAGGTTCTAAGGCTGTACCTCTAGGTGGTCTGCTAGTTGAGCCACCTCCTGTCGAGCAGCTGGTTGTGCTGGCAGTGTAGGACAAGGATTTGCGCAGGATGAGTGCACTGCATGAGTTCCAAAGGCAGTGACCTATAAGGTATTGGGGTGATCTAGACCCCCAGGCAGCTGATGACTGGCTCGAGGCAGTCACTTGAGTTTTTTTCCTAGTGAGGACACCTCTATATTAGATGGTGGTCCTAGCGGTGAGCCTTCTGCATGGTTTGGTTGGGCGATTGTGGAGTCTAGTGACGCAGTCCCATGACTAGGAGATGCTTACATGGGAAAAGTTTGAGAAGCTCTTCAGGGAAGAGTTCTATCCAGTGACGTTGAGGTCAGTGCGGATCCAGGAGCTCTTGTAGCTTCAGAAGGAGGGCATGACTGTGTCAGAGTACTCAACGAGGTTTACAGACCTGTCGTGCTACTCCCTGGATATGGTTCGAGACCCATTCTTTAGGGATCGAACCTTCTAGTAGGGGCTATAAAGAGATATCCAGGTAGGTGTGGTTTCCTTGTGTCTGTCTGCCTATGCTGGAGTGCTGGAGTGGGCATTGGTAGTGGAGAGATTTCTGGCTGAGCAAATTCCGCCTGTCAGTGTTGGGAAGGCAGGAGCTGAGACCTCAGCAGCTGGTTTGGTAGTTGTTGGCCTACAATAGTTGCAGGGGTCCAGGCATTCTCAATGCTTCATGAGGCGACCCCAGGATGGAGGATCTAAGGCTTAGGGCTCTTAGGGCTCTCAGGCCGGTTTTGGTCAGCCGCAGGAGAGGCGGTGTTATGCTTGTGACGGTTGGGGATGTCTTGATAGAGATTGTCCGACTCGTCATATAGGTGAGAGGGAGTCGATCTACAGGCCACCTTGGAAGAGGTAGCATCTCGATTATGGAGGTCTGTAGGGCGGCATACGTGGCGACAGAGCTAGTGCAACAGTGGGAGGTGGAAGGCGGTATGAGTTGAAACCCCCTCAGGTGGTCCATGCTGGTCTTAGGGATCTGGAGGACAGGGGAAAGGATAACTGAATTTCTTAGAGGTTGCTAACCTTGAGGCTCTGCGGATGGATAGAGGTATGATATGTGTCCTTTATACTTTCTGTAGTAGTTTTTCTAGACACTGTTAGGTGGTACTCTTTTAATTTTGTTTCTTGATCGAGTTTTATTCAGAGCGTTGGTAAGACCTTGTGTTGGTATTGTTCGACGTGCTTCAAATGCACGAGGAAGATGGATCCTTCCCCCACTAAGATGCGTTTTTGTGATGCGATTAAAACTGTGCGGGCGAGTCAGTGTCGCCCAAAGCGGATAGTATCGAACTTCGGAGGATGAGTCCCTCTGACTTATGTGTTCATGGCAGGGTTGTGTGTTGGGGATTTTGTGTGAAAATCCTTGGGTTCCCCATAGTGTGTTCCAGTTGGTAGCATGGGAAGTTTGTTGAAATTTTTGGTGAACTCGCTGGTGTGGGAAACCAAGTTCATAGTTTAGTTTATTTCCCTCATGCTCATGGCTTTTCAAGGATGAAAATTCCTAAGGTGGGGAGGATGTAGCAACACGGGTTTTGGCCCTATCATACTTTGGACTATTCCTATGAATAATTCCAGAGCTAGGCGCGAAAGTGACATGCGATTCCGAGGCCTGGTGTGCCCATAATTAATTTTATAAAAATAATAAGTATTTTTATATTATGCACATGGCTGAGATGAGTTATCTTCTAAAAGGTATCTCAGATCAGAAATCTGAGGTCACGATTGCATCTGGAGCATGTTTTTTACCCTAGGCAGGGTGTAACCTTTGCGGGCGCGGGCCTGCTGTAGAAAAAGGTGACCAGTGGCATTTTTGTAAATAAACAAATAATTTTATTTATGAGTGTCAACTCAAATAACTCATAAACAGAGTCTTGGATCAAAATTATGAGTGCATTTTGAGTTAAAAACATTGCGTTTACCCTAGGGGCGACCTAATCTTTTCTGTGTCGGGAGATTTGGTTGGGGGCGTGGACAACTTTTGAATTAATTAATTAATTAATTAAAAATAAAAATAAACCAATCTCTCCCCCTCCACTCAATGTCTGTTGTGAAACAAAAGAATCCCCTCCTTCCTCTTCCATTATTCGGTGATGAATCACCAAATTGAGCAAATGAAATGCCGACGAGCTTCGATTCTGACGGCGGATGCTCCCGGATAGTGTAATGGAAGCTTTGGAGCGCGAATCTAGGGTTGAACGTCGGTGTTTCGCCCGCGAGGTAGGTGGTTTGAGTTTTAAAATCCAAGATCCCATTTATGTGTTATTTTTCTTATAAAATTTATAAGGTTTTTATAGTTCAGGTCCCGAGATTTCCAAAACATATTTAGGATCTGAATTTGAAGCACCGAGGTGCTTCCGGTGGTTCTTAGAAGTTTTCTGGCGTCAAGGTTGGATTCTGGTAGAGGAAATGGCAGAATCCAATGAGGGAGGTGGTGGAGCGGTAGTGGTGTAGCAGTTTCTGGCTCCGGCGCGGTGGATTCTGGCTCCGGCACAGTAGTTTCCAGCTCCGGTGCGGTGGTTTCCGACGAGACAGGCGGTGTTCCGGCCAAAATTTTCCAGGGGTTCTTTAAACCCTCGTAACTCACAAACCAGAAATCTGATTTGCAATTTGTTTGCATCGATGCATTCCTTGATTCGAGGAAGACCTTTTGAGTTTTCTTTGGGAATTTTATGAGACAGTGTTTTGGCCCGGGGCCATGAAACGTTGAAAATAATAATAATGTTTTATTAATATTCAACTTCGACCCGCCGTAACTTCTACACGGAGCATCCGATTAACACACTGTCAGTGGAGTTGTAATCATGATAGTAATGAGGAATTTTCAAGATAGTTTCTAGGTGTTGGGACTGATATCAGGGTGTGGGCCCCATGAGGTTGGTGTTGAGCATTTATGGAGAAACATGACTTTTTCGTCTGATGTTCGTTTTGAACGAATGAGTAGTCGATCTCATGCATTTTTTCAAGGGGATATCAATAGTGCGATCTGCTTGATGAGTTTTGAAATTGAGGTGTGGGGCCCATTCGGACTTGCTACGGTGAATAGTACATTTTACAATGATTGTCCGTTTCGGGCGAGTAAATAGTCTATCCTGCATGTTCATCCATGTAGAATGTGATGGTATCCTCGGTTTGGACCTCAGAGGTATTCAATATGGTGATGTTGTGGGCTTCTTGGGTTAGTGATGTTTGGATCAACAGCGGTTGAGTAAACTCCCTTGGTTTGTTCCTATGAGGGTTTGTGTGTCATTACAACCCCAATACAAGTTTGTGATCCCCTCGATAGGATGTTTTCAGATAGAGTTGTGGTATCCCTTTAGTGGGGCTGGGAAGGATCCTATAGCTTCGCTTTCCTAGATCAGGTTTTTGGTATCGCTATGACCGCTCATCCATGGGCGACGATCCTCTATCTAGCAGAACAACCTCATAGGGTTTTAGGCATCATTGGTTGTATGGTCCCCTACGTAGTGGATGCTAATTATAGGGTTGTAGTATCATTGGGTATATGATCTCCTACTCAGCATGTGGTTTTCCACAGGGTTGCAGTATCGTCAATAATGTGATCCCCTACTCAGTGTGTGGTTTTGGTAGGGTTTGTGGTATCTTCGGTTTGATCCCCTACTTCACAAGTTATACCAGATGGGGTTTTTAGCATCATCATGACCACCTTTACATGGGCGACAATCCTCTATCTGAGTTATGAGATCTTTGGAACGTAAGATCGGGTTGTGGTATCCCCGAGAGGATCCGGGGGGTGATCCCCTATTTGTGAGATCTTGGATTTACCTGAGTGGGTTCATGTATCCCCTAGCGAACCCTAGGAGTGATCATCTATCTGAGGAGTTTGGTGTTTTCACTATTTCAGCATGGTATTCTTAGTGATGATGCCTAATAGAGTGTATCTCTCAGACGAGTGTCATCTGGGATGACATAGCACGTGGAGTGTGTTCTCTTGGTTTGTGTAAGCCATAGATCATGAAGTAGAACCTGTCGCTGGTAATGAGGTCGGAACCTCATGAGGCTTGGTGCCTGAAACGAGTATAATTGAATGTTCATGGTATATGTATGGGCATATACCTGAGTTGGGTTAACTAGTAGTGTTTTGCCGAGGATGGTCTCGAGATGAAGTTTCTCTCTAGTTTGAGTTCCCTCTATCTAGGATGAGCTAACTGTTGCCTTTAAGTTGCTCTCTTTTTATTTTGATGTTTTTGGGGTGCCTACTGAATATTTTTATACTCAACCCTGCATGGGCTTTGGAAGCACATGTTTTGTGTCTTGTGCAGACCACATGCCTTTTGACAGAGTCCCAGGAGAACTCGGAGCAGGTAGAGCTTAGTGAGCTTGACCGACCAAGGTGTTTACCGAAGTTGTGCCGAGAAGCTTTCTCATGGGTGCTTTTGATAGCAATCCCCTCCTTATGAGCAGGTTGGGCACTTTTGCAGTTTAATTTTAGTGGGCCATGTATTTTCCATTTTTTACTTTTGTTGTACTCTGGTTGTGGGTTAGATGTATGCATGCATTTCTTTTCAGTTTTTATATATATCTATGCATTGTTTCATAGAGGTGTATGTGGGTGCATGTGTATAGGTACCATAGGCTAATGTCTCCCATGTGTGTGATAGCCTACTCGGTGTTAGTCGCCAGCCCCTGGCCTATTAGAGGTTGTCTTGGGGATTCGCGGCTCGAGCCCCGTTGGGTTGGGTCATGACATGTATGATCACTTTCCTTGCAAACTCCTTGATCTTCCATGTAAGGATTGACAAAAAAACAAAAACCATACTCCATTTATAACAAAGAATATCCCTAGTTCCAATACCTTCGAAGTGGATAAAGGATATGATCGGGGGTGTGGGAGTGAAGGCGAAGCACGACCAGGGTCGAGCAGCAGTGTGGTGGGCCAGGTGGTGCGAGGGTGGAGTGGACGAGGATGTGAGAGTGGTGGAGTGCGGAGACAAGCGGTGCATGACAGAACACAGTGCCTCTCCTGTCCCACATCAAGATAGTGGGAAAAGATCTGAGCCTTTATAAGGCTAGAGGTGGGAGCATCAGGCATGCCCGCTCTAGGGTGGGCTTCTAAATTCACAACACACACTTCAAATGGGTCGTGACACATATGGCCTACGCAGGCCTACGGGCCTACTCTACTTGTCGCAGGGCTTGACCACCCACTGCCCATGCACCTACGGGCTCACATAGGGCTTCATCACCCATGTAGTTGGGCCCCTGTGGACCCTCTTGGGCTGGCTTGGTTGGCTGCCCCTATGGGATGGCTATGTGGTGGGCCAGCCTTGGTTGAAGACCCCCTCAAGTCTTAGCCTAATTTTTTGACAAAAATGGAAGAAAGAGTTAGAAAATTTTCAATAAAGTTCGTAAATATTTGGCATAGAATATTCAAATATTAGATTCATCTATTTTACCCTTTTCACACCAATTTCATTTCCATGTCCCAAATTACCAATAAATTACTAAAACATTGAAAATATTGGGTTTGAACATTGAAATACATTAAAAAATCATTCAAATTTGAATAAAAATATGCACATTATTTTCTCTATCAAATACTCCCACACTTAAACCATGTTTGTCCTCAAGCATAAAATCTCAACAAGGAGTTAAATAGGGAACCAATGCTATCAATATTCAAATTTCAAAGTAATAAAATCAAACTATTATCAATTTTAAATTAGACTTTCAAAATTCAGATAAAATATCAATTCAATTTCTTAATTTTCAAAGGAATAATCAAATCAAGCATTTTACTTTTCCCATTTTAAAATTATGGAATTTCTCTTCTCATTCATTTGTGTTTCTTAATTCAAAATTATTGAACATGCCAAATCATTATTTACCTCACTTTTAAATCTTTTCACTCATCACTCATGATACAAATTTAAGTAGAGTTTTGCTCATATCATGAATACACGCTCCTTATCCATAAGATTATAAATGAACTGCTTTCTCCACTTTGTAAAGACAAAAAATAGATAAAATCATAAGGGATTGCAAATTAGGATCAAATGTTTTTTAGGCTTAAGGTTGTTAGTATTTGAAGTTTAAAAATTAAGGATCAAGTATGAGGTTTATCTCTTAAAGCATAAATAGTGATATTAAAAGTAAAAGTTCAATGAAATTCTCCCCTTAAAATTGTATCAACTCCTAAATTCCCCAAAGCTAAAAGTAAATATCATGTTCAAATTTAAGCATAATGAATGATTTGTGCACCCTCTTGAAATATTCTTTTATTTTTATACTTTTTTTCTTTTTTAAAGAACCTTTTTATTTTTTCCTTTGAAATTCATGATTAGAATAAACCTAACATCCACTACCTAACCACATATAATAAAAATCATAGGTCTAGTAATTGTGTTTTTTGGTTTTCCCAAATCACAACCCATTTTTCTTTTTTTGGCTCTTTTTATCATTTTCTATTTTAAAAAATCAAGAGGGGAAAATAATGAAATATGATGAATTAATCAAAAATAATTTACAACACCCACAAATAGAACCCCCACACTTTTACCTTATAATGTAAATCATCCCATCTGCCATGAATCCCTTTACACCCACACTTTGACTTAAAAATATCATGCAATTACAAATATGAGGGTAGGAATGGATAAAATGGCTTGAAAATGGATCATCCCTAATAAGGTCATTCATGGATTCTAAGGGATAAAGAAGTATTGATTTAAAGATGGTCTTTTAAGGATATGTGTCATATCAAAAGATGCATTGATCATTTTAAATGTGTTTTTTTACATTCATAGCTTTGAAAAGTTCAAATGTAAGTTATAGCAGGTGACATGTCCCAAGATCACTCGAGAAATATGCTCAAGAAAAATAAGAAGTACTTGGTATAAAATCCTCTTGGGAATGGACATATAATTTGGGATAATCACTCAAGACATGATTAAAAATAACAAATCAATTCACATAAATTTTAGAAATTTCGAAGCATAAAAAATGGTTGGGAAATTTCATTTAATTAAATCAATTAATTCCCTTAAATCACGAGTCCTCATTTTAATATCCATGCTTCACTTAAATCATTCAATTTTCCATTTTACACATTCAATTTCATCAAAATTGAAATATAAAACATGGTATTATAGGATTCCTAAAAACTCATGTCTCTTAGACTAGTTAAATAAAACATGAATTCAAGTGTGGGCATTCAATTTTTCTTTAAATCTCCAAACATGTTGTTGAAAAAAAAATATAGGGAGTTTAAAATATAGATAATAAAAATGAACTCCCTTATAAAATAAAGATTTTGGTTCTCTTCCTCCACTTCTTGGGGATGCCTTGTTGTTTCCTTCTATAATGGTCCTTGAAAATCAAAACATATCATACCATTGTAAGAACCATTCCATTATAGATCGAAGGGGTGATGTAGGAGGTAGCTAAATCCTAAATCCTAAGAAAATAGTAAAACTCAGGTTTCCTCCTAGAAGTGCCTTTAGTTAGTGTTGTTGGATCGACCTCACCTCATGAGAAGAAATTAGTAGATGGGTTGGAGAATTTTGAGCTCCTACACCGGTTCTTGAGGTAATCTTCCATGGAACTTTTTCAGCCTTTTCCCATTTATATTGAATGGGTTTCCTCCTCATTCTTTCTCTATATGAATGGAACCAAAAGGATAGACATTAGTAATAAGAAAAGGTCCTTCCCACCTAGAACAAAGCTTACCTGGCATTACGTTCAATATGGAATCGTAAATTAGAACTTATTCTATAGGTTAGAAGGTCTTTAGTTGAATTAGTTTGTCATGTGACACCCTTGTTCTTTATTTGTAAATTCTTGAATTTTCAAAAATTTCTCTCTTGATCTATTCCATATCCTGTAACTAAATTTTTCTCTCTTTTCCAGCACTTTCCAAATCCAAATTCACCCTTTTCACATCCTAGTATGCTTGGTGTTCCAATTCTACTGGTAGATGAAAACTTTTTCCATAAATCAATTGATACGAAAACATACATATGGGTGTTTTTTATGATGTATGGTATGCCCATAAAGTTTATTCAAGCCTTTGGCTCCAATATTTTTATTTGAGTTTGACTATTTTCTCAAAAAAACCTTTTAATTTCCCAGTTGGAAACTTTAGCTTGCCCATTTGTTTGAGGATATTAGGGTGTAGATTTTTTGTGGTGCACCCCATATTTTTTAAGCACAGCCTCCATTATTCTATTGAAAAAATGTGTCCCTTTATCATTGATGATGGATCTTGGCATTCCAAACCTATAAAAAATGTTGGACCTGAAAAAATCACAAACAACTTTGGCATTATCAGTCTTGGTGGCTTTGGATTCCACTCATTTGAAGATATAATCAAAAGCAAGAAAAATATAATATTCCCCAAAATACATGGGAAAAGTTCCCATAAAATCAATTCCCAAAACTTCAAATATTTCACAAAATATAATGGTTTTTTGGGGAATCTCTTGTCTTTTTGATATGTTTCCATAAAATTGACACTTTTTTCATTTTTTACAATAATCATGAGCATATTTAAACAAGGTGGGATAATAAATTTCAGACTCTAATACCTTTCTAGCCATTATTTGAGGTCAAAAGTATCCTCCACAAGCAAGTGTATGACAAAATTGAAAAATAGATTCTTTTTCACTTGCCGGTAAGCATCTTCTTATGACTTGGTCATTGAAAATTTTCCAAATAAAGGGATCCTCCCTGATATGAAATCTAGATTCAGCTTGAGTTTATGCTTCTGGTGGGGTTAATGGAATAAGGTACCTGAGATGTGGCCAAATAATTTACTATGTCTGAATACCATGGTATTTTACCTTCTACAATGTAGAGTTATTCTCCAGGTATGTAATCATTGAGTAGAATTAGCTCTGGAATTTCTTTTTCAGCAATGTTGGGTAGCCTACTAAGGTGATCTTCCACTTGGTTTTCAGCTCCCTTTTTGTCTTTAATCTCCATATTGAACTCCTTCAAGAGTAATATTTATCTCAACAGCCTTGGTTTTACATCAACCTTCTTCATCAAATACCTTAGAATTGCATGATTAGAAAATACAACTACTTTAGTTCCAAGTAAATATGACTCAAATTTATCAAATGAAAATACAACAGCAAGAAACTCATTTCCAGCTATTGTGTAGTTGATCTGAGTGGAATCCAAGGTTGTTGAAACATAGGTTATGACTTGTGGTTTTCCTTCAATTATTTGGGAAAGAACTTCTCCTATATCTTGGTTTGATGAATCACAAAGTAACTCAAATGGATATTCCCAATTTGGTGGATGCATTATTGGTGGGGTGATAAACTTTTATTTCAACTCATCAAATGATTTCCTAAAATTATCATTAAAAACAAATTCATCCTATTTTAAGAACAATATTGAAAGTGGAAGAGAAAT
Organism: Viscum album; assembly: GCA_963277665.1. NCBI lineage: Eukaryota > Viridiplantae > Streptophyta > Magnoliopsida > Santalales > Viscaceae > Viscum > Viscum album. The sequence continues at coordinate 980,198,755 of OY728126.1, forward strand.
ATTACTGAAATCCTTGATTAATCTTCTATAAAATCCCACATTCCCTAGAAATGATCTGATGTGCCTCGCACAAGTGGTGTATAGAAAAGAATTTATCACTTCAAGTATCACGAGGTTCTGACCTCATATCCAACAATAGGATTATATTCAAGGCTCTAAAGGTAAACACAAAACTAGGAGAACACACTCCATGAGATCAGCCATACCAGATGGCACCCGTTCGAGAGATACACTCCATTATGAACAACTCTACCATTCTGAATGGTACATCCAAGAGAACGTGATCCATTGAGAACAACCTATACGGTCTATCTCTAGTGCCTAGCACCATAGATTCTTTTATCGCTAACCTGTGCCCTGCACAAGGCTAAAGAAACCAAGTGGAGAGGCCCACTCCTCACCACTTACCTACAGTTGAGGGATCACTACTCTAGGATATGAACCACATGCATATTCTCTAATGAGAGGGAATATAAGGACCCACACCTTGCCACTGCCACGTAGTCGGGGGAGTACTAACTCTTAAATAACCCGCAAAACCTATTTTTCTCCTGTATGGAGTGTCCCACACCTCAGTCTATTGAGGGATCACTAAATCCTAACTGGGTATTATGCATAACAAGTAGAGGGGCCTACTCCTTGAAACCATTCTCAAAAGCCTATGGAGCTCTAACTCCAATGGAGGACCTGCTCTCTGCTACAACTTGGAGATGGGGGAGTACTACTCTGTAGGTGAGGACCCACGCCCTGGAATGATAGGGGAGTACTACTCAGAGAAATAAGGACCCACACTTTGGTACAATAGGGGAGTACAACTCAGTTGATCGAGGACCCACACCCTAACCTGATAAGGGAGTACCACTCTGTGTCTAGAAGACCCGCTCCCTAACATGGTAGGGGAGTACCGACTCTACTGGCTCGTTTACTATGGGGGACCCGTACCCTGGTACGATAGGGGAGTACCGACCCAAGACTATAGGACTCACTCCCTAGCATGAAAGGGGAGTACCGACTCTTTCGGAACATCATGTATGGAGGACCCGCACCCTGGAATGATAGGGGAGTTCCAACTCCAATGATAGAGGACCCACACCCTATCCCAGTAGGGGAGTACCCACTCTACCTATATGTCACATATAGATGACCTGTGCCCTAACATGGTAGGGGAGTACTGACTCCATGGATAGAGGACTTGCACCCTAGTCCAACAGGGGAGTTCCTACTCTATCTGGCCAATAAGTATAGAGGGCACATGCCCTAGTATGGTAGGGGAGCACTATCCAACTTTATGAACGATATGGGGAACCCACACCCTAAACCATTAGAGGAGTACCAACAGTTCCAAAAGTCCATCAATGATGCCCAACATCTCACTTGTCTACCCTAAACACACAATTCTAAGGAACTCAATCACCACACCTTGATACTATCTACTTTAGGCGGCACTGAATTGCCCGCACAGTTTTAGGTCATCTTATAAGGACACGTCTCGGTGGGGAAATCTTTCATATTCCTCGTGAGTCCAAGGCTATGTCAAACCATGTCCCGTCCCAAAGAACTACTCAGAGGTAAAATATCCTGCACCCACAACGCAGGGAGTACCGTCTCTATTAAAGCAAAGTGGTAAGTGAAACTTGTGCTCTGATGCCATAGGGGAGTACTAGTACCAGCATCTCTCTTGAAGAACCACACTGATCTCCAGCACCAATCAAGTGCCACTAATAGAAGCACTACACTTATCATACTTCGTGTAGTAGCACTGTCATGGGTAGGGGACCCGTTCCCTATTCCTACAGGGGATCACCACTCCATCGGTCTAAATATTTCAAGTGAACCACATCCTAAAGTGAAAGGGGAGAGTACCAACCCTGATGTCAATCGAGTGATTCACCCTGATCACTACCTAAGATTTGCACTACTGCATAAGAATCTTGATCAAAACCTTCCACCTAGTACTTCATATGATGAAACAAATACCACCATTGCATTCTATGTGGAAAAACACTTAGGATAAGCTACTCACAAGCCTAAATCTGAGTCCCAGAGAAGGAGATATAGAAGGCAGAAGATCTCAAGGAGATCCACTAGGAGTACACGATGTGCATTGGGGTACACACGGTGTGTGATCCCACCTAAGCATCTAGACGTGTATCCAGTCTACATGGTTTACAACCCATGTAGGGGTACATGACATGTACAGGAGGTACACGGTGTGTTCTACTTCACCCGGGCCCTGGCTATGCAGTTTACCCATGTCCATGTACTGGACCCAGTGTCCATGTACTTTGGTCGTGTGTTAGTACACGACCATGTTTTTTCACACAGCTTCCCAAGCCATGTCCCATAGCCATACAAATTTGGGTACTACATAGCATGTGACTCCGGTACACAGCGTGTAGTCCCCAAAGATCAACTTCCCCAAATAAGAAGGGCTACAAGGTGTGTGTCTCTAGACTAAACACCATGTCGACAGTTATTCCAGTTGGTAATTACCTACAAAATTCCCAATTTGCCCCGATTCAACCCAAAAAATTCATAGATCTACCTAGCAAGGATCAACAACAATTTCAATTGGGTTCTAGAACCTTATAACAACACAAAACGAATGGGATCAAGACTAAAAATCAAAACTTCCTACCTTGTTGGTGAAACACCGAATATTTTGATGAAGAACAATGCCTGGATCATTCTCGTTCTTGATCTGGTGACGATATTCTTTAGAAATAGAGATCGACAACACCTCGCTTTGATATTTCAGCTTGTTTCTATCCGTCGACCAAAGAGAGGAGGAGAGGGGAGAATGAGAGGTGTGGATCCTTTGGGTTTGGGTGCACCAATGTGAGGGGAGGAGTGAGTATTAGGTTAGATTTTTAATTAATTAATTAAATTACCATTTAATTATTTAAACCACCATTTAACGTCCCACCAACTCGCCTCTGACCAAACCTCCTGGTGCGGACAACTTTATGTTGTCCATAGGGTAAACATGATGTTTTGGACTCAATCACAACCTTAGAAATCTGATATGAGACTCCACACAGAAGTTATCCATATTTTCAAGTGAAACTGTGTACACATGACAAAATATATTTAATATTTTTAAAATCATTGTACTAAGGATCTCTAGGCCTCATATTCCTATTCTGACTTGGATCTTAGATTTATAATTATTCTTGAAAATATTCCAAAGTCTTATAGGTAAAAACCCGGGTCTCTACATCACTACCACCTTTAAAGATTTTCATCCTTGAAAAGAAAAATACTGGAAACAGAGATAGGAAACTGAGCTCTGCTACTGGGAATCCCATGCTAGCAAGCTCTCTGAGGGTTCCCATGCTGCTTTCAAGAACACACTCAGGGGAAACACCAAGGCCAAACCACTCTTACGACCAGCTTCTACTAGTCCAACATCATGCAACAAACAAGCACATGTCTCCTCAACTACAACAGGTGAGAAAACACCAAGCACCATGGTCAATCTATAGTCATGAGGTCTAGCAGTACACCACCATGCTAACCTAACATAGATTGTGACAAATCCCCATAGTTTACATCCACCCATGGATAAACTGTCTCACGAACTCCTTAATCATCTTTTGTTCAAGGTTGATGTCGAGCATGTGATGGTACCAACGAACAAGAGAGGGGGTTGTCTCATATAACCTTGAGAAGCTAGACACGAAAATCATGTGTCAGACCTTGTGTGTCTTTTCCCCTCTTAGAAGGAGAGTAACCTGAACCAGAAACACCGCCATACCCACTAGTGGCATCCCATATAAGTATGGATGGTAAGAAACCAAATCATATTGTAGAAACATCATAGGGTCTAACTCTTCCACTACAGAACAATTCTAAGAAAATATCTCCACTACTAAACCTTTCCCTGAACATAGAAGTCAAAGAGACTCATCCACCACACTTCGATGTTTTCAACTTTAGGCGGTACTCACTCGCCCACAAGGTTTTAGCTGTATCACAGAAATGTGTCTTGGTGGGGTAAGGACCTCTCTTTCTCATGTATTCGAAGCTACACCAAACAACACCAACACATGGTTCTACTGACACCTCATGTCACCCTAGTTTAAACTTTGAGCAAGAAGCAGAAAGAAAAGAATACCCACAACAATGTCTAACAATTGGTACTGTAGAAATTAGAAAGGACACAAGGCCTAACTTTATTCATCCTCAGAGATTCTGGGTTGAAGGTCTCTATGTCCTTTAGTTATCTTTGTTTGTGTCCTCCAGCTCCCTAAGCCTGGCATAGACCACCTCTTTCCATTATCCCAGCTACTCTACCTCGTCCGCAATCTCATTAAACTCCCTAATCCAAACGTCGCCTCTACTAAGGCGGCCCGTTATCTGACCCTATCTCAGTATCATGGTGGGTCAGACAATCTCTAACAAGATATACTCAATCATTACCATCATAACACCACCTCTCTTGTGGTTGACTCAGTCCTTGGCATTGCTCCTGCACTACAGGCCCATGTGCCTGAGTCTGGGTATTGGTATGCCTACTGTGTTGCGATCCTCACTTGTCGCCTTCCAGCTGTTGCAGATGCCTCAGCCTCAAGACTACCACCTTGGGACACATCCACCTATTCCTCTGATAGGAAGATCTCTACTACCAGATCTTTCTACAATACTCTAGCAAAGGTGGGAATGCACATCGGAATCATAGACACCCTGATATCCCAGTGTAAGCTCTGCTCGAAGGTCCATGCTCTGAAAAATAGATCCCAAACCATATCCAGGGAGTATCATGATAGGTTTTTGAACCTTTATAAAAACTATACTACAGTCATGTTTCCATGCCAAAGCTACAAAATCTCTTGGATACACATTGATCTCAACATGGATGGGTAAAACTCTTCCCTGGAGATCCACTCAAACTCTAACCAAGTGAGCATCGCCTCATCGTGGGACTGCATCACCAAACTCCACCATCGCCTAGATGAACCTTGCATAAGGCTCACTGATAGGACCACCATCTGATCAGGAGGTTTCATCACTAAGCAGAAAATTCACATGATTGACTCGAGCCAGTAATTTGTTGCCTCAGGGTTTGGATCACCCCTAGTACCTCAGAGGTCACTGCCTTTGGAACTCATGAAATGCACTCATCCTATGTACATCCTTATCCTGAACTACCGACACAACCAGTTTCTCAGTGGGTGGTAGCTTATATGGATGAACACCTGGAGGTAACGCCTCAGAACCAATGCCCTGCACTGAAGCCTCGACATGGGGAGGATTATCACCATGATCACATCGTTGAATCCTATCTATCTATCATCGTAGAGGAATCCTGAAATTAAATCAAGATTCACCATGGTCAAAGAGTATATCTGAGGAGATGACTCAAGAAGGAAAAGGAAATAAAATCCAAAACCCAGTCCTATATGATTCATGTACAATTTATTTCCCCTGTGACTAGTGTTTTAATATACTGAGTTGAAAAGAAGGTTATCAGAGTCCTAGTGAATAGATACGTCAGCCGCTGCACCAACACTAGAACCTATAGCCATAGAGTTGAACTCTAAACATCCTAACACTATTACTATGCAGCCCAACCAAAACTTTTTAAGGGGAAAAGTCTGAACAACTTCCCAAGGAATGAACTTGCTTCTAATACCACTCTATCACGACCCGACCCATGTTGGGGCTTGACCTGTGACTACCCCATGCCCACCTCCATAGGCCAGGGGTTGGTGACAAGCGTCGAAGGCATAACTAAACATGGTGAGGTATTTGACTAAGGTAATTGTACACATGCACCCACAAACTCCTCAATGCAACAGTGCAGAGATATAAAAAAAACTGAAACTAGAATGTATGCATACATCTATCCCAAACCAGAGTACAACATAAGTACTAAAGTAAAAAATGAAAAAACAAGCATCCACCAAAATAAAATTGTAAAAGTGTATGACCTGCTCAGAAGGAGGGGATCTCTACTAAAAGTAACTATCAGAAAGCTCTTCGGCCTTACTCCGGTAAAAACCTCGATCGGTCTAGCTCATTAAGATCTATCTGCCTCGGGTCCTCCGTAAACTTCATCAAAAGGAATTTGGTCAGCATAAGACAAAAGACATGTACGGGAAAATCCCGTGTAGGGGTGAATATAAAGATACTCAATAGGTTCCCCAAAAATCCAAAAGAAAAGGGTGAAACTGAAAGGCGACAGTCTACTCGACCTAGCTAGAGGTAACCCCATCAAGAGAGAAAATACATCTTGAATCATCCTCAGTTGTACATGAATAATCATCTAAGTTAAAGAAGAAGCCCCAATAAGAGAGTAAGGAAAAGACTTCATCCTACAACTCAACCCAACAATATATTGAAAGTAAACTCATCCAAACACAAGGAGATAAACACGATGAGAATATGATCTTATCATTGATTCTTCACTTCCTATAGCAGAAGAGTGGACTCATCCAACCACGATAAGTTAAACATGGAAATCACATGGCATACCCCGCATGCATTCACCTCCCATGGAAGGAGAGTAACCAAAAGTAAGGTATCAACATAAAAGTAGTAAGTATACTCAGTCCTCAAGGGGTGTCAACCCAGAATGTGACAACACTGCAAGGGCTCCCAGACATCCCCCAGATATACTCATAATACACTCCAAGTCTCATGAGGTTTTGACCCCATAGCCAGTAACATGATTATATTCGAGGCTCTAAAGACAAACAAAAAACTAGGAGAACACACTCCATGAGCTCTGTCATCCCAGATGGCACCCGTCTGAGAGATACAATCCATAAGGAACATCTCTAACATTCTTAATTGTATACCTAAGAGAATGTGCTCTATCGAGAACAACCTATACAGTCCATTTCTAGTGCCCAGCACCAGAGGTTTTTCCATCACTAACTCGTGTCTTGCACAAGGCTAAAGAAACCAAGTGGAGAGGCCTGCTTCTCACCACTACCCTACAGTTGAGGGAGCATTACTCTAGTATATGCACCACATGCATCTTCTCTAATGAGAGAGAATTGAGGGACATGCACCTCACCACTTCCCCATGGTCGAGGGAGTACTAGCTCCTAACTAACCGACGAAACCTCTATCGCTCCTGTATGGAGTAGCCCACACCTCGGTCTGTTGAGGGAGAACTAAATCCTAACCAGGTATCACACGTAACAAGTGAAGGGGACTACTCCTCGAAACCATGCTCAAAAGCTAAGGGATATCCAAATCTAATGGAGGACCTGATCCCTAATGCAAATTGGAGATGGGGGGTACTACTCCCTAAGTGAGGACCTGCACCCTATAACAACAGAGGAGTACTACTCAGAGAAAGGAGGACTTGCACCCCGGTACGATAGGGGAGTACAACTCTATATATCTAAGACCCACACCCTATCCCACTGGGGGAGTACCACTCTCTGGCCAGAGGACCCATTCCCTAACATAGAAGGGGAGTACCGACTCTACCAGATCGTTTATTATGGGGGACCCACACCCTGGTACGATAAGGGAGTACCGACCCTAGGATAGAGTACCCGCTCCCTCGAACAGAAGGGGAGTACCGACTCTATCAGAACATCATGTATGGAGGACCCACACCCTATAACAACATGGGAGTTCTGACTCCAATGATGGAAGACCCTCACCCTATCCCAGTAGGGGAGTACCCACTCTACCTATACGTCACATATAGAGAAACCACACCCTGACACGGTAGGGGAGTACATAATCTATGGATAGAGGACCCTCACCCTAGTCCAACAGGGGAGTTCCTACTCTATATGGATAACAAGTATATAGGGCCCACACCCTGGCACAATAAGGGAGCACTAACCAACTTTACGAACAATAAGGGGAACCCGCACCCTAAACCATTAGGGGAGTACCAACAATTTTGAATGTCCATCGATGATGCCCAAAATCTCACTTGTATACCCTGAACACACAAGTATAAGGAACTCAATCACCGCACCTTGATACTATCTGCTTTAGGTGACATTGACTCACCCACACAGTTTTAGGTCACGTTATAAGGATGTATCTTGGTGGGGAAAGCGTGCATCTTCCTCGTGAGTCCAAGTCTATGTCAAACCACGTCTCATCCCAAAGAACTAATCATAGGTAAAAGAACTCACACCAATGACGTGGGGGGTCTTGTATCTACTAAATCAAAGAGGTAAGTGAAACTCACACCCTGATTCCATAGGGGAGTACCAGTCCCAGTGCCTCTCTTCAATAACCACACCGATCTCAATCATTAGTCAAGCACCACTAAGAGAAGTGCCACACTTATCATACTTCATGTAGTTTCACCACCAAAAGTAGGGTACCCACACCCTGTTCTAATAGGGAAGCATCACTCTACTGGTCTAAATAGTCTAGGGTACCCACATCCTAAAGTGAAAGGGGAGGGTACCGACCCCAGCGTCAACATTCACCCTGATCACTGCCCAATATTTGCACCGATACACAAGCATCTTGATCAAAATACGCCACTTAGTACCTCGTATGCTAGAACAGATGCCACCATCACATTATACATGGGAAAACATTCAGGATAGGCTACTTACAAGCCTAAACCTAAGTCCTAGAGAAAAAGATATGGAAGGTGGAAGATCTCAAGGAGATCCACTAGGAGTACACGACGTGCACTAGGGAACACAAGGCATGTTAGCTCACCCAAGCACCTAGTCGTGTATCTGGTCTATGTAAGAACCCGGTTCTTATTTTGAGGTACGAGCTTCTTCTTTTCTCTTTTCCGTAAGTGTTTTTGAGAAAATATGGAAAATGGGGAAAAATCCTGAATTTTGGAAAGTAAACGCCGTGTACTTTGTCCACATGCCGTGTACTTTTGGTCGTGTGGGATGGGTACATGGGGCGTGTGGGCATGCCGGGGATGAAGGGTGTAGAAACTGACTACACACCGTGTAGTGATCCTTTAAACGCCGTGTAGTCAGTCGGTAGGCCAAAACAGTAAGGTGGTGGAGCAGCCACCAGCTGGACGATAGTAAACACCATGTAGTCGAGAGTACATGTCGTGTACTCATATCGACGGATGAATAGTGTGGCGGTGCCGCCAGAAGAACAGTTAAATGAAGGAAGTACACGCCATGTACTTGGAAGTACATGCCATGTACTTTGTTTTTTTTCTCTTAAAATGGACAGTAGCCTCCCCTGTTCACTGGGAAGGATTAGAACGGGAAGAGAGCTCGGGAGAGGATGGTCGAACCTTTAGAGATCCGTCGGGCGCACGTCTGGGATCCGATTCTGCTTCGGATGATCTCGTTAGAACCGCACGGGTAAGCTCTCTCTTCTCCTGGTGTGGTTCATACCAATTATTTCCCTAACAAAAGTTATTTATGTTTGATCGGGTTTTGTTCTTCGTCAGATCTACGTCGTTCTTGGGCGTTTCTGGAACCGGCGTTCGTGTATAACGCTCGTTGGCGTATAAGGTAGGTGGCTTGGTGTTAATTTTTCCAACTGTCGTGTGTTTTGTGCATTTTTGTGCCACGAACCCATGTTGGGGTGTCGTGTAGATGAGGCCATTTCTATATTAAACACCTATAATTGAATAGGTGGTTAATTATGATAATAAAATGTTGGTTGGGATCATTGCTTGGATCCAGAACCATCCCGAGGGGTGCGTTCCTTTGTTTAGTCATTTGGCCAGGATACCCGAGGGTATGCCTTGTTTAAATTATGCATTAATTTTGACTTAAGAGGAATTGTATTCAAATTGCATGTTTATATGTTGGGCATGGCCTAGTTACTTATGCCTGAGGGTAGTGTTTTGCTATAGCCTGAGGGCGTGACTGTATTAGCCTGAGGGCATGACTATATTAGCCTGAGGGTGTGACTGTATTAGCCTGAGGGCGACATTCTATTTCGCCTGAGGGAAACCTTTCGTGCCTGAGGGCTTGACTTCTATGCTTGAGGGTGACACTTTGTATACCTGAGGGCGAGAATTCTGTTATGCCTGAGGGCGAGATTCTGAATGTCTGAGGGTGAGATTCTGATTACCTGAGGGTATGGTTTTACTTGACTGAGGACACTGAATATTTAATTAGAAATTCATTGTGGTGTTTTTCTTAATATTAAATGGTTAAATGAATAATTAAATGGCCATATAACTGGTAATTTAGCTACTTTTTAGTACTGCCTAGCTTACTGCATTTTTACTACTGCATACTTGTTGCATGTTTTACACACAGTTGAGCACAGGCCTTTGGTGGGTGCCTACTGAGATATATTTCTCACACCCTATTTGGGTCATGCTTTTCGGCCCAAAAAAATTACGTTTTTTCAGGTGTGGATAGGGGCAAGAGTCCCTATACAGGTACGTGACTGTTGCTGAGGAGTATGAGGGCATGGGATCGAGCCTAGGCTCGCGATGCTGCCAGCTTTTTTATTTCATTTTGTTGTACTCTGTATTGTATTATATTGATCTGCTATGTAACATGTTCTGACTGTTTTCTTAGAACTTGTGGCATGTTGAATCAAAATTTATATACTGGTTGGTTATACCTATTGCAGTTGTTTATTCCAGTTATGTGTATGGTTTATTGATTCTGCTGTTGATGTATGTTTTTATTATATTCCACTACGCTACACTTTGACAAATGAGGGCATAGTTTCCCCACTATCAGACCTGGGTCCTCACTGCTATTCAGTAGCCTCTGGCGTTTGGGGAAATGCGCTTGAGGTCATGTGGCGAACCGGGTTTGGGGCACCCGTTGAGTGGCACCCGGAACCGGGACGTTACAAAGTGGTATCAAAGGGCGGGTTTCTTTTCCTTGACTTACTATTTGGAGTCTTAGTCAGGGATAGGATGGAAAAGGTAGTTGGTAATAAGTTGTGCTCAGGCGTAGCTAACCCATGTACAGGGAAAATCCAATTTACCTCGTATTGCAATTTTTACTGATTTTGCAATTTACAGTTGATATGATTTCACCGAAGGGTGATGCACTTGGATTGTTCTGTTGATATTTTATCTATGGGTTCTATTTTTTTGCAACCCAATGAGATTAGGGTATGTCATCTCATGCATCATTTAGGCACATGCTAGAAATCACATGTCATGCCTAGTTCCATGCCATGTAGGTGCATTAGAATTTCGCATGTTGTTGTGTTAGTTGTTGTGCTAGTAAAGCATGCTGTTGTGATAGCTACTTTGATAAAATACTTGATGTGTGATAGGGTAATTTTATTTGATCCTGTGTATAGAATGAACGCCAAACTTTGGTTTTTGGGGAGTATGGGCCCTCACTGACCGAAATTTGGTGGATCATTAGATGGTTATTTTGTTATAACACAGAAAAGATGTCAAACTTTGATTCGTGGGGAGTATGGGCCCTCACGGGTCGGAATTTGACACTTATGTGTTGTTTTCAGTATTTTCTGGGTTCCGGGGAAGTTTCTGAGGCATACTTTCTAGAAACCCAGTATACACGCCGTGTAGTATCTTTACACATGTCGTGTATGGCCTTCTGTTCGGGAAGAAAAATGAACTTTTTAAGTACACGTCGTGTACTCTGAGTACACGCCGTGTAATCTCTTCCCATGTCACAAACCGTGTGGGTGGTGACATGGGGTAGGGAAAGTCTTGGGTAAAACACGTCGTGTACCGAATGTATATGCTGTGTAGTGTTGACCCGGAGTCCGGCCGTGTAACTAACAACACGGGTCGGTGAAACTCCTTTACAGAACACGCTGTGTCGATGCTGAACATGCCGTGTAGTGTGACCTGGGGACTCGTCCGTGTAACTAACAACACGGGTCGGTGTCACATCTCCTTGAGCACGCCGTGTACCTATGGGACACACTGCGTAGTCTTGTCTGAGGACAGACCGTGTGGAGTTAGCTGTGTAACTGGAAAAATGGGGTGGTGTACATGTCGTGTGCAGGTGTAACAGGACGTGTAGTGTCAAGCTGAGTAGTCGGCCATGTCACAAATGACACGGGTAGTTGGAAAATAACACCATACACACCGTGTAGATTATATACATGTCGTGTAGTTTTTGCTCAAAGTAGGATCCGTGTGGCTTAGCCGTGCAGAAGGACCCGGGCAGGGAAAGAAAGTCAAGTACACGCCTTGTAGTTAGTATACACGCCGTGTAGTCTTGTTTTGAAAAACTTGAAATGATTTTTCCTCTTTTTCCCTTTGTGGTTTCTTCGTTTTCAGTCTTTGATAAATCTTGTTCTAAGGCGGGCATTTGACCTTGTAGTGTCATGCCACCGAGACGACCACGCGTTGTTCGCCAGGAGAGTGGTAACGAGTATACTCCAGAGATGGTGGGTCATGGGATACCAGTTGATCCTCCAGTAGAGCCAGATGCGGCACCAGCTGCTATGCCGAACATAGGCGCGGAGGCGCAGTTCCATGAAGGCTTTATGCAGTTCATGCAGACCTTTCAGGGAGCACCACTGGTTGCCTCATCTATGGCTGAGCTTACTCGTATCTTTCAGCAACAGCATCCGCCTACGTTCTCAGGGGATGACGGACCACAGGCTGCGGAGTCTTGGCTAGGATCGATGCAGACTATTTTCGAGCATCTTGAGACGCCTCCAGGGTGGAGGGTCAAGCTCACGACATACATGTTGCATGATTCCTCCAAGAGATGGTGGGATGTTACCACCCAGTCAGAGCATCACAGAGACATGGCGTGGGAATATTTTCAAGTAGTCTTCTATGACTTCTTCTTTCCCGAGATGTTGCGGGTAGACAGAGCTCGAGAGTTCATGAATCAGCAACAGGGTGCCATGTCGGTGATGGACTATTCTTCTCGCTTCACCGAGCTTCAGCGTTTTTCACCTGTGCTGGTGAGTGATGAGACGTTGAGAGCCAGGCGTTTTGAGGATGGTCTTCGGTATGACATACGAGCGCTGATGAATGTCTTCAGGTTGCCTACTGTACATGCTATTGTGAACCAGGCGCTGATTACAGAGAGGAACCTGCGGGAAGCTAGTGGTGTGGGCCAGGGCGGTTCAGCACCAGTTTCTGGTACTATATCTACTGGCAAGAGGAAGAGACAGATGGATTTCTCACAGGGTGGCAGTACTATCCAGTCAGTCTCTTCAGGTGGACCGATTAGGTGCTACCAGTGTGGTAAGGAGGGTCACAAGAGACCATAGTGTCCATGTGATCCAGTGGAGTGCCGAGCTTGCGGCAAGATGGGCCATCTGCAACGTTTTTGTAGGGCGTATCCACCAGTGACAAGTGAGAGGGGTTCTGTGCAGACTCAGCGTGCGGGAGCAGGACTAGTGGCTTCTTACCAGTTAGGGAACTGGAATACATCAGGGCATGTAGGCAGAGATGGTGGTCAGGGCCGTGGTAGCCAGACACCAGGATCTCAGAGGCAGCAGGGCGGGACAGCTCAGGGTAGCCAGGCTGTGTCACAGGCTACGGCACTAGGCAGGCATATGCAGTGTAACAGACCCAGTAGGAGCGGGATCCCGGACTTTCTACAGTCAGAGGTACTATTCTAGTAGCTTCTATTTTATCTTCAGTACTTTTTTATACGGTTGCGACACATAGTTTTATATTTGTGCTCATTGTGGAGAGCCTTGGGCTCTGTGTTTCTACTTCTTCTGATGTCATGACTCTAGACACTTCGTTGGGGACTAGAACGGTTGGTGTGCGTCAGTGCAAGGAGTGCCCCCTTGAGGTTGGTGGGTGTCACTTTCTTTGGGACCCTTATGTCTTAGAGATGACAAGCTATGATGTCATTCTCGGGATGGACTGGTTGGTTCCCTTTCGAGCCTTTGTAGATTGCTATCATTGCAGGGTGAGCTTCACGTCACCAGAGGGCGGAGAGTTTCTATGCAAGGGTGAATGGGATGTTCAGGCGAGTCGAGCTGGACTAGAGCATTGTGGGCGAGGAGGAATCACAACCCAGATTGTGAGTTTATATCTGGACGACCAGGGGACTTGTCAGACGGATTTCCCTCTAGTGGTTGATCGTTTCAGGGATGTCTTCTCGGATGACTTTTCAGGTCTTCCACCGGAGCGAGAATTGGATTTCTCTATTGAGCTTGTGCCAGGAGCAGCATCGGTGTCCATTCCTCCTTATATGATGGCCACGTTTGAGTTGCAGGAGCTCAAGAGGCAGTTAGAGGAGTTACAGGCAAAGTTCTTTATCCGACCCAATACTTCTCTGTGGGGTTCTCCAGTCCTTTTTGCGAAAAAGGCAGATGGTACCCTCAAACTCTGTGTGGATTATCGAAAGTTGAACCAGTTGACGGTTAAGAACTGATATCCTTTACCGAGGATCGATGATCTTTTTTATCAACTTCATGGAGCACGAGTGTTCTCGAATATTGACTTGAGATCAGGATATTATCAGCTATGTGTTAGACCATCTGATATACCTCTCACAGCTTTTAGGAGTAGGTATGGTCTATACGAGTATACGATTATGCCGTTCGGACTCACGAACGCGCCAGCAGTTTCCATGGCTCTGATGAATTGTGTGTTCCATCCTTATCTGGAATCTTTTGTGGTAGTATTCATGGACGATATCTTGGTGTACTCTCACACTCGACAAGACCATGCCACCCATCTTGAGATCGTATTGAGTACACTGAGAGAGCATCGACTATATGCTAAGCTCTCCAAGTGCCACTTTTGGATGGATCAGATTCACTTCCTGGGTCATATCATCTCGGAGGTAGGAGTTGCAGTAGACCCAGAGAAGGTGAGAACAGTAGTTTCATGGGAGCAGCCTAAGAACGTGTTTGAGATACGGAGTTTCTTAGGGCTGACTGGTTACTACAAACGCTTCATACAGGACTTCTCCTGCTTAGAAGCACTGTTGAAGGGTCTGACTAAGAAGGGTGTGAAGTTCGTTTGGTCATAATCCTGCGAGGTATCCTTTCAGGACCTGAAAGGAAGGTTGACATCATCACCGATCCTGATACTCCCAGAGTAGGGGAAGAGCTATACAGTTTATTATGACGCATCAGGTGTTGGGATGGAAGCTGTGTTGATGCAGGGTGATCGAGTTGTTGCGTACGGGTCTCGGCAGTTGAGTCCACATGAGAGGAATTACCCGACACATGATCTCAAGTTGGTTGTGGTTGTGCATGCGTTGTGTTGTTGGAGACACTATCTATTGGGAGAACGTTTTGTGGTTTTCACTAACCATAAAAGTCTTAAGTATATCTTTACTCAGTGTGACTTGAATTTGAGACAGCTAATGTGGGTTGAATACCTTCAGTCCTTTGATTTTGAGCTTGCCTATACACCTGGAAAAGGTAATGCAGTAGCTGATGCACTGAGCAGGAAGACTCAGATACAGGCAGTGCAGGAGGCCAGTGGTGAATGGTAGCTTATGGATTTGTTCTCTGAGATGCATTTGGAGGTGCACGACAGTTAGGGGCAGACCTATCTTTCCTCGTTAGCTGTGACATCTACCCTCTTGAACAGAGTTAGGATGAGGCAATTATCTGATTCAGAAGGCCTAGTTCTATGGGAGTCGGTGGAAAGTGTGGACCCTCCTCCTGGTTGGATGATAGGCGATGATGAAGTTCTGTGTTTCCATGGACGCGTATGGGTTCCAGGGGATATACGCAAGGAGCTGATGCAGGATTTTCATGCTTCAGCTTGGGCAGTTCATCCCAGGGTTACCAAGATGTATCGAGACTTGAGATGTCAGTACTGGTGGCTGGGTATGAAGAGAGATGTAGTTAGTTATGTTACGAGGTGTTCTACCTGTCAGCAGGTGAAGGCAGAGCATCAGAGACCAGCTGGACTGTTATAGCAGTTACCCATTCCGGAGTGGAAATGGGATAATTTCGCGATGGATTTCGTGACTGGTTTGTCGAGGTCACCTCGAGGCAATGATGTCGTGTGGGTTGTTGTAGACAGACTCACGAAGGTAGCTCACTTCTTGCCGATCAAGGAGACCTTCGGTGTTGATGAGCTCGGGAATTTGTATATCTGAGAGATCGTACGTCTTCATAGGGTCCCTCGTTCTATCGTTTCAGATAGGGACGCCCGTTTTATGTCTCGTTTCTGGCAGAGTTTTCAGAGGGCACTGGGTACACAGGTGCTTCTGAGCACAGCTTACCACCCTCAGACGGATGGCCAGTCAGAGTGTACAATACAAGTGCTTGAGGATATGCTGCGAGCATGCATCCTAGACTTTAGGGGCTCTTGGGAGAAGCATATACCCCTAGTCTAATTTGCCTATAATAACAGTTTTCAGGAAACTATTGAGATGGAACCATACGAGGCTTTATATGATAGGTCGTGCTGATCACCTTTGTGTTGGTTAGAGGCAGGTGAGGCAGCTTTGCTGGGACCACATCTCGTGCAGGAGACTTCTGAGCAGGTCCAGTTGATTCAGAAGCAAATGGATACCACAAAGTCTCGTCAGAAATCTTATGTTGATTGCCGCAGATGACCTTTGTAGTTCGTGGTCGGGGATCATGTGTTCTTGCGTTTTTCGCCGAGGCTGAGACACAAGCGGATCAGGAGACAGGGTAAACTTTCACCGAGATATGTGGGGTCATTTGAGATTCTAGAGAGAGTCGGGCTGGTTGCCTATCAGTTGTAGTTACCTCAGAGGTACCGGGCCATGCACGACTTCTTCCATGTATCTCAGTTGTGCCGCTATCATTCAGACTCGTCTCACACCTTTCGGCCAGAGGAGGTTGAGCTTCAGATGGATGTGTCCTTTGAGGAGCATCTAATTCGTATCGTTGACAGGAGCATAAAGGCCGGTCAGTTCCTCTCATACGGGTGCTATGGCAGCATGGCCAAGTGCAGGATGAAACCTGGGAGCGGGAGACCGGCGTACGTGATTAGTGGTCGGAGTTGTTCACGACTATATCTTCACCACCCTTAGAAGGGAAATTTGGGGATGAATTTCTATAAGGGGTGAAGTTTGTAAGAACCCGGTTCTTATTTTGAGGTATGAGCTTCTTCTTTTCTCTTTTCCGTGAGTGTTTTTGAGAAAATATGGAAAATGGGGAAAAATCCTGAATTTTGGAAAGTACACACCGTGTACTTTGTCCACACGCCGTGTACTTTTGGCCGTGTGGGATGGGTACACGAGGCGTGTGGCCATGCCGGGGATGAAGGGTGTAGGAACCGACTACAGGTCGTGTAGTAGTCCTTTACAAGGCGTGTAGTCAGTCGGCAGGCCAAAACAGTAAGGCGGTGGAGCAGCCACCAGCTGGACGACAGTACACGCCGTGTAGTCGGGAGTACATGCTGTGTACTCATATCGACGGATGAACAGTGTGGCAGTGTCGCCGGAAGAATAGTTAAATGAAGGAAGTACATGTCGTGTACTTGGAAGTACACGCCGTGTACTATGTTTTTTTCACTTAAAATGGGCAGTAGCCTCCCCTGTTCACAGGGAAGGCTTAGAACGGGAAGAGAGCTCGGGAGAGGATGACTGAACCTTCAGAGATCCATCGGGCGCACGTCTGGGATCCGATTCTGCTTTGGACGATCTCGTTGGAACCGCATGGGTAAGCCCTCTCTTCTCCTGGTGTGGTTCATACCAATTCTTTCCCTAACAAAAGTTATTTACGTTTGAGCGGGTTTTGTTCTTTGTCAGATCTACGTCGTTCTTGGGCGTTTCTGGAACCGATGTTCGTGTATAAAGCTCATTGGCGTATAAGGTAGGTGGCTTGGTGTTAATTTTTCCAACTGTCGTGTGTTTTGTGCATTTTTGTGCCACGAACCCGTGTTGGGGTGTCGTGTGGCTGAGGCCATTTCTATATTAAACACCTAGAAATGAATAGGTGGTTAATTATGATAATAAAATGTTGGTTGGAATCATTGCTTGGATCCAGGACCATCCCGAGGGGTGCGTTCCTCTGTTTAGCCATTTGGCCAGGATACCTGAGGGTATGCCTTGTTTAAATTATGCATTACTTTTGCCTTAAGAGGAATTGTATTCAAATTTCATGTTTATATGTTGGGCATGGCCCGGTTACTTATGCCTGAGGGCGGTGTTTTGCTATAGCCTGAGGGCGTGACTGTATTAGCCTGAGGGTGTGACTATATTAGCCTGAGGGCATGACTGTATTAGCCTGAGGGCGACATTCTATTTCGCCTGAGGGAAACCTTTCGTGCCTGAGGGATTGACTTCTGTGCCTGAGGACGACACTTCATATGCCTGAGGGTGAGAATTCGGTTATGCCTGAGGGCGAGATTCTGAATGCCTGAGGGCGAGATTCTGATTACCTGAGGGTGTGGTTTTACTTGACTGAGGACACTGACTGTTTAATTAGAAATTCATTGTGGTGTTTTCCTTAATATTAAATTGTTAAATGAATAATTAAATGGCCATATAACTAGTAATTTAGCTACTTTTTAGTATTGTCTATCTTACTGCATTTTTACTACTGCACACTTGTTGCATGTTTTACACACAGTTGAGCACGGGCCTTTGGTGGGTGCCTACTGAGATATATTTCTCACACCCTATTTGGGTCATGATTTTCGGCCCAAACAGATTATGTTTCTGCAGTTGTGGGTAGGGGCAAGAGTCCCTATACAGGTACTTGACTGTTGCTGAGAAGTATGAGGGCATGGGACCGAGCCTAGGCTCGCGATGCTGCCAGCTGTTTTGTTTCATTTTGATGTACTCTGTATTGTATTGTATTGCTCTGCTATGTAACATGTTCTGACTGTTTTCTTAGAACTTGTGGCATATTGCATCGACATTTATATACTGATTAGTTACACCTATTGCAGTTGTTTATTCCAGTTATGTGTCTAGTTTATTGATTTCGTTGTTGATGTATGTTTTTATTATATTCTGCTGCACTACACTTTGACAAATGAGGGCATAGTTTCCCCACTATCAGACCAGGGCCCTCGCTGCTAGTCGGCAGCCTCTGGTGTTTGGGGAAATGCGCTTGAGGTCACGTGGCGAACCGGGTTCAGGGCACCCGGAACCGGGACGTTACAGTCTACATGGTTTTCAACCCATGTAGGGGTACACAGTGTTTACAGGAGGTACAGAGTGTATTCTGCTTCACTTGACCCTGGCTGTGTAGTTTACCTGTGCATGTGTGACAAAATATATTTAATATTTTTAAAATCACTACGCTGAGGCTCTTTAGGCCCCAGATTCCTATGTCGACTCGGCACCTAGCTTCAAAAATATTCTTTAAAATATTCCAAAGTATTACAGGACAAAACTTGGGTCTCTAAAAATGTGATCAGATAATATGCTTACCATACATCACTGAAATTTACTTAGGTCATTGCACAATCTGAAAGGCATACGCTTGTAAGCAAAGGCCTCAAAAGGACAAGTGAAGTTTGTCTTCTCTTGGTCTTCTAGAGCAATTGGTATTTGAAGATAACCAAAAAATTCATCCAAAAAATAGTAATGTGTCCTATCAGATAGTCTTTCTATCATTTGATCAATGAATAGGATCAAAAAATGATCTTTTCGTGTGACTTGGTTCAACCTTCTATAATCAATGAATACCCTCCAACTATTCTGGACTCTCATGGGGATTAATTCATTATTTTCATTTCCTATAATGGTCAAGCCTATTTTCTTTGGAAACACATGGATGGAGCTGACCCATTGAGAGTTGGAAATTGGTTAAATGATGTTGGCTGCCAAAAAAATTTCAATTTCTTTCTTTACAACTTCCATGATGGTGGGGTTCAATCTCCTCTAGTGTTGTCTAATAGGTTGAGAGTCCCCTTTTAAAAAGATTCTATGTGAGAAGACCTTGGGTTTGATTCTGGGTATATCTCCTAGACTCCATCCTATGGATCATGTATTTTCTTAGAAGGTTAATAAGTGTTTTCCCTTCGGGACCAGATAGATTATTGGCAATGATCACTAACAACTTTTCTCCCTCTAATAGACACACATATTTTAAATCTCATGGGAGGGGTTTTAATTAAAGACTCGGGGGTTGTTATATAGATGATAATGAATTCAAATTTCCCATTTCAAAAGATTGAATTTCCTTGACAAACGGTATCATATCAGTTTCTTCTAGCAAATTATCAGAGAATTTAGAGGTGATTTCTGTTTGAGGTAAAAAGACAAAATTTATAGATTTTTGAATGCCCTCTCCTTCCATGGTGTGATCTTCTAAAGCTAATAATTCTCAAATCATACCTGAATATTTGACAGAATTACCTTCTTCATGGAAAAGTGCAAAGAGAGAATGATTGTTTAAAGGGTTTCTTTTTAAGTCAAGAACATTGAAGTTCACCTTGTTGTCTCCCAGCTCCATGGTCAGGGTTCCTTTATATACATTAATGATTGTTTTGACTATTTTAAGGAATGATCTTCCTAGGATTATGGGTGAATGCCTAGGTGTATTGTCTTCCTCCATGGTGAGTACGTAAAAATTTGCTAGGAAAATAAATCCTTTAATTCCTACTAGTACACCTTCCACAACTCCAACTGAAAAAATTGTGGATTGGTTTGCCAGTTGGACAACCTCTCTTATGGGATTTATTTCATCTATTTTCAAAGATGAAAATACAGAGTTATGCATTACATTTATAGAAGCGCTAAAATCACACAAAGTATCAAAAAAATAAAATAACCCATAGTGAAAAGAATAGAAAATGTCCCTAGATATTGACATTTTTTGGTCAAAGGAGGTGTGATCATGGCTGATACACTCCTTCCAAATTTGATTCTTTCATCCCCATCACACTTCTTTTACTTGGTGCATATCTCTTTAAGAAACTTCACGTATTTTTTAAATTTGACTGATCACTTCTAGAAAAGGAATGTTGATTTCAACCTTCTGGAAGGTTTCCTGAATCTCATTTTGAAGTTATTCTTCTTCAAGTTTTGATGATCGAGTCAATGTAGAAGGTAATGGTGATTTGTTGTCTTTTTTCTCCCTTAATTGTCTTATCACTTGTGTTTCTAGTTTCTTTTTGGGTTGGATGGTTCTTTATTTAGGTTTTTTTCTTCAGATTCACTCAACCTACTTGGTTCGGTGGTTGAAGCTCTTTTCCACTTTGAGTCGTAATTGCACTAACATTTTCTTTTGGATTTGGGACTGTCTGGGCAGACAACTTTCCTAGATTCTTGGTAAGAATATCCAAAGCAATTTTTAACTAGTTGGATATATCTTTCACATTTTCTTTAATCCCCTCAACTTCTGACTTAAGATGTTGGTTCTCAATTACTGATGCACTTGTTGAGGGTTGTTCAAAAGTTTTTCATTGAAAATGGGGTGGTTAGAAACTTTATTGTTATTGTAATGGTTTTTTGTAGTTCTTCAGGAAAGATGGATGATTTTGATATGGCTTCTGGAAAGGTGGCTGATTAAAAAAGGGGGGGGGGTCTGGCTTGGTTTTATTAACCTCTAAATCCCTATTGGGTCTTCCCTTCTCTCCATTGTTGATTTTGTGGGTATTTCCTTTGTTGTAAAGCAGTCATATAACTTTATATACCCTGTATATCAACAAATTTATTAGTGTAATGATTATTTGATGAAAATAATCTACATACCTGTGGTGGATATGGTTGCTCACTGACTTGATTAATGACCATCTGTCTTACCAGGCTTGTCAATTATTCATTTTTTGTTTCAAGGAGGGGTGATGAGTCGGAAGTCCTCACCTCATGTACACCTCTTGTACTAGTTCCTCTTGTTCCGAATTGTTTTGAATTTTGAGTTATCTTCTGATAGAGTGCTTTCGTGGGTGCCCTCAAATGATTAATGTGATTTTGGGGTACTTAGGTGCAGTAGAGTGACTGACCAAGGTCGTCTCTCAAAGGAGGAAGTGAATTTAACAACTTATTAAAGGTATTCTAAAAATAAAATAAAATAGAATAAAATAAAAACACTACTTTAAAGGATTGGGTTTTTTTTATAGTTTATGAATCTAGAAGAAGTTTTCTGGAAGAAGATTGTATATATTTTTTTGTTTTTAGTTTTGAAATGAAGTTCGATTGAAATGACACAACAAAAAGATGTTTTTTTAGAAATATATTTTAAAAGGCGTAATCGATCTAACTCTACCTCTTCATTAACTTATTAATCATTATCATTTAAATAAATATCCACTTAATTATGATCCCCTAATTTGTTATCCCTCGAACCCTACGAGAGTTAACTTAACCACAAAGATGAAATTACTTAAACCCTAGGCTAGCTTCGGAACACGCAATCGCAGCACCCTGCTTTGATTGTTGTTCTAAGGATAGCTTATGGTCAGTGGTTAATTAGACCACATATCCATTCTGGAAATGAGGATGAATTGTGTTTAGGGATTATATTTTAACTCTACAAATTTATCCCGTGTGGTCTTGTATTACCGATTAAGATTATGCTCTCACAATTTACACAAAATCCCAACCTCGCGTGTTTTTGTGTTAATTGTTCAATTGCTTGCTTAGTTTCTTGTAATTTAAAAACACAATTCATGGATAATATTATTTTAATTACAGTATCTTATTGATTCAAAATAATTAAATTAATAGGTTAGAAGATTGATCGATTTCAAAAAGACTACTCTTTCATGGGTGGCGTAATCATCGTAGAAGCGTTTTGCATGTGCAAAGGTTTATAATGGGTATAACCCAATAACGCTTCTACTCAAGAATTACAGCCCAAAGAGGAAGATTAAGAGAAGAATAAATTTAAACAAAACAGAAGAAAATAGAAGAAATAAAATAATAACAAAGAAGTTTATTACACAAACAAAATCATTACAACATGAAGGAGGAGAAGAAGGCTTCCTCGAAGGGATCCTTGCTTCAAGAGATACCCTTATTGAAATGGTTGCATAATTGGAGTGGATTCACTTCTCCTCTGCCCTCAACTTCCCAAAGAACTTCCCAACCCCACCAAATGAGAAAAACACCAATTTATAGAGTGGTGGGGAGGCTAGGTTCAAAGTGGTTTCAAGTGTGAATGGGGAATCTCGGCCAAATATTTTATGTCAACTTGAACCGCTCATTTGACCACCAAAACGCATGAATTGGCCGGCCTTCCAGAAGGATCAAATGTTCGGATATGGGTCCTCTATCTCCTCTACAAATTTGGTCTCAATCCAGGCTCAGATGAAGGAGTTATGACCGAAATACATAAGCTTCTCTATTATGGAAAGTTCAGCCCAACTTTGACTCCATGGCCCATTTTCAACAACCAAATGCACTCTTTAGCTCTAGTGTCCTGAATAAAAGTTGTATATAATTAAGTTAGAAACACTGTTACAAAATTTAAAATTCAAATAATAAATATAAAAATATTTATCATCGAAATACTACAGTTCACTATAAAGGGTAAAACTGGAATTTTCACCAAATTTTCAAATGAATGATCAAATCCCAAATATTTTATAAATAAACATATTTAACACAGTGTGAGGAAATTATATCATTTATTATCAATAAAATATTCAATAAAATAGTGTTTTATCATCTTCTCAATGATACTCATGGATTCTTCGGGCGATTTGTCAATCAAAGCTCCTTTAGAGGATGCATCCAAGAGATTCCTTTAATTGTCCAGCAATCCTTGGTAGAAAAAGTCCATGAAGTGCTGACACTCCACTATTTAAATGAGGGCGACTTTCATAATGTTTCTTGAACCATTCTCAGTACTCATAAAGAGTCTCATCAATAGCTTGTCAAATGGCGTAAATCTCCTTTCTAATTATTGTGCTCTAGGAGGTTGGGAAGAATCTTTGCATGAAACTTTGTTGGAGTTCATACCAGTCTTGGATCTCTCTGAGTTGTAAGGTATACAACTACTCCTTAGGTTCCCCCTCAATTGAAAAGGGGAATGTTTTCCACTTGACTTGCTCCTTAGCTACTCTTATTAGTTTGAAACTCAAACAAACGTGGCTGAATTCTTGAATGTGTCGATTGGGATCTTCACCTGCAAGGTCATGGAATTTGGGAAGCACATGAATCATGTTAACACATAATTCAAAATCATTTTGTTGACCAGACATGGTTAAATGATTTTGCTGGTTAGTAAATTATGGGGAACAGAGGTCCCTCAAGGTTTTTTGTGGGTCTAGTGCCGTTATTGGTGGTTCAGTTTGGACACTTGATTCTTCTAAATTAAATTCTTCAAATAAAAATTCCTAAGCCTTTTTAACAATGTTATTTCTATTTCAGGGTAAAAATTGAATAGTTCCTTGTTAGAGAACCTAGTCATGTAAATTTAGATTTACACTTTCTCCTCAACAATGGTGTCAGTTTTGACGCACACCTGTCACAAGGCATGGTTAAAATCAATTATATTTTTCCTAGTGTAACACAATGGATGACCAGGGTCGTCTCACTTGAGGAGCCTTCTCAGTTTGGTTTACTTTATCTAATTCACCTAAACTACTTCTTTTTGTGATTTAGTAAATTAAAGAAAATAATGGTAAATATTTTTGGTGTTTTTAATATTTAAAACAAATGACATGAAAAAGGGTCAATTTAGACTATCATGCAATTTATAGACAGAATGAGCTAAGGAAGAAAGGATATAGTCTTGGGTTCAGTTTTGGATTCAACCATTGTTCTCTTTTATATGTTTGATTTCAGTTTGATAATCCAAATATGAAATCTCATGTTTGAACTACTGTTCTTCATTTATAAACTGTGGAAATAAATGAATGCCTAAGTAATCTCAATTACACCTCCTCTTTTAATCAAGGTTGATGAAACATATTGTTCTAGTATGTGCCATCTTTCAAGACCCAGCTCAATCGATGTTGTTTCATCCATTGATTATTTAAACTCTATCATGTGAATAAATAACCAATGAGGAGAAGGAAAAGTAATTAAACAAAATAATAGAATAGATCGAGTTGCATGTCATTGGTGGTCAGTCACCACATCAGGGACATTCACCTCACCCATGCATGTTACTCAAATCTATTACAAACTTAAAACAAACTTTAAAGAAAAATAAAAAACACCTTAACCTCCCCCCTGGCCAAGTCTCGAGGTCAGTCTCTCATTTTCGAGAGTAAGGGATCACAATGGTGGATATGGGAAGAATAAAAGAAGATAAAAAGAATAAGGATGAGGAAAAATAAAAGATTAAATTAAAAATAATGAGGGTGAGAGAATAAAATAATAAAAGAAAATATAATTGGGATGAGAGAGAGAGAGGGAAGGAAATAAAAATAAGATAAAAGAAGAAGAATAAAAGAATAAATAAAATATATAATTTATAAAGAATGAAAAAATAATAATGATAATATTAATATGAATAATAAGAGAAGAATAATTAAAAGAATAAGAGAGGATGGAGAAGGGTGGTGGAAACAAAATTAAAAACATGCATGAATTAGTTTATTTAACTAAGAGAAGAATTCAAATTACAATTTAAAATAAAATCTACAACTAAAACAAAAATAAATAATAAGAGAACAAAAATTAAGAAGAAGAAATGGTGGAGGAAGAAGATGGTGCAACGTGGCTGTTTGGTGGAGATCCCCTCCTCGGTGTCTGATGGTATGAGATGATTTGAAAGGAGGTGCTTGCCTCCTTTTATAGAACATGATTTCCCTTCAAAAGTTGTCATGTATTAGCCCCATTAAATGGTCGAATTGGGAAATAGTGTATTCGTAAAAGTTGTTCATCAATGTCTTGATAGTTCCCCTCCAAATTTTTTTGCTTCATCCACCATGTTTAGAGAGAGTTACATTTGTTTTATTCCTATAATTTATTCTGCCCAGGCAGACTCTTTGTATTTCACATATTTGGTTTCCCATGCATTAATGGCCTTGAAAACAACTGATTCACACATGGGTGTCTTCATGAAAGTTCTTTATAAATGTATTTCTCGTGTCCCCTCCATATTTCAGCTTATTTGATCTGTCCATTCAGGAGTTATGGTCCCAACAACAAATATCGCCAGATCTATGCACAGTTTTCAAGGCCCAACTTATGAGCTGAGTTTGGCCTTCCAAATGATGGATTTAGCTTTGGGTCCAGAATAATGAAATGAAGACCACGATGTAAAGAATCTTATAAAGAAATAATTTCATAATTTGGATTAGTATAAAAAAATTTATGGTCAAAATATAGAAATAATTTAAAACATTTAAAATCCAAAATAGGTCATTTTTTTCAATTAAGCTCAAAATACCACTAAAACCATAAAATGTGATAATTGACATTAAAATAACACTTTTGTGGGATTAAAAACATTGAAATTCAAAGTAAAATTATGGAAAATATTTATTCTGTCAACCATTCCCAAGCATGTGTTTTTTATACTAGACATGAGTTGTCAGTCCGTGGGGATTGAGAACGCCTTTTGGGTTTAGTGGCAGATCGATGAGTGGCGTGTTGGGTTAGCTCAGACTGGTTCGTTGCAATGTAAGAGTGAGTCCAATGTGATTCTGTAGACAAATTTGAACAAAGATGAGGGGATTTGCCTCGATGCAGACGTTCCTTGAAAAATCAAGAAACAAAATGCTATCTAGATCACCCAATAACTCCAATATTGATTTGGAGAGCACAATCACTAAGAAGATGGAGGCGCTGCCGACAACATCGGAGCCTGCAATTATCAGGAGAAGACACTCACCCAAAACCCGAGGAAATATATGGATTTTAATGCGAGGAGAATGGAGAACACTAATGTCATGCTCTTGATCTCAAGCCAAACACACTATTGTGAGAGATGAATTGATTGTGGATGAATGACGACAATGAAAACCGAGAATAATTGAACACCAAAGGATTCTGAGGTTAGAGATTCAACTATTAGGGATGGATCGAAGATGAGTGAGAGAATCAGAGGGAATTGGGAGGGGAAGGGGGAAGGGAGTCCAAAGTGGGAGGAATGAGGAAACAAGTAAATGAGAGGATAGGTGATTGAACAAGAGAAGATGAATTGGACGAGAGTGACACATGCTATGAGAGGATTTTTTATGTGTTGTAAATGAAGATCTCCTCACTCATTAAAATTGAGAGGTGTATACAATTTCATGAACTCTTAAGGATGTTGGTGCAATTTAGCCAAAATATAACATGGACTGAGTAAATTCCTGACATGAAGATTTATCGTCTGCATCGTCATTTGCTACCGCCGAACCTCACCCGCCGAGACCTGGTCGGCGGCTGTGTTAACCTCTCTAATTCCGAAACCCCTGGCCCCGTTCTATCATCGCAGGCCACCCAATCAAACTTCGACCCCTTGGAAGATCCACGGCGTGCGCGTTTCGTCGGGCCCGTTTCTTCTCGGAATCTCCACACATCTAGAATCCCAAGCCCTCGAATGGGTTCCACCTCAGAGAACCCCGAGCAGCTAACGATGCAGGGAGAGGATGAACAGAAGAATCAAAGCAAGAAGGCAGCAAAGAAGGAAGCCGCTAAGCTTGAAAAAATCCGTCGCAAGCAGGAAGCCGCCGCCGCCACCGCCGCCGCCGAAGCCGCGAAACTATCTCTCGAGTCTTCTAGCGACCCCCTCAGTGCGAACTATGGCGACGTCCCGCTGGAGGAGTTGCAGTCGAAGGCGGTGACGGGGCGGAAGTGGACTGAACTCGTGTCCTTGACGGCGGATCTCGAGGGTCAGGGCGTGCTGATTCGAGGCAGAGCCCAGACGATCCGGGCGGTGGGGAAAAACATGGCGTTTTTAGTGCTGAGGTCCGATGGCCGCACCGTGCAGTGCGTGTTGACTGTGGCGCCGGACCTCGTTAGTCCCCATATGGTGAAGTACGCCACTGGATTGAGTCGCGAGTCCCATGTTGACATCGAAGGAATCGTTTCTGTACCTAATGTTCCTATCAAGGGAGCGACTCAACAGGTGATTAAAACCGCTTTTCTGAAACATTTCTCCCTCCTTCGGATTTAAGCAAGGCAGGATGAGAAGAACATTTTGGTTTTGTTCATGCAGGTGGAAGTGCAAGTCAGGAAGTTATATGGCATCAGCAAGGCTCTGCCAACTCTCCCCATCAACATTGAGGATGCTGCCCGTAGTGAACTTGAAATTGAAAAGGCTTTGGAGGTACATAATACCCATTGAAAAATAACTTTAACTAGTGGGATAGAGGGCTCAATATCTTGACCACGGCTGAGTAATTTTTCGAGTATCCTGCTTGTGAACTTGAAATGTTGTCCACTTGGTTGGATCATTAAACGTGTTTTTGTTTTGAATGGAGCAGGAGGGCGAACAGCTTGTTCGGGTTAACCAAGACACTCGTTTGAATTACAGAGTCCTCGATATGCGAACCCCAGCTAATCAAGCAATATTTCGTGTTCAGTGTCAAGTTGAAAATGTAAGTTTGAGATCTTGTTATGCTGCTCCCTGTAAAAGTTTTAATGCGCATCGCAGTAAATGTAGTTCCCTGTCTGTGAACGTATTGGACGGTTTTTTACAAGTGGGGATGAAGTGCTGTTATCCCCATCTTGGATTTCCCATTGTGTGGTGCACTGTCAGTGTGTTTGCTTTTTCTTAGTTTGAAATATTGTTCATACCGGGTGAAAAAAAGGCAATCTGTGCTGGAGTGATATTTTTCAGTTCCATGGGCGTTCTTTCCGTCTAAATTGACTTCATAGAACACACATATGATCGCACCATCTTAAATTTGTCCTGTTTTTCACGTCCTTCGTTTTTTATGAAAGAACTTCTTTGATTATCTATTAATGATAATTGTGCTACCTCAAATGTTTCTTATCAAATTCTCTTTGAAAGTTTGCTTTACTTGAAAAATATACGACGGAAAGCATTATAAAAGTGACGTATTTGACAGTTCCTTCTGTAACCTGTGACTTCCTACTCGCAATTTTGTCCATTTTCTCGCCCTAAGCTTTTTAGAATCTTAACTTGTGCGTAGCTTTTGTGATAGGTCTTCTGCCCTTGAACCTTTTTGTGTGTGTGTGTGTGGGGGGGGGGGGGGGTCTGGGGTGCATGGCACACACAAACAAAAAATACAAAAGAAAAAACAGCAATATGATTTTAATTATTTGTTTTCTTTTCAAATGGTCCCCTTATGCTTGAAAGGGAGAAATATGACCAAAATGCCTGTTCACCTTCATAGCCGATAAAATGTCTGCTATCCATATTGCTTAAAGCTATGGTTGACACGAGAGAAGTTTTCTAATGAAAATGGATATGACATGGGTGAGGGAATGAAAAATAGATTTGTGAGTTAATAGTTTGTTTGGTATTCATGAAAAAAATATGATGTAATACGATGAATAGTAAAAATATATAATGCATTTAATTAGGGGTAATTATGTTTACAAAAATTATTTACCAGCAAAGAAATGCACATTTCACCTATATTGGGATGAGTTTCCCTTAAATGATGGAATTGACGTTTCCTCAGTCTTCTACCCAACACGACTTCCAAACCGTTCCCTGACATAGTCTCTTTTCCAGATCTGCGTTTCTTCATACTGCCAGTAGTCTCTTTACTCTTTTCACTTGTTGCCATCTCCACTAGAAAATGTTGGGATGAACAACTGTGGCTGAGATGGATTATTCCTCGACACATCATATTAGATTAATAGTGGTGAACTTCTACAGCGGTTCTTGTTTGGCTTCTACCCAACCTAATTTTATTGCTTGGGTTTTTCTCTTTTGTAAAATTGGTACTGATGTGCAGATATTCAGACAGTTCTTGGTGTTGGAACGTTTTGTCGGCATTCACACACCGAAGTTAATTGCAGGCTCCAGTGAAGGGGGTGCTTCAGTTTTCAAACTGGACTACAAGGGACAGCCTGCTTGTCTAGCTCAATCACCTCAGCTTCACAAGCAGATGGCAATTTGTGGTGATTTTCACCGTGTCTTTGAGATTGGTCCGGTTTTTAGGGCCGAGGATTCGTTCACTCATAGGCATCTTTGTGAGTTTACCGGTCTTGATATTGAAATGGAGATTAAAGAACACTATTTTGAGGTAGTAGGAGTTTTTTGGGCTTATGTGCTCTTTGACAGTGCTTTCTATTCCTTGTATAAACAATCTTGCTTTCTGCAGGTAATGGATATTGTGGACCGTTTATTTGTTAGGATGTTTGATGGTTTGAATGTTGACTGCAAAACTGAACTCGAGGCCATACGGAGGCAGTATCCATTCGAGCCTTTAAAGGTAAAAGTTAAAACTTAATGTATCACATATTGAAATGAAGTAATTTATTGCTATTGTGTGCCTGCATATGAATTTTTATTCTGTTTGTTATGTGCAGTACTTACCAAAGACTTTACGATTGAAATTCGAAGATGGAATTAAGTTGCTTGAGGTGAGGAAAACTACTGTTATAGTTTTGGATTTGGGCTGTAACGATGACAGTAACGACAATGAACGGTCTCGTAAAATCTGTTATAAAACTGTATGGTGAGTGTGGTTTTGGAAATAACCAGGCTGCATGTCTCCTTCCATTTGGGTGTTGGAGCCTGAGTTTGACAGCACCTGTAGAAAAATGGTTATAACACTTATCATTCATGGTGAGTGGTTTTTTAGAAGTGTTTTGAGACTGATTATTGAAAAAAATGCTCCTCTGCCGGGTGTTTTTTTCCCTGGAATGAAGTGTAAGATTTTTTTGCGAAACAGAACAAACACCACTTTTCAAATTGCTTATTTTAAGTGATAAGTGCTATAAACAGTTTTCAACAATTGCTGTCAAATGGACCTGGGATACCTTTACTTGATTTTCTCGCCAGTAAATTAAGGTCATAGTTATTAATGGCGCGCTCCATAGCACTCCAGGGACCATTGCGCCGCGCAATGCTTGCGCAATTGGCTAGTTGGGATGGCACACCTTGACATGTGCTATGTTGCGCCATGGCACAGTGTGGCGTTGCGTGCACCATGGCCCCATCTTAATTTTTTTTTGCATCATTTTTAACCAGCTAACTCAACCCCATTAAAATACTTTATTAAAACGTCCTGTTGCAAGTCAAGCGATGCCTCTCCTTCCTCTCCCAAGTTCGTGCGACACATCGATCGAGTGCAAGGGCCGAGCACAACCAGCAACCCTGCCACCTCCTCATTATCCTTCCTGCGATCGAATTGCAATGATTTGCTATTTGAATGACTAATGGTTAATTATTAATAACAGATTATTTTTCAAAATAAAATTTCACTAAAATTTATAAAGTTTTTTTTATTATTACTGATAATTTTATCATCTAACTTAATATTTGTTATTATTTCAATGTGCATGCCCTTTGTGGGCCGCAAGTTAATATTGTTACACGCCGTGTGCCGCGCAATGCGCTTGTGCGCCGGGGGGCCCTTGTCGCCATGGTGCGCCATGCGTCGTAAATAACTATGATTAAGGTTATGTTTGGTATGAGGGAAGTCTTTCTAATAAAAGAGGAAAAATATGAGAGAATGACAGAGAGACTAGCGAGTCAATAGTTTGTTTGGTATATATGAAAAAGTGTGATGAAATATTTACAGAAACAACAAACCCTAAACCCATTTGTAGAATGATAAAATAGGAGAAATCGAACCCCCAAGGTGTTCACTCTAAAGGAGTTCTTGAGGTTCTTTTATAATGAATAATTAAGACCACACTGGACCTCAAGTCTGATGTGGGATGCAAACTCCAACACTCCCCTTCAAGCTAGGTGAACCTAGCTTGGACACATAAAGAAAAAACAAACAAACCAAACCAATGAAGACAAAACAATCAACAGACTGCAAACACTCCCCCTCAAGCTGGACATACCTAGCTTGATGACAAAACAAGACAAAGCAAAATAAAAGATAAAGCTGCAAGGCTGCTGCTCCCCTCACGATAGCAGTCCCCCTTCTGGATGATGGATGGATGAAGTTATCGCGGGCGCAGCAGAGAAACCACATAGACCGGACCTGTTGACGGAGTGCCAGGAATGTCGCACTAGTGGGGCCGATCATAGTTATTAATGGCGCGCACCATGGCGCGCGTCAGGAAACCGAGCGCCACGCCATGGCGCATATGGAAAAGCACACAATGGCGCACGCTATGGTGCGCAATGGCGCTCAGTGGCGCGGCGCGCGCCACTGCGCCAAACTGTGCGTTTTTTCTTTTGGCAATTTTTTAGCCTGTGTTTGCCGAATCATATCCCGATCCCGACTAAAAACACCTCAAACGTACCTTGCGCGCGACCTCCCCTGCTGTGCAACCCTAACTTCTCCCTGCGACAGCCGTGACCCAGCCCTTGCTGGACCAAGTCCAGCCGTGCGAGTCATCTCCCTCGACACCTGCTTCTCGACCAAGACCGACCGACCACGACCCTGCCCTCCTCGTCCCCTCTTCGTCCAGGGCAGGCGCACACACACAACGAACCCCAAGTCCGCACCGAACCCAAGTACCGTTTTTTTTATTCATTTTTATTTATGTTTTCTGTTTTTTTCCCAGTTATTGGTGTCCGCCCCACAGTTGGAGGGAGGGCACTTCCCTTTTTTTTTGATGCTACATTGCTACATTTTTTTTGTTTATTGTTTTTTTTAGATATATTGTTTAAGATATTTAATTGTTTGTTTAAAATATTTCAGGAATTTTGATTTATTTCAAAATGTCTAAAGCAAGGCAACAAGACCCTGCTTGGCAATATTGCAAGTTAGCAGATCCACAAGATAAAAATTCAGTAATATGCAAATTTTGTAGAAAAGTAACGAAGGGAGGTATTACACGAGCCAAACAACATTTGGCCGGTAGATATAGAAACCCAACTGCATGCCAAAATTGTCCGCCACATGTGAGAGAAGAGATAAAAAAAATTGATGAAGATAGAAGGGCTTTGAAGGGGAAAAGGAATATAGTCGGGACCGGGATGTATGCAATTGATGATGATTTTATAGAAGAAGAGGTGCAAGGTTTAGAACGTACAATATTTGATGGTGGAAAGAAACGGAAAGCTATCTCAAGCAATAGTCGTGTGCCACAAAGATCAGGTTCTCAAAAAGGAAGCAATAACGATCCTGTCTTCAAGGCAAAGGGAGTTATAGATGCATTTTTCACTCCAAGTCCAGAAGAAGTTGCACAACAAAGAAAATTGTCTAATGTTAGACAAAAAACTGTCATGGATGCATACAAGAAGGAGAAAAGAGATCATGCTTGCCAATTGTTTGCAAGGTGGATGTATGATGCTGGAATTCCTTTCAATGCTGTCAATTATGATAGTTTTTCAACATTTGTTGAGGCAGTTGGACAATGCGGACCTGGTATGAAACCCCCAAGCTTCCATGAGGTAAGAGTTCCTTTGCTTAAAAAGGAATTGGAACATACAAATTTATTGTTGAAGGAATTTAGGGAGGAGTGGGCAAGAAAAGGATGCTCAGTCATGACAGATGGTTGGACAGATCGAAGAGGGAGAACGTTGATAAATTTCTTGGTTAATAGCCCAAAGGGATCGGTATTTATTGAATCAGTTGATGCTTCTTCTTATGTAAAGAGCGGGACAAAGATGTTTGAGTTGTTGGATAAATTTGTCAAGGTTGGACCATCCAATGTGATACAAGTTTTCACTGACAGCGCTTCAAATAATGTTTTTGCTGGTAAATATTATTGTTCTCAATACTTCTGTTGATATTTTCTTGAACTTTTATTTTTTTTCAATGATCTTTACTACTTACTAATATGAGTTTTTTGTTTTCTATTTTT
Source organism: Viscum album (assembly GCA_963277665.1). Lineage (NCBI taxonomy): Eukaryota > Viridiplantae > Streptophyta > Magnoliopsida > Santalales > Viscaceae > Viscum > Viscum album. Next base: position 980,232,246 of record OY728126.1, read on the forward strand.
TAATAGGGAGATTATTGGAGGCAACTTACTCTAATTTGTATTGGACCCCGTGCGCCGCTCATTGCATTGACCTGATCTTAGAAGATATTTGGAAAATTTCTATGCTTGCTAAAACTTTGAAGAAGACGGTGACAATTAGTGGATTCATTTATAACCATGCCGGTGTGTTGAATTTGATGCGACAATTTACCAAAGAAAGGGAGTTCCTTAGACCTGGAATGACTAGATTTGCCACTGCCATGATCACTCTTTCTAGCATGTATACCCAACAAGCTAATTTGAGGAAGATGTTCATTTCTGATGAATGGAATCAAAGTAAATGGGCAAAGGAGCGAAAAGGGAAAGATGTTGTTTTGATTGTGCAAAGTGCCTCTTTTTGGAACAATGTCAATTATTCTCTCAAAGTGGGTGCTCCACTTGTTGAAGTGCTTCGTTTGGTTGATGGGGAAAGAAAGCCTCCGATGGGATACATATATGAAGCCATGGATCGAGCAAAAGAATCAATTGCAAAGACCTTCAACAATAGAGAAGAAAAATATAAAGAGATTTTCAAAATAATTGATCGAAGATGGGAAGTTCAACTTCATCGGCCTTTGCATGCTGCAAGATACTTTTTGAATCCAGAGTTCTCCTATGATCATCCTGACATTGATGCTGATGAAGAGGTAAATATGGGTTTGATTAAATGCATTCAAAGATTGACACCTGATATAGTGATGGTTGATAAGATTGCTGAAGACTTGACAAAATATAGAGGCATTGGGCACTCTTGGCACTGATTTGGCAATAAGAAATAGGAAATTGAGGGCACCTGCTGATTGGTGGGCAACTAATGGTGCATCAGCTTCACACTTGAGACATTTTGCGATAAAAGTGCTCAGTCTTACATGTAGTGCTTCAGGTTGTGAAAGAAATTGGAGTGTTTTTGAAAATCTTCACACAAAAAGGAGAAACAAGCTTGCTCAAGCAAAATTGAATGACTTGGTTTTTATCAAGTATAATAGAGCCTTGATGCGTAGATTCAATGTACGAGACTCCATTGACCCTATCTCTTTGAAGGAAATTGATGATTGCAATGAGTGGTTGCTTGGTGTCGTGGACGAGGAGCGTGATGCAGCTGATGACTTTGTTTTTGATGATGATGATTTGACTTGGGGTGATGTGGCTTTGGCTTCCGGTGCAGAAGAATTGACTCATACTACTAGAGCATCGAGTTCTCACACCAAGTGTTTACAAGAGAAATCTATGGATACTATTCAAGAACAAGAAGAGGTGCAAGAGGAAGAGATTGAGAATGAAACAAGTGAAGAAGATGAAGATGTTTAAGAGATGCCTTGTGGTGGGGAAGAATCATCTGGTGATGATGAAGTCTCTCCTGCTAATTCTGAGAATGATAATGAGAGAACCCCCACTCCTTAAATGTTGTATGTTTGAATCTTTGTTTGCATTTCATATTTTGTGTGTCATTGTTGACTTCATTTGTTTTTTGATGGATGGAATATGAATTATTGACACAAATCTTTTATATTTATGTAATTGTTGTACAATTTATTATTTGCTATTGTTGATATATGTATGCATCTCTTTTATGCGCTGCAAGTTAATATTGCCACGCGCTGTGCGCCGTGCCGTGCGCTTTTGCACCGGGGGACCTTGTCGCCGTTGTGCGCCGCGCGCCGTAAATAACTATGGGGCCGGTCGATGAGACGCTGGGAAATCCACACTAGTACCGGGAAAGCCGCACCTGCGGGGCCGGTGATGGGAGGTGGGGATTCCGCAGAAGTGTTGCGGGATCTGGCGGCGCCAAAGGGCCCGAATCCAAGGTGGTTGAGCTGCTGCGCCACGGTGGAGGAAGTGCGAAGACGTGCCGACGCCAAAGGGCCCGGTCCGAGGCGGTTGAAGTGCTGCGCCAGCGCAAGGGCGTGCCGGCGGACAGGGATGCGGCTGCCGGGAGTCGTCGGGAGATGCCGACGACGGGAGGCGGGGATTCCGCAGGAGGTGGTTGGCATGGAGGGAGCAACGGTTCACCGGAGGAAGTGCCAGACGATGAGATTCGCCGGACTGAAACGGATGAAATCGGCCAGAGGGAGGACTGCCTTGCAGAGCAGTGCACTGGGGGGGGATCCGAGCAAAATCGGAGGCTGGCTGCTCCAGCAGCCGGCAGGGGTGGAGGCCGACTGCTGGAGGAGCCGACAGGGGTGGAGATCCGCTGGGAGGGAGGGAGGCGGGGCATCGCGCGCAGGGAGGAGCGCGAAGAGGGCGTGTCGGGCCGAGCGCGCCTGGACGAGGGTTGGCCGTCGGGATCGTGTGGAAGGACCCGCCGTGAGCCGTCGCGGGATCTGGCAGTCGGACGGCGAGGCGCGCGCTGGAGGGTCGTCGGGATCGGGACGCTGGGAGTCGCGCAGGAGGGAGACGCCGGAAATTGGCGCTCGAGGTGGGGGCCAGGGCGACGGGAGCGTGAGCCACGCAGAGCGAAGGAGGCGGGGAACGGGAGGCACGAGTCGGGCGGGAGCCGGAAGCCGTCGGGCGGGACGCCGTCGGGAAGAGAGGCCACGAGAAGGGCGGAAGGAACCGCCGGGATCGGGGGGGAGATCCGCAACCTGGGATAGATAGCCCCGGCAGGGGGGAGATCCGCCACCTGGGATAGATAGCCCCGACAGGGGGGGGGGGTGCGGCGATAACACCTATGACTTGCTAGCCATGGAGGCTAGAGATCCGCCACCTGGGATAGATAGCCCCGGCAGGGGGGGCGGCGATAACACCTATGGCTTGCTGGCCATGGAGGCTGCCGCCCCCCAACCAGGAGAAACCCTAGAGGCCGACCGGAAAAAAAAAGAAAGAGGGAGGGGGGTTGGGATTAGGTTCCCTTTGATACCATGTAGAATGATAAAATAGGAGAAACCGAACTCCCAAGATTTCACTCTAAAGGAGTCCTTGGGGTTTTTTTATAATGAATAATTAAAACCACACCGGACCTCAAGTCCGATGTGGGATGTAGACTCTAACACCATTTAAATGGGGTTGACTACATGGATCGAACCCTGAGACTGTTAACAACAATATCATTTTTTATGATTTGCTTTAGTGTTCTTTTTGGTCTTCCTCTACTTTGCCTAATTTGGGTATTTGTCTTTAAGTCTTCCCTATTAACGGGTGCATCCATTGACCTTTTTATGTGTTCAAACCATCTTAATCATGTCTTCGTGAGCATTCATGCACCTTCCAAAACCTTTTTGATTCTCATTCCACCACGGTATAACCTTATAGTCATTTGCTAATCTTTTATAATGCCTTTTTACTAAGAAGTAATCGATTTGAGATCTTGTAATTTCATTTTTGTAAGTTATTAGATGTTCCTCTCGTTTCCTGAAGAGCCTATTTTCTGTCACAAAATCACAACTAGAGTCAAAGTCTAAGATATCTAATCCTTCATCATTTACTACTCCCAAACCAAACGCGCCGTGTCTGCTTATGTGAATCTTTTCCTACATGTCCATTTGAGTCCCCACCTATGCAAGTCTTCTCATGTTGTGGAAATCCTTTGATGAACATTTCTAAATTTTTCCAAAAAACGCTACTTTCTCTTGCACCATTAAATACTTGCGGTGCATAAATGCTCACTAAGTTGATGAAATATGTTCAATGGTATAAATATATAATAACAAAACAATTTATTATAAATTTTTCCCATTGCTTAAGGGTTGCGTCCACAAAAATTTATTTTCCAAGGAGTAGAGATTCTAACTGAATTGAGAGGAGTCCTGCCTTTATTAAACAGTGGAATTGGCATTCCCTCGGCTTTGTACTAAACATGGTTTTCTGGTTCATTCCTTTTTCCGGGTCATGTTCCTTCGCACTGAATTTCGGCTCACTGTTTTTTTGTTTATTGTTATAAAAGGAAAATCTTTTGAATGGACAGATTATATTTTGTTTTGAATGATTCTTAGTTGCTCTAGTTTTCTTTTGAAAGAGTGCATTTATTTAATTTTTTTTGCTCTCTTCCTTCCACGTGTTTGATTATTTTCAGTTGTTTCTGCAGAGGGCTGGTTTGAAAGTTGATCCTCACGGGGACCTCAACACAGAAGCAGAGAGGAAGTTGGGCCAGCTTGTTTTGGAGGAGTATTTGATATATTTTTTCCTTATTTTTAGTTCGGGCACTGTTACTTATGGGAAATGATTGAGCCAACCCACCCTTTATTTTTAATGTAGGTACGGCACAGAGTTCTACATACTTTATGGCTACCCGTTGGCTGTCAGACCATTTTATACAATGCCGAGCCTTGATCCAGCTTACAGCAATTCATTTGATGTCTTCATACGTGGTAAGGTTATGTTGTTCATTGGATACCATTTTTTATTTCAGTGCATGAAATTTCGGGTTTTCTTTTGTTTTTAGGTCTTGTTTGGTTGGTAAAAAGTAAATTGAAGGGAAGAGAATGAAAACATAGGAAAAGAAAAATAAATGACGTCTGTTTCCCAATGAAAAAGAAGTTAAAATAATAATATGTTAATATTTAATAGGGCATGAATCCGTTTTCTTTATTTGAGGGAAATCATTTAGACAAGCAGGCCAAGGGGGCAGAAATTTGGTTTTTTTATTTGCTAGAATATTTAAGCAATTATGATATTGGGTCTATATGGGATCATTTTGTTTGAATAGGTCTATCCTATCCCTCTTTTCTCTTCAGATTGAATTTTTTATTTTTTATTTTTCTGAAGTTTTGTATCTTGTCATCTATCTCTATAAATAGAGCCCTGATTTATCATTGTTTGCACCTACGATCCTTTCAATTTGGTGCTTTCGTTGAGAGGGAGAGAGTTTGACGGCGTATGATAAAACCCGCACCGGCATAGACACTAGAGAAGACTACTTTGTATGTATTACCGTAAGAGAACCAGAATTACAGATGAAAGGAGAAGAATGGAATAAGAAGAGGATGGAGGAGAAAAAACTCGAGGCGACACCGCACTCCCACCCAAGCCTTAACGACCGACATCCCAAGCCTACTGCCGACTCACTCAACAGAAATAATCTTTGTGTCCCACCTCACTCTCCCCCACTCCCCTTTATAACAAATTTCCTCCCTGCCTCTACCACGTGGCCCAGGTAGCCCCTCTAACCGCTTTCCACTGCAGTGACAAATTTACCCCCTTCTAGAAGGTGATTCCCAAGCTGTGCAGTGGGGACCTAGTTTCTATCACTCGTGCCACCTTGAAAACCAGTCTTGTTCTCAAGACCGAGGAAAAGAAACTTATTGCAGTGCCCCCTTTTTTTGACCAAAAACTCCAAGCAATGTGCCAAATGGTTCTCCCTGCTTTATGGTTGTGGTGAAACTGATGGCGATGCACCCTTACTTTGCATATTCTCCAGGCAATCTCCCAAATGCGACGTGACTTTTTGTCACATACATACTTGCCAGGTAATGGCCTAGATGCACCTCCCTCCATCTCGGGCCCAATTTGGGGAGATGTAGGCAGGGCGGCTTCTCTGTCGAACGCGCACCAAAAGTACTGCATATACCTCTGAATGTTCCCGCTTGTCTTTCTTGTAGATTATACTTTGAGGTGAGTCCTATTCCTGAATAACAACATGTGTCAATGCGACTTCCTGTTGTCCCGACATCCCCCCAGTGGCCCATCCCCTCAGCTCGATCGAGCACCGTCGGCAGGTCCCCCGCGTTGCGCCCCTGCTCTGTCATGCGCCCAAACATAGTGGAGATGGCTCCTGTTGCGCATCGCCAATCATCATTGCCCGCAAAGATGCGGGCAAGGTAGACGCATCCGATGTGCAAGTTGAATGCGTCTCTTTTGACCTTTTGTCTTTGCTTGCAGAAGGGGGGTAATTTGTCTTTGCTTGCAGAAGGGGGGTAATTTGTTGTTGACATTGCAAAAACATCACACATGAGATGGACTGTGGTTGCATGTCAACATATCAGACGCCGTGAGATCATGAAATGATGAATGAAAAAAGCTCATCAGGTGAAAAGGAGTGTCAAAAGAGAAGAAAGACGTCTCAATGAGAATGGGTATCAAGAGATGAAGGGTTCCTAAAGCTGAAGGTTCCGGGAGAAAGCATATGCTCACGAGTTATCCAATACTGGTGCAAAATTTGACATAGACAAAAGCTACGGTGCAATTAAGCACAAGTGACTGTACCATTTGACACAAGCAAAGTGACTGTACAATTTGACACAAGCAAAGCGACCATGAAGTTCATCACAAACTTGTTCGAGTTCTGAATTGATAAAGGACTGCATTGTGTGTTGCATCTGACCGATATATGCACTAAAGGCCATATCACTGAATACAATATATTGATATATTGACAATATAGTGATATTTGATATCATGTTATCATTGTATCTTTATATCTTGCATTTTACTCATCATTATTATGTATTTCAGTTTCCATATCATGTGATGACATCAATTAAATGCGCTGCTTGATTGTTGGATCATTTAACAATTAATAGAGGAGTATTAAAGTCATATGTGGTAACATTTAACGTTTAATTAATATGTATCCAAATTGATAGGAAGGGGCTGTGTAGGGTAAGTGGTGTATTGTGCAGGTAAAAGATATTAAATAAGGGCAGTATTGTCTTCTTTAGTGCTGTGTTGGCAGGGTAGCTGGGAGGTAATAAATGTGGGTTGGGGCAGTTGGTTGAGGGATATCTGGGAAATATTCTACTGTTGACTCACTCAACAGAAATAATCCCTGTGTCCCACCTCACTCTCCCCCACTCCCCTTTATAACAAATTTTCTCTTTGCCTCTACCACGTGGCCCAGGTAGCTCCTCTAACCGCTTTCCACTACTGTGACAATTTTACCCCCTTCTAGAAGTGCTTCCCAAGTTGTGCAGTGGGGTCCTGGTTTCTATCACTCGTGCCACCTTGAAAACCAGTCTTGTCCTCAAGACCGAGGAAAAGAAACGGATTACAATGCCCCTTTTTTTTAACCAAAAACTCCAAGCAATGTGCCAGATGGTCCTCCGTGCTTTATGGTTATGGAGAAACTGATGGCCATGCACCCTTACTTCGCATATTCTCTAGGCAATCTCCCAAATGCGACGCGACTTTTCGTCACATACTTGCCAGGTAATGGCCCAGATGCACCTCCCTCCATCTCGGGCCCAATTTGGGGAGATGTAGGCAGGGCGACCTCTCTGTTGAACGCACACCAAAAGTACTGCATATGCCACTGAATGTTCCCGCTTGTCTTTCTTGTAGATTTCACTTTGAGGTGAGTCCTATTCTTGAATAACAACATGTGTCAATGCGACTTCCTGTTGTCCAAGCCCCTCCCCCCAGTGGCACATCCCCTCAGCTTGATTGAGCACCGTCGGCAGGTCCTGCGTTGCGCCCTTGCCTGTCGTGCGCCCAAACATAGTGGAGATGGCTCCTGTTGCGCATCGCCAATCATCATTGCCGGCAAAGATGCGGGCAAGGTAGACGCGTCCGATGTGCAAGTTGAATGCGTCTCTTTTTACCTTCTGTCTTTGCCTGTAGAAGGGGGTAAATTGTTTTGCTTGCAGAAGGGGGTAAATTGTCTTCGCCTAACACATTGCCAAATTTTTTTTTCAAGCGAATCCGCGTCTGTGCCCGGATGAAAAGAGCAGTTGCGCCAGGTTCTTCGCGCTGCTGTGACTCCTCTTGGTGACCCACCCATCGAAGAAGTACCTTCCGAAATCCGGCTTCCGCTTGCCAGTGTTGTTCCCATTTTTGCTCCCACGTGAGCTGGTCGTGCTGCATCTGTAGGAGCGGAGCTTGGTCCTCCCACGTGAATGTTTTTTTTGTGACATTCTGCTACCTCACTTGTGCGAAAGAAACATATAGGGCGCCTCCCCTGCGCGGTCGGCATGTCTGACATTGCTCCGCCAATCACAACATCAACAACAATGCACGCCTCCTCTGTGTGCCTGCTCCTCTAGACGAGATCCAGCTAAGCGCAACAGTCGTGGATGGCTGCAACTCTAAGCACAACAATAGGGTTTGAAGAACGATACTATGTGTTGTTGGATACAATGGCAGGTTGGAAGTTCCAGTAGTGCTCCACGGTGTTGCAATTCTTGGCCGGAAGATAACCGTGCGAGTTAGAAGAATGATGAAGAACAACCGTGTGTGTTCCCTTGGAAGACTGCGAGTGAGGACGACAGTGGAAGTATCCGGTGGATAATTGAAGCGGTACGCCTCCTCGAATGCGAGTCGGATGAGAACGTCGCCTTCTCGTCCCGCTTGAGAGAACCTTGGCAATGCGCCTCCTTTGAGGAACGAGGCGGCTCTGGCAGTGCGCCTCTTTTGAGCAAAGAGGCGAGGTTGGACCAATTGATAGAACCTGCACTGATAGAGACACTAGAGAAGGCTATTTTGTATGTATTACTTTAAGAGAATCAGTGGAGAAGATGAATGAAAGAAGAGGATGGAGGAGAAGAAACCCGTGAGGCGACACTGCACTCCCACTTAAGCCTTAACGGTCGACGTCCCAAGCCTACGACCTACTCACTCAACAGAAATAATCCTCGTGTCCCACCTCACTCTCCCTCACTCACCTTTATAACAGAACAGATCCCCCTCGGTCTCTACCATGGCCTAGGTAGCCTTTCTAACCGCTTTCCACTGTTGTGACAAATTCCACTGTTGTGACAAATTTACCCCCTTATAAAAGGTGCTTCCCAAGCTGTGCAGTGGGGACCTGGTTTCTATTACTGTAGGATCATAATTCTGTAGCTTTTTAATGTCGCCTAAGATGAAGACCAAATTGACTATGATTGAGTCGCTTATGGACCGGTTGATGCAGCCACAAGAACGGATGGAGTCGAAATTAGAAGCGCTACGGCCAACAGAGCAACAACAGGACCAGGCAGATTGCATGAAGGAGTTTCAGACGTCTTTAGATGCTATCTTACGAAGCAGGTGCACGAGCTAACGCATAATTTCACGGAGATTTCTGTCCAGTAGACTGAACTAGAATAGAAGAGGCAAGTTATAGATGAGCTGAAAACTTTAAAGACGAATCATCTCAAGCAGAAGTAGCACCTCGCTGTAAGTATTGAAGCCGTAAGTGTGGAAGGCGAGGTACGTATGAAAACTGTTGTAGTAGGATTCGACGAGTAACAATTGTTTCAAGGACAGACAACACATGCACAAGCGGACAAGTGGCAAGATGAACGACCATGAGAATACTTATGGAAGGAGGCAGCAATGTATGGTTCAGCCGCAGTTTGGCCTGAGAAGAGCGAGCTGGAGTCGCGTCAAAAATTGTGGCTTGAGCAAGCTTAACCACAGGTGCTCACTGAGTATTCTGGTCGTCCACTTCTCTCTCATCTTTTTTTTTGAAACCTCCGCATGAGATGCGACGGGTCGAGCAGGAACATACAAGGGGTTTTGCCTTTTTCCGTTCGGCAATTTGCTCTCGGTTTTCCAAGATTCATGCATGTCGAGACCAGTCCGGAACGTTCAAACGTAGTTGATTCTTCGAAACCCCTATGTGGTGATATTGAGTCTGGAACTAGGTGAACGAAGCAATACGATAGCAGGGAGTGAAGCCTACAGTGCTCGAAGAGGAAGTACATTAGACCGGACTTGTAATGTTGTAGTACACTCATTGGAACTTGGCACGGAGCTAGTGCTACCAAAGCCCGCTTGAGCGTCGCCATTGGTTGGTGCGGCGATGGTCAAAGGCGATAGCAGGGGCATCAATGCAGTTGGGTTACCAAGGATATACAGCTTACCAATAGGGTCGATGCATAACACACACAACATATGTAATGTTTCTTTGAATAAGACAACGCTTCCTCTCAGTTTTGGCCTGAAGTTGAGGAAATCATCGTTGTTCAGGGACATTTCTTTCCAGATTAGTTTGAACGAGAATGCAACTACCCTGTGGAAAATCCTTTTTGTTTGGAATTTTTGGATTAGTACGGGACATAAGGGCACAGGTCCTCCATTCATACCAGTTGATTTGGACTAAAGAGATTTTGGAAGGGAAAGCTGGATTGTTTTTACATTGGTTGTGTTTTCAGAACTTAGGAGTTGACAAAGTGCACACATTGTTAGCATTGATGAGCGAGAATAGACCCTGATTCAATTGGTTACTGTGGTTGATGAATTCGATAGTAGTTATGCAGTTTTGGTTCTTTTAGCAACTAATCGTTCTGATGCATTCGGTCGAGTGGTCACTGTGGAAACGTCTGCTGGTGTTAACAGAGCAGCCATGGGGGAATAACAGCACGTGGAACACAGAAAAGTACTTCGAAGTAGTTCAACAATTGTCTTCGCGTTAAGTGGAAAACCCTATGTTATTGGAGGGCCTCGTGAGGCTGGAAGTACTGTGAAGTTGGTTAATCAACTACCTGCTGGAGTTCAATTAGCGCTGGGAGATGAAGCAATGGGTTTAGGGGCTTGTTCAAGCCTTAGTATGAGAATATTGTGTGATAACATCACTAAGAACCAGGGGCATCTTGGATGTTTGAAAACCGCACCCCTTACATGTTGGACCATGATTATATGCCACACGCAGACCATGATATCTTTGTGAAGGATATGGATATTGTTCCCCGTGAGTGCTTGAGCAAAATTTCCCTTCATCTTTCAACCAATGCACACCAATTGTTCATTTCAGGGTCAATTGCTGGCTCAAGTCAGTAAGATGATGCAACTATGGTTGTTGAAGGGAAACTTCCCACTCTTAAAAATGAATTTTCCTTGCAGTCACTAACTCCAGCATGGACACTGGATCCCTACCAAGTTATACAGAGAGCAGACCATACAAATTTGTTAAAATGGAGGAGAGGTCCAATACCCAAGATGCCTCTTAAGAGAGGTCTTAGAGTTTATTTATAGAGAATTATAATGATGACAAAACACCCAAGTCTGATGTGGGACACAGACTCGAACACTCCCCCTCAAGCTAGGTCTAGCTAGTTAGATTTAGCTTGGATACATAATAAAAGAAAACAAAACAAACAAGAAACACTGCAAACATTCCCCCTCAAGCTAGACATACCTAGCTCGATTACAAAACAAGACGAAACAAAAAGAAATCATCCGCGATCGTAGTTCTCCTTCGAGATGAAAATGATGGAAGATGTTGAAAAAGATGTGCCAACCCTGGAGTAGTGCCCGTGATGCAGAACTAGCAGGAATAGCCGGAAAGAGGATGCACCGGTAGGAATAGCCGAATCATGCCTCAACATGAATAGCCAGGTCAAGAGCATCTAGACATGCAGGAACAACATGCTACCGAACCATGATCGAATGTTCGACGGGAATAGCCGGATTACATCAATGGTGCGGTGAGGCATAATGGGCGGAGGAGAGGGCTGGACAAAGAAAAATCTTTTGACAAAACCCGCAGCAAGGGACAACGAAAGTTGGGAACAACGGCCCCGCGAGAGTTGTCTATCAGGGGCACGCAGGAGGGGAGCAACGTCCGAAGGTGCTGTCGCGGCCGATAGAGGGGCAGTGAGATCGCTCCCTGAGCGCGCGACCAGAGGCTGGCGTTAGATATTCTCCCAAGCGGCTGGAGGTGCCATCGGGCATTCACGCAGGAGGGGCCGTGCAGGAGGCGTAGCCGTCGCACAGGAGGGGCATCGACGGGAGTGGGTGCCGTCGTCCGTCGGCTGTCGCGCAGGGGCAGGCGCGGAAGGGAGGGGTACGCCGTTCAGTAGCGCAAGACGGAAGGGATTCGTCACCCACGGATGGCAGAAGATTTGGATCGCGTGCTAGCGCTGCCTTCATCGCATGCCTAGATTGCGAGGCAACGAGGTAGAACAGGAGACAGAATAGGGCGACGCGCAGGAGGCGGAGGGAGGGGCGACGATAGATGAATTATGGCTCCCTGGCCATGGAGGCTGCCATAGGTTTTTTTTCGAGAGAAAAGAGAGGGGAGGGTGGGCTAGGGTTAGAGAATCCGCTTTGATACCATTTTAAAATGGAGGAGAGGTAAACCCAATACTCAAGATGCCTCTTAAGAGAGGCCTTGAAACTTATTTATAGAGAATTATAATGATGACAAAACACAAGTCCGATGTGGGACACAACAAAATTTAAAAAAATTGGTTGAAATGGATGATGAACCATCATGAACACAGTTCAATTATGATATTAAAGTTTAATAGATTGGTGCATTGCTTGACTCATTGAACAGTTCAGGATTTTGCCTAAATGCCTTTCCATTTTTATAAACTCTCGGTCATTGAGTTCTGAGAATGCTAGTGCACTGGTAAAAGATATCCGCCCAACCTTATGTAGAATGGCTAAGATGGTTGAAAATATCAGTCTGGGTGTGGAAGAAGTGACGGGTGTTGTGCAAGGAGTGAAGGTTGGTGTTGTTTCTCAGGTTGCTTGTTAGTAGACCGGAACTCCTAAAAAAGGATCTAAACATGGCAGTAGGGAAGGTTCAAGAATTTCCCTTGATCGCATGTGCTTTAAGGACATGAAACCCGGCCTCACAAGCCGTTCGACACCATGGTTGGGTGACCAACTTGTCATAGGGGGTGCAATTGATAAATTTGAAGCGGCAAAGCTTCCCTCCAAGACCATTCCACGCAGTAGTGACATGGCAGCCGATGGAGACATCGGGACGAGCTGTTTCTACAACCATTCAGATATTTCATCTAGTTTTTCCACCTTGAGGACATGGTGGACTTTCAAGTGGGCGGGAAATGATAGGAAGGGGTTGTGTAGGGGTTGCGTAAGTGGTGTATTGTGCAGGGTGTTGTGGGCAATTAGTCCTTTCCATTTTTATAAACTCTCGGTCATTGAGTTCTGAGAATGCTAGTGCACTGGTAAAAGATATCTGCCCAACCTTATGTAGAATGGCTAAGATGGTTGAAAATATCAGTTTGGGTGTGGAAGAAGTGACGGGTGTTGTGCAAGGAGTGAAGGTTGGTGTTGTTTCTCAGGTTGCTTGTTAGTAGACCGGAACTCCTAAAAAAGGATCTAAACATGGCAGTAGGGAAGGTTCAAGAATTTCCCTTGATCGCATGTGCTTTAAGGACATGAAACCCGGCCTCACAAGCCGTTCGACACCATGGTTGGGTGACCAACTTGTCATAGGGGGTGCAATTGATAAATTTGAAGCGGCAAAGCTTCCCTCCAAGACCATTCCACGCAGTAGTGACATGGCAGCCGATGGAGACATCGGGACGAGCTGTTTCTACAACCATTCAGATATTTCATCTAGTTTTTCCACCTTGAGGACATGGTGGACTTTCAAGTGGGCGGGAAATGATAGGAAGGGGTTGTGTAGGGGTTGCGTAAGTGGTGTATTGTGCAGGGTGTTGTGGGCAATTAGTGGCGGGTAGGAGATATTAAATAAGGACATTATTGTTTTCTTACTTTAGTGCTGTGTTGGCAGGGTAGTTGGGAGGTAATAAATGTGGGTTGAGTGAGTTGGTTGAGGGATATCTGGGAAATATTCTTCTGTTTGGCTTTCCTGCACAACAAAATTGGGGAGCCCCCCCTCCCTCGGCTTCGGGAGACTTCTCGGTGAGTTCCCCTTTCTCCATTCTTATTATTTTCTACTGTAAATCCTTTGTTGTTAATGGAAACCTACCGATTTATCATTTTTTGCCCCTACCATCTGACCACAAATGTTGACAAAGTGTTACGAAACTTATCAGCTCTAAGTGGTTCCTTTTTTGGATGGTGGTCTATATGAAGTGAGTTGTACCTTGTTCTAACACATCCACTGATTCTCTTGTTTGACACCTGAAGTTTCTTTCATTCTCTCTTTTCCTTCACAGTAGATGTGCCGGCATGCTGTGGTTAAAGAGAGAGGTCCTACGTAAGTGTTTCGTGATTTCATATTTGTAGTAATCATAAAAAAACTCATTGTTCGTTGAAGATCGAAGCATAAGAGTGATGTATAGAGGCATTGTCGAATGTGTTATAGTTAAAATGTTGTTTTATGATATCCTTGAGCATAAATGATAAGCTTCCAAGTGCTAGAGAGAGAATAACAGCGGATTCCTAATGATTTACAACAGTTACCGCAAACAAAGATTATAAGAACAAGAATAGAAAAAGGAGGAAGAAGAAGATAGGAAGAACTCCCCTTGAGAAACAACGTTTCCCCAAGGTGGATGGATAAAACCCTATTGGATAAAACAAGGGCGATGTTGAAGACTGTAGGAGTCCAAAACGTTATGGGTAGAAGCAATGAAGATCCCTTGTTATGTGATCTATTGATCTCCTCTAGTGGCAATTCGATAGAGACGTGGATTGTTAAACCCGATGACTATTCTCGAGATCTAGGAAATGTATTTTCTTGGGATACATTGATGGTGTGAAGGTGTATCGTTTGTGGAACCCCATTGTCCACAAACTTATCATCAGTCGGGATGCTATTTTTTTTTTGCAGAAGACGAGATGCAAATGACGATTGATAGAGACGTGGAGCGAGAATGCATAAACTACAACCTCAAGGTGGAGGTTGAATCAAAGGAAAAATTTGTTTCCTCTAAGGCATTACTTAAGCACGATGATAGAGTATTTGTTGAGTTTGGACCGTGATAGTCAACTCGAGAGAAAAGAGAACCAATATGACACTCGGACAGTGTCCACTGAGAGCAATATGGCGTATTGCTTATTGTAGATGACGAATTCCCCTTACCTCAATGTGAGGTGGGGATATTCTTTTATAGATGAGTAAAATAAATTACATGGCGGGATATTCCGATGCGGGACTCGAAAATACCCATTATACTAAAATGGGGTCCAACACTCCCCCTCAAGCTGGACATGCCCAGCTTGGACTGAGAGTCCCACAAAAAGAAAAAGACGACATCGAACAAGGCCATACATACTCTCCCTCAAGCTGGGCCGTGGAGGCTGTGAATACCCAGCTTGGTAGTGAGAGAGTCCAGGCGAGCTCCTGGGAGGCCTTTTATGAAGATGTCAGCAAGTGGATCCGCCGTCGGAATATGACCAAAACTGATATGGTTCTACTTCAGATGGTGTCGAAGAAAGAGGTAGTCCGCCTCGATATGCTTCGTCCGTTCATGGAAGACGGGATTCAATGCAATCTTCGTGGCTGTCTGATTGTCACACTAGATATGAGCAGATGTCTGCACTGAGAAACCAAGCTCATGAAGGAGATGACGAAGCCAGAGGATCTCAGTGGTGACCGTGGCCATGACATGGTATCCTGCCTCTGCACTAGATCTGGAAACGACAGTCTGCTTCTTGTTGCGCCATGAGATGGGGTTACCGGCCAAGAACACGACAAATCCAGAAGTAGACTTGCGAAACATGATGTGAGTACCGAAGGCCACGTGCAGGGTATTTCTTTATGTATTTGACAATGCGGAGGACAACATCCCACTTAGATCTGGTTGGATGCTCTATGAACCGACTCACTTTGCCAACAGCGTAGACAATGTCTGGTCGTGTCATGGTGAGATAGTTGAGTTTTCCCACCAGACGACGGTAGCTCTCTGGTTGAGGAAAGGGTGCCGAGTCGGCATGGAGAGAGCGTTTTCCAGGCTCAAGAGCAATGTCCACTGCAGTCGCCTGGTTCAACCCTGTATCCTGTAAGATATCGAGGGCATATTTTCGTTGGTAGAGAGAGATAGTGTCCGCAGAACGGGAGACCTCAATGCCAAGGAAGTAGGTGAGAGAACCGAGATCTTTGGTGTGAAAGTGGCGGTGAAGGTGCGCCTTGAGTTGAGCGATTCCAGTGGAGTCGCTCCCTGTGATGATGATATCATCAACATATACCACCAGCAAAATACAACCGTTTGACGTTGTACGGAAGAAGACGATGTGATTCTTTATATTGCGAGAGATGCTAAAGGTGATGACGACAGTGCTGAAGCGGCCAAACCAAGCACGATGAGACCGCTTGAGGCCATATAGGGATCTACGGAGGCGACATACATAGGAGTCGGCTCCAGAGGCACGGAATTCTGGGGGATGCTGCAGGTAGACTTCTTCGTCAAGAAAGCCATGGAGAAATGCATTTTTGACATTCAGTTAATGAAGCGGCCAACGATGATGAGCGGCCAAAGATATGGTTTGACAGACAGATGCCATCTTAACAACTTGAGAGAAGGTCTCAAAGTAGTCGATGCCATATGTCTGAGCAAAGCCCTTCGCCACAAGGCGGGCTTTGAGGCGATGGAGAGTGCCATCAACATTGAGACGGATCGTATAAATCCATTTGCAGCAGACCGCCTGTTTGCCTGCAGGAAGGGGGACTAGATCCCATGTATGGTTGTTATCCAGATCCTGCAGTTCATCCCGCATCGCCTGTAGCCACTCCGGGTGGGATTTGGCATCGCCAACCGTGCGAGAGATAGATATCGTTTCCAGTGCTGACAAACCTCCGTATGAAGATGTAAAGAGAGTAGTCTGGCAAGAGCGAGTACCTTTCCGTAGTGCAACAGACAAGTCGTTTGGGGTTGTGGTAGGAGCATCGGACGAAGTGGGAACGATGATGTCCTTGGCCTGGAACGGGGGTACAGTCGATGGGCGACGAGAGTAGACCGCCCCAAAGCGATGACCAGCAGGGGAAGACACTAGAGGAGGGTGAATGATGAGAGGAAGACACTCATCGATGGTAGTGTCTGGATGAAGAGAGAGAGGAGAGAAGGGAGCGCTCTCGACAAATGATATGTCAGAGGAGACGATATACCGTCGTAAGTTCGGAGAGAAGCAACGGTATCCACGCTGAGTGCGTGAATATCCGAGGAAAATACAGCGGAGGGATTTAGGAGAGAGTTTGGAGAGGTTGTGACGAGTGTCACAGACATAGCAGAGACATCTGAAGACTCAGAATGGAAGTGAGTGAGGAGGGAGAGAGGGGAACAAAGTCTGAAAAGGAGTCTCCCCCTGAAGGATGCAAGAAGGAAGGCGATCGCGGAGATAAGTAGCAGTGAGGATAACATCCCCTAGAAGAGAAGAGGCACCTTGCGGTGGAGGAGGAGGACACGAGTAGTCTCCAGAATATGCCAGTGTTTTCGCTCGGCCACTCCATTCTGCTGAGGGGTATCAAGACAGGAGGTCTGATAAATGATGTCGTTTGCCTGGAGAAATTGCTGAAAGAGAGTGGACAAGTACTCTCACCCATTGTCGGAGCGGAGACATTTTACAGAGATGGAAAACTGAGTATGGATCTAATGGTAAAATGTCTGAAAGGTGGAGAAAACCTCAGTCCGATCACGAAGAAGGTACAACCAAGTTATACGCGAAAAATCATCAATGAAAGATATATAATATTTATACCCTAATTGACTCGAGGTGGCACGGGGACCCCATACATCTGAATGAACCAAATCAAAGGGTTTGACACCCCGTGTATCCACTCGAGGAAGATATGAAGTGCAATGATGTTTCGCAAAGGTACAAGACTCAATGAAATGAAAGATGCCGACTAATATCTGGATAGATTTGATGAAGGGCGAAGGCGGAGGGGTGGCCCAACTGAGAATGGAGGGTCCACGATACGAGCAGAGACAGACGTGCATGCGACGGATGTTGTGCCATCGAACATGTACACTCCATCCCGAAACTGGCCTTTACCAAGTTCCCGGTTCGTCGTCCGCTCCTGAAACATAACAATAGACGATGTAAAGATAGCATCACAATTGAAATCCTTCGTCAGCTTACTAATGGATAAAAGGTTAAAAGAACTGCGTGGTATATGAGCCACAGATGATAGGTGAAGAGATGAGGTCAGGGAGCATGTACCAAAGCCTGCAATGGGGATAGTGGAACCATCAACGACAGTGATGGCTGAAGAACCAGTATAGGGACTGTAGTTGGATAGCATACCTGCATCACCGGTAAGATGGTCGGACGCACCCGAGTCAAGCATCCAGGCAGGGGAGCAATGACTGACAAATGCAGTGGAGCCACCAGAGTGGGCAAGAGATGCTGAGGAAGGGCCTGGTAGGGAGGTGACTTCATGATCATGAATCATCTGGATCTCAGCCATGGAGAGATCTAGAGATGAAGGAAGAGCGACAGCAGACTGGGACACATCCTGAACCAGTATAGGGACTCTAGTTGGATAGCATACCTGCATCACCGGTAAGATGGTTGGACGCACCCGAGTCAAGCATCTAGGCAGGGGAGCAATGACTGACAAATGCAGTGGAGCCACCAGAGTGGGCAAGAGATGCCGAGGAAGGGCCTGGTAGGGAGGTGACTCCATGATCGTGAATCATCTGGATCTCAGCCATGGAGAGATCTAGAGAGCGAAGGAAGAGCGGCAACAGACTGGGACGCATCCTGGACCAGTATAGGGACTCTAGTTGGATAGCATACTTGCATCACCGGTAAGATGGTCGGACGCACCCGAGTCAAGCATCCAGGCAGGGGAGCAATGACTGACAAACGCAGTGGAGCCACCAGAGTGGGCAAGAGATGCTGAGGAAGGGCCCGATAAGGAGGTGACCCCATGATCGTGAATCATCTGGATCTCAGCCATGAAGAGATCTAGAGATGAAGGAAGAGCGGCAACAGACTGGGACGCATCTGCATCACCGGTAAGATGGTCAGACGCACCTGAGTCAAGCATCCAGGCAGGGGAGCAATGACTGACAAATGCAGTGGAGCCACCAGAGTGGGCAAGAGATGCCGAGGAAGGGCCCGGTAGGGAGGTGACCCCATGATCGTGAATCATCTGGATCTCAGCCATGGAGAGATCTAGAGATGAAGGAAGAGCGGCAGCAGACTGAAACGCATCCTGGACCACAGTTTGGCCCCTGCCGTGGATGCTGAGAGGGACGACCATGAAGGACCCAACAACGGTCGACCAGGTGGCCGAGCTTGCCACAGTGCTGACAGAGGGGATGAGGTCGGCTCTCTCCACGTCCGCGTGCACGAGTGCCGGAAGAGCGGCTACTGCCACGACCCAGGAGAGCAGTGTGATCAAGGCTTGGGGTGGGTGGGGCAAGGGCCTGATGAGCCTTCCCAAGGCGATGGTAGACCTGCAAAATCTCTAGTGAAAAGGGGCTGACGAGCATCTCCGTAGCCGTCGTCGCATATTCTGGGTTGAGGCCATGGAGGAGGCTGGAAAAGCATAGTTGGTCCCTCTGGGTTGATGCTTCCGCAGATGTTTGTGGAATGGGTCAAAACTCAAGCAGTTCATCGCGTAGAGCCTTCCATTCCATGAAGTAGGCCGGAAATGGACGGGCTTGCTGGAGACCTGAGCCAAATTATTGATCTCGGAGTACATGAGATTCAAGGAATCCCAGAGTTCCTTAACTGCGTTGGCTGTCCGGGTGACGTCTTTGACAGAGCAGTCCATGGAATTGAAACTTCCACGGGGGAGGCCGCCTGGAGTGTCGCGCCTGGATCGGGAGGACCAGTGGCGCTTGGGTTGGGAGGCGAGGGGGTATCTGTTAGGAGATGGTTGTTCCGCCAGGAGGAACAGGGGCGTCATGACTGGGTCGGGAGGTGGGGGATTTCGCATGGAGCGTGAGGGGCGGCGTCAGGGAGAAACGCCTAGAGCGTGAGGGGCCGCGGGAGGAGGATCCTCGAGAGGGAGGTGTAGTGTCGGGGAGAAACGCCGACTGGAGGCCAGGCAACGACGTCGGGCACGGGGCCGGGAAAACGCTGAGACGGGGGTGCCACTTGGAGAGGGGGCCGATCGGGGAGGCCAGACAACGCCGAAAGAAGGCGGCTGCAGGATCCCGCTAGACAGAACTAGGAGGGTGAGGGCAGAGGTGGGGCCGAATAGAACAGGGAATCCGCAAGGGATGTTCTTGCAACTCTAGACGGGAGAGAGAAAAAAAAGAGGGTGAGTTCGGGTTAGAGAGTACCCTTTGATACCATGTAGATGGCGAATTCCCCTTACCTCAATGTGAGGCGGAGATGTTCTTTTATAGATGAGTAAAATAAATTACACGGCGGGATATTCAGATGTGGGACTCGGAAATACCCATTATGCTAAAATGGGGTCCAACACTTATTGACAGAGGATGTTGGTCTTTTGTGGAGGCGACTTGGAGTCTAGACGCATCCTCATGGATGTTGTAAGAGGAACTTGAAGCCTTGCTCAAGAACTAGATTTGAGATCTTGTTCCATTACCTCATGAAAGAAAGATTATTGACAACAAACGAGTCTTTAAGATCAAGCGGGATGGAAATGACCAGGTGAAAAGATATCGTGCGAGATTGGTAGTCAAAGGATATGCTTAGAAGGAAGTTATTTCAATGAAATATTTTCTTATGTTGTCAGACCAATGACTATTCAAGTAGTTCTGACGATGTGTGCTACATACAATTTACATATAGAACACCGAGTTGTGAAAACAACTTTTCTCCATGATGATCTTGACGAAGAAGTCTATGCTCAAACCGAATGGTTTTGCAGAAGAAGATAAAGAGAACTTGGTTTGTAGATTGAACAAAATCTCTGCATGGTTTTGAGCAGACACTGGGTGTTGGTACAAGAGATTTGATTTCTATATCATGAACCTTGGATATAACAGACTTTATTCAGATCCTTGTTCATATTTCAGAGGTTCAGATGGTATTAATTTTATCATTCTTCTATTGTATGTGGATAACATGTTGGTCGTAGGCCCCAACAATGATTAGATCTAAGAGACGAAGACACAGTTGATTAGAGAGTTTGATATGAAGGACTTGAGACCAACAAACAAGATTTTTGGGATGAAGATTTATCGAGACAAATAATGAGAAGATTTGACTATCATAAAAGAATCACTCGAGGAAAGTTTTGAAATGCTTCAACACATAAGGCTGTAATCCAATCTCTATGCCTCTTCCCGTTAATTTCAAGTTATTCTCTATAATGTGTCGTTGTAGTGAAACAAATAGGATGAAAATATCTCAAGTACCGTATGCATCAACGGTGGGTACATGACGAATCCAGGATGAGTGTATTGAAACATAGTGAAGAAAATCCTGAGATACATCAAGAATTGCATTATGTTATAAAGGATCACATTTCACTATCAGAGGTTATGTTCATTTTTTCCATTTTTTTGCATTTTATTTTATCTTGATATTATTGCTCCACCAGTGAGCCTATCATTTTCAGTCCCGACATGTGATAATCGTATCTCATGAAAAGGTGAAAAAAATTTAAATGGAAAAAAGAAATAGAGTACACTGATTCATCCCCCCTCTCAGTGTACATCACATCTATTATCTTGCAAGCTTCACTTTTTTTTCGAGCATCCCTTTCCATAGGGCCCTTTCCAGGCATTCTCTTTCAGGTCTACATTATCTTGCACGCTTCACTTATATGGGTATATCTATGATCAGTCTTTATGAATAAGTCTATTCTACCCACCCTTCCCCTCTAGACAAATTGTGTGTGTGTGTGGGGGGGTCTTTTCACAACACTTTTCATAAGCAATAAGATTGCCTTTTCCACTAATGATTATAGTAAATGTTTTTTGTATAATTGTTCGAAACCTTATTTTTATGTCATTTATGTAAGTGGTTTTATTGAGAAATTTAAGTTTAATTGTTTTTTTTCTCAAAAAACTAACGAACATCACCCAGTTTTCCAAAATGCATCATTAGTGACTAGTGTTACAAACATTTTCTAGATTAGTATCATCAAATGCAACCTATAAGCTGTTATAGGGCTGTTAAAAACTCCTTGGGCGCGTGAGATTTATAAATCTGCTTGTTGTGGGTCTGTAAATATCAGAAAGTCTGAATTTATTTATATAGCCACAAGTGGAAACCCTTATCTTTTCATGCATTTGCAATGTGACTGGAACCGAAATATTTTTGTTCAATGTTTGTCTGTGTGATCATTTCCAGTTCGGTTTTGCAGGTGAGGAAATAATGTCAGGGGCGCAGCGCATTCATGTCCCTGAGTTGTTAGAAAAGCGTGCGGTGGCTTGCGGGATTGACGTCAAAACCATTTCCACATACATTGATTCCTTCAGGTGAGTTGTCAATTATGGCTCATTTCGGTTTGTTGTTTGTTTCTTTGGAGTATGGGAAAGGAGTTAAATCAATTTGGCTCGAATAACATTAATCATATATCTACAAATGCGAATGTATATTTATGCTTTCCATTTCTATTCAATCCCCGGTGCGGGTTTAAGCAGTGGGAAGGAACACTGACTGTTTGACATGTGGCAGCCGGAGTGGGACCCACCAACTGTGTGGTTGACCTGAATGAGATCCGGGTCATAATAATAAAAAGTTTTTTTTTTTTTATTAAGCCTATGTTCGAGAGTTATAATTTGTGTGACATTGGACGGGTTGTTTGGATTGTGGGCAGGTATGGGGCGCCTCCGCATGGAGGGTTCGGGGTGGGGCTGGAGAGGGTGGTGATGCTGTTCTGTGGCCTCAACAACATCCGCAAGGCGTCGCTGTTCCCGCGTGACCCCCAACGCATTGCCCCTTGAGCGAGGTCAGTATTGACAGTTTTTTGAAGGCCCTTTTTTCAAAATTTGGCGGGCGTTTGTTTTTGAAATCAAGCTTAGTTTTAATGTAGTCTTTTAATTAAAATAAAACATATATGATAAATGGTTTCATACAAGATTCTGCATGATAACCACTAATTCATATTCAGAGAGTTTTCTTTGTTGTCCTCAAACCTCTTGGTGAATGTACTGCTCTCAGCCACTTCATAAAAAGCCTCTTCTCTCTGCTTCCTAATTCTCATTCAACTCTGAAACTCAGCCATGATGACTATTTATCTGGACTATGAACTCACAAGACAAACTATTAGATTCATATCTTCTCCATTTTTGAAAATAAATCCAACGCAATTTACTTTTCGGAGCTCGAAGTTGATCGAGCTACCCAATTAGGCTTGATTATGCTTATTAAAACACTATCATAAATTTGATTCTAATCTCAAGCTTGGATCGATTACTTAAACTTGACTTTACAATCGAGATCGAAGCCTGAACTAAATAAATAAATATTTAAAAAAATATATTAAAATATGCAGTACTATTCTTTCAAGCTACTCAATTAAGTTATTTTACTACCTAAACTTGGCTGAAGTTAATACTTCAGTGCACCGAGCTCAAGCTCAACTTGAAAATAATTGAGCTGAATTTGAGTTTTCTTCCAGACTTGGTAGTTTGTATCAGTATATCATTTACACCCCTACTGAGATGAGGAGGCGAATCAGTGCATTTAAGACTTTATAAATCTTCTTTTGATTCAAACTTTTGTCACCGTTTAAACCAATAGATTCATTTAAAATTTTGCTCTATTGTTATTTATGTACTGTAAATCAAAAGAGTATACACGTTTTGTGATGTTCATCTTCAATATGACGATTAGATCCTTTGTGTAATTTGGATCTTCCCAAGATAACACATTTGAGCACGTCATCAACTCGATACATAGAGTATGATTAATCCTTCTACCATTTACAAAGAAAGTCTCTCGAGAGAATTTGGCCCACTTCCCTTTATAAAACTTCACCATCATTTGGTTCCTTTTAATTTGTACCCACAGCATCAACCTTGATAGGACGCCAATGCTCTATTTAATCACCCATAACAATACAGTCGAAGATCTCCAAAAAGAAATGAACAAGATCCACCGTTTTAGGATTTAACCAATCTCCTCAGCACCGAAGTCTTTCACCATTTTAGGACTGGCAATCTTTTATAATTGGACTGTTGATAGGTTCTGGGAAAATGCACTGAATTGGAATTGGACTGCTGCTGTTTTCAAAAACTGTGTGTTTTTTTTTGCTAATATCTCAAAATTCAATTTAATTACTCGGAAAACATAAAAAATTCAAAGAGCGTATAATCAGCCTTTTGAACACTTGTTGACAACAAATCTAACAAAACATCAATCATATCCTTCAATCTCGTCTGCAACTTACAAGCTTAAGAAATCCACTTGAAATGAGCATTTCTCTTTCTTATTTCAAGTGGATTTGCATATCAAGGAATGATGAGCCACATGAAAGTAGACCATTTAAAACAATGTTTTAATAAAATAGTCCTTTTCCATTTTGAACATTTAAATTATAAGCCACATGAAAGTAGACCATTTTCAAAACATTTAAATGACTTTAGTATAGACATAATATGGATATGGAAAGTCATAGGGGCTGTATATACACTATAAAAGAATAAAAGTGCATATCATTAAGAAATGTCTCAATGAGAAGAAATTGAGATGTAATCCCAATCAAGGATCATGCCATTAGAGCAAGGATAAAGAAATGACATAATTATGTGTGACAAATATAAATACACTAAATATAAGTGGATACTCAATGTAAAACAATCAGATGTCATCCACACATTTGTAGCACGACATAATCAAGAAGTAGAGGTTTAACCCAAAGAATTGGAATTGGGTTTAGAAGTTCCCTTGCAAAAAATTCGATAGCCTAACGGCGTCACATCAAATTTTAGAAAAAGAGTTGATGTGAGAGATAAAGGGTATATCATCACTTGGACATAAAATTTACAGCAATAAGGATATATAAGAACATATCCCAACATTAGAAGATGTAATTTAAAAGACAAAACAAAAAGAAGTCTTTTAAAAATAGGAGGGTGAAAGGTTCCCTTACCGACTTGGGTAACTTTCGAAACGTACACCCCATGAAAGAAAGACTACAAAATTGATGTAAATACTCATAAACGAAAGTATATTACACAGAGTAGAATAACTTGGAGTACATACACCACTCAAAGGAAATGGTGGCAAATGTAGCATAAATCTTACGGGAATAAAAGTGAGATGAAAAATCCCTTACGAAAACTCAGCAGCCTAACGACGCCACTTTAAACTTCCAAAAATGGATTTATGACATCAAATAGGGCCTCTCATAATATGAACATAAAAAGTACAGAATGAGGAATATAAAAGAAAATCCCC
This sequence comes from Viscum album, assembly GCA_963277665.1. NCBI lineage: Eukaryota > Viridiplantae > Streptophyta > Magnoliopsida > Santalales > Viscaceae > Viscum > Viscum album. The sequence goes on from OY728126.1 coordinate 980,257,056, forward strand.
AAACATAAGAAAGATGAGCTTAAAAGAAATGACATAAAAGAGAGTACTTAAAAAGAAAGAGAGAGGTAGGATCCCTTACCTCAAGTCCGACTTGTCTTGTTCGTTTCTTTATATTCCTGAATAATAAACTTTGGTCAATTTATAATTGCTTAAGGACCTCATTTAAAGTTTATTATTCAATTCATATCACATATTATAATGTTATAATAATTAGTTAATTATGCGAGTTCATATCAAATGTTTTTGTCGATGTTTGGTACATGAGTCAAAAATGAACTTGTTTGAAAATGATTGTCCATGTAGTTATAAGTAAATAATCTCCAGAATAGTATTAATGATTTAAATATCATATATATGCAGTATATATTCATTTTATAATATTCCATAACATTTGGAGATAAAAAGAAATGAAATGCACCGTTCATGGAGACGGTAGGCCGTACGTACACATGAACGCTACTTTCATTTCTTTGTCATATTAATGGAATTAAAAATAAATGAGAGATATATATATTATAATTCCAGTATAATATATATGTTATATAGGTCACATATGTCCATTAATTTCATTTTTTATACATTCCATGTATTGCATGAACGAGTCACATCACTTGAGGGGGCGGTAGTCCACAATTTCTCGTATGAAATTATCGTATTTGCACAACATGAAAAACATAAAGGTATGTTTTAAATATAAAATACAGAAGCATATAGAAAACATAAATACAATATATATCATATATAAAATACAATGACATCATAATGGACACCATGAAAGGTGTTAAGAGAAAATTGAACAATCATCGTTTCGTGAGTTAGTAATTCACCACCCACAGAAACAGTATGTTCTTTAACCATTAGACGGAAGTGTGTGTAAGTGTAGCTCGCATATTTCTCATAACAACATCCTAGTATATTGAAGATACTGGTGTTGTTACAAAAGAAAGTAATAAAAATAGTTTAGGGGGTTGGAGAAGCAAAATAAAACAAATGAACATAAGAGAAGATATTACCTTTAAATCGGGTAACTCCCTTTGGTTTGAACAAAAATGGTTTCTTGAAGAGCTTTCTGCCCAAGGTAAGACTTCTAGGATGAAGAGAAGGATGTGGAGAGATAAAATGAGCAGAGTTTGGTCGAGCCAAAGGCTTGAGAGGTGTGGGTAAGAGGATAGAGGTTGTGGCCTTTTATAAGAGGGAGGAGGGGCACTCTTGGAAAGTCAAGAAATGTTACTTTATTATATAATGATTTTCGGATTTTAAAGGTCCCACAATGATATATTTCAAGGATAAGGTGATAAAGGTTCGAAATCCACCCATCCAATAGGTTTTTGACATGTGTAAGTCTTAGATTTTACATTATTTTTTCATTTTATTTAAATCATCCATTAATGAGGTAATCGCTGCATAATCATGGTGTCATAAATAAATTAATTTATTTAATGTCTAAAAATTATAAAAAAATACCATGATGTAGGAAATCTTTTTAGCTTTTCAATGAATATTTATAGTCTAAGAGATCATTTACACAGACAAAACTAAAATTGTTTTACTTGGGTGATACATACTTTGGTTATACTTTCTTTTTAAAAAACATAAAACGATAAAGTGTCGCTATCACCCAAAAGTGATTCTATGGGGTGCCAAAGTTTGGCACAAGACATCTCATGGTCGGCCATGACACAACCAGTAGTATTAGGACACATGTTGGAGTCATTTTATATTATTATGATATTTTTACCTGATTACTAATTAATCACGATAATTAAAGATAATTACCGTCGTTACTATTCATAATGTCAAAAAATAAAAGCGTCTTAATTAAATAATTTGGACCTTCTGATTCCAAATATGGAATCCATTTTATCAAATTCCAAACACAAAAATTATAGTAATTAATTTAAAAAAATTCTCGTTGTCAAAACCAAATACGGGTTTTTAGGAATTAAAATCTATCAAAAGATTGATTTGCTTTTACATCCAATTTATATGTGAAATTACATCCAAATACCAACATTGTATTAAATTATAAAAACATAATTAAATTACACCTTAAGACCAATTAAAATGACAATCTAACTATATAAATAAATCGGATGAAATGACAGTTTTGAATTAAAATGCAGTATTTTTCACTATTCATTTAAAATGGGCATTTGTCAGAAAAATACAAAAAATTCACCCTAAGCCTTATTTGATATTCAAAATTCAAAAATGATATCAATTTTACCAAATTAAAAACATATAAGTTGCATTAATTAATTTTATTATCAATTCCCGCTGTCAAAACAAATAACGTGTTTTTAAGAAACAACATCTATCAAAAGATTGACACTTGTTTATGTCCATTTTCAAAGTAAAATTAATTCTAATGACAACCATTGGATTAAATGGTAAAAATATATTCTGATTTCACTTTAAAACCAATTAGAAAGATGCTATAACCATAGAAATAAATTAGATGAAAAATCAGTTTTGAAGTAAAATGCAGTATTTTCCACTATTCATTAAAAAATGAACATTGTCAGAAAAATACCAAAAATTTATCCGAAGTAAATTTCAATGTCCCAATTCTAAGAAGGATTTTATTTTTTCAAATATAACATATAAAAGTGACAAAAAGTAGATTTAAAAAGGGTTCGTCATCAAGAGGCGGTTAAAACAATCTTTTAAAATTATAAGAGTATTTATTCTTAAAATTGGATCCATTTGCATTTTAAGCCTCTAAAATTTATTGGATAAATGTAAAAATATTTAACAAAAATATGTAATCATTTTGTATTAAGTTCTGTTCATTCCCGCTATTACAACAGTTAGACGTTAACTATTATTTAAAATAGTATTATTATATTATTAGTGTGCAAGGTAAGATTTCAAAGAAACTTGTTATTGCGTATTGGGTACGCCATCGAGCATATCATTACCTTTAAAGTAATATTAACATTTTATTCACAAATATTGATATATATTAGAATGTCATATTCTTTATTTACCCGAGATGTTACATCCTTCCCCCCTTTTGGAAATTGCGTCCTCACAATTTTAAAATTGGGCTCAGAAACTTTATTGAAAGTCCCACATCAGAAAAAGAGTCAGTAAAACTATCACTTTAAAAGAAATAAAGAGAAGTACGAAGGTCACCCGAGTTAACCCATACTAGGATTCCATGTAGGAAAACATGGATATGGAAGAAAAAAGACAAATGGTCAAGTTCTGATGGAGAGTGATAGAAATCATGATTAGGAGAAAGTTAATCACCAGAATATCACACACTTGTGATGGGTTAAATGGTATTTGATTTCCCCATAGGAAAAGTTAACAGACAATGTTTTTGTTTTAAGTTTCTTTTCATTGAAGAATTTATTTATGGGATTAACTAAAACATAAGGAAACATATTTACTTGTCATGTAGACTTTCATCTTTTACTATATTTTTAACACAAACTCATATTTCCTCCAAAAGATGAGTATTTAGGAAGACTTGTTCGCATTAAGAGAGCTAAAATCAACTTCGAGAGAATCACATAATCCACATAAGATGAAATATATATTTTCCATGTCTTTAGACCTTAACCAAAACCAAAAATTGTTAGTAAGAGATCAGATAATACCCAAAAAGGATAATCTTTTATAAAATGAAAATCTATTCTTAATCTCCAAAATTTGTCCAACAAAACCCAAAGTTCAACGAAGACCATTCGATAAACAATTTGTCCATAAAATTCTTCAAAGTAAACCAAACTAAGCTTGAAACCCAAATATTTGAAGGATTTAATCACATAGTCTTCCAAGGTAAATATTAACATTTATCTCCAAATAACATCAGTTGCTCTTAAAGTCTCATATTAAAAAGTAATTAACCTAATCATATATCCTCCATGATAGGTCAATAATTTCCATAAATAACCCAAAATCAACTTATTCCTGATTCATAAGATCATTTAACTAAAAAGAATTAGTCATACTAACCAGGGACTTCACGTAGTCCAGTGGTAGGCGATAAATGCCAGTCCCACTTTGGTTGTGGGTTCGATTCCCGCAACTTCGTCCGATACGATGGGTTGTCACACGGTCTGCGTGTTGTCCTTTTTCCAAAACTATATAATTCTTAAAATATTCCCCAAAAAGATATAAAATCATCAAAAATAACCATAACATAATTTAACCTCAAGTTTATCTCATGCCTTTCATTTTCTATCATAACATATAGTAACTCATAATTACCTCAAACGTAAGGATTATATAAACCCTAATGGTTACCTTTATAATTATTACCCGAACATCCACATCGAGTTGGTTCTCTCGTACATGATGCATTAGAGAACTCACCAATGTTCAAGTGGTTGATCATGACTCCTGATAGTTGGTTTAGAATAACCACAATATTTTCCATTGAATCCCCCATTTCATCCAGTCTCTTAATCAGAGAACCACCACAGTTTCCTTCAAACCCGTTGTCACTTTGGTGCCTGCTAGATCCATCCATTTACTAAACAAAAAATGTCAGTGTGAGTATATCAACAAAATCATCATGTACTAATGAGGAAGATAAACACTAAGATATACCTACTCATTCACTTTATCTAAAACTATGACTCTTTCTGAAATCCTAACCATTATGGTAATGTCACTTATGCTTAAAGAATACCCTAACCTCTAAAATTATCAAAACCGACCTTTGATACCAACTATAAGGACCCAGCCTTAAAACATTACTTAATCTTGAATTAAATGAATAATTCACATTGAAGATCTTTTCAGGTTTAAAGTTTTAGAGAATTAGGACATAACTATTACATCTCACAAGATAACAAAGTAGACACTCCTACTCAGTTTCCATCATAAAACAAAAACTCTTAAAAAGAAACATGTCTAGTTCCATGTTTTAGATAGCTTGTATTTCCTTGATCCCATCCTTGACCCTATTCATCTTTAAGTCCTGTGGAAAACATTTCAAAAACTTGGGATGAGCATAAAAATCTCAGTAAGGGATATAAGAAATATGGAAAGAAAACATTAGTCCATGTATACATAAGAATCAATAAAATCATACTTTACTCTTAAAACATAAGCACTTTAACAAACCTCATGAAATCATAATATTTATGAATAACTTATAGAAATCATAAGACGTAAAGGTAACTTGAGGCATTCATAACATTCTTACATAGGGAGTAACCCTCATGGTTACGTTTGGAATACCCATCACAGTATATTCCCTAAATCTCTTCAAAGAAACCATAGTGTTTAACTCCTTTGCGTTACCTAATGCATTGGAGAGCTATCACGAGCTCACCCGCCCTTAGTTTATCACAGAACCACCCGTCTTCATAAACAATGCCCAAGAACCATAACATAATCGTATCATATAAAACATGCATAAAGAAAACATAACATTTCTACATTTCAATCACAAGATATCAATACAACACATTGATATAATCAAAACATTATCAAAACCATTTTCAATACCAAAATAAAAGAAAATTAAAACATGGTATTTATTTTTCATTTAAAAAAAAGTTATGGCTTGTAGAGGAAGCCGAAACTCAAATAATGGTCACGACGGCGGAGAAGTCGTTGTCGCCGCATACGTAAGACTAAAACATTCCCTTTTTTTCATTTAGTAAAAAACTTCGTATACAAATATTTCTTTTGAATAAAAGTAAAATTTAAAGGGGTTTATACACCGTATAAAAGAAAGTTGTGTATAAAACAAAATATGCCTCAATGAAAGGAGATTGAGACGAAGTCCCATACCACTTCGAAATTTCTGAAAGGGTTTTAAAATGTTCATGTCCATATAAATAAATCCTTAAAAGCATTTTTAAAATATAGACATGGAGGATAAATGTTTAAAAGGATAAATATTTAAAACCATTTAAAACAATGTTTTAATAAAATAGTCCTTTTCCATTTTGAACATTTAAATTATAAGCCACATGAAAGTAGACCATTTTCAAAACATTTAAATGACTTTAGTATAGACATAATATGGATATGGAAAGTCATAGGGGCTGTATATACACTTTATAATATCATTATGAAATGTCTCAATGAGAAGAAATTGAGATGTAATCCCAATCAAGGATCATGCCATTAGAGCAAGGATAAAGAAATGACATAATTATGTGTGACAAATATAAATACACTAAATATAAGTGGATACTCAGTGTAAAACAATCAGATGTCATCCACACATATTCATAGAACGACATAATCAAGAAGTAGAGGTTTAACCCAAAGAATTGGAATTGGGTTCAGAAGATCCCTTGCAAAAAATTCGACAGCCTAACTGCGTCACATCAAATTTTAGAAAAAGAGTTGATGAGAGAGATAAAGGGTATATCATCACTTGGACATAAAATTTACAGCTATAAGGATATATAATAACATATCCCAACATAAGAAGATGTAATTTAAAAGACAAAACAAAAAGAAGTCTTTTAAAAATGGGAGGGTGAAAGGTTTCCTTACCGACTTGGGTAACTTTCGAAACGTACACCCCATGAAAGAAAGACTATAAAAAATTGATGTAAATACTCATAAATGAAAGTATATTACACAAAGAGTAGAATAATTTGAAGTACATACACCACTCAAAGGAAATGGTGGAAAATGTAGCATAAATCTCACGGGAATAAAAGTGAGATGAAAAATCCCTTACGAAAACTCAGCAGCCTAACGACGCCACTTTAAACTTCTAAAAATGGATTTATGACATCAAATAGGGTCTCTCATAATATGAACATAAAATGTATAGAATGATTAATATAAAAGAACATCCCCAAACATAAGAAAGACGAGCTTAAAAGAAATGACATAAAATAGAGTACTTAAAAAGAAAAAGAGAGGTAGAATCCCTTACCTCAAGTCCGACTTGTCATGTTCGTTTTTTTATATTCCTGAATAATAAACTTTGTTCAATTTATAATTGCTTAAGGAACTCATTTAAAGTTTATTATTCAATTCATATCACATATTATAATGTTATAATAATTAGTTAATTATGCGAGTTCATATCAGATGTTTTTGTCGTTGTTTGGTACATGAGTCAAAAATTAACTTGTTTGAAAATGATTGTCCATGTAGTTATAAGTAAATAATCTCCAGAATAGTATTAATGATTTAAATATCATATATATGTAGTACATATTCATTTTATACTATTCCATAACATTTGGAGATAAAAAGAAATGAAATGCACTGTTCATGGAGATGGTAGGCCGTACGTACGCATGGACGCTACTTTCATTTATTTGTCATATTAATGGAATTAAAAATAAATGAGAGATATATATATTATAATTATAGTATAATATATATGTTATATGGGTTACATATGTTCATTAATTTCATTCTTTATACATTCCATGTATTGCATGAACGAGTCACATCACTTGAGGGGGCGGTAGTCCACACTTCCTCGTATGAAATTATCGCATTTGCACAACATGCAAAGAATAAAGGTATGTTTTAAATATAAAATACAGAAGAATATAGAAAACATAAATACCATATATATCATATATAAAATACAGTGACATCATAATGGCCACCATGAAAGGTGTTAAGAGAAGATTGAACAATCATCGTTTCGTGAGGCAGTAATTCGCCATCCACTGAAACAGTATGTTCTTTAACCATTAGACAGAGGTGTGTGTAAGTGTAGCTCGAATATTTCTCATAACAACATCATAGTATATTGAAGATACTGGTGTTGTTACAAAAGAAAGTAATAAAAATAGTTTAGGGGGTTGGAGAAGCAAATAAAACAAATGAACATAAGAGAAGACATTACCTTTAAATCGATTAACTCCCTTTGGTTTGAATAAAAAGGGTTTCTTGAAGAGCTTTCTGCCTAAGGTAAGGCTTCTAGGATGAAGAGAAGGATGTGGAGAGATAAAATGAGCAGAGTTTGGTCAAGCCAAAGGCTTGAGAGGTGTGGGTAAGGGGGTAGAGGTTGGAGCCTTTTATAAGAGGGAGGAGGGACACTCTTGCAAAGTCAAGAAATGTTACTTTATTATATAATGAGTTTCAGATTTTAAAGGTTCCACAATGATATATTTCGAGGATAAGGTGATAAGGGTTAGAAATCCACCCATCCAATAGGTTTTTGACATGTGTAAGTCTTAAATTTTACATTATCTTTTCATTTTATTTAAATCGTCCATTAATGAGGTAATCGCTGCATCATCATGGTGTCATAAATAAATTAATTTATTTAATGTCTAAAAATTATAAAAAAATACCATGATGTAGGAAATATTTTTAGATTTCCAATTAATATTTATAGTCTAAGAGATCATTTATACAGACAAAACTAAAATTGTTTTAGTTGGGTAATACATACTTTGGTTATACTTTCCATTTAAAAAACATAAAATGATAAAGTGTCACTATCACCCAAAAGTGATTCCATGGGGTCCCAAAGTTTGGCACAAAGCATCCCATGGTCGGCCATGACACAACCAGTATCATTAGGACATATGTTGGTGTCATTTTATATTATTATGATATTATTTTATTACTCTTAACTACCTGATTACTAATTAATCACGATAATTAAAGATAATTACTGTCGTTACTATTCATAATGTTCAAAAACAAAAGTGTCTTAATTAAATAATTTTTAACTTCTGATTCCAAATATGGAATCCATTTTATCAAATTCCAAACACAAAAATTGTAGTAATTAATTTAAAAAAATTCTCGTTGTCAAAACCAAATATGGGTTTTTAGGAAGTAAAATCTATCAAAAGACTGATTTGCTTTTACATCCAATTTATATGTGAAATTACATCCAAATACCAACATTGTATTAAATTATAAAAACATAATTAAATTACACCTTAAGACCAATTAAAATGACAATCTAACTATATAAATAAATCGGTTGAAAAGGCAGTTTTGAATTAAAATGCAGTATTTTTCACTATTCATTTAAAATGAACATTTGTCAGAAAAATACAAAAAATTCACCCTAAGATTTATTTGATATTCAAAATTCAAAAATGATATCAATTTTACCAAATTAAAAACATATAAGTTGCATTAATTAATTTTATAATCAATTCCCGCTGTCAAAACAAATAACGTGTTTTTAAGAAACAATATCTATCAAAAGATTGACACTTGTTTATGTCCATTTTCAAAGTAAAATTAATTCTAATGACCACCATTGGATTAAATGGTAAAAATATATTCTGATTTCACTTTAAAACCAATTATAAAGATAATATAACCATAGAAATAAATTATATGAAAAAGCAGTTTTGAAGTAAAATGCAATATTTTCCACTATTCATTAAAAAATGAACATTGTCTGAAAAATACCAAAAATTTATCTGAAGTAAATTTCAATGTCCCAATTCTAAAGAAGCATTTTATTTTGTCAAATATAACATATAAAAGTGACAAAAAGTAGATTTAAAAAGGGTTCGCCATCAAGAGGCGGTTAAAACAATCTTTTAAAATTATAAGAGTATTTATTCTTAAAATTGGATCAATTTGCATTTTAAGCCTTTAAAATTTATTGGATAAATGTAAAAATATTTAACAAAAATATGTAATCATTTTGTATTTAGTTCTGTTCATTCCCGCTATTACAACAGTTAGGCGTTAACTATTATTTAAAATAGTATTATTATATTATTAGTGTGCAATGTAAGATTTCAAAGAAACTCATTGTTGCGTATTGGGTATGCCATCGAGCATATCATTACCTTTAAAGTAATATTATCATTTTATTAAAAAATATTGATATATATTAGAATGTCATTTTCTCTAAGGTACTCTTTTCGCTTGGCCTAATAATAAGATTCCAAGTATGGTTCTTTTCTATCTTGATAAAAAAATTTTGTTCAAAATTTGAAAGAGCATATATGATAACTTTATTCCAAGGGTTTTGGATATGATTTCATAATCTATTGTGAATATGTGTTAGTCTTTGAAATTTTAATGCTAAGTGGGAGATTGAAATAGATATTTCCTAAATCTTACAAATCATATTGTATGATATATTGGTTTCATAAAACATGACATAAGTTGGTGTGGTATAGTTTGTGTTGGGTTTGATGTAATTTCTGATAAACCACTAGAAGTTATGCCTTCAAAACTTACATGATGAAAACAAAGTATCAGAATGAGCCCATATACTCAATGCACCCAAGCATAGAAGACAACTACACCTAAGTCACCACACCAAAATATACTACCAAACACCCTAGCTATGAATTTTCACAAGATAATGATTGAAATAAACAAACACAAAAGAACAACACAAGTTTTACATGGTTTAGACTTAGTCATGCTCCACGGGGGAAACTCTATTGTTCTTTTATTCAAGGAATCAGAAGATGATTACAATGTAAGCTCTGTATCTATCACAAGTGATTTCACCCTATTAAAATAGTAGAGCTCAGCCAGTGCAACCAATAGCGCCACCTTTTGATATTCGTGTGAGCGTGTTCACATTACTTCGATCTTTGCGGGCATCCTTCCATTCGATCAAAGACCTTTGTCGCCTTAACTCCATCTTTTGGTACACAATGCACACTTTCGAAACTCGTGAGTTTACTCCTACATTTATGCAAGTTACTCTTATGTATCCCTTTACCGCAAAATTGCCAAGTGAATCCTTCAGAAAGACTTATATATTCTCAAAGTTACTTTCATGTAAGTTCTTTGCGTATCTGCACTTCACCTTTAGTTGGAGTCAAGGGATATCTTTTGGTCACTTGCTTCCCTCTGATATCATCTGATCTGCGAACTTACAAATGTCCGAACTTTGTTACTGCTGCTCACCATATCCATCCTGCATCAGAAGTTAAACTACCAGATTCACTCTTTTTGGAATATCTATAACTTAGCTGAAAAATGGGTTTCACACGGTTGAAACCTAACAATCTCCCACTTGAGAATAATTTTTTAAGCTTTACCACTGAGTCCTCTGCTAGCATCTGCAAACCACATATCGTTTATCAAATTTCATTTTACAACCGCATGGTCCCCCCTACAACGCTTCTAGTTATCCTTGCCCGATCAAGGCACAACACCACCTTAACACATCCCATACTACATATAGCGACCCCAACTTTTCATACATAAATATTACTTATTTTTAGGTGAATATTCATTACATTTCACAAATATACATCTGAGGAACAGACTCCAGATGAGCCAGTAAGGCTTTCGGGCCACCTCAAGGCCTTCGGGCCACCTCAAGGCCTACGGGCCACCTGAAATTTGTGCTTAATAATCAGTCAGACTCTATAAGGAACAAAATCCAGATGGGGACCAGAGCAGGCGCATTCACCAGAGAAGAAGCTAAGATGATTGTCAGAAAGAGAGGGTATGACATTGCCATCGGGACCAGCCTGTGCTTGCATGGGAAGCCTAACCGAACAGCCATGCGAAAGGTGGAGAGATGATATCACGATGAAGAAGATGGGAGGAGGAGTTCCAAGTATAGTCTGTATAATTCCTAAGGCCTACAGGTCATGTAATCTCTAAGCATAGAGACCTTGTAAGGGTTCCCCCTCATCCCTTGAAGGGGGGGTTATAAAAAATCAATAAAAAAGGCCTTTGGTCTATTCAGGTACATATGAGGACCGTAAATGTTTAGTGTATTTGGATATTAGATACACAATCTTCTTTTTTCATGAAAGATCTTCAACATATCCCACAAAGATCTCTCTATTTAGTACTCTTTTGTAACGTCCCGGACCCGGATGCCATTCAATAGTGCTCCGAGCCCAGTTGGCCACATGGCCTCAAGCGCATCTCCCCAAATGCCAGAGGTTGTCGACTAGCAGCAAGAGCCTAGGTGAGTCAGTGGGGAGACTATAACCTCATTACCAGAGTGTATCGTAGCAGAAATATCATACAAGTAGCAGAAGCATTAGTACAAACAAATAACAAAAGTAAATAGTGGGAGATTGATATAAATAATGCTAGAAGACAACCCATATACAAATGATGTTACATGTCACATGTTTCTATAAAACAACCAAAACAGAAATACAAGACAGATGTACAATATAGATAATAAAAGTACAAAAGAAGTCAAAAGTATCCCATTAACATCACAAGGCTTAGCTTGGTCCCATGCTCTCCTTCTCCTAACAAAAAATCAAGTACCTATAGGAGGGTGCTTGCCCTTATCGATACCTGCAATCATATAATTTGTTTGGATCTAAAAAGTGACCCAAACAGGGTGTGAGATATAATCTCAGTAAACAACCACCCAAGGTCCGTTCCAATCAGTTAGTGAATATATATAACAAGTGTGCAATAAGTATACAATATAGAAGGAAGTACTCAAAAATAAACATCCTATAAGATTTGGTTCTCATTCAATGTTTAAAAAATTTAATCAACTTCATTTAATTTATAAGTTTCAAGACTTGGATCAAATCCCAGAGTCCCCCATGATATCATAACCATAGGATGCCCAAGCAGGCCATCCATAAAGGTATAAGTCAAGAACAAATCCAAGCTCGTGCTTTGGCAGACGCGTCATAATAGCCATTTCATTTATAATCAATTTAGAACCTGAGCCCGTCCTTGACATCCCTAAGTTGGAATTCAAGTATCGCTCCAAGTGTAATTTCAACCAACACATTACAAGCCTGTCCCTGGTGAACCTCTCAGGAACCTGGTATCGCTCTAGGTGAGGTATAAAGTCTCAGCCACTTGAGTCCATCCTCAGTGGTCCTATAGGGAGCTCGAGTACCACCCATGACATAGATAGTCAAAACCCTTTGAGTCCATCTACGACATTCTAATATGAATCCATGTATCACTCGACATACAAGTCAAGTCCCAATGAGTCCGTCCATGACATCCCTCACCTAGATCCATGTATCCCCTTTGGCTTAATCAAGGTTCAAGGCAATGAGTTTGTTCATGGAATTCTAATGTGAATCCACGTATCACCCAAGTCAATAGGCACAAAAGTTCGTCCATGGCATCCCAATCCGAATCCATGCATCACCCTTGCCTATTAATCATTTAATAAATCCCATTTCATTTAAACACTTCATTAAACATGCAAAGATCAAAACCAAGAGCATCCATTATAACTCACAGGGTGACTCAAGCAAGGACCAACCTCAAAGGATTGACCTTTCATTTACTCACGTGGTCATAACATGTTAACGAGCTTTCCATGCTTAATCAATCCATTACATAGTATGGTCTTAACATAACTCACACGAGATAGAAATTAAAAGACCATTAAAATACCCACATGAACATTTTTATTATAACAAGCCTAACAAGCCTATCAAGCCATCACATGGCTTAGTTATCATATATCTCACATGGGGAAATCAACAATTAGAGCAATTTAAGCCAATTGCATCAACTCATGGAATAACCTCTACTTTTCTCACATGGGAAAGACAATACAAATCAAGCATGCTTTAAACAAACAATGACATATAAAGGCCAAGGTCAAACATCCATTCCACACCTTTAATTCATTTTAATTACAATTCATAACATTGAAATTTAGTTGATAATCAAAACCACTTTTAAACATCCCATGGCATGGGGTAAAGGGCATGCCTCATAGGCATCCAAGGCTAAAAGCCTCAAAGGGCCATTTCAAGACAACTCACCCATGGGGTGGTTCTTATTCAAGGTATACAACCTATAACAAGCGTGATTAATCCTCTTTAACTAAATAGGGCATACTTATCCATTTTAGGATTTAAATTCAATTTAGGCAACACCTGGAAAATGGGTGCACGACACGACGACATATATAAACAACCCGAATTTAAGCGAAAGGCATGAGACCACCTACCTTAGGTCCGTGCTAGATAGATCATCCAGTACTAGGTTTTGATTCAGCCCAGATTAGGAGAAATTTGAAGAACTGATGAAGAATGAGAAATTAGGGCATATGAGCCTAAAACCAAATAGCGCAGCTGATAGCCAGAAGAATCGAGAAAGACTAAAAAGGAATTAAGGCCTTATCGTTACAGATCCAAGGAGATGAACCACACTTGAATTAGAGTCTGGACATAGAAGAGTTCTCAATTCCTAGAATAGTCAGAGGAGAGCTTCTCAAGGTGAGGGTGAGGCTACTGTGCGTGGGGGGTAAGACCTCAAATTAGGTTTAAAAAGAAATTTTAATTTAATAAAAATTATTAAAATTTCGTAAAACAACAGGGTCGCGTGGTTTAGGCGCAGAGTTTAGAAAACCATGCATCGACCGTGCACGGCTTCTTGTAGCCTTGGGGCATAGCGCACATTTTACGCGTACAATTTATTAACTATGCACAAACTGTTCAAAGAGCCTCTGTCAAGTTCTGTAAAAACTGCAGAACTGGTAGCATAATTTCTTCAAACCGTGCAGCCTGTTCACCCCCCTCTTTCCAGGCTTGCACAGTTTAGTCAAACCGTGCCACTTTCCCCACACAATTTTAACTAATCGTGTGCTAGGCTTAAAACACCCCAAAAACTGGTTCTGGGCTCCGAATGAGCCCCACACACCCCCAAATTATCCATGACCCCAATGGGCACCCACATTAGGCCATAAATAAACATTTAAACTGAGGGTTGATGGAAAACACAAGATTCGTACTTCAAAGAAGAACTGGATTCTTACAAACTTACCCTCTTAAAGAAACTTGTTCTCGAATTGCACTTCCAAGGGTGGTGAAACATGATTTGAGAATAACTTCGGCCACTACAATCATACATCAACCCCTCACTCTCAATTCTTGTCTTGCACTTGGCCGTGCTTCCATATCACCCACACTAAAGGAACAAACTGACCTTAGAGAATCTTCATGTTACGATCCACAATACGTATGAGATGTTCCTCAAAGGATGTATCCTCCTGTAACTCAACCTGATCAGGATGAAAAACATGAGATGAGTTTGAGTAGAAACATCGTAGTTAAGAAACGTGGAAGACGTCATGCATGTCTCAGTACTTATGAGGTAACTGCTATCGATAGACTACCACCCCGACTCTCTATAGAATCTCAAATGACCCGAAATACTGAGGTGAAAGATTACCCTTTCTCCCAATCCTCTTGTGTCCCAGCCTCAATGAAACATGTAGGAAGACCTGATCCCCGACCTCGAACTCCATAGGCCGTCTATGACAATTGACGTATCATTTCTGATGGGACTGTGCAGTAGCCATCCACTTCCGAATCAACTGCACTTGTTCTATGGTCTCCTGCGCAAGATGATGTCCCAACATAGTTGTCTCTCCTGCTTCTAACCAACACAGGGGTGATCGACATGACTTACCATGCAAAGCCTCATATGTCGCCATCTATATAGTATCCTAAAATCTATTAATATAGGTGAACTCAACTAGGGGTATATGCCTCTCCCAAGAGCCCCCAAAATCCAGGACACATACCCGCAACATGTCCTTCAGCACTTGAACTGTGCGCTCTGGATGACTATGCGTCTGGGGGTGGTATGCTGTGCTCAAAAGCACCTGTGTACCCAACACCCTATGCAGCCCTTTCCAGAATTGAAAAGTAAACCAAGAATCCCTATATGAAATGATAACATGTGAGACCCCGTGGAGTCCTACTATCTCACAGATGTACAACCTCCTGAGCTCATCAACACTGAAGTTTTCCTTGACCGATAAGAAATGTGCAACCTTTATGAGCCTTTCAACAACAACCCATACGAAATCATTATCACGAGGTGACCTCGGTAAATCTATCATGAAATCCATCGCGACGTTATTCCATTTACACTCCGGAATGGGTAGCTGCTATAAAAGTCCAGCTGGTCGTTGGTTCTCTGCCTTCACCTTCTGACAGGTGGAACATCTCATGACAAAACCAGCTACATCTGTTTTCATACATGGCCACCAATACTGTCAATGAAAATCATGATACATCTTGGCAACACTAGGATACACTGCCCAAGCTGAAACATGAAAATCCTACATCAGCTCCTTGTGCATGTCTGAAGAGACCCATACACGACCATGTACTCACAGGATCTCATCCTCACCTATAGTCCAACCAGGAGGAGGGTCCTTCCATGCCATACTCTCCCGTATAACTAGGCCTTCAGAGTTCGATAACTACCTCTTATGAACCCGATCCAGAAGGGTAGAGGTAACAACTAAAGAAGAAAAGTACCTCTTCCATTGACTGTCGTGCACCTCCAAGTGCATCTCAAAGAACAACGCCATAAGCTTCCACTCGCTACTAGCCTGCTGCATCGCCTATATCCGAGTCCTCATGCTCAATGTATTGGACACTGCATTGCCTTTACCAAGTGTGTAGGAAAGCTCAAAATAAAGAACTGAAGGTATGCCACCCACCTTCACCGCCTCAGATTCAAGTCACACTATGAAAAAATATACTTGAGGATTTTGTGGTATGTGAACACCACAAAATGCTCTCCCAGTAAGTAATGTCTCCAGCAGCGTAATGCGTTAAAAAACCGCAGCTAGCTCGAGATCGTGTGGCGGGTAATTTCTCTCATGGGGCTTCAACCATCAAGACCCATATTCCACGACTATATCCCCCTGCATAAGAACTGATCCTAGATCGATACCTAATTCATCGCAGTACATAGTGTAACTCCTTCCTGGTTCTGGAGAAATTAGTACTGCTACTGAAGTCAATCTCTCTTTCAGCTTCTGAAAGGATGTCATATAGGAATCTGTCCATACATGCTTCACACCCTTCTTAGTCAGGCCCGTCAATGGCGCTACTAAGCGTGAGAAGTCCTGTATGAAACATTTGTAGTAACCAGCCAATATTAAGAAACTTTGCATCTCATAGATGTTCTTGGGTTGTTCCCAGGAAACTACCACTCTCACTTTATTTGGGTCAACTGATACTCCTATCTCTGAGATGACGTGACCCAGGAAGTGAATATGATCCATCCAGAAGTGGCACTTTGTGAGCTTAACATATAATTGGCACTTCTTCAATGTATTTAAGATGATATAAAGATGTTTGAAATGGTTGTGTTGATTCTGAGAATACACCAAGATATCATCCACAAAAACCACCACAAATGAATCAAGATATGGATGAAACAATCACTTCATCAGTTCCATGAAGACCGCTGGAGCGTTTGTGAGACTGAATGACACAACCAAATACTCATACAGACCATACCCGCTCTGAAAGGCTGTGCGAGGTATGTATGATGGTCTAACACACACCTGATGGTAACCAAATCTCAAATCAATATTTGAGAAAACCCAAGCTCCTCAAAGCTGGTCGAAGAGATTGTCTATCTGCGGAAGAGGATATCGGTTCTTAACCATCAGTTGATTCAATTTTCGATAATCCACACAAAGCCTAATGGTACCGTTTTCCTTTTTCTCAAAAAAGACATGCGAACCCCATAAAGATGTACTGGGTCGGATGAAATCCTTTTCCTATAAATCCTATAGCTACCTCCTGAGCTTTTACAACTCCGTCATAGCCATCTTGTAAGGAGGAATGGATACTGGTGCATCTCCTAACACTACCTCAATAGAGAACTCTACCTCTCTCATTGGAGGTAATCCTGAAAAGTTGTCTGAAAAAACATCCCTAAAATGATCAACTATAGGAGGGAAATCCATCTAATGTGTTACATGATCATCCAGATATGAACTCTCAATCTGGGCTGTCATCCCACCTAGCCCACAATACTCGGGTCCAGCTCGGCTCGCCTGGACATCCCATTCACCCTTGTGAATAAAATCTCCACCCTCTAGTGAGGTGAACCTCACCCTGTAGCAATAAAAATCAACAAAATCTCGAAAGGGAATTAACTAGTCCATCCTATGAATGATGTCACAACCTATCATCTCGAGGATGTAGATGTCCCATATAAAGTGACACCCACCAATCTCAAGGGGGCACTCCCTGCACTGATACACATCTTCCATTCTGATTCCCAATGGAGTGTCTAACATCATGACACCATTAGAAGTGTGAACGCAAATCCCAAGGCTCATCACAATAGGTAAAAATATAAAACTATGTGAAGCCACTATATCAAAAAGTGCAGAAGCTAAAACGAAGGCTACTATAATAGTACCTATGACAGTAGAATGTCCGGGATCCTTCTCCCGGTGGGTCTGTTGCACTGTGTATGCCTGACCTATACCATGGCCCCGAGACACTGCCTGGCTTACCCTGAGCTGATCCACCCTACTATTGTTGTAAGTCTGTGGTCTAACTACCATGACCATGACCACTAGCTCGGTCTGATCGGCCAGCTGTACCCCAGTTCCCTACCTGATGAGAAGCTGCTGACTCAGCTCTTGAACATGGAGTCGGTACATACCCTCTCTCACTGGCTGTTGGTGGAAATGATTTGTATAAGCGATTAAGATGACCCATCTTACCGCAAGATCGACATTCGACTGGGTCCCTCGTTCACTGTGGCCTCGTATGTCCCAACCTACCTCATCGGTAGCACCTCATCTGGCTACTTGAAGATATGTTCTAACTAATAGTATCACCGTGTGGAAGCTCCAGACAACGCTTCCTACCACCGGTTGATGCAGTACCAGACCTAGGCACCGAACCGATCTGGCTCGCACATCTAGATTCTCTCAGGTTATGCTCTGTGATCAGCACCTGGTTCACTATTCCAGATATAGTAGTTAGCCGAAATACATTTACCTGTGATCAGATGTAATACCTCAGACCATCCTCAAATCGCCTATCTTTTGATAAATCATCACCCATCAGAATAGATGTGAAATGATGGAACTCAGTAAAACGAGATGAGTAGTCCATAACTGACAGTGCACCCTGCTCCATATGTAGGAACTCCCGGGCTCTATCATCCTTCAACATCTCGGGATAGAAGTAATCATATAAGACTGTTTGAAAATCTTCCCAAGCCATATCCTGATGACTCTCTGTTTGAGTGATAACATCCTATGATCTCTTGGTGGAATCATGCAACATATATGTTGCGAGATTTACCCTCCTCTCAAGAGGCGTCTCTAGGTGCTTGAAGATAGATAACATGGACTGATGCCATGACTCTGCAACCCATGGTCCACCATCCCCTGAGAACGTGGGTGGATGCTGCTACTGGAACACACATGTCAGCTCAATCATAGATGTGGAAGGCTGTGGTGCTCCCTGAAAGGTCTGCATGAACCTCATAAAACCTTCACGGAACTGTGCATAAACACCTGCATCCGATACTACTCCTGGTACCGCACTTGGCATGACTGGAGGGTCCACTGGTAGCCCTTGTCCTACCACCTCTGGGGTATGATCATCACTACCCTCCTGACATACAACTTGAGGTCATGGTGGCGACATGACTCTACAATTCTAAACACACACCTCAGTTTATGATCATTAATAAGATTCATAGATCAAGAGTGCATAAACAGAAACATGATAGGTATAAGCCTTCCTATATAAGAACACATCCCTTTTACTGCTCCATGAGTTAGTTCTAGGTGTTAAATAGGTCGTGTATAAGTGAGAGTCACTACCGAAAGCCCACTACTAAGGTCGGGTATGGTCAAGTTCTCTGCTATAATCCATTTCAGTTTCACTTGCTTTCATACTGGTTTCATTTCAAACTGAGTTCACAATCACATTCATTGAACTGATACTTGTTTCATGCTTATCACATTCCTTTTAGAAGGGTAAATCAATGGTACGCCAAATTCTGATCCATGGGGTGTGAGATATAATCCCAGTAGGCAACCACCCAAGGTCTGTGCCAATCAGTCAGTGAATATATATAACAAGTGTGCAGATAGTATACAATAAAGAATAAATTACTCAAAATTAAACATCCTATAAACTTTGGTTCTCATTCAATGTTCAAAACATTTAATCAACTTCATTTAATTTATAAGCTTCAAGACTTGGCTCAAAGCCCAGAGTTCCCCATTATAGCATAACCATAGGATACCTAAGCAGACCATCCATAAAGGTATAAGTCAAGATCAAATCCAAGCTTGTTCTTTGGTTTGACAGATGCGTCATAATAGACATTTAATTTATAATCAATTTAGAACCTAATCCCATCCTTGACATCCCTAAGTTAGAATTCAAGAATCGTTCCAAGTGTAATTCCAACCAACACCTTACAAGCCCGTCCCTGAAAAACCTCTCAGGACTTCGATATCGCTCTAGGTGAGGTATAAAGTCTCAGCCACTCGAGTCCATCTTCGACAGTCCTATAGGGAGCCCGAGTATCACCCATGTCATAGATAGTCAAATCCCTTTGAGTCCATCCATGACATTATAATATGAATCCATGTATCACTCGACATATAAGTCAAGTCCCAATGAGTCTGTCCATGACATCCCTCACTTGGATCCATGTATCGCCCATGACTTAATCAAGGTTTAAGGCAATGAGTCCGTTTGTGGCTTTCTAATGTGAATCCATGTATCACCCAAGGCGTATAAGTCA
The DNA here is from genome assembly GCA_963277665.1 of Viscum album. Taxonomy (NCBI): domain Eukaryota; kingdom Viridiplantae; phylum Streptophyta; class Magnoliopsida; order Santalales; family Viscaceae; genus Viscum; species Viscum album. The sequence goes on from OY728126.1 coordinate 980,277,459, forward strand.
ATAGGCACAAGAGTCCATCCATGACATCCCAATCTGAATCCATGTATCACCCTTGCCTATTAACCAATTAATCAATTCCATTTCATTTAAACAATTCATTAAAATTTCCAAGGTCAAAGCCAAGGGCATCCATTATAACTCACCTAAAAAGGGAGATTCAAGCAAGGACCAACCTCAAAGGATTTACATTTCATTTACTCATGTGGGTATAACATGTTAGTGATCTTTCCATGCTTAATCATTCCATTACATAGCATGGTCTCAACATAACTCACACGAGCTAGCAATTCAAAGGCCATTCAAATACTCACATGACCATTTTATTATAAAAATACTGACAAGCCTATCAAGCTATCACATGAATTAGTTATCATATATCTCAAATGGAAAAAATCAACAATTAGATCAATTTAAGCGAATTTCATCAACTCATGGAATAGCCTATACTTTACTCACATGGGCAAGACAATACAAAGCAAGTATGATTTAAAAAAACAATGACATATAAAGGATAAGGTCAAACATCCATTCCATGACTTTAATTCATTTTAATTACAATTCATAACATTTCAATTTAGTTGATAATCAAAACAACTTTTAAACATCCCATGGAATGGGGTAAAGGGCATGCCTCATAGGCATCCAAGGCCAAAAGCCTTAAAGGGCCATTTCAAGACAACTCACCCATGGGGTGGTTCTTATTCAAGGTATACAACCTATAACAAGCATGATTAATCCTCTTTAATTGAATAAGGCATACCTATGAATTTTAGGATTTAAATTCAATTTAGGTGATGCTCGAAAAATGGGCGCGTGACACGATGACATATATAAACGGCATGACTTTAAGAAAAAGACACGAGACCACCTACCTTAGGTCCGTGCTAGATAGCTCATCCAGTACCATGTCCTGATTCGACCTAGATTAGGAGAAATATGAAGAACGGACGAAGAACGAGAAATTAGGGCATAGAGCCTAAAACCAAATAGCACAACTGATAGCCAGAAGAATTGAGAAAGTTTAAAAAGAAATTAAGGCCTTACTGTTATGAATCCAAAGAGACAAACCACGATTGAATCAGATTCCGAAAAGATCTCAATTTCTAGGTGAGGTTGCTGTGCGTGGGGGGGGGGGGGTGAGACTACTGTGTGTGGGGGGTGAGACCTCAAATTAGGTTTAAAAAGAAATTTTAATTTAATAAAAATTATTAAAATTTCCTTATTAAAATTTCTTAAAACAGCAGGGTCACACGGTTTAGGCGCACGTTTTATAAAATCATGTGTTGACTGTGCCTGAATTCATATAGCCTTGGGGTATAGCACACGATTTACCCGCACAGTTTATTAACCATGCGAAGAGCCTCTTTCAAGTTCTGCAAAAACTGTAGAACTGGTCGCACGAGCATGATTCTCCTCCCACAGGATTTCCTCAAACTGTGTAGCCTATTCACCCCCTTTGTCTAGCCTCGTACAGTTTGAACTAACCTGCGTTAGGATTAAAACACACTAAAAACTGGTTCTGGGCTCCGAATGAGCCCTAGACACACCTGAAACCTCCATGATCCCAACAGGAACCCACATTAGGCCATAAATAAGCATTTAAACTGAGGGTTGATGGAAAAAACAAGATCCATACCTCAAAAAAGATTCAAGTTCTTACATATTTATAGATATACCCTACTTAAAACCATTCTTCATAACCTGGGAAAATGAAACATAAGAAAAAATGAGCTCAAATATTCAGTAAGGGTAAACATGATATATACTAATCAACGATCATATAAAAACATAAGATAAACATAAGGGTATGAGATCATGAATATAACTTACAAAGTTCATACACAATCTATCATGGATCGAAAACATGATTAATGACATAAAACTTTATCATTTTAAAAGACATGTATCATAAGGGTGAGAAATCATCATAAATCAATCATTGACTATAAGTGTATGTCATATGACTGTGAGAACATCATAAGTATACAAACCATTTCATATGTCAAAGTTAACTACTGAGACCATCAAATCATAACTGATCAGGCATTAACACCTGTTTCTCATAGTGAATCAAACACATCGACTTGTTTCCTATAACAGGTCAAGCACACCAACTAGTTTACCATAGTGGATCAAACACATAAAATTGTTTCCCATAATCATCTCATGAGATATAATACTTTACCCAATGCATTGGAAGACTATATAATTTTAGGTATACCCATCACATAATGAAAACCATACATATGTGTGCCAAAAATTCATAAAATATTCACCATATCATTATATCATAACCCATGCAAAGAAAATGAGTTTCATAAACATTTAATAAATTCATCATAACATAACCTATGGAAAAATAAATGAGTTTCATAAATATCTCATCATCATAAACCATCCATAGAAAGAATACAAATGATATTATTGGATCATATCCCTAGTAAAATATAATTAACATAAAAGGGTGTTATCACAGATAAAAATTCCTTTAAAAGATTCACTAGAATATTTCACGAGGAAAATACTATTTTCACTTTGAAATCACTCATTTAAAATCTAAAATTTTCCCAAAATATTAAGGAAAACATTTTTTTTGAAAAGAACCTTAAAAACTTGTAAAGGAAGATTCAAACATTGAATGATCATGATGATGAGGAATTCTAATCATGGTGTACAAGTTAAAATAAAACATCCCTTTCACACTTGTAATTTTTTTTTGTAAAAAGTCAATTATGGGTTCAATTTTTCTTAAAAACATTATTTTGATCTCTTTAGTTCTTAAAGAGAGTAAAATGAAAGGAAAACATGTATTCTCCATAAATAGCCATAGGAGAAGAAAACTCATGAGATTCTTGAGAGCTAGATCAATAAATTTCATCATTGTAAGCATAATAAAAAAAATCCCAATAAACAATGTGATTGTAACATAAACCCCTTACCACTTTGGTAACTCTCAAATCAAAACCTTAAGAAAGAGAAGATTAGATGAATATATATATCCACATAATTTTCATGAGTAACATCATAAAATACATTCATTGACATTATATACACCACATAAAAGAAAGACGTGATAAATATGACTTGTGTCTCACAAAAGTAAAAGTGAGACATGTAGGTTCGTAAGAGTAATGGGGGGGGGGGTGAATTGCAGTTTATAAAAAAAAACTTACAATTTACTTAAAATCCTCATGTAGGTAATTTAGACAAACCTTTGTCTAGTAAAATAAATTAATCAGACAGAAAAATCTACCAATACTTTATTAAATCACAGTTGAGGAAAATGTTTATAACAAACACAAATTTACTTAAACATGCACTAAAAACAACAACTTGTAAAAAAAGTAAACTTTCTAAAGCAAGAAAAAATTAAATAACTTTATAACAAAGATACATGCTTTAAACTTTCACTTTAAGGAAGTTTATAACCCAGACTTTAGGTATCCATAATTTTCACCAAAATCGTTCCTTAAGCAAGGAAGTCCTCAATACAAAGATCAGAACAAATTTTGTTTCCCTAGCCCTAGGAACCCTCATTAAAAAAGATTAGAATAACCCCTATCTTCCTATCACTAGAATTCCTTGATCAAACACAAGATCAGATAGAAAATTACAAGCACAAAAGATCTTAAGACATTTCAATCGTCACAGGGATGCCTTAAGACAAAAACTCTCTAAAGATTGCAATGGAGAACATGAGTAACAAGATGTTACAAAAGATTCAAAGTAACTTTAGATTGTCAGTGATGAAAAATATTTTTCATCCTCATATGCAACTTCTATTTATAGGCATTTCTCTGATAGTCATATCCGCATATCTCAGAGATGTTTTCAAAGACCTCTGATAAACTCTTCCTTCACTTAGAAAGATCTACATAGCTTCTCCATTCGATGGTCGTCATGTTTATACACCGATATAGTGCCTTAGGATTTCTTCTGATAGAATAATGATTATTCTTCTGGTGTAATGATATTACTTCATTTGATGGATTTAATAAATGTTCGTTCAAAAAGAATGTTTGCCTTCATCCGATGAAGTTCGTCTGATGGTCTTGGTATAACTTCATCTGATGAACTTTGTTATACTTTGAATTTTAGAATTTTATAAATATTCTTCTGATAAAATAAGTAATTGTATGTCTAATGTACAATATACATGTTTTTCTGATTACTAATAATAATTCCATCTCATGAACAATGTTTCTATGTCTGATAAAATAGTTTTTTACAAAAACATACTGAGAATTAGGAAAGTATAAAAGTTAGTAAAATATAAAATTTTAACTATGTGGTTTGTGATTTTTAAAATTAGGATAGAAAGTATTAGAAAGAAACTTTTTAATCTATAAACTTTCCCCTTTTGACAATAAAAAATCACAATTTTTAAAGAGAAAAAAATTAAAAACTTAAAAGACTTGCTCCCCCTATCTTGTAAGATCTCCCTCTTTTAATCTTTTACTTCTATGTTTCTTTATCCCCCTTTGTTTTATAATTTAAAAATTTCCTTCCAAAATTTTATTCAAAAGATTTAGATTTTCTCTCCAAAAAGTTATAAAACTTTCCACCCCTTTGAAATTTTGAAAAGAAAAATATAGGAGGTAGAAAGTGTACCTGGAATGTTAGGGAAATAAATTCTACAAAAAAAATATGAACATTAATAAATTTAAGAAATACATTCATCCAAAAATATAAGAAAGATATTTTACCAAATGAATCAGAAAACATCCATCCAAGAAATATATAAGGAAGAACATCCAAGATATACATTCAGAAAAATTTAGTTTGAGTCATTACAAAAATTTCAAGAGTACATAGAAAATATCAATCTTTGTGAATTTATTCACAATCATCTTCAACTTTTTAACATATTCTCGATATTTCTCTAAATCTTCAACAACTGCCTTCATCCTTTCCATCTCTTCTTCTAAAGCTCAAACTTTAGTAACTTCACTCTAATTCTCTTGTAAAACAACAATTATTTTATCTAGATTCAAAACTTTTTCCTCTAAAGCTAGGACTTAAACCTCACAACTTCATCTTTCAATTCTTCAATCAGATTTCCTTGTTTTGTAACTTCATAATCTTAGTTCATTACAAGGCTCTTCAAATTATCTATTCCTTGAGGTCTCATAGACTTCATCATTCATCTTTCTTGTAAAATTTATAACTTATTTTGTTGAAGTTTGAATTCCCTCTATCTATTCATCATAAAATTTCACATCACCTTCAACATACTTAATCCAGAAAATAAGATCTCTCAACCTCCTTGAATCTGATTGAGATCTTCCTTGGAAATATTTGAATTCAACTTCATTCTGAATAACAATTTTAACAAGTTGTTTTAAGGAACTCAAATTTTCTAACACACCAATCTTTCTTTGTAAATATTTTCATCTCGCTTGTATGTTAGAATTTTTTTTCATTATTCCATCCAACCAATGGATTACTTCATTGAGGTAATTAATTTTCATCTCCATAAGCTTCATAGAATTATTTGGAGGAGAATTTGTAGAATCTGAAGTCACACTAGGTACCATGGGACATGGTGGCCTAGAATGACCTTCTCCTTGATCATAATCACCATCATCATCAAAAACTTCCATAACATCAACATTTTCATCAACATCATCATCATATGGATTTTTGTATGATGTTTGAGCCTTGGATTGTTGAACATTTTCTTCTAATGATTATTTTTTCTCTTGGTTTTCTTAAAGAAACATTTTTCATGAATTTAATAAACAAAGAAGTTGAATAAGCTTCTGAGATATCCTCAATGTAAAAATTCTTTTTTGATTTGATCAACTATCTCAGACTTCTTTAATCTATTATTTCCATGAATAAGAGTTATCTCTTTTGTCTATAAAGATTAATCAGTTCCTTATTTTTCTTTTCCAATTGATTTTTGAACTTAAGCCTATACATCTCCAGAAATAGATTTTTCAACAACAACTTCCTTACTTTTTCTTTTGTCTAATGAAAAATATTTTATTGAAATTGGACCCGGTTGCTCTTATGGATGTTCAAAAAAAGGTTCTTTTGAATGATCAGACACATAGACTTTTCCCTTTGTTTCAATTTCAACATTTGATTTAATTCTATCCATTCCTTTAAGTAAATCTCTTGTAAATTTTTCATTATTTTCTTTCTCATATTGTCTTTTCTTCCTCCATTATTCTCGAAGATTCTTATATATTTTATCTTTAAGATCCAAGAACTCATCCTTATTTAATCCAAAGGATGGATAACCTGAATTATTTTTCATAAATGTAACAAAATCATCTTATGATATTTTCTTTTGTTTCTTTCTCAGCATTGGAGGTGATTTTTTAACTTCTTTCCCTTTCTCAAGTTTTTTCTTAAGTTTCTCAACTTCCACCTCGGACGCATATTTTTCTAAATTTTCAATGAATTTATTTTGAGAAGAATCATAGACAAACCCATCTTGTTTATATCCTCTTCACCAATAATGGAAGTATTTTCCCTCATAATAATAACTTCATTTTTTATATTTTGATCTTCCACGAAACTCACCAAGAATTTGATAAAAACTAGGTAAAGAAGAATCTTTAACTTTATTATCCCTGATTTCACTACTTAAATTACATCAAACATATAATTCACTAGATTGAATTTTCTCATATTACACAAGAAATAAAAAACATACATATCTTGGACTTTCAAAGTATCTATGTCTCCTTGTCTAGGAATGAGATAATTTTGCATCCAAATCTCCATTATTCCCACATTTAGAGAAAGATGAAAAACTTTTCTAATTTTTTCATATAAAGAAAATAAGGATGTTTTACCTTTTTATTTCTTGAAACTTACAAACTTCTTTAGAAATTTGTGCGTAAAAAGATTCGTTTCACCATCTATCCATCCTACGGAAAAAGAAATCACCGCGCGTGCGTACGTACGAAATACCGTCTCCACGCCGTGGTATAATCTATTTTCCACCACCACCTTACTTGGATGGGTATAATGGTGTAAATAATGACTATATATGACTATTATAAAGTGATATTGATTCTGAAATAGTATACATACACTCCAATACAATTCCACGATCATAGGAACGATATCATCACTCGTGCGTACGTACGAAATACCGTCTCCACGATGTGATGCGACTGGTTCTACATGATCTTCATTGAATAATGATTATATAAATGAATTGAATGAATGAATATGATATATATTACACTAATACCATTCTGGAAATTAGGTATCTATAACCTAAAGAGAATAATAAGAAATTTATTCGACAAAACACGCATAAGAACAAAAAGTAATAAACACCCGAATAACAAGTAGTAATGAAATATTACTAATAAAAAGATAAAAATATGACCATATATGATATCATAACAATAAGTATGATTCTGGAATAAGTCAATAACATTATCTAAATCATTATACAGGAGTTTCGGACACTTACAAAGAAAATCGGACCTAAGGTAAGGGAAAATATCACAATATCATTTTTATCTGAGATTGTTTATACTTTGGTATTTACTGAGGTGTATTTTATCATCCACATCCATGTTTTATCAATATGTAATATTATTTCCATCCACCTAAAATTTTTTAAATCCAATTTTTACCCTTCGGTGAGTTTTTAGTAAAAGATATGAAAGGAATCTTTTGTCGTTTTTCGTACGAGGTACTTTTTGACTTTTCCGAAAAAAGTACGAGAAGAATGTTTTTTTTAACTTATACGACATGAATGGATTTTTTAAAACATATTTCCAAGAATCTTCCTTTACAAGTTTTCAAGCTTATTTTTAATCAACTTCTTTTAGATTAAAATTGTATGACATGTTAAGAAAGGAAAAGTGTTTTTGAAGTAGAAAGGATATTTTCCTCAAGAATGGAGTTCAAGTGTTTTATCAAAATTATTTTCCATCTAAGATAATAAAGGGTGCTGTTTCTATCCCTATTATTACAGTGATTTGATTATGTTGTGATGGAATTATTTTTATGAATTCCTTTATCTTATATGAATTATTTTATGATTTCATGATGTTTAAGAATCCCATTTTTATTACATGGGTTATGCTATGATGTATGGTTTATGATTTTGTGGCACACATAAGAATGATATCATTATGAGATGGGTGGGACCTATATCTCCCTCCAATGCATTGGGTAAAGATTTTATATCTCATGAGATAGACATGGTTGGAACGGCAGGTTAAACTGGTTCAGTAAAACAGGACTGAAACGAGGAGTGAACTCGGTTCAGAAATGGACTTTGTCCACTAAGATAGTCTTGGCAATGAGTCTTGACTAATAAGAAATGATTCTCTATGATTATGTGTGTATGCCACAAAGTTTCATGTTTTAAGTTATGATTATTGGGATTTCATTTCACTACTATGATTTATCCCATGTTATGAAATTATGCTCTCTTTTGTAGGTTAAGATTTCCAAAATGTTATGTTCTTATGAATATGATGTGATTGATATTTCTTTTGTTTACCCTTACTGAGCATTTGAGCTCACCCTTTTGTATGTTTTCTTTCCCCAGGTCAGGAATAAGCTTATTAAGTAAGATATGCCAAAAGGGACTATAGATATGATGAAATAAATGGGAGACAGTGTAGACGCTTTATGAACCAGTTGTTTATGTTTCCCAGTTTCTAAAGACACTATACCTATACGGTCCTTTCATGGTTTTTTTATATGTTGTAATAAGTATGCTTAAATTTTGAAGTAATAACAATGTATGTAAAGTATGGGTCGTTATAGTTGGTATCAGAGGAAAGGTATAGTCAACCTTTGGAAACTAGGATGTACAAGCCTTAGTAAGAACCCTAAGGATAAGTCTAAGCATAGAACACAATCTTAGTGTTTTAGAAATGGCCATGAATAGCCTAGGATAAGACCTTAAGTGTGAAATTTTATTCTTGATTGTGTGGTTTTCCTATTATAATTAGTGTTGCTCACACTATTCTTCTTGGTTTTAGTCAATGGCTGGAACCCGAAGGAACCGTGTTAATGCGGAATGCGATGGGAAATGCAATGATTGTCCCCCCGAGCAACCAAACGTTATGGGAGATGGAATGCAAAATCTTGTAGCCATGCTCACACAAATTTCTCAAGATATGAATCATGCAGGACTTCCAAACGAGCAAAGGAAGGAGCAAAATTCTGTTGAATCCTTCACGAGGCAGTGTCCACCTTCTTTCAGCGGGTCTACTGATCCATTAGTTGTTGAACAACGGATTAGTACTACTGAAAAGATATTTTCAGTTCTTCAATGTTCTGAACATGATAAATTCATCCTAGCAGTGTATCGTTTGGAAGGAGATGCTGATCAATGGTGGAATCTTATTAAGAATACGAGGAAAAGGGATGAAATTGAGTCCATGGAATGGGACGAGTTCAAGAACTTATTTTTCAATAAGTACTTCCCTCGTATTCTCCGAACAAAGATGGAGAAAGAGTTTCTTGAAATGAAGCAAAAGGATGATGAATCTGTTGGTACCTATGAAGCAAATTTTACAAGACTTGCAAGGTACGCTTCTGGTATTATTATCCAACCTGAGAGTAAGATCGATCAATTATTTAGTGGCTTAAAACCAAGTCTTCGAAGGGCCTTAGCCATAAGGTACTTCAATAGATACGAGGAAATCGTTCGATGTGCTCTCAAATTCGAGATGGAGATTGGAGTAACCCATCAGTCATATGGGTTTGATAAGAAGAGGAAAATGGAATTCAAAGGAAAATCTAAAGAGCACATTGAAAAGAAAACGAGCTTTCCCTTATGCACAAAGTGTGGAAAGAAACATGGAGGGAGTTGTCTTAAAGGTAAAAGTAAATGTTTCAAATGTGGAAAGGAAGTTCATCGGGCATTTGAATGCCGCAATGATGGGAAGAAGATTTCTAATGATGCAAACAAAGGAAAGGATACACAGAATGAACCTAATACACTACAATGTTTCAAGTGCAAGGAGATGGGTCATTATGCCAATCAATGCCCAAATCCAAGGGTTGATGATGATGGTCGACGTCAACAAACTCTTAAGGCCAAAGACAAAGGAAAGTCACATGCAATTTCTATCAGCGATGTGGAGTACGATAACGATGTGGTGAAAGGTACACTTACCATCCACTATAAAGTAGTAAATGTTTTATTTGATTCTGGATCCACCCACTCTTTTATTTCTGAAGATTTTTCTAAGGGTATCACCGTATTATCTCAACAATTAGATGTTGAGTTAGCTGTGACAACACCTAATGGCACAACAGTCACATCAAAAGTTTATAATTATTCTCCGATTGAAGTTTGTGGGAAAGTGCTTCCTGCAAATCTTGTGATTCTTCGTGGAATTTGATGTGATTATTGGCATGGATTGACTTTCTTTATATGGAGCTCATATCAATTTCCAAAGAAGGGAAGTCACATTTCATATTCCAGATCAATCTATGATCGTCTATCGATGCAAGGATGAACATAACCTTCCAGTGGAAATTTCTTCTATCTTATGGGTCTTGATTCCACTTAATGAAGGTTATTTATCTCAAATGGTTGGTGAGAAACTCACAATTAAGAATATGCCCATTGTACGAGAGTTTGATGATGTCTTTCCGGAGGAATTGCCGGGTCTTCCACCAAATCGTGAAGTTGAGTTTTCAATAGAACTCGTACCGGGTGCTTTACCTATTTCAAAGACACCTTATAGAATGGCCCCAATTGAGTTGCAGGAATTGAAGAAGCAACTCCAAGAGAATCTTGATAAGGGGTTCATACGCCCTAGTGCATCACCTTGGGGAGCACCTGTTCTGTTTGTTAAGAAGAAAGATGGATCAATGAGACTCTGCATTGATTATCGAGAACTTAACAAGATCACTATCAAGAAAAAATATCCTCTCCCACTTATTGATGACTTATTTGACCAACTACGAGGAGATCAATACTTTTCCAAGATTGATCTTCGTTCAGGGTATCATCAATTAAGGGTCAAAAGGGAGGATATTCCAAAGACGGCTTTCCGTACAAGGTATGGACACTATGAATTTATAGTGATGCCGTTTGGTCTTACTAATGCCCCTGCTATCTTCATGGATCTGATGAATAGAGTCTTTAGAGACTATATTGATCAGTTTTTGGTAGTATTTATAGACGATATTCTGGTATATTCAAAGAGAAAGGAAGAACATGAAGATCACTTGAGAATTATATTGAAGACCCTAAGAAAGGAGAAGATTTATGCCAAATTTACCAATTGTGAATTTTGGCTTCAAAAAGTTGCATTTTTGGGTCACATAATCTCAAAAGAGGGGATATCTGTGGATCCAGCAAAAACAGAGGTTATCGAAAGATGGTCGAGACCAACAACAGTAACTGAGATTCGAAGTTTTCTTGGTTTGGCTGGATATTATCGACGTTTTGTGAAAGATTTTTCACGATTATCTAATCCACTCACCAAGTTGACTCGGAAAGGAGTTAAGTTTGTCTGGATGGAGGAATGTGAAGAGAATTTCAAGGAATTGAAAAGAAGGTTATCCAGTGCACCTGTGTTCACACTGCCTTGTAGTGGAGAAAGGTTTGTGATCTACAGTGATGCATCCAAGAAGGGATTGGGGTGTGTTCTTATGAAAAATGATATGGTGATAGCTTATGCCTCACGACAGTTGAAAATCCATGAGAAAAATTATCCAACTCATGATTTTGAGTTAGCTGCGGTAATCTTTGCATTAAAGATTTGGAGGCATTATCTTTATGGTGAAAGGTGTGATATTTATACTGATCATAAAAGTTTAAAGTATATTTTCACACAAAAGGAGCTGAATATGCGCCAAAGAAGATGGTTGGAGCTGATTAAGGATTACGACTGCTCAATCCATTACCACCCTGGGAAAGCAAACAAGGTGGCAGATGCATTAAGTCGACAAGACCATGCCAGTTTATCCATGATGAAGATCACAAAAGATCCAATCTTTATGGATTTACAAAGGATGGATGTTGGAATTATAATGGAAGGGGGAAAATCGTATCTTTCTCAAATGAATGTTCAACCATCTATACATGTGAAGATTAAAGAGGCACAAAAAGAAGATGTCAAGTTACAAAAGAAGGTGAGAAATGTTCCTGAATTCAACCTTGATTGTGATGGGATAATAAAGTTCAGGAATCAGGTTTGTGTTCCTCCCATCCTAGAATTAAAGAAGGAGCTACTGGATGAGGCTCATAGTTCTTCATTCTCTATTCATCCTGGAAGCACGAAGATGTATAGGGACCTGAAAGAGTACTTCTGGTGGGATGGCATGAAAAGAGATGTTTCTGAATATGTCTCTTGATGCTTGGTTTGTTAGCAAGTTAAAGCTGAGAGACAGAAGTCTAAGGGGATGTTACAACCATTACCCATACCCGAATGGAAATGGGAAAACATCACTATGGACTTTTTCACAGGACTTCCTAAAACATCCAAAGGCAATAATGCTATCTGGGTCATAGTTGATCGTCTTACAAAGTCTGCACACTTCATCGCTATTAGAGAGGATTTCTCTCTGGACCAGCTTGCCAGGATATATGTGAAGGAAGTGGTAAGATTGCATGGAGTACCACTTTCTATTATATCTAATCGGGATCCGAGGTTTACCTTGAAGTTCTGGTGAAGACTTCAGCATACTCTGGATACAGAGTTGAGTTTCAGCACTGCTTATCATCCTCAGACAGACGGTCAGTCTGAGAGAACAATTCAAACTCTAGAAGATATGTAGAGAGCTTGATCTATGGATTTGAAAGGTGTTTGGGATCAACACATACCTTTGGTGGAATTTTCTTATAATAATAGCTTTCACTCCAGTATTCAGATGGCTCCTTATGAAGCTCTCTATGGAAAGAAATGCAGGACTCCAACTTATTGGGATGAAGTTGGGGAAAGAAAGCTATTAGGACCTGATCTCGTTGATGAGATGGCAGAAAAGGTCCGATCGATTCAACAACACATAAGAGTAGATCAGAGTCGACAGAAAAGTTATGCTGACAACCGAAGAAAAGACCTAGAGTTTGAAGTGGGTGATAAAGTGTTCTTACGAATATCTCCCTGGAAGAGGGTCATGAGATTTGGAAAGAAGGGGAAGTTGAGCCCTAGATATATCGGTCCTTTCGAAATACTGGATCGTGTTGGGAAGGTAGCTTACCGATTGGCACTTTCACCGAATCTCTCTCAAGTACACGATGTGTTCCATGTATCTCTCCTGAGAAAGTACACACCTGATCCTTCACATGTACTTAGCTCATAAGTTGTACCGCTGGAGAAAGATCTTTCTTATGAAGAACAGCCGATAGAGATTCTGGATCGTAGCGAAAAAGTCCTATGAAACAAGACCACTCGCTTGGTGAAAGTTTTATGGAGGAACCACCAATTAGAAGAAGCTACATGGGAGCTTGAGGATATGATGAGGGAGAGGTATCCTCATCTGTTTGTTACAAAGTGATGAATTTCGAGGGCGAAATTCATTTTAAGGGGGGTAGAATGTAACACCTGAGACTTTTATGAGAAATATTTTGTTTTTATGTTATATAAATCATCAAAGGAATCTTTCACTACACACAACACTATCTTGGCTTGCTTTACACGCAACCGCGACCTTCCTCGATAGCTTGCGTCGTACGCAATACCGAGTTTCACTAAACAATGATATGCTATTAAAATATTATTAAAACTAGCCGTTATGAATAGTAATAACCACTTTTTGAAATTTTATAAATTTTATTTTTCAAAATGGACTTCATTTTTGGATTCGGAATATCGAAATTAGCCTAGGGTGAAATTTTGGTATTTTTCTGAAAACTTTCAATTTTTGGTGAATAGTGAAACCACTAAGTGGTAGTTAAAAAACTGAATTTTTCATACAACTTAATTTTACCGCTTCTGTGAGTGGAATTTCAAAAATCCGAGAGACACGGTTGATGTCAGTAAGTAAAATGTGGTTCAATGAGATGAAAATAAATTTTTGGTGAATAGTAACGTTTTACTTTTATTTACCACGGTTAAAAGTAAATAGGGTAATTAAGGGTAAAAATGATATTATTATTACCCTAACAAATACCCTAATTCTATTGGACAAGTGTAATTTGACCAAAAATAACCTTAGGAATAAATTATGACCATTTAGGCCCACTTGGATTAGATTAGGACATTTATTATTAATTTATTTAAAGAAGGGTTAAAATAGTTAAAATCAAAGTTTAATAAGAAAATAATTTTTAATATAGGGTTATATATAAGATAAAATCAACTATAAATATTCATTAGAAATCTAAAAAGATTTCCTACATAATGATATTTTATTTGTAATTTTTAGACGTTATATAATTTAATTTATTTATGATACAAATATGATGCATTAATTATCTTATTAATAAAATATTGACATAATTGATGTTATAAATACCCAAATAAATGTAATTTGAGACTTTTTATGAATTCCAATAATTTTCTAGGTTAATATGACATGTTAGTATTGATTTAATTAACTTTGTTCGAACTAATCATTCTGTTATGATTTTCACAAAAATCAATTACTAAATAGTGTCAAAATTGACATAAAATAGTTTTTAAAACAAATATTATATTAGTAATTGTTATTTTATTCCTAAAAATATAAGGTTCTGCCAAATGACTTAGATAAGGTTATATATATTAATAATAAACAACTTGGGGTTCGTTTGGCTGCTTATAGTAAGTTTATTAACCTTATAGTATAAGAACACAAGAAGACACGGTAAAAGTAAAATTATTTAACTTAATGTTAAATCTAAATGATAAGGTTAAAATAGGAACCTAAACTTGTCTAAATTATATTGGATGAGAGGATTTCGACCCATCCCCACCTTAGCTTCGAAATAAATCAATTTGGAGCTATTTAAAACCAAATTTGACTTTATAATAAAATAATAGTTTTAGTTATTCCAAAGGTGCCCCTCTCCTCCCTTATAAAAGGGCACCTCCTCCCCCTCTTCCTCACACCACTTTGAGCCTTCAAGCTCGGCCCAAACCTGCCAATTTCTCCTCTCCACTTCCCTAGAAACATACTATAGGTTCTGGTCTTCTTCAAAGACCTATTTTAGTGCCCTAAATGGAGGTCTCAAAGAAGCACTTTAAAGAAGAGGTAATGTCTGTTACCGATTCTTTGATCTTTATTTCTTCTTCCACTTCTTCTTATTTAGTTGTTTCATTATGAAGTAATAACATCAGTATCACTCATATACTTATATGTTATTATAATTATGAAACAACCCTATTTCACCATCTATCCATCCTACGGAAAAAGAAATCACCGCGCGTGCGTACGTACGAAATACCGTCTCCACGCCGTGGTGTAATCTATTTTCCACCACCACCTTACTTGGATGGGTATAATGGTGTAAATAATGACTATATATGACTATTATAAAGTGATATTGATTCTGAAATAGTATACATACACTCCAATACAATTCCACGATCATAGGAACGATATCATCACTCCTGCGTACATACGGAATACCGTCTCCACGATGTGATGCGACTAGTTCTACATGATCTTCATTGCATAATGATTATATAAATGAATTGAATGAATGAATATGATATATATTACACTAATACCATTCTGGAAATTAGGTATCTATAACCTAAAGAGAAGAATAAGAAATTTATTCGACAAAACACGCATAAGAACAAAAAGTAATAAACACCCGAATAACAAGTAGTAATGAAATATTACTAATAAGAAGCTAAAAATATGACCATATATGATATCATAACAATAATTATGATTCTGGAATAAGTCAATAACATTATTTAAATCATTATACAGGAGGTTCGGACACTTACGAAGCAAATCGGACCTAAGGTAAGGGAAAATATCACAATCTCATTTTTATCCGAGATTGTTTATACTTTGGTATTTACTGAGGTGTATTTTATCATCCAAATCCATGTTTCATCAATATGTAATATTATTTCCATCCACCTACAATTGTTTAAACCCAATTTTTACCCTTCGGTGAGTTTTTAGTAAAAGATATGAAAGGAATCTTTTTTCGTTTTTCGTACGAGGTACTTTTTGACTTTTCCGACAAAAGTATGAGAAGAATGTTTTTTTAACTTATAAGGAATGAATGGATTTTTAAAACATTATTTCCAAGAATCTTCCTTTACAAGTTTTCAAGCTTATTTTTAATCAACTTCTTTTAGATTAAAATTGTATGACATGTTAAGAAAGGAAAAGTGTTTTTGAAGTAGAAATGATATTTTCCTCAAGAATGGAGTTCAAGTGTTTTATCAAAATTATTTTCCATATAAGATAATAAAGGGTTCTGTTTCTATCCCTATTATTACATTGATTTGATTATCTTGTGATGGAATTATTTTTATGAATTCCTTTATCTTATATGAATTGTTTTATGATTTCATGATGTTTAATAATCCCATTTTTATTACATGTGTTATGCTATGATGTATGGTTTATGATTTTGTGGCACACATAAGAATGGTATCATTATGAGATGGGTGGGACCTATATCTCCCTCCAATGCATTGGGTAAAGATTTTATATCTCATGAGATAGACATGGATGGAACGACAGGTTAAACCGGTTCAGTAAAACAGGACTGAAACGAGGAGTGAACTCGGTTCAGAAATGGACTTTGTACACTAAGATAGTCTTGGCAATGAGTCTTGACTAATAAGAAATGATTATCTATGATTATGTGTGTATGCCACAAAGTTTCATGTTTTAATTTATGATTATTGGGATTTCATTTCACTACTATGATTTATCCCATGTTATGAAATTATGCTCTCTTTTGCAGGTTAAGATTTCCAAAATGTTATGTTATTATGAATATGATGTGATTGATACTTCTTTTGTTTACCCTTACTGAGCATTTGAGCTAACCCTTTTGTATGTTTTATTTCCCCAGGTCAGGAAGAAGCTTATTAAGTAAGATATGCCAAAAGGGACTATAGATATGATGAAATAAATGGGAGACAGTGTAGACGCTTTATGAACCAGTTGTTTATGTTTCCCAGTTTCTAAAGACACTATACCTATACGGTCCTTTCATGGTTTTGTTATATGTTGTAATAAGTATGCTTAAATTTTGAATTAATAACAATGTATGTAAAGTATGGGTCATTATAGTGTGTGTGGCCCGGGCACAGCCAGCACACGGCTTCGAGACGGATCAGAGTACATGGTGTGTACTCAGAAAGTACATGGTGTGTACTTTGAAAATTTCCAGAAAAATAATTTTTATTAAAAAATCCAGAAAAAGGAAAAACATACCTGAACAAAGATCCGGGTTCTTACAAACTCCCCCCCTTAAAGAAATTCGTCCCCGAATTTCCCTAACAGGGAGTAGAAGAGGAATCCTCGAACAGTTCCAGCCACTATGATCGTACATCGACCTCCCTTTCCCAGGTCTCGTCCTGTACTCGCCCGTGCTGCCATAGCACTCGTACCAGAGGAACAGACCGCCCACAAAGAACCTTTGTACTGCGATCGACAATCCGGATAGGATGCTCCTCAAATGACGCATCCACTTCAAGTTCAACCTCCTCAGGCTGAAAGGCATGAGATGGGTCTGAAAAGTAACATCGGAGCTGAGAGACGTGGAAGACTTCGTGCATGGCCCGATACCTTTGAGGTAACTGCAACTGATAGGCGACCGACCCCACTCTCTCCAAGACATCAAATGGCCTGACTTACCACGGTGAAAGCTTACCCTGTCTCCGAATCCTCTTGTGTCCCAACCTTGGTGCTACACACAGGAAAACCTGATCTCTGACCTCAAACTCCAGAGGTCGTCTCCACTGATCAACATAAGACTTCTGTCGAGACTGTGCCGTAGACATCTTCTTCCAAATCAGCTCTATCTATTCTGAGGTCTCCTGAACGAGATGAGGTCCCAACAAAGCTTCCTCTCCTGCCTCCAACTAGCATAAGGGTGATCGGCATGGCCTACCGTACAAAGCCTCGTATGGTGCCATCTGAATGGTTACCTGGAAACTGTTGTTGTAGGAGAACTCCACCAGAGGGATATGCTTCTCCCAAGAACCGCCAAAGTCTAGGATACAAGATCGGAGCATATCCTCAAGCACCTGGATCGTACGATCAGACTGGCCATCAGTCTGGGGGTGGTATGCTGTACTCAAAAGTACCTCTGTACCCAAGGCCTTCTGAAGTCCCTGACAGAACTGAGAGGTAAAGCGCGCATCCTTGTCTGAAACAATGGAGTGTGGAACTCCATGTAGATGAACGATATCTCAAATATAAAGTCGCCCAAGATCATCAACACTGAAGGTCTCCTTAATTGGAAAGAAGTGCACAACCTTTGTAAGCCTGTCGACGACAACCCAAACAACATCATTCCCTCGAGGTGTCCTCGGCAACCCAGTCATGAAGTCCATCGCGACATCGTTCCACTTCCACTCCGGAATGGGTAACTGCTGTAAAAGTCCAGCTGGTCGTCGATGCTCTGCCTTCACCTGCTGATAAGTAGAACATATCATGACGAAACTAACAACATCCTTCTTCATACCTGGCCACCAGTACTGGAGATGAAGATCCCGATACATCTTGGTGATGCTGGGATGAACTGCCCAAACTGAGGAGTGAAAATCCCGCATCAGATCCTCGTGTATATCTGCTGGCACCCATACACGTCCCTGGAAACACAATATCTCATCCTCGCCCACTGCCCATCCGGGAATAGGGTCCTCTCCCGACACACTCTCCCGCAGGACTAAGCCTTGAGAGTCTGATAGCTACCTCATCCGTACCCGATCAAGAAGTGCAGAGGTAACAACTACAGAAGAGAGGAAAGTCTGTCCCTGTCTGTCATGCACCTCCAGATACATCTCAGAGAACAGAGCCATCAGCTACCACTCACTGCTGGCCTCCTGAACTGCCTGAATATGAGTTCTCCTACTCAACGTATCTGCCACTGTGTTGCCTTTCCCTAGTGTATAGGCAAGCTCGAAATCAAAATACTGAAGGTACTCAACCCACCTACGCTGTCTCAGGTTCAGATCCCGCTGAGTGAAAAATACTTGAGACTCTTGTGGTCAGTGAAGACCACAAAGTGCTCTCCCAGCAGATAGTGTCTCCAACAGCATAAGGCATGAAAAACAGCTGCCAACTCTAGATCGTGCGTAGGGTAGTTCCTCTCATGTGGTCTCAACTGTCGAGACCCGTACGCAACGACTCCATCCCCCTACATAAGCACAAATCCCAGCCTGATACCTGAAGCATCACAGTAAACAGTGTAGTTCTTTCCTGGCTCCGGCAAGACTATAATCGGTGTTGACGTCAACCTCCCTTTTATCTCCTGAAAGGCTAACTCACAAGAATCTGACCATAAGAACTTCGCCCCCTTCTTGGTCAGACCTGTCAAAGGTGCTTCTAGATGAGAAAAGTTCTGAATGAAGCATCTGTAGTATCCAGCCATCCTTAGGAAACTCTATACCTCAAAGACGTTCTTCGGCTGCTCCCAGGAAACTAAAGATCTCACTTTCTCTAGGTCCACTGATACTCCTGCCTTTGAGATGATGTAACCCAAGAAGTGAATCTGATCCATCCAGAAGTGGCACTTCGAGATTTTATCATAAAGCCGATGTTCTCTCAGTGTACTCCGAATGATCTCAAGATGTGTGGCATGGTCGTGTCGAGTGTGAGAGTACACCAAGATATCATCCATGAAGACCATGAAAAAGGAGTACAAGTAAGGATGGAACACTCAGTTCATCAGTGCCATGAAAACTGAAGGTGCGTTCATGAGACCGAACGACATAACTATATACTTTTATAGACCATACCTGCTCCTTAAGGCTGTCAGAGGTATATCTGATGGTCTAACACGCAACTGATGATAACCGGACCTCAAGTTGATCTTTGAGAACACCCAGGCTCCTCGAAGGTGATCGAAAAGGCCGTCAATTCTCAGAAAAGGATATTGGTTCTTGACCGTCAACTGGTTCAGCTTCTGATAATCCACACAAAGTTGAAGGATACTGTCTGCCTTCTTTGCAAACAGGACAGGCGAACCCCAAGGAGAAGTACTGGGTCAGATGAAACCCTTAGCCTGTAGCTCCTCCAACTGCTTCTTGAGCTCCTGAAACTCAGGTGTGGCCATCCTATAGGGAGTCATGGACACCGATGCTGCTCCTGGAACAATCTCAATAGATAAGTCTACCTCATACTCCAGAGGCAAACCTGAAAAGTCTTCTGGAAAGACGTCCCTGAAGCGATCCACCACTAGAGGAAAGTCCAACTATGGAGTCCTCTGATCATCCAGATAAAGACTAGCAATCTGGTCCGTCACCCCTCTTAGCCCAAGATGCTCGAGTCCTGCCCGACTCACCCGAACGTCCCACTCGCCTTTATGAAGAAAAGACCCACCCTATGGTGAAATGAAACTCACTCTACGGTGATAGCAGTCGACGACTGCCTGAAAGGGAATCAACCAATCCATTCCAAGGATGACATCATATTCTGTCATCTCTAGGACATAGAGATACCATAAGAAGCGATACCCTGCAACCTTGAGAGGGCACTCTCTACACTGGCGTACACTAGATGTACTCATCCCCAAAGGTGTGTCTAGTGTCAACGAGTCGACATAAGAAAAGATGCAGAGTCCAAGGCTCTATACAAAAACAACAGAGATAAAGCTATGCATAACACCAATATCGAAAAGGGCTGAAGATAAAACTGAGGCTACTAAAACCGTACCTCGAACAGTAGAAGGGCCGGGACCCTGCTCCCGATAAGTCTGCTCCACGATGAAAGAATAGCCTGTACCACGCCCTTGCACCCCTGGATGACCACTCTGAGCTGAACCTCCCTGCTGGTGCTGAGGAACTGGTGGCTGACCGCCACGGGCTCAACCTCCACCTCGGCCCGAACGGCCGGAAGAACTCCAGTTCCCCGACTGGTGAGAAACTGGTGTTGCTGCTCCTGAACGAGGAGTCATGCAGGAACCCCGGTCGCCAGCTGCTGGTGAGGAGACCTGGAAGAAACACTAAAGGTGACCCATCTTGCCGCAAGATCGGCACTCCACGAGGTCCCTCTAGCACTGCAGCCACATGTGACCCATCTTGACAATCATTTTGTTTCACCAAGGTCCATCCCCAAGGTGTCATTAAAAATTACCAAGGTTATTTACCAAGGTATCAGTCTAAAAAGTCATCTCTAGAGATTAAGTCTTTACCCAATGCATTGGAGCGCTATCTGGGCGCACCCTTGACATGTATTTATTATCATGTGAGCCACATATATCATCATAAATCATTTCATAAACAACCCATATAGCATAAAATAAATGGGTTTCATTTCATAATCATAACATTTTAAAAACTGCTTTAATGACATGATCATTATGTCACTTTAAACCCACGGAAAGGGAAAGAGGGTTTCATGTATGTAAATACCAGAATTTGAAATAGAAAATTTTGATATATATTTAAATACCCCTATATAAATAAGAGCTTTGAGTATTCACATAATAACATAAAATAATTTTGAGAAAAAGAGAGAGGCCTTTTGAGATGAAAATTCTGCAACATAACGACTATGTTACAAGGTTTTAGAAAACATTGAAAAGAGAGGGGACATGGGTCACCCACTCATAAATGATCCATAAAACAGTAGAGGGACATAATATGAAGGATATATAAACATGTTAATGAAATTTTAAATATGTACCATATGAAATGAAGAACATGAAAGGAAGACAAAAATAAGATTTCTCTTATGAAAATTCGGCAGCCTAACGGCGTCACTTAAACTTTAAAAAAAATGAATTGATGAGATCAAATAGGGTATATCATCATATGAACATGAAAGATCAGTATGATAGATATAGAGATCATAACCCAACATAATAAAAAGGAACTTGAAAGACTTTACATGAAAGTAGATCTTGAAAACGAGAAGGGTGAAAGAACCCCTTAGAAATTCGGCAGCCTAACGGCGCCGCTTAAACTTCAACAAAAATGAATTGATGAGATCAAATAGGGTATCTCATCATATGAACATAAAAGATCAGTATGATATATTTAGAGATCATACCACGAAATAATAAAAAGTAACTTTCAAGACTTGACATGGAATTAGAACTTTGAAAAGGGAGAAAGGTGAAAGAACCACTTAAAAATTCGGCAGCCTAACGGCATCACTTAAACTTCAAAAAAAATGAATTGAAGAGATCAAATAGGGTCTCTCATCATATGAACATGAAAGATCAGTATGATAGATATAAAGATCATACCCCAACATAATAAAAAGAAACTTGAAAGACTTGACATGAAAGTAGATCTTGAAAACGAGAAGGGTGAAAGAACCCCTTAGAAATTCGGCAGCCTAACGACGCCACTTAAACTTCAAAAAAAATGAATTGATGAGATCAAATAGGGTCTCTCATCATATGAAAATAAAAGATCAGTATGATATATTTAGAGATCATACCCCAACATAATAAAAAGTAACTTGCAAGACTTGACATGGAATTAGAACTTTGAAAAGGGAGAAAGGTGAAAGAACCACTTAAAAATTCGGCAGCCTAACGACGTCACTTAAACTTCAAAAAAATGAATTGACGAGATCAAATAGGGTCTATCATCATATGAAAATGAAAGATCAGTATGATATATATAAAGGTAATACCCCAAAATAATAAAAAGGAACTTGAAATACTTGACATGAAAGTAGATCTTGAAAACGAGAAGGGTGAAAGAACCCCTTAGAAATTCGGCAGCCTAACAGCGCCACTTAAAACATCATAAAACGAAATAATGAGAGTAAGAGGGGATATCTAATTATATGAAAATGAAAAGGGAAGCAAGAGGAGTATAAAATAACATCCTTTAACATAAGAACACGGAGCATAAAAGAAATTACATAAAAGAGATTTCTTGAAAAGAAAGAGAGAGGTCGGATCCCTTACCTTAAAACGTAACTCTTAAAACTCAATGGTTTGGACCTTGAGGGCTTGGGGGAACCTTGGGAGGACTCCTTAGGAGGTAAGGAGACCAGAAATTCGTTGGGGAGAGTTGGGAGCGAAAACTAAAGGAGGAAAGGGTGGGTATTTATAGGGAAAGTGAGGGGACAAGGCATTAATGGCCAAGGGACACCTCACAAGTGCTTTTCTCAAAACCATGTGCTCTCCCATGTCATTTACCATGGAGTTAGGCCACATGGGGACCCCAATACAATAATTCATCACCTTTGGCTGGCCAACCCTTAAAATATCTCATGACATCATCATGACACAATTATGATGTCATTAAACATACCGAAACCCTAAAACTGCATTTTTACTATTCATTGAAAAAATTCATCTTTCTCAGAAAAATCCCAAAATTTCACCTTAACCAAATATCGATGCTCTAATTACATTTATGAACTCCATTTTTAAAAATAATTTTCTAAATATTTTTAATTTAGTTTTTAAATAAAAACACTATTCATCGAGAATTCATTTTTTTTAGAAAAATCCCCAAAAATTACCATAACATAATATCGATGCTATGAGTTCAAAAATAAATTCCATTTTATAAAAATAATTTTCTAATTATTTTTAGTTAAATTTTTAATCAAAAAACACTATTCACCCTAAAAAACTAATACTTGACTAATAATTTATGAAACTGTTATTTACCCATTTTATTGAATCTCATTACTTAATCAAGGTGTCTAAATTATATTAAAACATTCTTTAAGTGAGATTACTAATTCATTTGGACACATTACTAATGCTAATCATAAAATCACTATTCATAATTTACTATTCATAAAAAATTAAGTTGATCTTATTAGACTCTAAATTTCGTACTGAACATAATTGTAGAAGACCATTTTTTAAAAATCATTACACATTTTTATTTATTTAAGGTTTACATAAAAATTTTTAAAATATCCTTTCTCTAAAATTCATCAAAAATATGCATACTATATTTATCCGGACATTTGAAAATGCATAAACTTCATCATAAGAAGAAATCAAAATTTTTATTTAAAACAAAGGGTTACACAAGGCAGTTACGGTCTCCTTACATAACCCCTTATCACACCAGCATAGGACCTAAGTGTAAGGTGTGCTAAGGTGAATCTGAGGGAGGCTCGACCAACACCGCACGAGTAGTAATTTCTATCAATTTGAACTTCTCGCAAAGGCGATTCTGTTCTAGCTTCACACGATGAAGTTCAGCTTGGGTTTGGTCCAGAGCAAAGCCCAATGGTGCTACCTCCTTCCCAAGTTCTGTTAGATGGGCTTCGATCGGTCCAAGACTACTGGGTGAGGCCATAGAATCTTCTTTCTATATTAATTAACCAAGATTACTTGTATTTAGAGACAATAATCAAAACGTTTAGTTCCCAGTGGTCATATTAACCAATGGTCATATAACAGTCAAAACCCAACGGTCTCATTTTAATTATACTCATGTTATCAAATGAAACAGTTTTTTGAGTATCAAAAATAAAATAACACACAAAATTAGGAAACAAGATTTATTCAAAATTTCGGGTCGTTACAATCTTCCCCCCTTAAGAAATTGCGTCCTCGCAATTTTTTTTTAAAATTGGGTTTTGAAATTTCATTGAAAGTCCCACATCGGAAAAGGAGCCAGAAAAACTATTACTTTAAAAGAAAGAAAGGTAAGTACAAAGGTCACCCGAGTTAACCCATACTAGGATTCCATGGAGGAAAACATGGATATGGAAGAAAAAACAAAGGGTCAAGTTCTGGGGGAGATTGATAGAAAACATGATGAGGAGAAAGTTAACCATAATAAAATCCCAAACTTATGATGTGTGTAAATAGTCTTTGATTACCTAATAGGAAACTTAAACCAACAACGTTTTTGTTTTACGTTCCTTTTCATAATTTTGATGAATTCATTTACTACATAGAACAAAAACATAAGAAAATATACCTACATTCAAGTAGAGTTTCATCCTTTAATAAGTCTCTACCAAAACTAATATTTTCTCCAAATGATGAGAATTCAAAAACACTTGGTCTCATCAAAACACAAGAATGATCTTCTAGAGAATCACGTATTCCACAAAAGAAAAAATATCTATCTTTAAACATTACTCCCAAAAATAGAAAGGGTAAGATAAAACAAATCTTCAAAAAGAAAGAATCCCATAGGAATGGAAACTACTTTTAAATCTTCAAAGTTCCATGGTACTACCCAAAGTTCATCATAGACCATTTCATGAATAACGGTCCTTAAAATTCCTCAAAATAAACCAAACTAAGATTGAAACCCAAATACAAGGACTTGATAACATAGAATTCCAAAATAAACTTCATTGTTCATCTCCAAACAACATCAACCAATCCTAAGATCTTATAAAAAAAGTAGCTAACCTAAACATATTTTACCCAAGATAGGTTAATCATTCCCATAAGTAACCTAAATTACTATAAGTCCACCTTAAATTCATCGATTCTTCAAAATATAAGTCAACCTTACTTCTCAATGAAAATACCGTAGTAATATATTTACCTCGATCATATAGGGTCCCCAAAATAGTGAACATCTTCCAAAATAATAATCATCTTTTAATACCCTAATCATCTCTGTCATATTAATACGACAATCGTCGCATTTCCTATCACATTTGTTGTTGGGACATGTTCTTCCATTTCTCACCATTAACTAATAATAGAAAGTATAATTAGGGGCTTAAATACTTAGCCAATAATCATGAAAAGGAACTTAAAACATATAAGGATAACTTGTAGAAGAAAATTATACCCTAAATTTTGATCCCCTAGGTCCCCATCTAGGTTATCCATGATCATATATTCTTATGTGAATCTTTATTTTATTTTATCTTTGTTCCTTTAACAATGGTTCATACTAAGCTTATGAATTTACCAAAGCATATCCCCTAGGAGTGTTGTAACCAAGAGTGCAGCAATGCCCGTTGTCGTGTACCAGTTCCCGTTTGAGTCTAGCTCAAAGCGGTGTTTTCGGGTTTTACCCCTATGTACATCTGTGCGAGAGCCACCTCTACTTGCTTGTATCCAGACATGGATGTATTTGCTTGGCAACCCATTACTCAATACTCACCAAAATAACATGAAGATTCCCTATATATAAACTTTTCTATAGGATTATTCCTAAATTTTTCATATCCTAATTTCAAAAAATAACTAAACAATACTTTGACACAAACTATAACATCCCACCTTTTTATCACATAAACTTTCATTACATTTTACAAAACTGAGGATCTTTAAGGTTTAGTGTCTTGGAAACCAGGAACTTAAAACATGAAAACATAAAACATTCTTCTTAAACACTTGAAAGGCTTCCCCTCATGTTCATCCTAGGTTCATTACTGCATCTCAGAACCTGGGGACATACATCAAAAGAAAGGGTGAGTAGAAGGCCCAGTAAAGGAAACAAGAGAAACAATTTACATGTGAACTTGAGATACTTCAATAAGGTCATGAAAAGAACTTTAAGGCATGAGAAAAAAATCATGAGGCATATCATAATAAAAATAACATTTTTCATAACTTTAAGATGTGGATGCAACATTTAATATTGACAATCATTTCGTTTCACCAAGGTCCATCCCCAAGGTGTCATTAAAAATTACCAAGGTTATTCACCAAGGTATCAGTCTAAAAAGTCATCTCTAGAGATTAAGTCTTTACCCAATGCATTGGAGCGCTATATGGGCGTACCCTTGACATGTATTTATTATCATGTGAGCCACATATATCATCATAAATAATTTCATAAACAACCCGTATAGCATAAAATAAATGGGTTTCATTTCATAATCATAACGTTTTAAAAACTACTTTAATGACATGATCATTATGTCACTTTAAACCCACGAAAAGGGAAAGCGGGTTTCATGTATGTAAATACCAGAATTTAAAATAGAACATTTTTATATATATGTAAATACCCCTATATAAATAAGAGCTTTGGGTATTCACATAATAACATAAAATAATTTTTAGAAAAAGAGAGAGGCCTTTTGAGACGAAAATTCTGCAGCATAACGGCTATGTTACAAGGTTTTAGAAAACATTGAAAAGAGAGGGGACATGGGTCACCCACTCATAAATGATCCATAAAATAGTAGAGGGACAGGATATTAAGGATATATGAACATGGTAATGAAATTTTAAAGATGTACCATATGAAATGAAGAACATGAAAGGAAGAAAAAAATAAGATTTCTCTTATGAAAATTCGACAGCCTAACGACGTCACTTAAACTTCAAAAAAAATGAATTGATGAGATCAAATAGGGTATCTCATCATATGAACATGAAATATCAGTATGATAGATATATAGATCATACCCCAACATAATAAAAAGGAACTTGAAAGACTTGACATGAAAGTAGATCTTGAAAACGAGAAGGGTGAAAGAACCCCTTAGAAATTCGACAGCCTAACGACGCCACTTAAACTTCAACAAAAATGAATTGATGAGATCAAATAGGGTCTCTCATCATATGAACATAAAAGATAAGTATGATAGATTTATATATCATACCCCAACATAATAAAAAGTAACTTTCAAGACTTGACATGGAATTAGAACTTTGAAAAGGGAGAAAGGTGAAAGAACCACTTAAAAATTCGGCAGCCTAACAGCATCACTTAAACTTCAAAAAAAAAATGAATTGACGAGATCAAATAGGGTATCTCATCATATGAACATGAAAGATCAGTATGATAGATATAAAGATCATACCCCAACATAATAAAAAGGAACTTGAAAGACTTGACATGAAAGTAGATCTTGAAAACGAGAAGGGTGAAAGAACCCCTTAGAAATTCGACAGCCTAACGACGCCACTTAAACTTCAACAAAAATGAATTAATGAGATCAAATAGGGTATCTCATCATATGAACATAAAATATCAGTATGATAGATTTAGATATCATACCCCAACATAATAAAAAGTAACTTTCAATACTTGACATGGAATTAGAACTTTGAAAAGGGAGAAAGGTGAAAGAACCACTTAAAAATTCGGCAGCCTAACGGCGTCACTTAAACTTCAAAAAAATGAATTGACGAGATCAAATAGGGTCTCTAATCATATGAACATGAAAGATAAGTATAATAGATATAAAGTTCATACCCCAACATAATAAAAAGGAACTTGAAATACTTGACATAAAAGTAGATCTTGAAAACGAGAAGGGTGAAAGAACCCCTTAGAAATTCGGCAGCCTAACGGCGCCACTTAAAACATCATAAAACGAAATAATGAGAGTAAGAGGGGATCTCTAATTATTTTAACATGAAAAGGGAAGTAAGAGGAGTATAAAATAACATTATTTAACATAAGAACATGGATCATAAAAGAAATTACATAAAAGATATTTCTTGAAAAGAAAGAGAGAGGTCAGATCCCTTACCTTAAAATGTAACTCTTAAAACTTAAAGGTTTGGACCTTGAGGGCTTGGGGGAACCTTGGGAGGACTCCTTGGGAGGTAAGGAGACCAGAAATTCGTTGGGGAGAGTTGATAGTGAAAACTAAAGGAGGAAAGGGTTGGTATTTATAGTGAAAGTGAGGGGACAAGGCATTAATGGCCAAGGGACACCTCACAAGTGCTTTTCTCAAAACCATGTGCTCTCCCATGGCATTTACCATGGGGTTAGGCCACATGGGGCCCCCAATACAATAATTCATCACCTTTGGCCAGCCAACTCTTAAAATATCTCATGAAATCATCATGATGCAGTTATGATGTTATTAAACATACCGAAACCCTAAAACTGCATTTTTACTATTCACTGAAAAAATTTATCTTTCTCAGAAAAATCCCAAAATTTCACCTTAACCAAATATCTATGCTCTAATTACATTTATGAACTCCATTTTATAAAAATAATTTTCTAAATATTTTTAATTTAATTTTTAAATAAAAACACTATTCATTGAGAATTCATTTTTTTCAGAAAAATCCCCAAAAATTACCATAACATAATATCGATGCTCTGAGTTCAAAAATAAAGTCCATTTTATAAAAATAATTTTCTAATTATTTTTAATTAAATTTTTAATTAAAAAACACTATTCACTCGAAAAAACTAATACTTGACTAATAATTTATGAAACCATTATTTACCCATTTTATTGAATCTCATTACTTAATCAAGATGTCTAAATTATATTAAAACATTATTTAAGTGAGATTACTAATTCATTTGGACACATTACTAATCCTAATCATAAAATCACTATTCATCAAAAATTAAGTTGATCTTATTAGACTCTAAATTTCGTACTGAACATAATTTTAGAAGACCATTTTTTGAAAATCATTACACATTTTTATTTATTTAAGGTTTACATAAACATTTTTAAAATATCCTTTCTCTAAAATTCATCAAAAATATGCATACTATATTTATCCGGACATTTGAAAATGCATAAACTTCATCATAAGAAGAAATCAAAATTTTTGTTTAAAGCAAAGGGTTACACAAGGTAGTTACAGTCTCCTTACATACCAAGTGTAAGGTGTGCTAAGGTGAGAGAATCTGAGGGAGACTCGGCCAACATCACACGAGTAGTAATTTCTATCAGTTTGAACTTCTCGCAAAGGCGATTCCGTTCTAGCTTCACAGGATGAAGTTTGGCTTGGTTTTGGTCCAGAGCAAAGCCCAATGGTGCTACCTCCTTCCCAAGTTCTGTTAGATGGGCTTCGATCGGTCCAAGACTACTGGGTGAGGCCATCGAATCTTCTTTCTATATTAATTAACCAAGATTACTTGTATTTAGAGACAATAATCAAAACGTTTAGTTCCCAGTGGTCATATTGACCAATGGTCATATAACAGTCAAAACCCAACAGTCTCATTTTAATTATACTCATGTTATCAAATGAAATAGTTTTTTGAGTATCAAAAATAAAATAACACACAAAATTAGGAAACAATATTTATTCAAAATTTCGGGTCGTTACACTGGAAATCCTCCCAAACCATATCCTACTGCTGACCTATCTGTGAGATCACGTCCCACCACCTCTTGGCGGAGTCTCGGAGCATGTAGGTGGCGAGCTTGACCCGCCTCTCTGGAGGTGTCTCCAGATGCTCGAAGATAGTCAGAATGGCTTCCAGCCATGACTCTGTAGCCTGAGGTCCTCCTTCCCCCGAGAACGTGGGAGGATGCTGCTACTGAAAAACCCACATCAAATCTGCCATAGACGTGGCAGGAGGCAGCGCTCCCTAAAAGGCCTTCACCATCCTCATGAAACATTCCCTGAACCGCGCATCAGCACCTGCAACTGGTATAACAGCCGGTGCCAAGGCTGGCCCGACTGGAGGATCAGCAGGAAGTCCCTGATCAGCCCTATATAGCGTCTGATCACTGCCCGACGACAGACGTACGACCAGAGGGTGTCTCGGAGGCATAGCTCTAAAAGATCAAAATCACACCTTAGATCAGAAAAACAAGGGCAGAGAACACAAGAGTACAGAATGGAAACAGGGGAAGAAAAACACACAAGTTACAAAACCTGACTACACAACGTGTATAAAACTACATGGCGTGTCTTCTTAACCCACTGACATGGGCGTGCACTCCTGCCCTACAAGTCATGTACACTTCAAACTACACGGCATGTTGAACCCACACACGACGTGTACTTGAAAAATGTTCCCCTGCCCGAGTCTCCTTACACGGCTAACCCACACAGTCCGACTTAACCCGAGACTACACAGCGTGTTCTTAACACACATGGCATGTACTAGAAAAGGCTACGATGGCCCATGTTTGTGAAACACACGGCCGTCTACATGGCTGAACCTTACACGGCGTGCTCCGAATAAACATGGCATGCATAGGCAAGGTGACCCCGTCCCGTGTTGTTCGTGACATGGCCGGGTACCTGGACAAGACTACACGGCGTGTTCCGAACAAAAACAACATGTGGAAAAGAAGGTAACGCCGACCCGTGTTTTTCGTGACATGGCCGGGTACCTGGAAAAAACTACACAGCGTGTTCCCTAAGGACACGACGTGTTCTACCCGAGCTTCCCTGGCCCGTGTTTGTTAGTGACATGGCCGGGTACACAGCTCCGAACTTACACGGTGTGTACCAATCGTACACGGCGTGTTCCCAAAGTTACTCCCACAACACCGTGTTCTGCTCACACGGCCAGTGACACGGTTTGAAAACTACACGGCGTGTATCCAAAAAGTACACGCCGTGTATTCTGGGTTTTTCTGGGCAGTAGCTCAGAAACTGCTCAGACTCCCAGAAACACTAAAATAAGGGAAAGAGGTGCCAAATTTCGATTCGTGAGGGCCCATACTCCCCATGAATCAAATCTCATCATCTCCTGTAGTCACATACAAGGGAAAACAACAGCTCTCTAATATAACATCAGAGATTCTATCAAGCACCTATCACAACAACATGCATTATCTACACAAGGCCTATCACAACAACATGCAATCGCTAATGCACCCTAGATGGCATGGAAATAATGCATGGCATGTGATTTATAAAAGAGCCTACATGATGCATGAGATGGCATACCCTCATCTCATCGGGTTACGACAGAAATAGAACCGAAATATCAAAACAATAACTGCACAAGTCATGCGAATCACTCTAGGTGAAAACATATCAACCATAAAACTCAAAACCAGCAAACTGCAATTAATGAGGTAGTATGACCTTTCAATGTACACGGGTTAGCTACTCCCGAGTACAACTTAATACCAAGTACCAAATCCATCCTATCCCTGGATAAAGTCTCCAAACAGTAAAGCAAGAGAAAAGAACTCCTTTGATACCACTTTGTAACGACCCGAATCCGGAGCCCCTCCACTGGTGCCCCGTACCCAGTTCTCCACATAACCTCAAGCGTGTTTCCACGAATGCTAGAGGCTGCTGACTAGCAGCGAGGGCCTTGGTGAGTCGGTGGAGAAACTATGCCCTCATTCGGTAAGGTATATATCAGAAAAACAACAGTCAACAGCGGAAGCAGTAACAACATGCATAGCAGTAGGAACCAACAGCGGAAGCAATGAATATATATAGCAATGATGACAATGATGAAGCAGGTACAAGTATCTATGGAAATAAGCAAACACAACAACGTACTGGAATACAACTGAAAACAAGTTCAAAAGAAAAACAAAATAAATTCCTCAGCATCGCGAGCCCCGGCTCGGTCCCATGCTCTCCAGCTCTAGTGCAATCAAGAACCTGAAGTAGATGGGCACTTGCACTTATCTATACCTGCAGCAACATAGTCTGCTTGGGCCCAAAAGCATGGCCCAAACAGGGTGTGAGATACAATCCCAGTAGGAAATCACCCAAATATTTGTGCCTAATAGTCAATGAATACAAGGCAAGTAATAAAACAAGAAGCAGTAAATAGGAAAGCACAAACAGCTACAATCCATAGTTCTAACAAATAAAGTACACAAGTAAGCAGCCAAAAACAAGAAGAAAACAGGTAACCCTCTGGGTAGCTCTCACAGCCTAACCCCTATGGTTCAACCTATAAGTACCAGCAACCCTCTAGGAGGCACACACAGTCTCACCCCTCAGGTTCAGCTCTGAAAAAGATAGACTCTCTGGGGAAGCACTCACCGTCAATTCCCCCTATAGTCTTGTATCATGCTAAAGGCTCTCTGGGGAAGCACTAAACGTCTATTCCCCTTGTGGCCCGCGTCGAGGAACTACAGACTCTCTGAAGAATCACTCAACATCAATTCCCCCTGTGGTCTCGTATCGTAATTAAAAGACACTCTGGAGAAGCCCTTCCATCAATTCTCCCTTTGGTCTACTACCCTAGGTTCTCACAGTCCTGAGTGAAACTAAACATGCTCAGCATGCGTACATCGTCCAAGTAAACCTCAAGAACTACTTGTCTATCAACTAAGGCTCCATAGTATAACAAGGTAGCAGTTTCACAATCCTACATCTAGGCATGGAAACTAGCGAAACGTATGATAAGAAAAACAAGAATAGTAGAAATCCAAGGTACAGTAAAGCTACCATAATCACAGGCAAAACATCTACTCTAGAAATCAAGCAAAGCAGACAATACAATAAGGGAAAAACAGGAACACGCAATACCCCATTCAAGGGTATTGGTAGAATTTTCACAAAATATTCATCAACTTTCTACAGAAAGGCATAAACCACCTACCTCGATCCTAGGTGATTGATATACATGAACCACGATGACAGATTCCCCTTGGAACGATGTAGATCTGAGAAAACGCACAAAAATCGCAACCTACGATAACTTGGAAACCAGGAGGAATCAAGAAACGAGACTCAAGCAGAAGGGAGAGCTCACCACTGCGATTCCAACGCAATTGACCGAGCTCAAATCAGAGAACGAATGAAGAGGCAGGAGCTCGTCAAAGGTCCAGCCGTATGGTCGCTCTCGGGCGGACTAAATCTAGAGAAGAAGATGAAAACGGGGGTTAGGCGCGTCCCCAGTCCGTTTAGTGAAAAAAAGTACACGACGTGTACTTTTAGAGTACACAGCGTGTACTGGGTCCCTTCTGTACTCCGCCAAAATCAGCCTCCACGTCACCCCTACACACCGTGTGTGTGGCCTGGGCATGGCCAACACACAGCTTCGAGCCGGATCAGAGTACACAGAGTGTACTCAGAAAGTACACGGCGTGTACTTTGAAAATTTCCAGAGAAATCATTTTTCTTAAAAACTCTAGAAAAAGGAAAAACATACCTAAACGAAGATCCGGGTTCTTACATGAATGCCTTAAGACAAAAACGCTCTAAAGATTACAATGGAGCGCATGAGTAACAATATGTTACAAAATATTCAAATTAAATTAAGACTTTAAGTTGTGAAAAAACTTTCTCCTCCTTTTATGTAACTTCTATTTATAGTAATTTCTCTAATAGTCATATTCTCATATCTCAGAGGTAGTGGCAACAACCTAGAATGAACCCTTCTTTCACTTGGAAGTTTATGAACAACTTCTTCTTCCAATGGTCGTCATGTTTATACACCACTACAAAGTATTAGGATTCCATATGATAGAATAATGATTGTTTTTTAATAGAATGATATTTCTTTGTTCGATGGATTTAATAAATGTTCATCTGGAAAGAATGTCTGCATCTATTAGATGAGGTTTGTTCGATGGTCTTGGTATAACTTCATCTGATGGATTTTTTTAAATTTTAACTTCTAAACTTTTATAAATCTTTATCTATTGAAATAAGTAATCATACATATGTTGTAAAATATACATGTTAATCTGATTTCTAAGAAGAATCCCATACGATGAACAATGTTTCTATGTCTGATAAAGTATATTTTCTACAAGAACATACTTAGAATTAGGGAATTATAAAAGTTAGTAAAATATAAAATTTTTAGTTTGTGGTTTGTGATTTTCAAAACTAATATATAAAGTGTTATAAATAAACTTTTAACTCAATAACACCCCCTTGAAAAGTACAAATCCCAACTTTTAAAGAGAAAAAAAATCAAAAACTTAATACTCCCCTCGTCTTGTAAGATTTCCCTTTTTTTACCTTTTACTTTTATGTTTATTTCTCCCCCTTTTTTTTATAATTTAAAAACTTCCTTCCAATATTTTCTTCAAAAGATTTAGATTTTATATCAAAAAATTTCTAAAACTTTTACCCCTTTGATTTTCAAAAAGAAAAATATAGGAGGTAGAAAGTGTACCTGAAATGTTAGAGAAATAAATTCTACACCAAACAATATATATAGACATTAAAATATTTAATAAAGACATTCATAAAAAAATATAAGAAAAATATTTAACCAAATGAATTGGAAAACATTTATCCATGAAATATATGTGGAAGAACATATGAAATATACATTCAAAAAAATTTAGTTTGAGTTATTAAAAAAATTTCAAGAGTTCAGAGAAAATATCAACATTTCTTTATGATTTTCTTAATGATTATATTAAACCTTTTAAAATCTTCTTGATATTTCTATATCTTTTTAAAAAATTCCTTTATCCTTGACATATTTTCTTTTAAATATTGAACTTTAATAACTTCACTATGGTTCTATTTTAAAACAAAAACTTGTTTCTTTAGATTTAAAAATTCTTCCTCCAAAGATCGGACTTTGCTACTTTATCCTTGGTTTTCATCTTGAACAAGTGCTATTATATTCTGCCTCACAACTTCATATTTCAATTATTCAATCAAATTTCCTTGTCTTTTAACTTCATCATCTTGGTTCATGACAAGGAACTTCAGATTATCTACAACCCTTGAGGTCTCACATACTTTATCATTCATTTTTCTTGTAAACTTTGTAACTAATTTTGTTGAAGTGTGAATTCCATCTATCTGTTCATCATAAAATTTCACATAACCTTTAGAATTATTAATCCATTGAATAATATGACAAACCCTCCTTTAATATGATTGATATTTGACTTTTAAATCTTTGAATTCTGCTTCATCTTGAATAACTAGTTCAATAAATTGTTTTAAGGAACTTGAATTTTGCAACACATCAATATTTATTTGTAAATATTTTCATCTAGATTGTATGTTAGAAAAACTTTGCATCATTCAATACAAAAGATGGATTATTTCATTGAGCTAATTAATTTTCATCTCTATATGCTTTATAGCATTATTTTTATGAGAATTTAGAGAATATAAAGTCACACTAGGTATTGCAGGCCCTAGTGGCCTAGATTGACCTGTTCCTTAACCATCATCATCATAATAATCAGAAACTTCCATAAAATCAACATTTTCATCAAAATAATAATCATATGGATGTTTGTATGATGTTTGAGCCTTGGATTTTTGAATTTTTTCTTTTGATGATTCTTTTTCTTCTGGATATCTTAAAGAAACATTCTTCATGAATTTAATAGATATATTAGTTGGAATAAGCTTTAGAGTTGATCAACTATCTCAAAATTATCCTTTAATATTTTCTTTCTAGGGATAAGAGTTAGCTCTTTTGGCTGTGAAGATTGATTAGTTCATTCTTTTACTTTTCCAACTGATTTTTGAACTTTATCTTATACATATTTAGAAAGATATTTTTCAAAAACAACTTCCTTGATTTTTATTTTGTCGACTGTAAAATGTTTTATTGAAATTGTACCTGATTTCTCTTATGGATGTTAAAAAAAGGCTTTTTTAATAATCAGACACATAACCATTTCCATTTGTTACAATTTCAATATTTGATTTCATTATACCCATTCCTTTCTTTAAATATCTTGTATTTTTTTTATTTTTTTTCTCAGTTTGTCTCTTCTTCCTTTATTCTTCTAAAAGATTATTTTATGTTTTCTCTATAAGAGCCAAGGTATCAACCTTATATAATCCAAAGGATGGATCATTCGTCTTATTTTATTCCTTATTTTTCATAAACACAACAAAATATTCTTCTAATATTTACTTTTGTTTCTTCCTCGGTATTGGAGGGGAATTTTCAACTTCTTTAATTTTCTCAACTTTTTTTCTTAAGTTTCTCAACTTACATCTCAAACGAAACTATGTACAAATTTTGAATGAATTTATTCTAAGAATAATAATTGACTAAACTCATCTTATTTATGGTCTCCTCACTAATAAAGGAAATATTTCCCCTCATCATATTAGCTTTATTTTTGATATTTTGTACTTCCATGAAACTCACCATTTTTTTGATAAAAAACTAGGTAAAGAAGAATCTTTAACTTTATTTTCCCCGCTTTCACTACTTTAATTATGTTGAACATATAATTCACTAGATTGAATTTTCTCATATTACACAAGAAATCCAAAACATATATATCTTGAATTTTTAAAGTATATATGTCTTATTTTCTAGGAATGTGATAATTTTGCATCCAAATCGCCACTATTCTTACATCTAGAGAAAGATGAAAAAATTTTATATTTTTTTATGAAGAAAATAAGGATGTTTCACCCCTTTATTTCTTGAAACCTCCTAACTTCTTTAGAAATTTTTGTGTAAAAAGATTCACTTCACCTTCTAGATAAATTTTCACTAAATCAAAAACTTGTTGGATATAGAACGTATAATAATTTCCAAAAAAAGAAAATATTATAAGATTCAAACCATTTACCTTATTGAATTTAACTGAATAATAATATTCTTTCACAATTTTAGGAAAATGTAGATCAAATTCTTCTTTTTCAACATAGAGGGATTCACATCCCTAAAAAAATATGACTGACAGCAGTACAAAGTCTTATTTATCATACCAATATCTTTCAATCATTATTTCCTTGAATTCTATTTGTCTTGATAAGTCACTTGAGGAAGTCATCTAATTGATCAGTTGAACTAATGATTGGATGAACCATGAAAGATAAACTGAAATAGAATATGGGAGATGGGAGATCTTCATAAAACTAAGTAGTGAATAAAAAGTGGTGACCCAATGCTCTTTATATAGACTTAGGGAGAGATATGATTCAAATTACTCAGATCTAATGGCTCAGAATGAAATCCTCTTTCAGATCAATGGATCAAAAAAATCCTCAAAAGATGTGCAATAATAATTCTGAACTATTGAATTTTTTAAAACTTCTAATATAGTTTTTATCAGTCAAATATTTAGTTCGATGAAGATATATATTTTTGTAAAAAAATTAGAATATGTGTTAACAACATACAAAAATTTTAAAAAAACATTGGAGTAAGAAAAGATTTAGAATTTACCACTTGGAGAATAATTTATAAACTTTCTTTCTAAAGTTTATTCTAAAATATGATCTTCTTTGTTTCTTGAAAAATTTTACAAATTTAAGAAATTTTTAAATTTTTAAAAAATTTGAAAAAAATTGTACAAATATTTTCTAACAAAAAGTTTGTCTGAAGATTTTCTAAAAAAAAGTTTGTCAAAATATTTTTAGGAAAACTTTAATTTTTAAAGCACAAGGAAAAAATATACTCCCCCTTTTTAAGAAGTTCATTATTGTAAGTATATTGGTAAATATAAAGTATATTGGATGATTATTTATATTTACCATTCCAAGAATCTGTTTAATAAATTCAAATATATCAGAGTTGAGGGGTTTTGTAAAAATGTTAGTAAGTTGTTCTTGTGGTCCAATGAATTGTAAAATTATATCTTCTTTATGTGTGTGATCCCTAAGGAAATATTGTCTTATATCTATGTTATTAGATCATGAGTGACATATTGAGTTTTTAATTAAAGTTATAGAAATTGTGTTATACACAAAATAAGAGTTTTTCTAAAACTTATTCCAAAGTCAATGAGTGTGTGTTGCATCCAAAAAACATGATCACAATAACTTCCAGCTGTTACATATTTAGCTTCAATAGTGGAAAGTGATACTGAGTTTCGTTTCTTACAAAACTATGAGAATAAATCCTCTCTTAAGAGATAAAAAGTTTTAAATGTACTTTTTCTATCCATTTTACATCCAACAAAATCAGTATTTGAAAATTTTAAATTTAAAATCGTTTCTAGAGGTATAAAATAGACCAAGATCCATAGTTCTCTTAAGGTAACAAAAAATTCATTTTACAGCTTTAAGATGATATTTTTTTTGTATTTTATTGATATCTCGCACATAATAATACAAAAAACATTAAATACGGTTGACTGACTATGAGATACGGTAAACTACTAATCATTCCCCTATAAGTTTTTTGATCAAATTGTTTCCCAGATTTGTCAAGATCAATAGTTTTCAAAGTTCTGATAAGTGTACTAATAATATTAGTATTTTCATAACCAAACTTTTTAAGTAAATATATTATTTAATTTTTTTGAGATATAAAAGATCCTTCTGGTTTTTGAGAAATTTTAAAACCAAGGAAAAAAATATAATTCACCTATCATTCTCATTTCAAACTTAGATTTTATAATATCCACAAAGGAATAAATAAGGGATTTTTGATTTGAGATAAATATACTTTAATAGACATAAATTTGAACTAGTAATGTGAAAGGGGTGGGCTGAGGCAGGGCAGGCCAAGTCCATGTGGGTTTGTCTGCAAAAACCCACATACAATGAGAATTTTTTTTAAGCCCACCCCATCCCCCATAAGTCCGTGGGTAGCCCGTGGGCTTGCCCAAATTTTTAGAAAAATATACTATTTATAATAATTTAAATATTGTATTTTTTTCATTCTTAATGGTAGTTTTGGGGAGAAGTATGGATCAACCATAACTAGAGTTTTAAGGGATGTGATGGAACATTTTTTGATGGGTTAATAGTAGAATGCGATGATGCCGATGTGGTGGAGAACTATTTTGATGAAAAATAGGTGAGTAATTGGTGGGGAGCTATGAATGATGATGGTGGTTGTGTAATGATGTGAATATATAGATTTGTGAATGAATGATGAATCTACAGGTAAAAACTGGTTTCAAAAGAGGCAATTAGGGTTTCCATGAGGTCCTTTCCTATTTTATTTATAAAAAAATAAATTAAAAAAATAACAATATTAAATAAAACCATAAAATATTATTATTATAATAACTCTTGTATAATTTAAATCATGTGTAAGGATGATGACTTCCATTTTTTCAGAGGTGGGATGAAACACTATGTGAATATGGTTAATTATTATTATATAAATATTATAATTTCATATTAAAATAATAAACATCGACCTATTTAAAATTAACATGTGAATAAATGGTGAAAGCATTATAGTGAGAAATCATATGTCATGGTTTAATCTTGATTTTTCATTAAAAAATAATATGTTAAATAATCATATACTGTAAAAATAATAATTTTATTTTAAATCAGGCTAGTGAGTAAGACTACTCCCATGCGGGCTCAACTTGACTTAGCCCACACCCATGTGGGCTTAATCCGTATTGGCCCGCACTCTAAATGGTCAAAATTTTTAGGCTCACCCCACACCTCATTCGCAAATACCGCATGCCACAAGACCATTTTTCATTACTAATTTGAACAATGATGGTATATTTGAAATTTTTTTTAATAAAAAGTGTTAGATCTACAAATCCCCTAATAAAATCATTTTGTAACAAAAATGTGGTCAATCTACCACATCAGACTCTAAGGGAAAGTTTAAGTCCATAAAGCACCTTAGTAAGTTTAAAGATATGATCCAAAGATTTTTTGTTTTCAAAACTATGTGGTTGTTCTATATAAAATTTCTATTATACATATCCATTAAGGAAAGCACACTTTACATCCATTTGAAAAAGGGTGAAATTTAGAAATGTTGCATATGATGGAAGTATACAAATAAATTCAAGTCTATCTATGAAGAATAAGTTTCTTTGTAGTCTATGTCTTCTTGTTGATTATATCCCTTTGCAACAAGTCTAGATTTATTTCAAACTATTACTAAATTTTCATCACATTTATTATGGAAAACCCATTTTACACCAATTACAGAATAATTTTTAGGATGTTCAACCAAAGTTAAAAATTGATTCCTCCCAAATTCATTGATTTCATATTGCATTTCATTTATCTAATGTTGTCACCTAAAACCTCATTAGGAGTCTTTGGTTCAAATTATGATAAAAATGCACAATGTTCTCATTTGTTTCTTAAGGAACTTATAGTTTTAATTGGTTGACCTACATCTCCAATAATATTATCACTAAGATGATTCCTAAATATTGTTTGATTTATTGGGTTTGTAAAAGAATATTCTTTAACAATAGGTTGAATTTATTCTTTAGTTAAAACTTTGGAAATAGTTTCTTCTGTTATTCTCTCATAAGAAGAATTTTCTAGCATGGGTTGAAAATCTTTTTTTGTAAAAATAACTGAAGATATGGTTTCATGTTATTTGAAAATAAAAATATCAATTTCATCAAATTTGACATGCACTTATTCTTCAACAGTACTTGTATTTTTATAAAAAAATCTATAAGCCTTTCTAGTTGTAGAATAACTAAGAAAAATACATTCATCAATTTTTGGAGAAAATTTATATAAATTATCTTTAGTATTCAAAATGAATACTTTGCACGAATACTTTTCACCCAAAAATTCTGAAGTAAGAACATTTTTATTTTCTTCATGTCCGCAATTAATATGGGGTTTTTTTCATGACCCATCCCAGAGGGGCCTGTTCCGTGACTACCCCAAGATTTCCTTTGATAGGACAGGGGCTAGTAACCAGCACTGAGTAGGAATTTTTAACAATGGGAGGCATTAGCCTAAAGAACCTGTACACATTCAAACATCTCTAAGACACACCATGATGAAATGTAAAACAACGGATAGAATGAATGCATATAACTAAAATAAAAAAAACCATAGTATGACAGAAAGTAAAGGTAAAGTAAACAGGTCCTAATACAAGCACACCACAAAGAGAGTATGAACACTAGTCCAACTAAAATGGTAAATAGTACAACCCGCTCCAAGGGTGAGGACTAAGTCAAAGTTATGATCATGGTAAACACCTAGATTTTCCCAGCTCCAACTATTCCCCACCCATTTCCTGTCCTCTTAGGACATCATCAAAAGGGACTTCATCTACATAAGACACGACACGTGCGGGCATAGCCCGTGCATGGGTGAGTATAACAATACACAATAAGATACCCTGAAAACACTAAACATAAAGCACCAAGTATATTTATCTCAATACAAGATGTAACAATGTATCATAGATACAAGCATTACAAAAACAACCCAGATATACTCAGGAAAGACACTGTGCCATCATATGGTCATAACCAACTACCATCTATAGGATTATGTTTGAAGCAACACTCATTTCAGGAGATCCAACTCCACAAGCCATGTTATCATCAGAGACACTCAACAAAGAGGTCTAACTAATTTGGGCCTTACCCAAATAGAAGACATTGTTCTAAGAAGACCATGATACATAGATAGGAGGTCATTCCCAGGACCGCTGGAGGACACCACGAA
Source organism: Viscum album (assembly GCA_963277665.1). Taxonomy (NCBI): domain Eukaryota; kingdom Viridiplantae; phylum Streptophyta; class Magnoliopsida; order Santalales; family Viscaceae; genus Viscum; species Viscum album. Next base: position 980,319,355 of record OY728126.1, read on the forward strand.
CCCGATCTGGACCAACCTTGATACACAGATAGGGGGTCATGCTCAGAACCACTGGGGGACACCATGAACCCAATCTAGATCAACCCACTATGTAGTAGATCACATGCCAATGATTACACAAACCCTATCGATTCGGCTCACTAGATAGAGGATCAAGGCCCTACTTAGGGAGGTTATGTCTATTCCACAAACTCCACTAGGGATGATAAAGGATCACACTCTAGTCTCACGAAGGGAAACAAAAAATCTATTTGAGAACAAGCCTCTAGAGGAGATTAAAATATAATTATGTGGATGTAATGTCTCATTGTACCCTCAAGGAAAGGAATAAGGGAACACACTCAACCTATATTGGTCAAAACTATGAAAATGAATAGCCTCAAGAACTCTTGTTGGGAGTACATGGAATATCCTAGGGGGTATATGATGTGTTAAACTATCTTAATCTCTGTCCCATTTAGAAATAATTACATGGAATGTAGTATATATATACACGGTGTGTAGGATGATTACAAATCATATAGAGACACACAATTATCTATCTGTATTGCCTGTCTGTGTAGGTGTACCAAAGCTGTGTCTGTGCATCGGTCCGTGTATGCAAATCCGTGTTAGTGTCTAAGTACATGGCATACCATATGGCTATGTACTATTACTCATATACATATACTATCCAAAGTAAATGATGAGTAATCTGGGGAGGGTCACACACCATGTGATAAGGGTCACATTCCATGTGATAGGGGTCACACTTCGTGTGATCATTATCCCTTTCTCGAAACCCTAGCCACTGCTGAAGGGGACCCACACGATGTGTAGTACCGAGTTACATGTTGTGTTGCTTGGGATTTTCTATATCTGGATTTCTTCTCCATTATTCCATGTGCACCACTTTTAACTTGATTTTCACTTGAAATCACTCCATAGATCCTGGATCTACGTCGATCACGCCTCACTGCCGGTAACTCTTCAGAATCCGGCCTCAAAACTCATCAGGAACTCACATATGATGTCTATTTTCTACGTGCCACCTAAGAAGGGTGTAGAAACCTATATCCATTCTCTCTCTTCCTTAATCTATCCATCATCACCATTGATCCTTGATCCATAACCACCATAACATTCCATACCTGCAGGTTTGATCTGTTGCATTAAAGAATGATTGTGCAATGATCCAGAATCAGGTATTTTTCAAACCTTTGGGAAAGGGATTATAAAAAATTATCGCATGAAGAAATTTGGGGATAAATATATAAAACATGCAAGTGAGGAACATATCTCATATGTTGTTCATTTGGACTCGATTCATTATCATAGAAACGATGAACGAAGAGGGATAATCAACAAATAAAATTAAAAAATTCTATCCAATTAAAATAAATTGATGATCCAATAATCAATTATTGTTTGTTGAATTGAACCAAGTTCATTAGAGATGAATAAAATGATGAAATTCACAAAACAAAACACCCTACCTCAATTTTGGATTTATTATTGATGAATAACTATTGCATTGTTGCCGTTGAAGAGATCCTTCAACTCTACCGGCGTGACAATCCATGATCTGATCCAGATTCATTGTTGTCTTCCAAGACACTCTCCCTAAATGTAATCTAGGTATTCAGGGTTTATTGGACAACCCTAGAACAATTTCCTTAGCTGTAAACTTATAGAGGGAGTAAGACATTGTTCTGAAGAAAATAAAATAAATTCTTTAAGTTAAATTTATTTTATTAGTTTCACTCCTGAAATTTTTTTCACAAACGATCCACGCCGACCAATGTTAGGTCATGCCTAAGGAAAAGGAACTATTATAGATTCTATGGTGCCCTTGTATTTTTTATCCGATCACTTGTTTAGTAGTTATTCCACTTTTTTAGGAAAACCATGTGTGTGTGGTATTAAATATTTTTAATATTTTTTGAACATTTGTTCCAAGCAAAATGGGCCTCATAATTTCACACCGTCTTAGTGTATGGTCTCAAAATCAATCCATATAATATTTAAAAATAATACATGGAAAATATTAGATGTTAAATTCTCCCCACCTGGGAGATTTACGCCCCTGAAATCCAAAACAAGGGCTACTCAAATAGATGAGGGTACTGATCATGAATTTGATCCTCCTACTCCCATGTGCTCTCCTGGAGATTCTTGTGCTACCACCGAACATACAGTAAAGGAAATAATTTCCCATAAAGGATCCTATCTTTCCAATCCTCAATATCCACTGGGTACTCAGCAAAAATCTCTCTATCCTCGATGTCCAGATCATCCCAGTTGATGATGTGCAATGGTCTATGCACGTACCTCCTTAGCTGCGACACGTGGAAGATGTCATGTACCTGGTCTAACTGTGGGGGTAGAGATAAGTAGTACACCACCTCACCAACTCTACAAAGTATATGAAAAGGATCAATGAATATCAGAGATACATTGACACCTGACCAAAGGAACACATGGTCTCCTTCCTCGAACTCCAAAGGCCATCATCGACTTTCATCATAAGAATTATGATGGCTCTGTGTAGTCTTCATGTACTCCTGGATGATCTTCACTTTCTCTGTAGTAGATCACACCAACTCTGGGCCCATGAGTGTTGAATCTCCTGGGTCTATCCCATAAAGTGGTGACCTATAGGGTCTCCCATACAAAGCCTCTAATGGTGCCATACCAATGGTAGAATGGTAGATTTTGTTGTATGAAAACTCTACCAGTGGTAGGTGATCCTCCCAACTATGACCAAAGTCTAACATGTAATCCCATAACATTTCCTCCATAACTTGAATGGTCCACTCCATCTAGCCGTATTTTTGTGGGTGAAATGATGTTCTCAAGCATAACTGAGTCCTAAATGCCTGATGTAATCCCTTCCAGAACCAGGATGTAAAACGGGCATCATGATCTGAAATAATTGTTGATGGAAATCCATGGAGTTGAACTATCTCTTGAATGTAGAGTCATCACAATGTCTCTAATGAACTCTATTCTTAGATAGCTAGGAAGTGGGCTTACTTGGTGAGTCGTTCAATAATCACCCAGATGGATTTGTGTCCCCTAGAAGTGCGTGGTAAACCCATAAAAAATTCCATCAATATTTCATCTCTATCCCATTCCGACACCTAAAGGGGTTGAGCTAAACCTGTTGGAACTTGGTACTCAGCCTTCACTTGCTAAAAAATAAGGAATCAAGAAACAAAATCTACAACTCCTTTCCTCATTACTGGCCATAAAATCTGACATTGGAGGTCCTGGTACATCTTTTACACACTTGGATTTACCACCAAATGGGATGTATGAAAATCCCTCAGAACCTTCTCCCATAATTCCACTGGTACTACTATGTGTCCTCTAAAAAGAATTAAATGCTCCCCACCTTTTGAATATCCATCAGGATCATACCCTGTGGATATTTGAGCATGTAGAGTCTCATAGTAAGAATTCCTAAGCTGTGACTCCCTGAATCACCGTAAGAGTGGAGGGGTGACAACCATCAATTGGAGGTAAGAAACTCTATATCCATCCACAAAGGATAACTGCAACGAGGCCAACTGATCTGATGCCTCATTCAACAACTAAAAACTAGATCTTCTACTAAGAGAATATTCCACCACATTCCCCTTACTAGAAGTATAGATAATCTAAAATTCATATTCCTAGAGGAACTTCATCCATTTCCTCTATCTCAAGTTCTAATCCTTTTTAGAGAAGATATACTTGATACTCTTATGGTCGAAGTAGATGATAAACCGCTCGCCTGTTAGGCAGTATTTCCACATCTTCAAAGATAAGACTACCACTTATAACTCAAGATCATGGGTCACATAATTATGCTAATGTGGCCTAAACTAGCATGAAACATAGGTAATCACTACTTTCCTATGAATTAGGTTACATCCAATCCCAGTTTCCGAAGCATCGTAGAATACCACGTACTTGACACCTTCCTCTGGTAACCTCAAGATGGGAGTGATCATCAACCTTTTCCTCTTCTTATGAAAGTACTTCTAGCACCTTTCTATCCACATGAAAGGATTCCATTTTTGTGTCAAATATTTCAATGGTGCTTCCACTTTGGAGAAGTTGAGTACAAAAATATGATAGTACCTAGCTAATCCAAGGAAACTCCACACATTGGTGACACTCTTGGATGGCCCCCAATCAAGAACTACCCCAACCTTCCCTGGATCTACTGAAACTCTATCCTTTGAGATGATGTGTCCCAGAAAATAAACCTCTCGAATCCAAAACTGTCACTTAGAGAGATTCCTATAAAGTTGGTGTTCTCAGAGTGTATCCAGGATTATCCTTAAGTGTCTCGCATGCTCCTCCCCAAACATTGAATACACTATGATGTCATCGATGAAGAATACCATAGATTGGTTTAAGTAAGGTTGAAAGATCCTATTCATGAGTCCCATGAACACTGCTGGGGCATTCGTCATTCCAAACAACATCACCAAGTACTCACAATGACCTTAAAAAAATTTGAAGGCTATCTTAAGTATATTATCATTCTATACTCGTAGATAGTGATAGACTAATCTGAGGTAAATATTTAAAAACTATTTCACCCCTTTTAATTGATCAAATTGGTAATCAATCCTTAGTAGTGTATACTTGTTCTTCACAATCACTTGGTTTAAGCACCGATAATCCACACATAACCTCAAGCTCCCATCTGCCTTCTTGAAAAAAAACACTGGGGATGCCCAGAGTGAAACACTGGGTCTCACGAATCCCTTCTTATATAAGTCCTCCAACTATACCCTCAGCTCATGAATATCTATGAGAGACATCCGATACAAAGGTGTATATTAATGCATAAGTCAATATTCCTGTGGGGAGGTAAACTTGGAACATCTTCAGGAAATATGTCCTCATACTCCACCACCACTACAGAAAACTGAGGACACATAACATCCACTGCACTGAGGGTCAGGCTAGCCAAGTGATGAGTAATCGGATGCACAATCCTATTCATGAGCCTGTCCTGTGCTACATGGATTTACTTTTCACCAAAAAAGGTAAGCCTCATTCGATCACCATGGACACACATCACTCTTTGCTGAAAATAGTCAATCTGAGCATGAAATATGGATAACCAATTCATATCAGGAATGACGTTGTAAGGCCTCGATGATACTAACGAGATATCACAACCAAAAATCTCACATCCAAGAGTCAAGTCACACTATCAACACTAGTGTGCGATCATTGAGTCTCCTCTAGTATGAGTCTCTAAGTGTAAGAGTCGAGTCAACGGTTCATCTAGAATCTCTGAGTCTCAAACAAGATTCGTGGAAAGAAAAGAATGACTAGTACTTGTATCTATCAAAACTAGAACTAAGATATAAAATAAACAGATTGTACCTTGTATCATCCCAGGAGACTCAGGGTCATAGGCCTCTATATCCTGTAGCCACCCTCATCCCTTCTTACCATCTCCCTAAGCCTGGCATGGACCACCTGGGGGTGATGGTGGTAATAGGTTAAACCTCTGACCACCTCCTGCTACCCTACCTACCCCTCTTCTATGTATGCCACTCTACGGACCACCCTGCTTCTGTCTTTGTCTCTATCTCAGTGATCCCTCGACCATCTCCTGATCAGTTGTGTGATGGGTCAGGAAATCTCATGCTAGATGTACCCAACCATTGTAAGAGAGACACCACCTTTCCCTTGAATGATTGAAGCTACCCTGGGAGTCCTAAACCACTATACCCAAGTCTTGGGATCACCTCCAGAAGCTCCTGACCCACTTGGACCCTATGACTTCCATTGGCTACCTGCTGCCGTAGTCTCAGCTACCTAGAACCCCCTACTAGCTCCCACAACTGGTGTCTTCTATTCTAGAAAAATTTCTACCAACAGGGCCTACTTAAGTACTCCAACATAAGTATAAATGATAAGGGATAACATTGACACCCTGATGTCTCGGTGCAAGCCCTATTCAAAGGTCCGAGCCATGAATAACTAGTCTCGTACCATATCCAAAGAGTAGTGTGAGAGATCTATAAACTTCACTGAATACTCTTCCATGATCATACTGCCCTACTGAAGATAAAGGAGATCCTGCATGTGTACCAATCATAATGTGTCCAGATAGAACTCCTATCTAAAGATACATTCTAAGTCTATCCAGGAGAGAGTTGTCTCATCATGTGATTCAGTCACTAAGCTCCACCATTTCCCTACAGAGCTATGAAAAAGACTCACGAAAAGTAATTCCATATGATTATTAAGCATCCTCACAAGGAATAAAAAATAGGTGACTAAATCTAGCCAATCCTCAGCCATCTGGGGGTTTGGATCACCCCAAAACCTAGGAGGTCATTGCCACTAAAACTCCTATAATGCACTCATCCTACATGAATCCTCAATTGATAGTTCTGGTAGTATCTACTTCTTGATGGGTGGGGGTATAGCTGGTAAACCACCCAGAGGTGCTATCTCTGGTACATGACCCTGCACCAATGCCTCATCACTAGGTGAATCATCCTCATGATCATGTGGTGGAATCTTGGTTGGATGTCTATGTGATGGCATCCTAAAATAAAACAAGATGTACTATAGTGAAAAGATTATATCTTGGGAGATGACTCAAGAAGGACATGAAAAACACAAACATTCCTATATGATGCATGTACCATTGTTTTTCCCTACAACTGGTTTTCTCATGTACTGAGTTAAAAAGTAGGTGATGAGTCCTGGTGAATGGATACATCAGTCGTTGCACCAACACTGGAGTCCCTAGCCCGAAATATGAACTCGAAACACTCAAAACTGTTAACCCAAACCAATCTCATGAACTCTCAGTCCTAAAGTAGAACTGAACAAACTTTTATAATACTCTATAACAACCCATCCCAGAGGGTCCACTACTATGAATACCCCAGGACCACCTTCAATAGGCCATGGGATGGTGACTAGCACCGAGTAGGCATTTCCCACAAATGAGAGGCATTATCCTAAACTACTTGTACACATGCACACATCTCCAAGACACACCATGATAAAATGTAAAACAACTGATAGAATGAATGCATATAACTAAAATCCCACAACCAGAGTATAATAGGAAGTAATGGAAAAGTAAATAGGGCCAAATACAAGTCCACCATAAAGAGAGTCTCTATAAAAGTCCAAATAAAACTGTAAAGAGTCCAACCTACTCTAAGGGAGAGGATTAAGTCAAAGTTACACTCCTGGAAAACACCTCAGTCTTCCCAGCTCCAGCTATTCTCCACCCACTTCCTGTCCTCTTAGGATACCATCAAAAGGGCTGTTTTCTACACAAGACACGACACATGTGGGCAAAACCCATGTAGGGGTGGGTATAAAAATACTCAGTTGGACACCCTGAAAACATAAAACGCAAAGCACCAAGTATATTCATCTCAATAAAAGATGTAATAAAGCATCACAGATACAACTAGTACAAAAATAACCCACATATACTCAGGAAAGACAACACACCATCAGGAGGTCAAAACCAACTACCATCCACAAGATTTTATTCGAAGTAACACTCATTCTGGGAGATCCCACTCCATGAGCCATGATATCATCAGAGACACTTGACGAAGAGGTATAAATCATTTGGGCCCTACCCAAAGATAATGATTTTCTCTAATAAGACTATGACACACAGATAGGGGGTCACACCCATGACTGCTAGGGGACACCACAAGCCCGATCTAGATCAGCCTTGATACATAGATAGGGGGTCACACCCAAAACTACTGGGGAAACCATGAACCCAATTTAGATCAACCAACTATGTAGGGGATCACATGACAATGATTCCACAAAACCTACCGATGAAACCCATTAGATAGAGGATCAAATCCCTACTCAAGGAGGTTACACTGATTCTACAAACTCCACTAGGGATGATAGTGGAGGGGAACCACAACTCTATATGAGAATCGACCTCAAGAGAGGATTACAATCTCGTGATGTGGATGTAATACCACACTATACCCTTGAGAAAAGGAACAAGAGAATGCACTCAACCTATACTGGTCCAAACTAGGAAAATGAAGAGCCTCAAGAACTCTTGTTGGGAGTAAACGATGTGTCCCAAGGGGTACACAACGTGTCCCTAGGGGTACATGACATGTTCAACTATCCCAATATCTTACCCATGTAGAAATCCTCACATGACATGTAGTCTCCATATACAAAGCGTGTAGGATGAGTACACAGTGAGTAGAGACACACTATTCCCTACCCATGTAACTTTTCCATGTTTGTGTATTGAATCCATGTTTGTGTACCGGTCTGTCTATACCAATCCATGTCTGTATCCAAGTATACGACTTTCCATCTGGTTGTGTACTGTTACCCATGTCTGTGTACTCTCCGGAGTACACACCGATTAGTCTAGGGAGGGTCACATGCTGTGTGACAGGGGTCACATGCCATGTGACCATCATCCCTTTCCTGAAACCCTAGCCACTACTGAAGGGTCCCACATGACGTTTAGTATTGAGTTACTTTCCGTGTTGCTCATTATTTTTTAGATCTAGAGTTCTTCTCCATTCTTCCTAATGCACCGCTTCTACCTCGATTTCTACCTAAAATCGCTCCGTAGATCCCAAATCTACATCGACCATGCCTCGCCACTGGTAACTTTCCAGAATCTGGCCTTAAAAGGCATCAAGAACTCACCTCCAATGTCAATTTTCTACACACCACCCAGGAAGGGTGTATATCCCTAGACCAGTTCTCGCTCTTCCACAATCTATCCTTCATCACCATTGATCCTTGATCCTTAACCACCATCACATTCCGTACCCGTGGGTTTGATCCATTGCACCAAAGAATAGTTTTACAATGATCTGAAATTGGGTATTTGTCGAACCATTGGCCAAGGTATTACCAATGATGATTGTGTAAAGAAATTTTGGTAGAAATCCATATAACATACAAGTGAGGAATGAATCTCAACCGTTGTACATTTGGCCTCGATTCATTATCATAGAAAAGATAAATGAAGAGGGATAATCAACAGATCAAATTAAACAATTCTATCCAATTAAAATCTACCAACAATGCATGGATCAATTCTTATTCGTTGAATTGAACCGTGTTCATCCGAGATTAAGAAAAGGATGAAATTCACAAAATGAAACACCCTACCTTGAGTTTGGATTGACCGTTGTTGAAGAACAATTGTGTTCTCACTATTGACGAGATCCTCTAAATCCATTGGCGTGACGATCCACGATCTGATCCAGATCCATTATTGTCATCCAAGAATGCTCTCCCACAATGGTGTTTAGGTATTTAGGGTTTCACAGACAACCCTGGAACAATTTCTTCAGTTATAAAATTATAGAGGGAGTAGGTCGTTGTGCCGAATAAAATAAAATAAATTCTTTAAGTTCAATTTATTTTATTAATTTCATTCCCTCAACAAATTTTTCAAAAAATGACCCATTACAACTAATGTTAGGTCATGACTAAGGTAAAACTGCTATTCTGGATTCAACAGTGCCCTATGTTTTTTGATCCGAACACTTATTTAGAAGTTATTCCACTTTTTTAGGAAAACTGTGCGTGCGTGCTATTAAATATTTTTAATATTTTTTGATCATTTTTTTCCTGAGAATACCAAGCCTCAAAATCGAACACCACCTTAGTTCATGGCCTCAAAATCAATCCATATAATATTTAAAAATAATACACAGAAAATTCGAGATGTTACAATTTTATTAAGAAAAAGTCTAAGTAAAAATTGATTTATAGTATAGAAGAAAATACTAACTAATTTAACCCAAAAATGTTTAGCAATTGAGTATTCACTCAATATAGTTATAGTAATCTTCTAAATAAATCTATTTCTTCTTTCAACTAAACCATTTTGCTGATGTGTTATAGGTGCTGAAAATTAATGTATTATACCTTTTTTACTACAAAAAGTTTCAAATTCATAATTTAAAAATTCTACACCATGATCACTATGAATAGTTTCCTAAGATAGGTTTTTCTCATTTTTAAGGGATATAAAGTTTTTGAAATAGAAAAAGGCTTTGGACTTTTTTACTAGAAAATAGACCCATGTGCATTTAGTGTATTCATCAACTAAAACATATACATAGAATTTTTCACCAATACTTCTAGTTTGTGTTTGACCAAATAAATCCATGTGAATTAAATATAAAACAAATGAATTTGTAACTTCACTAATATATTTTAAACTTGACTTATATTTCTTTCTAAATTGATAAGGATCAAAAAATTTAGAAGAATTAAACCTAAGTTCTGATAGATCTCTAATAAGTCATTTCTTAGAAAATTTAGCTAAATTTTTAACATTAAAATGTCTCAATATTATATTCCTAAACCATGATTGATCTTCCATTACACCAAGGCAAGATAGATCTTAGATTTTTAAGTCTTTTAAGTTTAGTGTGTATACATTCTCATGCCTATCGGAAGAAAGAATACATTTAACTTCTAAGATTTGAACAATACATTTGTCATTACTGAATTTCACATAGTATCCTTCATCACATAATTAGCTTACGCTTATAAGGTTGTGCTTAAGACCTACAACAAATAAAACATTTGAAATTAAAGGTTTTTCAAGAATAACAATATTACCTATACCATAGATTTATCCTTGAGCATTATCACAAAAAAGTGACTTTATCTCCTTTAATCTTTATAATCTTCTAGAAGAATTGCTTGTTTCCGGTCATATAAAAATAAAAACCACTATCCATATACCAGATATTATAGCTATTGGAATTTTTCTTATTTTCATAAAAACATAATAATTTATATTTTTGGAAACCATACTTGCTTGGGTCCAGAATTTTAGTAAGTAATAATTTGAGAATCTACATCTTTCCAACTTTTCCATGTTGTATAGATGTCAATTATTTAGAAAAATATGCTTTATGAAAACCAAAATATTGTAATTTATTTAAAGAATTTTTTTTATATTTTCCACTAGTTTGACATTTTTTACAAAATATTCATTCTTTGGAACAAAATAATTGTTTTGAAAATGAGGTTTTGTATTTGAAAAACCTATACCAAAGGTATTTCTACAAGTCTTTATTTTTCTATGAAGTTTGTAAAAAATTTATTCTTAGAAGCAAAATTTTATAACAGTTTATTTAGACTAAACATAACTGATATAAATTTTGTAAAAAAATACGTATCCTAATTAATTGTATTAGAATCAGATTTATTTTCTAATTATAATATAATATTTTAAATATCTAAAGTATTGAAATTATTGAATTTTCCATGAAAAGTTCTGCCTTATCATCTTCAAGTTTTTTAGAAACTTTATAATTTTTTTCCTAAAAAATTAGATAATATTGAAACTTATTCAAAGATAGGTGAAGAATCATCATCTTAGAACCAACTAGATTTTTTTTTCTTTGTATGAAGTAGAATCACATTCATACTCAGAATCATGATAGTTTGCATTTAAATTTAAATTGGCATGAGATTCAGTAGATAACTTTTTCAATGTATCATTGGGATATCTTTAGAATCGCATCATATAATCCCATAACTTTATAAATATCATCACAATTATCAGAAGAATTATTAGAAGAACTATCTCATCCACTTCCACTTTAAGTGTCAAATTATTTCAAACTTTTCTTTCCTTTGTACTTATATAATTTTTTATAATTTCTTTCTTTCTTGTCCTTCCTCTTTAATCTCATACAATTTGGTCTAATGTGCCCTGACTTCTTTCATTAATAGCATACCATCTCAGAATATTTTTTCTTCTCATTTATGTCTTCTTTAGAATCTTTATTATAATTATAAGGAAAGTCTTTTTTTCCTATAATATTGTTCATTATCTTTGCAATATTAGAAAGTTCATTATGAATTTGTTAAAAAGAACTACTTTCTTTCTCAACTTTGACTTTCTTATTATTAGAAGATTAGAATTTTTTTCATTTGATCAGTCTTTCTTAATGGCTGTAGATGTAGAGGAAAAAGAAACACCACTATTTTTCTTATTATCTTTTTTAGTATCCCTTTTTAATATACCCTCATACTACATGATATTTACAATAAAATAATCCAGGCTAAGATTTGTAAAATTATTAGTATCATCAATAAATGTTATTTTTTATTCCCATTGACTAGGCATAGTATCAATAATTTTTTCAACCAAATATTAATTAGTTAAATAGTTATTTCCCAATGATTTTAAAGTATTTCAAAATTAATTAATATCGAGTTTTTTCTAGATGCTATTAGATACTTCACAAGATGAAATTTGACCATAGATATTCTTTATCGTTAAACATAATAAAGTATTTATGACTCTATAATTCAGTTGATACTCAGTTTTCTCATCTTTAGTAAAAGTAGAAACTTATTTTTTTGGAATAACATAATTTATAGTTGGAACCAAAAAATTATCAACTATAGTGTTGATTCCAAAAGTATTCATTCTATGTCTCTAGTATTCATAGTCAACACCGTCAAAAATTGGTGGTCTTATTAGATTTAAATTAGCTAGTTTCCCATAATTTAAACCTTCTATATTATAAAACAAAAAAAATCCTTTTCTAAAATACATGTTAGTGTAACAATTTATAACAAATTATAAAAGTAAAAACCTGTTGTGATACCAAATATAGGATCGTAAGAGTAATCGGTTTACTAGAAGAGGGGGGGGGGGAGTGAACTGTATTTATAAAATAAAACTTACAATTTACTTAACCTCTTTATGCAGGTAATTCTAAGAAACCTTTGTCAGGTAAAAGAAAGTAATCAGATATATAGTTACACCAATACTTTATTAAATCAAAGTTAAGGAACATGTTTATAATAAACATAAATTTCCTTATACATTCATATAGAAAATAAAAACTTATAGAATCAAGTAATGTAAAATTTGTAGATAAATTAAAAAAACTTACAAAAATTTATAACAAATATATATGCTTAAAAATTTATCATTAAGAAAGTATATAACCTATAATTTAGGTATCCAAAATTTTCAAAAAACCGAAAAGTTATGTCTTCCTTAAGCAGGAATCCCTCGATACAAAGATCCAAACAACTTCTGTCTCCCTAGATTTGGGAACCCTTGATTATAAAGATCATAATAACCTTTGTCTTCCTATCACCAAAATCCCTTGATTAAAAATAATATTAGACATAAAATTACAATCACAAAAGATCTTAAGGAATTTAAAATCCTCGGAAAAATTCATTAAGACAAAAACTCTCTAAATATTACAATGGATCACACAAGTAACAAGATATTAAAAAATATTCAAAGTAACTTTAGATTGTTAGTGATGAAAATATTTATCCTCCTCATATGCAACTTCTATTTATCAGAATTTACCCAATGGTTATATCTGTATATATCAAAGGTGGTTGAAATGTTCTCAGATGAACTCTTCCTTCACTTGGAAAGTTCTTCACAACCTATCTATCTGATGGGTGTCATGTTTATACACCAATATAGTGTCTTAGGGTTCCATTTGATAGAATAATGATTTTTTGTCCAATGGAATGATATTTATTTATCCGATAGATTTAATAAATATTCATATAAAAATCATGTCTACCTCTATCTGATGAATTACATCTGATGGTCTTGGTATAACTTCATTTTATAGACTTTTATTATAATTTTACTTCAGGACCTTTATAAATCTTTTTTCGTTGAAATAAGTAATTGTATGTCTGATGTGAAGTATACATGTTTGTTCGATTACTAAGAATAATTTCATCCAATGAACAATATTTCTACATCTAGTAGAATAGTTTTTCTATAAAAACATACTTATAACTTGGGAAGAATAAAAGTTAGTAAAATTTCTCTAGGGTACAGTTTAGTGGTAGAAGCTCCTATAGGGTCTCAGTGAGGTCTCGAGTTCGAGTCTCGTTGAGTATTTTTCTATTGGTAGTGTATAATTTTCATGTATTTATTCCCCCTATCCATAAAATTTTAAATATAAAAGTTATTAAAATATAATTTTTTAATTATGTGGTTTGTGACTTTTAAAATTCGGATAAAAAGTTATAGAAAGAAACTTTTATCTCAACAAGACAGAAATCCCTTACCTCAAGTCTTGAATTTCTTAATACACATTCAAAACTCCTATATAATAAATATTGGTTTATTATAAATATATTACAAAAACATAATCATATATATCATACCATATATGATTTAATTATATCATTTTATCACTCGTTTATTAACAATTCTTTATTAAAATCATTATTTTGGGTGATAACTGCTTCATTTTTTATATATGTTTTGGTTCGGTAGTTTTGGTCCTTATACTTTGATCATGTTTCCATAATATTAATAAAGTTAATTATAATATAAATATCATATATATTTATTATATACATATTTAGAGTCATCCATAAAATTTAAATATAGAAAAATGAATTCAACTGTTCATGGAGATGGCAGGCCATGCGTATGCATAAACACTATTTTCACTTTTAAACGGATGAAATAAAATAAAGTTAAATATTAATTTTTATTTATAGAATCATTATTATATCATATATATCATATATATTCATGATATATGTCCTTATTACCATCTATGTAAATCAGAAATGAAAAACTAATCACAACGCTTCATGAAGGTGGTAGTCTACATGTACACACGAGCCATGTTATAATTTTTAGTGGATTGAAATGAAAGAAGGTAGATGTAATATTATAATTTTATAAGTATAGTTTTGTCATAATATCATATATATACATTAAATTTATCATTATATTTATTTGTGAGTGGCAGTGATGGAAAACGAATTACATCAGTTCGCGAGGCGGTAGTCCTCCATACACATGATCAACAGTTTCGTTTCCCATGTGATGTAAGAGATGGATATAGTTTATTCCATTAGAATAATAAAATATAAGTATATGAGATATATTTATGTTATTATATAATAAAGGTTGAATAATATTTTAAGGAGGTGGATGAATAAATAAAGAAAAAATGCTCGGTTAAGAACAATACCTCTTCTTTGGACAACCACTTTAGATTTACACCAAAACCCATCTACTAGGGTTTTATAATCCAAAAAATTCATCTAGTACATGATAAGAGAAGTAATTAAGATATTTGGGTAGATATTTTCCAAATAAAAATGCTTTTGAAGTGTTAAGAAAATATGAGAGGAGGTTCCCTTTTATAAGTGAGGGGAGGAACACTCTTGGAATTTCTTAAAGTATTAAATCAATATAAATTAAAATTCATATTCAAATGGTTCCAAATTGAAAATATTATAATATAAGATGTGGTTGAGTATAAATAATCTCATAAAATAAAAATTAGGAAAGTTTAGGTGATGATTTAACCATTATATTTTTATTTAAACCCGTGCTAACCCATTTTGACAATTATCACAATATTAAAATTTTTACTCCTTAGGGGTCAAGAAAGTTACTATAAAAGGAAAAACAAAAAAAATGGACCACGATTAAAATTATAAACCATATCACATTTATTTTTTCTAGTATAATATTTTTAGTAATTTTAATTCATTTAATAAAACATTATTTATTACAAAATATCATTAATATCAATTTGACACTATTTATTTAATTTGACTCTAAAAACATCAAGACAAATATTTAATTCAAATATAAAACTTTCACACATCAAAAACCATAAATAAATTACCATCATAGAAATAATTTAATTATTCTCAAAATAACCATTAATTTTTTTTATAACTTTGTTTTTCCCTTTGTGAACACATTAGAGATATTTAAAAGTAAGATAGTGACATTTTGTCATTTTTTACTTAAAATATTATATAGGTCATTTTTATGGACAAGTGTTCCATAAAAAAATAAATATCGAGCCTAAGGTGACAAATGATTAAATATATTCATAAAATAGGATTTAATATGAAAAATGGTGGCCTTATCACTCAGTTTTAACCTAAGTTAACCTCATTTACCTTTTTTTATAATGATGATTTTTTATTATTTTTACTATTCATTATGATTTTTTAGTTAAACTTATTAAATAATATTAATTTTTTTGATTAAAAATATGGAATAAATTTTATAAAATTCAATCTCTATAATTTTAATAAATTAATTTTATAAGAATTTCGCAAAGCGTGATGAAAAACAGTTTTCCAAAAAATACATTTTTAAGTCTAAAGTATTTTTATGCCAAGATCATGTATAATGTTGATTATTATTTAATTAATTATATTATTTCTAAATAAAGGATACTTATATTAATTTTGTATCTAATTAAAAATATAATTATTTTTTAATTAAAATAGATAATAGTTTTACAAAAAAATTTATATTTTTTACCATTCATTGAAAAATCAACATTTTTAAAAAAATAGCAAAATTCATCATAGGATAATTTTTACATGATGAATTAAAATATGATATCATTTTTATCAAATAAAATTTCTAAAATTTCTAGGAATTAATTATAATATTTGATCACAAAAATAAATAAAAACTATTTTTGAAGAAAACTTATTTTTAAGGAATAAAAAGACTTTACTAAAATTTGGGTGATTATTTACTAAGCATTCATCAAAACATTTATATTGAGTAGGATATTTATATATATTTTTTATAAATAGGTTAATTATATTCATACCCACTAATTTAATGACTAGGTTATAATAATCATATTTAAATAATAATATTTCATGGTTCGTTTAGGCTCAATGTTGCATGTCATATATGCTATCGAACATAGTTTTCTTTTTCTTAAATCCATGGTGTTACATTCTCCCTCCTTTAATAAATTTTATCCTCACAATTTTAATTTTATCTCCATAATCAAGGGTTTGAAATTTGAAAATACCTTTCTTGAAACTCCATATCATAAAAATGGTTAATAAAGCATTCTCTTGATAAGAGAGAATGAGAAATACAAAGGTCATCTCGAATGAAAAATAAATTAGTTTCCAAATTGGAGAAAATTTGTGGGAATTGAATATATGTAAATGGAATAAAACATTAATGCTGAGTGATAGAGATCATTGATCATACGAAAATGAATAATCGGGATAAAGTTAATGACGCTAAAACCATAAACCAAAGGGGTGTAAAAAATACCATCAATTCATTGGAAATAATGGTAATAAGATAAAATTTTATTTTCAAGACCATTTTTATAGAGTTTAATAACTCCTTATTATCTAGACTAAGAATATAAGGAAAATATATTTAATTTACAAGTATAATTTCATCCTTTAATAAATTTGTACCACAATCTCATCTCTTTATTTAAATGATGAGTATTCAAGATGATTTTTTATGACTGAATCACTAAAATAAACTTCTAATGGATCACATAATTCATAAAAGGATAACAAGATCTTCCTCCTATATTCATACATTAACCAAAACCAAAATTGTTAGACCAAGATGATTCTCAAAATGAATAAACTTTCATATGAAAAAAATAAAACATTAACCAAAAAAACATAAAAAACAACACCCAAAGTTCAACTTACATCATTTGAAAAGTAACTAACCTTAAAATTATTCAAAATATTCTAGAATAATATTTTAACCTAATGATTATAATGATTTTATCACACATTATTTCAAGATAAATTTAACATTTATCTCTAAATAACATCAATCACTCTTAATGTATCATATAAAAAATGTATATGTACTAATAATAAAATCTCCAAGATATTCTAATAATTTCCATGAATAACATGAATCACCATAAAGACACATTAAAATCATATATTTTACCAAAATATAATTCAATATCTACTCCTAAAATAAAATATCATAATGTTTTTTTCCTTAATCATATGAGGATCTAAAAATAGTGAACTTACGAAATAACATTAATCACCTAATCACCAAATAACTTTTCAATCCCATGTTTATCTCTATGATAAAAAATTATTCCCAAAATAAACTTAATTTTTATATGTCACATAATCAAAAAAAATTATACTAACCAAGACACCACATAGGACAATGGTAGGTATTTCACCCTTGTCTCCCTTCAGTTGTGGGTTCGAGTCCCGTGGCCTTGCCTGATGTGATGAATTATCTTTTTTTTACTAAAACTATATTACTATAATTCTTATAACATCCCAAAAATATGGTCAATATCCTTAAAAATAACCTTAATAATGAAAGATCATATAATCACCGAAGGTTATTAATATCTTTAAACTTATTAAAAGATCATTATTTCACAAATAATACTTCATGTTGAACCTAAGGGTTACATAAACCTTATACCAATAAAACATCTCTCAAAATATCATTAATCACCTTAAAATACCATCACTTAAAACCTCAAAAGGGTGTTTATGACTTTGAACTTATGATCAAAATTAAACTTATAAACCCATGATGATCTCCATAACTATTGAGTTAATCTTACATGAGGACACATATGCTTCCAAAATTAACACAACTCATAATTGTTTCATTATTCTTATAACCAAAATACTGTTGGTAATAATAATTCAACTACATAATTATTTAATCCCAGTACATAAATACTTAAACCCTTTCACTTAATATGTCTTTAATTAGTATAGGGGTTATCATTTAAAAGAGGGTATTGACTTAAATAATGTCTACATTCCCCACATTTAAGATAATTAACTTTAAAAGGATTTCTTGGATGAAATTTAATTCTATCCATTGAACTACTCAATTTTCCTCAACAATTCATTACTATATTACCTTCTTTCCCACACCTAAAACATTTTTTTGTTCTTTTGAGTCATTTCTCTAGGTGTCTCTTTCCATATTTCTGACATAAAGGAAATTGGGTCTTCTTTTCTCCATTAACTCCACCACTCAAGCTCTTAGAAGACTCAATCCTAATCTTCTTTGGTGATTCTGATAGATATTCAATGTATAGGTTGTTAATCATATATCATGATAACTTATTAGGAATAATCAAAATATCTTTAACTTTAGTCATCATCCCATTTTGTTGCTCATAATCACCGCATAGTCCATCACCTTTCGTGTTAACATTATTATTCATGGTTCCAACCATTGAATAAAACCAAAAATCATGGTATGAGAAACAACAATCATAGTGGGAAACCACATAATCATGAAAAGTTTATAGGATGTTTAGATCATGACACCTTATTTTCATCCTATGGAACCTTAGGTTTAACTGAGGTCATCCACAGTCATTATTTATTAAAATAATTCATAATGGTATGTAAATAAAATGTGAATTAAACCAAGAATATCCCCCTAGGAGTTTCAAACCAGGTGCATAGTAAGTACACACTCACCGTGCACCAAAATGATGACCGACATATACTTGACCAACTATTTTTGGGGTTGTAACCCCTAGATGTATCTGTGCTAAAACCATGCCCACATGTAGTATCCAAACATAGATGCATTTCCAGGAAAACCAAATAACATATTTCTTACCAAAACTATAAGGCCCCAGCCTTAAACCTTACTTAATCTTGAGTTATTACAAGATTACACATTGAGGATCTTTTTAGGTTTAGAGTTTTAGAGAATTAGATCATGAAACTTGCATTACATTCCACATTTAAACAAATTGGTTACATAAAAGATAGTATTCATTCTTCCCATCAATGGAAACATATTGAAAAAAAACATGGATTCTTTCTTAACACATCCTTGACTCTATCATCTTATCATGTACCTTTCCCTTGACCTGAAAAACATTTCAAAAACTTGGGATGAGCATAAAAAGCTCAGTAAGGGATATAAAAATATGGAAAGGAAACATGAGTTCATATATACATAAGAATGAAATCATAATTTACCCATAAAACATAGGCACTTTATCCTACCTCATCAAATCATGACTAAATCATAGAAATCATAAGACATAAAGGTAACTTGAGGCATTCATAACATTCTTACGTAGGGAGTAACCCTCTTGGTTACGTTTGGAATACCCATCACAGTATATTCCATAAAATCTCTTCGGAGAAACCTTAATGTTTCACTCCTTCGCGTTACCCAATGCATTGGAGAGCTATATCGGGCTCACCCGCCCTTAGTTTATCACGGAACCACCCATTTTCATAACAATGCCCAAGAACCATAACATAAACGTATCACATAAAACATGCATAAAGGAAACAAAACATTTCCACATTTCAGTCACAATATAACATTTTAGTATTTTGAAATAATGAATCCATACAAAAAGAACCCATTTCCAAAACCATTTAAATCATTTAATAAAGAGATTTTTGAATAAAAGTGTCCCATACCACCTTGAAGCTTAAAATTTTAAAACATTAATATCCATATAAATAAATCCTTAAAACCATTTTGAAAACATGGATATTAACAAGAACAAATAATTAAAATATTTAAAACGATATTTTGGTTAAAGGGGTTTTACCAAAATTAGAGACACTTGAATACAACAATTGAGGAATAACATTTAGCAAGAACTTTATAATATCATGAGAATAAATGGATTCATGATATAATACTCCAAATGACAGTATATACACCATATAAGAGTGAATTGGTGCATAACAACAATGAACCCTCAATAGAAATGTTAAATGTGATGAAATCCCTTATAAAGAAGGTATCCTTAAATTAAGGACAAATAAATCTCAAAAATATGTGTGAAAAATATAAATACACCCAATATAAGTGGATATTAAGTGTAAAACAATAAAATGTCATTCACACATATTCAATAGATGACATATTCAATGACTACATGTTGAACCCAAAGAAATCAAAATTGGGTTAAAAAGTTCCCTTGACAGCCTAACGACATCACATCAAAATGAGTTGATGAGAGATAAAAAAGTGTATCTCATAACTTGGACATAAAATTTACATCAATAAGGATATATGAGAACATATCCCAACATAACAATATGTAAATTAAAAGACCCAACAAAAGAAGTCTTTTAAAAAAGAGGAGGGTGAAAGGTTCCCTTACCGACTTGGGTATCTTTCAAAACATACACCCCATGAAAGAAGGACAATATATAATTGATGTAAATACTCATAAACGAAATTATATTACACAAAGAGTAGAATAATGGGCAGTACATACACCACTCAATGTAATTTGTGGATAATGTAGCATAAATCTCACGGGAATAAAAGTGAGATGAAAAATCCCTTACGAAAATTCGGCAGCCTAACGGCGCCACTCAAAACTTCCAAAATGGATTGATGAGAGGAAATAGGGTCTCTAATCATATGAAAATAATAAGTACAGTAGGAGTAATATAAAAGAATATCCCAATCATAAGAAATATGAGCTTAAAAGGAATGACATAAAAGAGTGTACTTAAAAAGAAAGAGAGGTGTAGGATCCCTTACCTCGGGTCCGACTTGACTCGATCGTTCTTTAATCTCCTGAATAATAAACTTGAGTTAATTTATACTTCCTTAAGAACATTTTTCAAGTTCATTATTCCTTTTATATCACTTATTACCATGTCATAAACATTATGTAATCATTTAAGTTAATAATATTTGTTTTGCCGATATTTGGTTCTTAAGTCGAAAGTGGACTTCTTACAATTACATGTTGTTCGTGTGGTCAAATGTTTATTATATCCAGAATTGTATTCATGATTTATATATAATATATGTCATATATATCCAGTAAATTAATGCATTTATAACATTACATAATCATTTAGAGGTAATAAATGAAATGCACCGTTCATGGAGACGGTAAGCCGTACGTACGCATGAACGCTACTTTCATTTCTATTTCGTATTTTATAGAATGGAATAATAATGATATAAAGGTATATTATAATACCAGTATAATTTCATATATAATATCATATTTCCATCCTTTATACATCCCACATATGGTATTTAACGAATCAAATCACTTTGAGGGGGCGGTAGTCCGCACTTCCTTAAATGAAGATATCGCGTATACCCATAATGGAATCCATAAAGGTAAGACACAAATGAAAAATACAGAAGCATAAGTAAAAAATAAACATATTATATATCATATATAAAAATAGTGACATCATAATGGCCACCTTTGAAGGTGTTAAATGAGTATTGAACAATCATCGTTTCGGGAGGCAGAATTTCGCCATCCACGGAAACCGTATGTTCTTTAACCATTTGATGTAGTTGTGTGAGAGTGTAGCTCAAGTAAATATTATAACAACATCCTAGTATATTGAAGATACTTTTGTTGTTACAAATGAAGTAAATAAAAAGAGTTTAGGGGGTTGGAGAAGCAAAATAAAACAAATGAACACGAGAGAATGAATTACCTTTAAAAGTGTAACTCCTTTTGATTTGAGCCTAAAGGCTTCTTTTTAAAGGATTCTGCCCAAAGGGAATCCTCTAGGATGAGGAGAGGTATGTGGAGAGAGTAAATGGGCAGGGTTTGGCCAAGCCAAAGGCTTGAGGAGTGTGTGAAATGAGGTAGAGGTGGGGGCCTTTTATAAGAGGAGAGGAGGGGAACTTTTGGAAAGTAAGGAAATATTACTTTATTTGAAAATGTGTTTCGGTTTCAAAAGGTCCCAAATTGATATAATTCGTGGATAAGGTGATAAGGCTTCGAAATAAACTTATCCAATAAGTTTTGGACATGTGTAGTTCATAGATTTTACATTATCTTTCCATTTTATTTAAATCGTCAAATAATGATGTCATCGCTGCATCATTATTATGTCATAAATAATTTAATTTATTTAATGTCTAAAAATTATAAAAAAAATACTATGATGTAGAAAATCTTTTTATATTTCCAATGAATATTTATAATAAAAAAGATGACTTGTATAACCCCACTTAAAAATTGTTTTAGTAAAACATATCATGTTTGTGTCAATTTTACTTTTACATTAAATAAAATGTTATTTATGTCATTTCCCAACCAAAGTGGATACATGGGGTCCCCAAGTTGACCCATGGCTTGTCTTGGTCGGCCATGACACAACCAATTAGGTTAGGACATGTGTCAAGCTTATCTTATTCCATTAAAGCATTATTTTTACCTTAAACTACACTAATTACCACTAATCGCGATTAAAAACTTAATAAGTTACTATTCACCAAAAAATTATTTTAATCTCATTGAACCACATTTTACTTCTTAATGACAACCATGTATGTCGGATTTTTGAAAATCAAAACACAATGATGGAAAAATTTCATTTAAACGGAAAATCAGTTTTTATAAGTACCACTTAGTGGTTTCACTATTCATAAAAAATTGAAGTTTTTCAGAAAAATCCCAAAAATTAACCCTAAGATATATTTGATATTTTGAATTCAAAAATGAAGTCTGTTTTACAAAATTCAGAACATATTAGTCACATTAATTAATTTAATAATTAATTCCCGCTGTCAGAGCAAATAGCGTGTTTTTATAAAACAATAAGTATCAAAAGATTGACACTAGTTTAAGTCTGATTTCAAAGTGAAATTAATTCCAATGACCACTATTGGATTTAATGGTAAAAATATTTTCTAATTTCACTTTAAAACCAATTCAAAATATTATCTAATCATATAAATAAATTAGATTAAAAAGAGGTTTTGAATTAAAACACAACATTCTACACTATTCATTAAAAAATTAACTTTATCGGAAAAATACCAAAAAATTACACAAAGTAAAATTTGATGTCCCAATTCTTAATAAGAGTTTTATTTGGTCCAAAAGAATGTATAAGAGTGATCAAAACTATATTTAATGACAGTTCTCCATTAAAAGGCGATAAGTGAACCTTTAGTGAAAACTAGGGCATATACACCTAAAATTTAATTCTTTCCGTATTTTAAGCCTTTAGCTTTTATTGGATAAATGTAAAAACATTAAAAAACATATATAATCATATTTTAGTTATTTATATCCATTCCCACCATTATAATGGCTACATGTTAACTACCATTTAAAATAATATTATTTTATTATTAGAGTGCAACGTAAGATTCCCAAGAAACTCGTTGTTGCATGTTGGGTACGCCATCGAGCATAGCGTCCCCTTTAAAGTCATATTAATATTTTATTCACAAATATGGATAAATATGAAAATGTCTATTATTTATTTATCTAGGGTGTTACAAAAACTTTAGAATTTTATCCTATAATTAGTCTCATCCCCAAAATTTTCACTAAAGTTTTATTACCCTAATATCCAAATATTTACTAAACCCTACTTTGATACCAATATAAATATCATATCTTTTTAGATGAATATTAATTAAATTTCACAAATGCACGCCCAAGTACTATAAATGTTTATCATATTTAGATACTAGATAAAAAATATTATTATTTCATGAAATATCTTCAACATATCCTACATAGATCTCCCCATTTAGTACTCTTCATAGACATACCCTACTTGAAACCTTTCTTAATAACTTGGGAAAAAACATAAGAAAGTGTAAGCTCAGATGGCCAGTAAGGGTAAACATGAGAGATATCAATTGATGAATATAAAAAAACATAAGATAAGTATAAGTATATGATATCATTAATATAACTTAAAAATTTAATACCAAATCTATCATGGATCACAAACATGATTCATGACATAAAACTCTATCATTTCAAAAGGCATGTATCATAAGAGTGATAAATCATCATAAATCAATCATGAAACATAAGTTTATGTCATAATAGTGTAGAACCATTATAAGTGTATAAACCATTTCATATATCAAGGTTAACCACTAAGACCATCAAATCATAACAGATCATGCATCAACACCTATTTCCCATAACGGATCAAGTATATTGACTTGTTCCCCATAATCATCTCATGAAATATAATACTTTACCTAATATATTGGAGGGATATATAATTATGGGCCCACCTATCACATAATGAAAACCATACATATGTGTTTCATAAGGTCATAAAACATTTATCATATCATCCTATCATAACCCATGTAAAGAAAATGGGTTTAAAAAACATTTCATAAATTCATTATAGTATAACCCATTAAAAACAAACAAGTTTCATAAATATATCATAAACATAAACCATCCAAAGAAATCATAAGGATAGTATCATTGGATCACATCCCCATTAAAAACTTCACTTTGAAACTACTCATTTATAATTTCTTTTCCCTTTAGAGTTACCAGCATGATGTGGAAGTTGAGGGAAATTCTATGCATTTCAATATGAATTTTAATAGACAAGGGATCAATTATGAAGTAAAAAGACCTTTGATTGTTAAAAATTTTCATCAAACATATTATTGGAGAATATTATTCAATTTATCTTATAAAATTTATTTTCTTCATTTATTGTATCAATTTTCTTTAACTTCTCCCCAGTTTATTTTTGTTAAGATCTTGTTTTTTTACTCCATTTATGACATTCAATTTCTTCAAAACTATTCAGTAGGTTTATACACTATATTTTTAATTATCTTTTTTCCCTTACATTCATTTATATTAATGTCACCAAACTAATTTTATAACCATCCCCTACTAATCCCTGCAAAGTTGCATTTATTTAAGTCTAATTATTAATCCCAAATGAAAATAATTAAATAATCAAGGGATATTAAATAATTAAATTAAATGATCACTACATTTAATTACCTTTTTTTATAGGCCTTTATAAGTCTATTGACCCACCTCTATAACATTATAATTTCACTAAATAAATAAATAAATAAGTCATTATTGATTTAATTTGGTATGGAAATAAGAGTTTTTAAAAACTTGGGTGATTCATAATTAAGGTTCATTATTTATGAACAATGAAAAATAATCATGTCAAGTTGTTAAAATGGAGTAGTGGACTTTTCATCATTAGGTGCACAATTCTATATTTTTGTTAAAATTCTCTACAATCTTTGTTTTTTGTTTTTAATTTTTTTGGATCTCATTTAAAATTGTTACCTGGAATTTAAGGGGGATTATGAATGGTTATAATTATTATTACCATATTGAAGATGGTTTAAAATGTTTAAGTGAGTTATTTTTATTAAAAAAATTTATTATTTCCATCATCATCATCATTATTATTGTTGTTGTTATTTTTGTGATTATTATTATTATTTTTAAGTTTAAAAATAGGAAACCCCCATCCCCTTCCATTTGGATTGTGTGAGTTGCATGGGAGGGAATCCCCTTTCACTCTTATTTTTATTTATCCTCCATCTATGGATGATGGAAGATTATTAGAAAAATGTAAAGTTTTTTTATTCTCCTTTTCTCCTCTCCCCATAGGTGTTTTTTTGGTTTTATGGATTTGAGGATTTAAGTATTTTTGTTAAGAAATGATAAAATCTTTAATAACAAAGAGGATTTTTCTAGGATAAATTTAATAGTATCGATGTGAGTCAAATAATATATATTAGGTTCGAAGTCATGTCAATGTCATATGACTGCCTCATATATATTCTTGGACTTGGGATTAATATGCACAACTTTAACGAGTGTATAAATTATGAAGTTGGATGTTATTGACTACTTACATGTTAGTGAATAAGTTTAGGGTCAAGATTCTTGATGATTAATTATATGATATCAGTTATAGGAAGATGAATTCTATAAAAACCATGATTCCAATAATCCAAATATGGTGATTATTTATTACATTGACAAAAAATTACATAAATTGAGATACATAAGATCTGAAATTTTATTAGTCTCATGAGACTAGATATATATTTTATCATTTCATTAAATTAGAATATAAAGTAAAATATAATAACACATAAATCTTTATTATTTATTCATTGATTATATTTATATCACACATAATATTATTGGTGGTTTCTTAGGTAAATTAAGATAAAATATAAAGGGTGATCTAGACTATCAGTAAGGGGTAGCGTATAATGAAATCTAATCATGGAATAAGCATGAAATATATTTTATGATAGATTTTAATAAACAAATAAAGTCCATGTAAATGAGTACATAAGAATAAAATATCCATGCATAACATAATAATATAAATATATAATCACATAAATAAAAATAATAGATATCATATGAAATGCATACTGCCAGCCATTATAACCATATCATTGAGACATAGTGTTAGGACATCATAAATTAAGTGTAATGAAGTACCCATTACCATATTCTAGTTTGTCTCATGTGACCTATCGATGCATCGAGGAGCTATATAATTTTAGGCTCCACCTATCACTTAATAATTCAAATGAATTCATCATATTAAAGTAATTAATAAATAATAAAGTACATAATATTACCTTTGGAACTTCTTCCATTAGCATGTTTAAGTAATCAATAATTATCTACATTTAAATAATGGTTATACAAATTGTAAATATTTCCTTAGTTAAATGATGGTATAATTTTCTAGTAAAAAACTCTCCAATCTGAATTATAAAATATAGGGTATTCATAAAATATATTGAAAAAGATATATGGTCAATTAAATATTAAAAAACCATAGAAATAGTGGAAAATATATATAATGCACCCATGACATAAAGAATATGGACATGAAAGAAAAAATAAAGTCAATAAGGAAATATAAGGAGTGATATAGAACATAATCATAATCAAGAAAAATAATGGGATAAATCCCTCATGAACATCGTAGATATGTATTTTAAATGGAGGGAAATGAGGCCATTAATAGATAATAAGGGAAAAAATATATATGTTCAAGATCTTGTATATTATACATATTAAAGAATATAGGTAATAGAGAAACAATTCATGAAAATAATGTATAAATAAAAGATATGTAAGGAACAATCCCAACTTTAAACCCCTCATGGGCTGTAAGTGAAGGTGAGAATTACCCTCGAAGTTCGCCTCCAATATTCCACAAGTTGGCGACTAACAATGAAGTTATAAAACATGCAAGTGGGAGGAATTAAACTCATAAACCTAGAAACATAAAAACATAACCACAAATCAAATATATAATAAAAAATTAAAACCATTATCCCATAATGATCGAAAATTCATACATAATCGAAGTTTTCAAAACAAAATACCAAGAGAAAAATCCTACAACAACGACTTCAACAACACCTCAAAGCCTCAAGCAGTAATGTACAAATTAATAATTGAAACCATCTTGTAAATTGGAAAAAGATATTTAAATAGATAAGATTGAGAATATATGTATACTCAATATGACCCTCCTCAATAACTCTTATGCAAATTTTAAAGAAACATACTAACACCTCAGTAGATAAACAACAGAACCAAATCGAACCAACATCAAGCCAACTATCACCCAACTTCACAAGAGCTTACTCATCCAATATCACATCCAAGTATAATAACACAATATCAAAATAAAATTACAATAAGGTAATCCAAATCTACTTCCCCACTAGTTTTTTGTTCTCATGCCCCAACAACATATGACATGGTGCTCCCATCCCTTCCATATAAAGATATAACCACACCTTGCTCACAACCATAACCACATCATTTTCCTCACCAAATAATACACACCACATCATAACCAGAAATCACATCCTTATCATAGTATGGTATTATGAACATGAATGACATCATCCTCATTTCCTTCTCCCACCATGCATGACCCCCACCATGTATCACATGCACTATCACATCACAATCCCATTATTATCACATCATCATCACATAACTTTATTTCCCTATAATATATTTCCATCACAAATAATGCATCCTAATATTTACATGATTGGAAGAGATAACATGGGGAGATAGAGAGTAATTATCCGTTCATTACCTTTTCAACCTGAATGTTCATTAAAACACCCGAAACCCAACAAATTTGGGAATCAATAAGGTTACCTGACTTAGATGAGTTGCATAAGAAATAAAAAGGAAAATAAAACATATATTATAGCCACTCATAAGACATAGATAAAGGTTTATACCCAAAAAACACCTCTAAGACCCATAAAAGTCACCATATCACCACTACCACAATTAACAAACACTACTGACACTATATTGCAAACCAATTTTACCTCACACAAAACATCCACAACAACACCACATCATCTTCCCATGTAATCATATCCTTAATCCATTTTTAAATTTACTATTTTACCAGCCACATTGAATTAATTATTCCATTCATGTATTCATATTTAATGTCAAACCATTCACTATCCATCCACCATGTTTATCTCATCCATTACGCATTAATTTCAATCATTTAAAGTTTATTTACAACCCATCACTCTATACCATATTATTTTATATCACCCACATTCAATTTATTCTATCCACATTCTATGCCATTGGGTGACTATAATACAACCTCACATCAACCAAACTCATTAGCATAACAAACCCACACATCCCAGAGAACTCGATTGGATTAATGGAGCTGATGTTATATATTTTTGTTAATATAGTTGTATTAAGGAAAATTAATGTAGGTTTAATTTGGGTGATGGAGTAAGAATCCACCCATTTAGAAAGATGAAGATACTGCCCATACATTATTGTAAAAAATATTGTAAAGCCTTTGTATTTTAATACCTGAATGGATATATTATAAGTAGAATATATATAATTAGGATGATTGGAGAGATAGTTTGAGAAACAGTATCCCCAACCATTAATAGCAGAGTTGGAAGAGCGGGTTTTTGAACTAGATACAAAACAACTTGTAAAGTTGTTATTATAGAAGAGATAAAGGAGGTTTAAATATTTTAGAATAGTTTTCTAGAGTTGTGGAGAAATCATCCTTGTGTTATCAATCATGAACGTTACTGTATACAATATTTAATATAAATTAGATTAATAATTTTATAAGATTGTTTTGAAACTAAAATCAAAGGGATAGTTTAGGTACTTAAATTGAGTATTTAATGTGTTGTAAGACTTTGTAAATGAGTATGAATAGTTTTGTAAATATTATGAAAATTTATAAAGTCATTTGAAGTGTTTTGAGATGACTTGAGAAGGCTTGAGATGAATTTATATTTCATTGAATCAATTTTGGAAGCTATATGTTTTGGTGAATTTTATAGTCCCTAAATTTACCATACTTCGTAAGTTTCACCCAGTTTTCATAAGGCTGATCTAGTTGGGAAATATAGAAAAGGAAACTTCATAATGTTTTTTCCTAAATTTTGTAAGGTTGGATCCAAGAATAATTCTGATAAAATGAAAATGTAACAAACTTTATGAGTATTATTTTTGAACTTATTTTGGATCATTTTTGAACTTATAAGGTTAAATCACTCTTTATAAGGTTAAATTTGGAAGTTCGTAAGATTCATATGGTAGTTCATAAGGTTCATTTAGAAGTACATAAGGTTCATTTTTAATCTTTACAAGGTTTATTTTAGAGACAAAGGGATATTTTTATGGTTAAATATAGTATTTCAAAAATTTAACTCTGAAGTTCATAAGGTTCATGTGAGATTTTATAAGGTTCATTCCAAAGGAAATGAGAACATCATAAGATTGTTTCACACACTTCACAAGGATGTCCCAAAACATTTCTCTCATTCAACCTTATGAAATGGAAGTTGAGATAAAATTTGGAAAATAAAACTTTGTAAGGTTATATTATAGACTTTGTAAGGTTGAGTCTTAAATTTACAAGGTTCATATACTTTGTGAAATTTTGAGATTTATAGATATTGAAATATTTCTAAGAATTTATAGAATAAATATTCTAAAAAGAAACTAAATCAGGTGATGTTGAATATGTTCTTTATTGATTTAAACATCAAAAAATGATTTGAAACTCAAGATGAATGAATGAGGAAGATGATCTTATGACTATTGAGAAGAAGATCAAAGCTGTATGAAATTGTGAGAAATTAAATGGTTTTAAAATGAATAAATTCAAGAATAAATGATTCTATAAATAATATTTTATGATTCTCAAACTGATCTTCATTGATTTAAACATAACAAATGAATTGTGATTTAAGTTGTATTATGAAAAATTTGATCTTCATGATTGAGGAGAAGAATATAAAGATGAGATTATATATGAGAATCAATATTAAGGTTATAATGTTATTTCAGATGCAATTTTACCATGAAGAAAAGGATCCACATCGTAACAATATTAATGACTTATGATTTTTATACAGCAATGAAATTGATTTATGTGTGAGTTGTTTATGTAACTCATTTAAGAATAAGATTCTAATTTTTTTTGGAATAATGAAGTGGAGACTTATTCAACAAGGATAAAATAAGAAGAAATGAGAAAGGGTATTCTTGGAAAATTAGTGGAGAGAAGCAGTTGAGGCAAAATTAATATTCAAAATTATAGGGTCAAACCCATATGAAGGCATTGAGAAAAATAAATAGATATCAGGGTTTCGAGAGTGAGAAGATTATAGAAATCTTTTTGAAATGGTTTTTTATGAAAATTAAAAAATAATGAATTATTAATTAATTTCTGAGACTTCAAGGATATAAAAGGTGAGGAAGAAGAAATAGAAAATAAGGAGCTCATGATGAGAAGAGAAGAGAACTCGATACTTCTATAAAGAATAATTTTTTTTTGGGTATCAAAGAATAAAAATAATATGATTTGATTCTATTGACTAGATCCAGTTTGTTGAAGCTGAATGAGGAGAAAATAAGAACTTTGATACTCTATATTGTAGAAGTCTAAAACAATGAGAATGAAAGAAGATGAAAATGACTAGAGAAAGGACAACGTGCATGGATTTATTTTTATTATTTATTGGTAGTTAAGTTCCTTGAAGACTATGTTGAGAGAATCTGGTGATCATATTTTGAACAAGATTTAGAAGAAAGACAATTTATAGAGTTTGAGTTTCACACTAGTACAAAATTAATTTATCCAGACACGTTTTTCACATCTATTATTTATAACCTATATGAAAAAATGATTTACCATATCGGTTATTCAATAACTAACATGTTAAATAAAAAGTGAATATTTTTTATGCCGATTATTGAATAATTAACATGAAAATAGTAATTTTCCAAGTTGGTTATTAGATAATCAATATGGAAAATAAAATGCACACATTTTTCATATTTATTATTCAATAATAGATGGGAAAAATCATTTTTCACATTGGTTATTGAATGAAAATCATGATAAATCATCATTTTAACACCGATTATTCAACAAAAAATGTGAAAAGGATTTATATTTTTAATCAGGGTTTGAGAGAAGTCATTTTGGTTTTATTATTTTGTGTGATAACCTTCAGTTTTCTCTCATACTATAAACCCTAATCCTTATATCTTATATTTGGAACCTCAAATATCTTCATTCTTTAATTTTTGGTTTCAAATATCTTCATTATTCTATCCATGGACTTGAATATCTTTCATTTGGAATCCACCACCATCGTCAATCATCACCTATCATCAACCACTGCTTGTGACTTATTCTTATTGGTGTTTCCTTATCAATATTCTCAATTTTGATTTCAATTTATAGTTTGTGTTTATTGTTTCAATTTTCCATCCATTAAAGGTATTTTTATTTTTATTTGTGTTTCTAATTTTTCATTGATTTTGCTTTATTTTTGAGTTGACATCCACCATTGCAGTCCACCATCACTCGTTGTTGGCCACCGCTTACGCCTTCTTCCCATTGGCGTCATCTTATCAATCATCCTAGTTTTGATATCAATTTATGTTTTGTGTTTATTGTTTTTATTTTTTTGTACATACAAGGTATTTAAATTTTTATTTGCGATTCCAATTTTCTATTGATGTCACTTTATCTTTCGGTTGGAATATACCACCACTGTCCATAGTCACCCATTGTCAACCGCTTCTTACACCTTTTTCCCATTGGCATCACCTTCTCAGTCATCCTATTTTTTATATCAATTTATGGTTTGTGTTTTTTGTTTCTATTTTCTGTTCATCCAAGGTATTTGAATTTGTATTTTTGATTCCAATTTTCCATTGATGTTTCTTTATATTCACTATTTGTATTTGTGGTTCTGATTATTCGCACATATTAGGTGTTTTTTAATTGAAGAATGATTATTTTTAGATTAAGGTTTGTGTTTTTTATTAAATAATGATAATTAAATATGTTCAAAGTTATATTTTTGTTTATAAAATATGTTTTTTTGAAATATTTTATGTTTTTTTGTCATGAACTGGCCCAGATACCCTAATACCCTGATAACTAAGAATATCCTCATATAACCCGAAGGGTATTTCTGATCCCCACAGGTTGGTGACTAGCACCTGGAATCATACAACATAAAGTGAGAACTATTTTCCACATAAACATAGTAGAAGAAATAGATACATATCAACATTCTCAAAGAAAACTCCCAAAAGAGACAGTACCTGAAGTCAAACAGGTATATAAACCCAAAGTACAACCAAAAGTACCAAAAAATAAAAGATAAACAACCCAATTCCTAATGTACACAAAAATCCATCCCAAAAGATCAATAACTACCACCTCCCAATGGTTCTTTCCCCTTGTTCAAACTTGGTAGAAGGAAATATAAAAACACCCAAAGGAATAGGTAGGGTGTGAGCTAAAAGCCCAGTAGGGTCTCACCAAGTCACTACTACAAAAACAGGAAAGGGAAGCACCACCTTATATCAGCACTAAGAAAAAACCGCTGATAAAGAATCCCTTTATCAGCACTAAAATTTTAGCGCTGATACAGGGAAACCTTTATCAGTGATAAAAAATCGCTGATAAAAAGACCCTTTATCAGTGCTAGAAAAGTGCTAATAAAGAATCCTTTTATCAGTGCTAAAATGTTAGTGCTGATACATGAAGGATTTATCAGTGCTTTTTTAGCGCTGATAAAGAGGACCTTTATCAGTGCTAAAAAAAGGGCTGATAAAGGATACCTTTATCAGAGCTTTGTTAGCACTGATAAAACCGTAGTCCCTTTTTTTATAAAGTCGGTCACACAATGCCCTAGTTTTATTGAGACCTAAAGCTCTCACGGTACTGGAACCCTACGAGTCCCCTCCACTTCCCACTGAGCTTCGCATTGCCGGAACTCCGCCACCCTCGAGCTTCGTGTTGCCGGACCTTCGCCGCCCTCGATCTTTGCGTGCTGGACCTCTGCCGCCCTCGATCTTCGCATTGCCAGACCTCCGCTTCCCTCGATCTTTTCTTTGACAGACCAGGTGTGCAATGTTTTTTTGGTCCCCTATTACACATACTCTTCTAGAATTATGAGGACCTATGTTTAAGGATTATTACATCATGAATTTGAGTTTTTGAAATTTTTGAGTGAAGGTTTAACACCCTTGGTTTTCTGCCACCACATGCTGGAACACACCTAGATGGAGTGCATCCGTGAGTGAGAGAAAAACTTGTTTTCATTTATGGAAGTGTTTAGGTAGTTCAATGAGTGAGCTGAGCCAATGATATATAATTTTTCAGTCTGTTGATATCCCATAATATTAAATGGGAATCAATCCTTATTTAGTTCTTCAACATGGTGAGGTAAGTGATCGACATCAGAAAGAGAGAGCCCTCTCGGTTGAAGGATAGATTCATTTCAAAGTTTTATATCATACAATAGGGACATGAACCATGTTTTTTAACTTTTTGCAATGAGAAAATTGGACACACATTTTAATATATTGTGATTAGGATCATGATAATGTATTTTAAGGTTGAATATATTTTACCAAAATGTCACACGGTTTCATATCATGAAACTAGAACATATAGTAAGGGTGAGGTAAATTTTCCATCCATAGAGTCCCTAAACCATGTGAAAAATGGGTAGAAGATGAAAAAAGTTAAAGTTCATGATTTATGGACCAAATGGGGTGTGTCTCAGAATTTTTGGCATGTCATGCAAGAATAAAGACCTGATGTGAGAAGGGTCTTGTGGCGGCTCAACACCACAAAAAACAACATATAACTAGGATGTTGTATTTTTAGTTCAAATACATATATCTTAGACTAAAGGGATGGTTTATTCATGTGAAATATCTCTTAAGAAACCTAGTATTGGTGGAAATATTGATATTCTCATCATCAATGGCGATCAATGAGTTTACACTATCAGAGTGAAGTTTATGAAAAATTTAAGGTCCTTCCCACTTGGATTCCAGTTTCACTAGATTCCTCCTAGGTATCATCGATTCCCTTAGATCCAACACCATGTCACCGTAAAGCAAGGAATGAAGGATAACCTTTTTCTTTAAGGACAACACCACCCGGTTCTGATGCATTTCTAGGTCATTCAATGCTTGAACCCTATTTTCTTTGAGGGGTTCCCCCTTCTTTCCTTCATTCTATCTAAGTGACTTTGTTTGGAAGTGCACTTGTATGGCATGATTCCTAGAACACCAATCTTTCTAGACTTTCCACCCCTACCTCTATCTCTGTCCTTCTCCCTCACTGAGGTTACTGACTACTTCTTTGTAGTGGCCAGGCCCCTTCTTAGCAGTGTTTGTTCTGTCTCTCTTGGCTCTGAGCCTGTCATCCAGATCCAAATACTTATTGATCTAGAGAGAACTCCCTCACCAGACACCAAGTTTCATTACCCATCCTTCCCCTTCCCTTTTGGATCCTCATCTCCCACTCATATGAAGCTTACCAACCAGGAGGGATTATGAACATGTTCAAAATCAAGGGACCTCAATGAGTGATCATCCTCCTACTTCAATAAGGATACTAGATCTAGATCCAATGCCATAGCCCTGTCCTACCCATAATTATTATCTTCATATGTAATTCTCATGGTCTTAGTGCCCATGTTAAATCGGACTTCCTCACCATAGAAATAAAAAAGAATAATGTCATTGTTGTTGTTGTCAAATAACACAAAAAACCCTATAATAATCATAGAATTCTCCTAGAAGATTAAGTTTCATGGATTTCTACACTCTAACCCATCCAATAGAAACAAATGGGTATTTTGGAATAATAAATGTGTTGTTGAGGCTGTTCAAGATTGAAATCAATTCATCACTACCAAGGTGTCCAACAGTGACACCTCCTTCCTTATGACTTTTGTTTTTGGAAGCTATGACCCTCTTCAAAGGGAATCTCTATGGAGTGAACAAAATACCTTCGATCCTGGCCACCATCCATTGTTTGTTGGGGGTGACTTTAATGTCATTTACAGCCCAAAGGAAATTAAAGGTAGAAGACCATTCCAGAGGAAGGCCATCATGGAGTTTGTTCAGTTCATGGCTGGGAAGTGCCTCATTGATCTCAGCTTCTCAGGTGACAGTTTCACCTGGTGTAACAACTGCAGGGGACATCACCGCTTGTGGAGTCTATTGGATAGGTGTCTAGACAACATGAAATCCACTAACCTATTCTCAAATAGCATGTTTTTCTATCTTTCTTGAGGTATTTTTAACCACTCCCCCCTCTTGGTTTCCATTTCTTCTTGGCATGATCATCAGGAACGATTTCACTTCCACCAGTAGTGGGTTAACATCCTAGGGTACCAGGACATGGTTT
Source organism: Viscum album (assembly GCA_963277665.1). Lineage (NCBI taxonomy): Eukaryota > Viridiplantae > Streptophyta > Magnoliopsida > Santalales > Viscaceae > Viscum > Viscum album. The sequence continues at coordinate 980,355,679 of OY728126.1, forward strand.
GTGAAATATGGGAATGAACCCTTGTAGGAGTATCGGGCCACCTTCAACCTCAGTGAACTGACCTTGAACCCCGATAGGTGCGTGTTCGCCCCTTCCTCCTCAAGAACCTTCACCACCTGGGACTACTGTCGCATATGGGCTCCTTCAGAGTATTCTAATAGATGGAATGATACCTTGGGTTTATTGGATTATTAACACCAGTTTGAGATTTATGTGCGACTATATACTTATTATATTTTCTTATTATTTCTTACACACCACCACTTGAGTCGAGTAACCTGATTGAAATCCATATTGGTAATTTGGTTCTAATGTGGATATTGTTTTTTATGTGTTTTTGACATGTGTATGTGTGGATATATGGGTATTTAGGCATGATGATATTGAATGTTGGGTAGATACCTAGGAGTGGTAGAGGTATTATTCTTGATTATTCTTGTGTTTGGACTGGGGTGATTTGAGGAAACTATGATGAATCTAAAGTAATTATATTTAATGAAGATGAATAAATACTAATGGTTAGGATCTATTAATCTCTATTTTTATAAGGAAGTGGTTCTATTATACTGTATTTGGAAGTTTTGTTTTGTGTACTTGAACTATAAATACTAATATTTGAGATTCAAATAGGATGAATATGAATAAAGATTGGATGGATGCTAATCGTTTGACAATAGAGTACGAGAACAGAGTGAAAGAGTTCATCAAATTTGAAAAGGATCACACAAAGGATCCTTCTCAAATCCTTTTTCTGTGTTTACATTGTTGTTATTATAGACTACTTACTCCAGAGGAGTTGGAAGAATATTTGATATGTCACAGAATAGATCAGAGTTATAAATGTTGGAATAAACACGGAGAAAAAAATAATGTAGCTACTGGCTAGGATAAAACTGTGTTTTATGGATCATCAGATATGAATACAAATATGGATAATGAAGAAGACCGTATGGAGGATGTGATTACAGATGTCAATGATGATGAAGATCGTTTTGAGGAAGTGGTAAAGACAATTGAAGATGAACTCCGTGATTTCCCAAAATAGTTTGAGAAGTTAAAGAGTTGGGAAAAGACACTATTGTATGTTGGTTGCACCAAGTATACAACATTTTCAGTTATATTGAAGTTGTATAAATTGAAATCAGGCAATAGATGGAGTGATGTCAGTTTTACGGAACTACTTTCTCTCTTGAATGACATGCTCCCTGAAGATAGTGAGCTCCCAAGCCGAACATATGAAGCTAAACGAATGCTACACTCGATGGGTATGATTTTTGAATGAATACATGCATGCCCGAAAGACTGTATATTGTTTCGAAAGGAGAAAAAATCACTTACAGAATGCCCAAAGTGTGGTGCTTCTCGATACAAGAAAGATGAATTCAATCCTACGAAAGTTGTATGGTAATTTACAATCATTCCAAGTTTTCGGCGTCTATATGGAAGTGAAGAAACTGTAAGACAATTGACGTGGCATACAGATAAAAGAAATAAAAATGGGAAATTACATCATCTGGCTGACTCTCCTCAATGGAAGAAAATTGATCATGAGTATCCTGAATTTGGAAAAGAGATGAGAAACCTTAGTCTTGCATTATCTACAGATGGAGTAAATCCTTTTGGTTTTCAAACCATCACTCATAGTACATGGCATGTTATGTTGGTAAATTATAACTTTCCACCCTGGTTATGCATGAAGTGGAAATTCATCATGTTATCTATGCTTACATTAGGACCAAAACAACCAAGTAATGATATTGATGTTTATTTGGCTCCTTTGATCGAGGATTTGAAGTTATTGTGGGATTTAGGTGTTATGTTGTATGATGCTTATAAAAGTGAATACTTCACGTTGAGAGCGATGTTGTATGGGACAATAAATGATTTCCCTACTTATAGAAATTTTTCAGGCTATAGCATTAAAGGAACTCAAGGGTGTCCCGTGTGTGAAGAAGATACAGAATCAATTAGGTTGAAACATTCATCGAAATCTTTGTTTCTAGGAAATCGTAGATTTCTACCTCATCGGCATAAGTACTGATCTTGGACGACATCATTCAATGGAAGTTTAGAAAAATACACACCACAGTATCCACTAACAGTTGATCAGCTGTTTGAGAAAGTAAAAGATGGGAACACTGTTTTTGGTAAACCATTTTCGAAAAACCTTATGAAAATCGATTGGAAAAAGAGATCAATTTTTTTTTGAATTACCATACTGGAATTGTTTTTATGTCAGACATTTTATTGATGTGATGCATGTGGAAAAAAATGTATGTGGTAGTGTTATCATAACGTTGCTAAATTCCCCTGAAAAAAAAGGATTGAATTAAGGCAATGTTGGACGTGGTTGACATGGGAATATGAGAAGAGTTGGATCCTATGAAGGGTGAAAATCGAATGTTTCTTCCTCCAGCTACTTATACTCTTTCTAGGGACGAGAGATACCAGTTTTGAAACTTTTTCAATGATGTAAATGTTCTATAGGGGTATTCATAAAATATCAAGAACATTGTGTCAATGAATGATTTGAAGTTAAAAGGTTCGAAATCACATGACTTCCATGTTTTGATGTAAGATCTAATTCCTATAGATTTATGTTGCATTTTTCCCAAGAATGTTCGTCATAAATTAACCAAATTTTTTTTCTTTTTCAAAGCTATATGTAGCAAAGTTTTAGACCCGGTGAAATTGCCAACTATGGAAAAAGAAATTGTCATCATATTATGTGAATTAGAAATTTTTTTCCCCCCAACATTCTTTGATATGATGGTTCATTTGATAATTCAATTGGTGAAAGAGATTTGACTTTGTGGTCCTGTGCACTATAGATGGATGTATCCTATTGAATGGTATATGAAGATTTTGAAAGGGTATGTCAAAAATCAAAGCTAGCCAGAGGGTTGTATAGTGGACCAATATATTGTTGAGGAAGCCATTGAATTTTTTACCGAATACCTATCTGATGTGGAAAGAATTGGTCTCCCGAAATCTCATCACACTAGACGCATTGAGGGTGAGGGAATTTCTGGAAGAGATATCATGACAATCAACATTACAGATCAGGAGCAGGCCCACCTTTATGTTTTTCATAACAGTTGGGAGGTTTCTCCATATATTGAAACTCACAAATAAATTATTAGGCAGTTAAATCCATCAAGGGATGAAAAATGGTTATCAAATACACATAATCACCAGTTTATAGGATGGTTTCAGGACCATATTTTTAAGCAGTTGAATGAAAATCTGAATTCAATTTCAAAATGACTTCGATGGCTAGCCACTGGACCAAGTGTGTATGTATTATCTTACAGTGGTTATGTAATTAATGGTTATACATTCTATAAAAATGAACATGATGAAGATAGTACCATGAAAAATAGTGGAGTTACACTAGTGGCTGAAGTGATGCATGTTTTTGGTCGCAAGGACAAAAATCCAATTTATGAAAATATGTCATACTTTGGCATTATCAAAATAATATGGGAGTTGGATTATACGACATTCCAATTGCCGATTTTTCAATGAAAATGGGTTGATAACAATAGTGATGTTAAAATAGATGAATGGGGATTTGTGAAAGTTGATTTTAGTAAAGAAGGGTAAAATAACGAATAGTTTATAATGGCATCACAAGTGGTACAAGTTTTTTATATTCCAGATCCCGCAAACAGAAAGTGGTTGATTGTTCTGTTAGCGTCCAAAACTACTGAAGGTTCTGATGAAAATTTAGTTGAGGATGATCCTTTCAGTGGTATGTGTAGAGACTTGGATTTTAGCCCTGTCAGAATTTGGATTATTTTTACAAATAATTCCAGAGCTAGGCGCGAAGACGGTGTGTGATTCTGAGGTCCGGTGTGCCCGTAATTAATTTTATAAAAATATTAAGTATTTTTATACTATGCACATGGCGGGGGTGTGATATCTCCTAAATGGTAGATCAGAACAGGATTCTAAGGGCATGGTTGCATCCAGAACGTGCCGTTTACCCTAGGAGAGGTGTAAATTTCGTGGCGCGAGCCTGCTGTGGAAAACGCCACTAGGGGCGTTTTCGTAAATAAGTGGAAAAGTTGGTTTACGAGCGTCTTCTCGAATAACTTCTGAACGGAGTCTCGGATCGAAAATCCATGTCTGCCGTCGTGTTCAGAACGTCGCGTTTACCCTAGGGGTGACCTTACATTTGTTCGCATCGAGCGTCGGGTCCGAGGCGGGTTTGGCGTCGGCGGGCGGCTGATATAAATATCAGCACCCCCCTCCTTTTCATTCCTCTCGGCGTTCTTCGCCACCGATCTGCTGAATCGAGCAAACGAAGCACCCAAGAGCTCAGATTTCGATGACAGACATTCCAGGAGCGTGCAACGGAAGCTCTGGAGCGCGGATCTAAGGCAGAACGTCGACGTTTCGCCCGCGAGGTAGGCAGATTTGAGTTTTAACCCCCGATCCTTGTTTTTACTATGTTTTTCTGCAAATCGAAGCCGTATAAATATATATCGGGTCCTAGGGGATGCACAGATGCTTCCAGATCTGCATTTGGACCCCCGAGGTGGCTCCGGCGGACCTCGGAAGGTTCGCCGACGCGACACCGGCGCGGCGGCGCAGGCGGAGGTCGGCAGCGGTGTCGGCAGGGGCGGCCCGCGGTGGCGCTCGGCTATCCGTGAAAGTGCGCGGCGGCACGCCGGCCCAGCCGCCGGAGTGCGGCGGAGAGCCGCCAACCAGGGCGGGCCGGCGGCGGTGGCCGGTCCAGGACGGCCGGACCGGCCGGTTCAGGCCGGTCCGACCACTTTTTGTCAAATGGGGGTCTTTAAACTCCCGTTCCTTGCAATCCGAGAGTCAGATTCGCGTGTCGTATATGGAGACGCAACCCTGGGAATGAGGTGAACCCTCCGGTGTGGGTTCGAAGGTTTAAAGGTTTGGGATCGTTGCCCGGGAGTTAAAAACGTCATAGAAAATAATAATATTTTATTATTTTACGACTTCGGGCCCTTGTAACTTCTACCCGGAGCGTCCGAATGACGTGCCGTCAGTGGCGTTGAGACCTTGATGGTATGGAGGACTTTTTAAGATGATTTATGGGTGTTGGGTCTGAGAACAGGGTGCAGGCCCCATGAGGCTGGGTTTTGGCGTTTGCGGAGAAACGCAACTTTTGCTCCAGGAGTCCGATTTTGGCGTGTGAATAGTCGATCCTATGTGTTTTTCTGAGAGGATCACAACGGTGTGATCCTTTAGTTGAGTTTCGGAATCGAGGCATGGGCCCCACCCGAGATGGCTTCGGTGAATAGTACTTTTTTTCACCGGGTGTTCGTTTCAGACGAACGAGTAGTCGATTCCGCTTTTTTTTCCTGGGGGATCGCCGTGGTATGGTCCGCTCGATGGGTTTCAAGATCGTTGTGTGGGCCTCGCATGAGATAGCTACATTGAGTAGTGCCTTTTTCACCAGTGCTCCGTTTTGGGCGAGTAAGAAGCCTATCCTGCGTGTTTTTCCGCGTAGATCGCGATGGTGGCCTCGGTATTGGCCTTGGAGGTGCACAGTGTGGCGTTGTTGCGGGTCACTCGGGTTATCAATGTTTTGAACCAGTAGTGGTTGAGGGTAATCCCTTGGTTCGTTCCCACGAGGGTTTGTGTGGCATCACAACCTTCATATATTTTTGTGATCCTCTCGATGGGAGGTTTAAATTGTTAGAGTTGTGGCATCCCTCCGGTGGGCCCGGAGCGGGATCCTCTAGCATCTTTTCCCTAGATCGGGTTCTTGGTATCGCTGTGACCGCTTATTCATGGGCGGCGATCCCCTATCTAGCTGGTTAATCCCGTAGGGTTTGTGGCATCATCAGGATTATGATCCCCTATGCAGTGGGCCGTGCTCAGTTGGGTTGTGGCATCATCGGGTATACGATCCCCTACTCAGCATGAGGTGTATAGTAGGGTTGTAGTATCATTGGTTATGAGATCCCCTACTCAGCGCATGGTTTCAGTAGGGTTGCGACATCATTGGTTCGATCCCCTACATCACGAGTTATACCAGATAGGGTTCCGGTATCGTCGTGATAACCTTTATATGGGAGACGATCCTCTATCTGAGTGATGTGCTTCTGTGGAGTGCCAGATCGGGTTTTGGTATCCCCCAACGGATCCTGGGTGTGATCCCCTATCTGTGAGAACTACATATGCCAGATCGGGTCGTGGTATCCCCCAGCGGACCCTGGGAGTGATCCCCTATCTGTGCGACCTTCTTCTACCGGAGTGGGTTCTGGTATCCCCTAGCGGACCCTAGGATTGATCCCCTATCCGAGGAGTTTGGTGGATATGTTGTTTCAGTGAGTTTTTCTTCAGTGATTCTATCCGATGAGCGTGATCTTTCGGGTGAGCATCTGTGAGATTTGTGAGAAAACTGATGGAGTGTATCTCTCGGATGAGTGTCATCTGGGATGACAGTTTTCATGTGGTGTACTCTCCTGGTTGTGGACAGTTGCTAGTGCTGAGGTCGGTACCTCTTGTGGCTTGGTGCGTGAGCTGGGTATATTAGGATTGTTTAAGGTGTATGTATGAGAATACACATGATCTTAGCTGACTAGTTGTGTTTATCCAAGGATGGTCATGAGATAGAGTTTCTCTATCATCTGGGTTCCCTTTGGATGGGATGAGCGGACTGTTGCCTTTCAGTTTCTCCCTTTTGTTTTGGGTTTTTGGGGTGCCTACTGAGTATGTTTATACTCACCCCTGCATGGGCTTTGCCCGCACATGTTTTTGTCTTGTGCAGACCACAAGCCTTTCGACGGAGTCTTAGGAGGACCCGGAGTGGACAGAGGTTAGTGAGTGAGATTGACCGGGGTGTTTACCGGTGCAGTGCCGAGGGAGATTTCCGGCAGGTGTTTGTGGCAGCGTTCCCCTTCTTCAGAGCAGGTTGGACGCACTTTTGTAGTTTTCTTTTGGTGGGCCTTGTTTTTCCCTTTTGTACTTATGTTGCACTCTGGTTTGGGGATAGATTGTATGCATGCATTTACTTTTCAGTTTCTATATCTCTGCACTGTTGCATGGAGGTTTTTGTGGGTGCGTGTGTACAGGTACCTTAGGCTAATGCCTCCTATGTGTGTGATAGCCTACTCGACGCTGGTCTGCAGCCCTTGGCCTATTGGAGACGGGCTTGGGGAGTCGCGGATCGAGCCCCGTTGGGTCGGATCATGACAGAGTGGTATCAAAGGAGGATCCACCTTTGGTATCTCAGAGCATAGCTGGTCTAGCTGTGAGTTTGGTTTGGGTTGCATAGCGACAGTGTTAGGGTGTTTCGAGCTCGGATTTCAGGCCAGAGACTCTAGTGTTGGTGCGGTGGCCAATGTATCCATACACTAAGACTCTGATAACATTCCTTCTGACTCGGGACATTCGTACACTAGTCGCAGGGACATAATGGTACATGCATCATATAGTACTGGGTTTTTGGGTATTTCCTTGTCCTTCTTGAGTCAGCTCTCCAAATATACTTTTTGACTGTGGTGCGTCTTGAATGTTTTTCAGGATGCCTCCACGACGACAACCAGCGAGGGTTTCGCAGAAGGATTGTGCTGATGACCCGACCCATGTTGAGGCTGTGGAGCAGGGTGCGGGTTCTGAGGTTGCACCTCCAGGTGTTCTGCCAATTGAGCCACCACCTTTCGAGCAGATGGTTGTTCTGGAAGTGCAGGATGAGGTTGCGTGCAGGCTAAGTGCACTGCACGAGTTCTAGAGGTAGCGACCTCTGAGGTTTCGGGGTGATCAAGACCCCCAGGAAGATGATGATTGGCTTGAGGCAGTCACCAGAGTTTTCCGCCTAGTGAGGACACCCCCAGATCATATGCTGGTCCTAGCAGCGAGCCTTCTGCATGGTTCTGCCGGGCGATGGTGGAGTTTGGAGACGCAGTCCCATGATGAGGAGACGCTCACATGGGCAGAGTTTGAGCGGCTCTTCAGGGAGGAAATCTATCTGGTGACTCTGAGATCAGTGCGGATCCAGGAGCTTATGCAGCTTTGGCAGGAGGGTATGACCGTGTCGGAGTACTCGGTGAGGTTTACAGACTTGTCGCACTACTCCCTTGATATGGTTCGAGACCTGTTCTTTAGGGATCAGACCTTCGATCATGGCTTAGGTAGGGACATCCAAGTAGGTGTGGTTTCCTTGTGCCTACCCACCTTTGCAGGTGTGTTAGAGCGAGCTTTGGTGGTGGAGAGATTTCTGGATGAGAAGATCCCGCCTGTTAGTGCTGGGCACGTGAGAGCTGAGACTTTGTCAGTCGGATCGACATCTGGTAGACGACGACAGACTCAAGGGTCTGGACGTGGCCGACGTTTCAGGAGGCGACCCCAGGATGGAGGATATGAGGCTCAGGGCTCATAGGGCTCGCATGCCAGTTTTGGTCAGCCGCAGGAGAGGTGGTGTTATGCTTGTGACGGTCAGGGACATCTTGCTAGAGATTTTCCGACTCGCCGTGCTGCTGAGAGGGAGCCGGTTGATGGACCGCCTTGGCAAAGGCAGCGTCTCGAGCAAGGAGGTCCGTAGGGTGGAGGATGAGGCGGCAGAGCGGGTGCAAGAGGAGGAGGTGGTAGGCGGTACCAGTTGCCACCACCCCCACCCCCAGGTGGTCCACGCCAAGCTCAGGGAGCTGGTGGCTGAGGGCGAGGACAGCTGCATGCCCTGGAGGCTGTTGACCCAGAGGCTCCGCGGATGGATAGAGGTACGCCTTGTGTCTTTTATACTTTCTACAGTAGTTTGATAGACACTGTCTAGCAGTACTCTTTACTTTCTGTTTCTTTCTCGTGTTTTATTTATGGCGTTGGTAAGACCCTGTGTGAGGGTTTTGTTCGGCATGCTTCGAATGCGTAAGGAAGAGAGATCCTTCCCCCACCGAGACATGTTTTTGTGACGCGATTAAAACCATACGGGTGAGTCAGTGCCACCCAAAGAGGATAGTGTTGAGGTGTGGTGGATGAGTCCCTATGACTTATGTGTTCGGGCATGGGTGTTTGTTGGCGAACTCACTGGTGTGTGAGACCCAGTTGAGAGTCCAGTCGCTTCCCGTGAGCTTAGGGCTTTTCAGGGACGAAAAGTTCTAAGGGAGGGTGGATTTAGCGACTTGGATTTTAGCCCTGTCAGACTTTGGATTATTTATACAAATAATTCCAGAGCTAGGCACGAAGACGGCGTGCGATTCTGAGGCCCGGTGTGCCCGTAATTAATTTTATAAAAATATTAAGTATTTTTATACTATGCACGTGGAAGGGGTGTGACATCTCCTAAACGGTAGCTCAGAACAGAATTCTGAGGGCATGGTTGCATTCAGAACGTGCTGTTTACCCTAAGAGAGGTGTAAATTTCGCGTCGCGGGCCTGCTGTGGAAAACGCCACCAGGGGCATTTTTGTAAATAAGTGGAAAAGTTGGTTTACAAGCGTCTTCTCAAATAACTTCTGAACGGAGTCTCGGATTGCAATTCCGAGTCTGCCGTTGCGTTTAGAATGGTACGTTTACCCTAAGGGTGACCTTACCTTTGTTCGCATCGGGCATCGGGTCTGAGGCAGGTTTGGCGCCGGCGGGCAGCTGATATAAATATCAGCACCCCCCATCCTTTTCATTCCTCTTGGCATTCTTCACCGTTCTTCACCGCCGATCTTCCGAATCGAGCAAAATAAGCGCCCACGATCTCGGATTTCGATGGCGGACGTTCCAGGAGCGTGCAACGGAATCTCTGGAGCGCGGATCTAAGGTAGAACGTCGGCGTTTCGCTCGTGAGGTAGGAAGATTTGAGTTTTAACCCTCGATACCTGTTTTTGCTGTGTTTTTCTGCAAATAGAAGCCTTAGAAGTGTAGATCGGGTCCCAGGGGACGCAGAGATGCTTCCGGATCTATGTTTGGACCCCCGAGGTGCCTCCGGCGGACCTCAGAAGGTTCGCCGGCGCGACACCGGCGCGACGGCACCGGCAGGGGCGGCCAGCGGCGGCGCGCGGTGGCCCGCGGCGGCCCACGGCAGTGCGCCGGCCCAGCCGCCGGAGCGCGGCGGAGAGCCGCCGGTCAGGGCGGGCCGGCGGCGGCGGTCGGTTCCGGCCGGTCCGACCGGTTTTTGTCAAACGAGGGTCTTTAAACTTTCGTTCCATGCAATCCGAGAGTCGGATTAACGTGTCGTCTGCGGCAATGCGACCCTAGGAATGAGGAAAACCCTCCGGTGTGGGTTCGTGGGTTTAAAGGTTCATGATCGTTTCCCGAGAGTTAAAAATGTCGTAGAAAATAATAATATTTTATTATTTTACGATTTCGGGGCCTTGTAACTTCTACCCGGAGCGTCCGAATGACGTGCTGTCAGTTGCGTTGAGACCTTGATGGTACGACAAACTTTTTGATATGGTTTCTGGGTTTTGGGTCTGAGAATGGGGTGTGGGCCCCATGAGGTCGGGTTTTGGCGTTTGCGGAGAAACACAACTTTCACTCCAGGAGTCTGATTTTGGCGGGTGAATAGTCGATCCTGTGTGTTTTTCTGAGAGGATCACAACGATGCGATCCTTTCGTTGAGTTTTGGAATCGAGGCGTGGGCCCCACCCGAGCTGGCTTCAGTGAATAGTACCTTTTTCATTGGGTGTCCATTTCGGACGGACGAGTAGTCGATTCCGCTTGTTTTTCTGAGGGGATCGCCGTGGTATGGTCCGCTCGATGGGTTTCGGGATCGTTGTGTGGGCCCTGCATGAGCTAGCTACGGTGAATAATGCCTTTTTCACCAGTGCTCCGTTTCGGGCGAGTAAGAAGCCTATCCTGCGTGTTTTTCCATGTAGATCGCGATGGTGGCCTCGGTATTGGCCTTGGAGGTGCGCAGTGTGGCGTTATTGTGGGTCGCTCAGGTTAGCGACGTTTTAGACCAGAAGTGGTTGAGGGTACTCCCTTGGTTCATTCCCATGAGGGTTTGTGTGGCATCACAACCTTTGTATAGGTTTGTGATCCTCTCAATGGGATATTTAAATTGTTAGAGTTGTGGCATCCCTCCGGTGGGCCCTGAGCATGATCCTCTAGCATCTTTTCCCTAGATCGGGTTCTTGGTATCGCTGTGACCGCTTATTCACAGGCGGTGATCCCCTATCTAGCTGGTTAACCCCATAGGGTTTGTTGCATCATCAGGATTATGATCCCCTACGCGGTGGGCCGTGCTCAGTAGGGTTGTGGCATCGTCGGGTATACGATCCCCTACTCAGAATGAGGTGTATAGTAGGGTTGCGGTATCGTTGGTTATGCGATCCCCTACTCAGCGCATGGTTTCGGTAGGGTTGTGGCATCGTCGGTTCGATCCCCTACATCGCGAGTTATACCAGATAGGGTTCTGGTATTGTTGTGATCACCTTTATATGGGCGATGATCCTCTATCTGAGTGATGTGCTTCTGTGGAGTGCTAGATCGGGTTGTGGTATCCCCCAGTGGATCCTAGGTGTGATCCCCTATCTGTGAGAACTATGTATGCCAGATCGGGTCGTGGTATCCCCCAGCGGACCCTGGGAGTGATCCCCTATATGTACAACCTTCATCTACCAGAGTGGGTTCTAGTATCCCTTAGAATACCCTAGGAGTAATCCCCTATCCGAGGAGTTTGGTGGATATGTTGTTTCGACAAGTTTTTCTTCAGTGATGCTATCCGACGAGCGTGATCTCTCGGGTGAGCGTCTGTGAGGTTTGTGAGAAACCTGATGGAGTGTATCTCTCAGATGAGTGTCATCTGGAATGACAGTGTTCGTGTGGTGTACTCTCATAGTTTTGGAAAGTTGCTGGTGCTGAGGTCGGTACCTCTTGTGGCTTGGTGCGTGAGCTGGGTATATCTGGATTGTTCAAGGTGTGTGTATGGGCATACACCTAAGCTGAGCTGACTAGTTGTGTTTAGCCGAGGATGGTCACGAGATGGAGTTTCTCTCTCATCTGGGTTCCCTCTGGCTGGGATGAACATACTGTTGCCTTTCAGTTGCTCCCTTTTGTTTTGGGTTTTTGGAGTGCCTACTGAGTATGTTTATACTCACCCCTGCACGGGCTTTGCCCGCACATGTTTGTGTCTTGTGCAGACCACATGCCTTTCGACGGAGTCCCAGGAGGACCCGGAGCGGGCAGAGCTTAGTGAGCGAGATTGACTGGGGTGTTTACCGGTGCGGTGATAAGGGAGCTTTCCAGTGGGTGTTTGTGGCAGCGTTCCCCTTCTTCAGAGTAGGTTGGACGCACTTTTGTAGTTTTCTTTTGGTGGGCCCTGTTTTGCCCTTTTGTAATTCTGTTGCACTCTAGTTTGGGGATAGATTGTATGCATGCATTTACTTTTCAGTTTCTATATATCTGCACTATTGCATGGAGGTGTTTGTGGGTGCGTGTGTACAGGTACCTTAGGCTAATGACTCCCATGTGTGTGATAGCCTACTCGGCGCTAGTCGCCAGCCCCTGGCCTATTGGAGGCGGGATTGGGGAGTCGTGGCTCGAGCCCTATTAGGTCGGGTCGTGACAGTACGTCGCAATCATTTCAGAGCGGTCCCAATGTAGATGATGTTTTTTATGTTAGAGGTGACCACAATGAAGGGATTTGGATAATCGATAGAGGTTTTAAATCCCTTCAGACTTTGAAAAAAAGAAAGAGAGTTCGATAAAAAGGTTATATTTTGTTTGTAATATAGATCTTATTATCTCATGTTATTATATTATCATTACTGAATTTATGTAATCTAAATTAACTACTCAACCACTTTTGTAGATAATGACTTCTTCACATTCTGTTGATCCTAACCTTGAGGCTGAACAAGTCTCTCAAGCTGCTGCTACGGCTGCTGCTACGACTACTACTGCGGCTACTGCTGCTCCTATTGCTGCTCCTGCTACTCCTGCTGCTCCTGCTACTGCTCTTGCTACTCCTGCTGCTACAACTTCTCCTACTACTGTGGCTCCTGCGGCTCCTGCTGCTCCTATTGTTGAGGTCCAACAACCATCATTACATGCCATTACTACCATTTTAGATGAACATATATATGATGTTGATATCGATGAAATGGTCGGGAATGAAGGATCAACGTCACAGAAAACACAGGTGCATCGTAGTTTGACGGTGTTATCCAAAGTTCTTAAGGTGAAAAGCAAAGGCATCAAATTTGATGTTAGATGGAATGCATGAGGCCAACATGTGAATCCCAACAAGGCTATGTTTAGTAGTTACATTGGAGTTGTCACTCAGTAACGCGTTCCGATTGACATAGATTCATGGCACCATGTTGTGTCTGGGTTGAATGCTGTGATCTGGGAAGAAATTACAATAAAATTATGAATTTATTTCTTTAATTTACTAGCAAATAAAATAAATAAAAAATTTCTTACTCTTCTCAATATCTTGCAGAATACATTTATATTAGATGATTCACACAAGGATTATGTACTAAGGCTTTTAGGAAGGATTCATCGGGGTTTTTGCACTATTTTAACAAGATGTCACTTGAAAGATTCCAAAGGTAAAATAAACCCGCACCCACCCATTGTATACGCTCACCTGATATCCCAAGAAGTATGGGATGCATTTATTGGCCGCCGTGGGGATGAGAAGTTTCAGGTACATTGTGGGTGATAATATGTTGTTTGAGGATACGTTTATTCATCACTTTGTCAATATTTCATTTATGAAACAACAAATCTATAAAGAAAATAAGGAACATGCATCAAAACCAACATACCCCTATCGTAAAGCAAGGATGGGGTACGCTTCACTAGAAAAGAAAATGGTACATATTTTAAATTTACAGTAACATTGTTAGGTGCAAAAAAAAAAACATCATAATTATATTTCTATGTTTATATGTAGATTGATGAGTCTAAAACCAAATACACTTCCATCCCATGTCATGTGATTTGGAAATAGGTACGTGTGAATAAGGAAGGGAAGCTAGTAGATGAGAACACACAAAAAGTGTGGGAAATTTGTCTAAGTATGACACGACGATAAAAAGATTTTTTTTAAATTGCTATTACATAAAAATAATTAGTTATTTTCCTATATCCGATAGTCATAGGAATCAGCTACTCCTGTAGTGGATGCAGACCTATTATCGACGACTTTGAACAATCAGAAAAATACAGTCGTGTCAGGGGTGCGGGGTTTGGGGTGACACGCCGAGTATATTTTGAGAAGAAAAAAAAACGGATGATAGAGATGAAACATTGAAACAAATGAAAGAAAAACTAGAAAACCTTGAAAAATGATTGCAATGGAAGGGAGAGTTGATAACAACTTTTATGGGTGGGAAGCAAGGAGAAGACACAACTCAGGAACAACCAGCGCATGAAGATCCCACCCCACCCCCCACTAGCTTTGAGGTGAGCCATTTCCCTCAAAGAGCTATCTTATCTGTGGTAATCAATATTCTAATAATTGTTCCCATGAAATGTGAATCAGACAAACACTGATAATTTTCTTATACTGATATTCTACAGGGTGACAATGATTGTGATTTATATCTTTCAACACCCACCTATCACCTTGTAGCGAGGGATATATTGTTCAACATAAAAAATGACACGCTGCATAATAGACCACTTCTGAAAGATCACGAGTGCATTGCGTACATGCACGAGTCATCCCCGCCTCAATCCGAGGCACGGTGTGGCCCGTACCACTCAAAGGGTCTCTCTTTTGTTTAAAATGAACATATTTTAAAGTGAAAACAACAACTAACCTATGGAAATCTGAACAAATGCATTCATATTGTGTTGATCCATTAAGAGAATGATCCATGGGTGCATTTGGGATGTGTATGAGTCAACCTCTCCTCAATCTGAGGCACGGTGTGGCCGATACCACTAAAAGGGACTCTCTTTTGTTTAAAATGGACAGATTATTAAGAGAAAATAACAACTTCCCTACGGAAATCTGACCAAACACATTCGGATTGTGTTTATCCTTTAAGAGAACAATCCACAAGTGCGTTGGGGATGTGTAAGAGTCATCCCCGCCTCAATCCGAGGCACGGTGTGGCTGGTATCACTCAAAGAGTCTCTCTTTTGTTTAAAATGGACAATTTTTTAAGTGAAAACAACCACTGACCTACGAAAATCTGACCAGATGCATTCGGATTGTATTGATCCTTTAGGATAACGATCCATAGGTCCTTTTTGACGTGTATGAGTCATACCCACCTCAATCTAAGGCACGGTGTGGCCGGTACCACTCAAAGGGTCTCTTTTTGTTTAAAATGGATAAATTTTTAAGTGAAAATAAGAACTGACCTATGAAAATCCAACCAAATGCATTTTGATTGTATTTATACTTTAGGAGAATGATATAAGGGTCCTTTGTGACGTGAAAGAGTCATCCTCACCTCAATCCGAGGCACGGTGTGGCCGGTACCACTCAAAGGGTCTCTCTTTTGTTTAAAATGGACAAATTTTTATGTGAAAACAACAACTGACCTATAGAAATCCGACCAAAAGTATTCGGATTGTATTGATCCTTTATTAGAACAATCCATGGGTCCTTTTTAATGTGTAAGAGTCATCTCCGCCTCAATCAGAGGCATGGTGTGGCCGGTATCATTCAAAGAGTCTCTCTTTTGTTTAAAATGGACACAATTTTAAGTGAAAACAAAAACTGACCAACGGAAATCCAAAAAAACGCATTTGGATTGTATTAATACTTTAGGATAATGATCCAAGGGTAATTTGTGACATGTATGAGTCATACCCGCCTCAATCCATGGCACAATGTGGCCGGTATCACTCAAAGGGTCTCTTTTGTTTAAATTGGACACAATTTTAAGTGAAAACAACAACTGACCTACAGAAATACGACCAAACACATTCATATTGTATTGATCATTTATGAGAATGATACATGGGTCCTTTTTGATGTGTAAGAGTCATCCCCACCTCAATCTGAGGCATGGTGTGGCCGGTACCATTCAAAGGGTCTCTCTTTTGTTTAAAATGGACAAATTTTTAAGTGAAAACAACAACTGACCTACGAAAATCCAACCAAACGCATTCGGATTGTGTTGATACTTTAAGAGAACGATCCAAGAGTAAATTGGGGACATGAATGAGTCATCCCCACCTCAATCCAAGGAACGGTGTGGCCGGCACCACTCAAAGGGTCTCTCTTTTGTTTAAAATGGACATATTTTTAAGTGAAAACAACAACTAACCTACAGAAATCTGACCAAACACATTCAGATTGTGTTGATACTTTAAGAGAACGATCCACAGGTGCATTGGGGATGTGTATGAGTCAACCTTGCATCAATCCAAGGCACGGTGTGGCCGGTACCACTCAAAGGGTCTCTCTTTTGTTTAAAATGGACAGATTATTAAGTGAAAACAACAACTGACCTACGAAAACCCGACCAAATTCATTTAGATTGTGTTTATCATTTAAGAGAATGATCCATGGGTGAATTGGGGACGTGCATGAGTCATCAACACCTCAATCCAAGTCACGGTGTGGATGGTATCACTCAAAGGGTCTCTCTTTTGTTTAAAATGGACAAATTTTTAAGTGAAAACAACAACTGACCTACGAAAATATGACCAACACATTCGGATTGTATTGATCCTTTATGAGAAAAATAAAAGGGTCCTTTTTGATGTGTAAGAGTCATCCCCACCTCAATTAAAGGCACGGTGTGGCCGGTACCACTCAAAGGGTCTCTCTTTTGTTTAAAATGGACAAATTTTTAAGTGAAAACAACAACTGACCTTCGGAAATCTGACCAAATTCATTCGAATTGTATTGATACTTTAGGAGAACTATAAAAGTGTCCTTTGTGACGTTCACGAGTCATCCTCGACTCAATCCAAGGCACAGTATGGCTGGTACCACTCTAAGGGTCTCTCTTTTGTTTAAAATGGACAAATTTTTAAGTGAAAACAACAACTAACCTAAGGAAATCCAACCAAACGAATTCGGAATGTATTGATACTTTAGGAGAATGATCCAAGTTTTCTTTTTGACGTGTAAGAGTCATCCCTACCTCAATCAGAGGCACAGTGTGGCCGGTATCATTCAAAGAGTCTCTCTTTTGTTTAAAATGGACACTATTTTAAGAGAAAACAACAACTGACCTACGAAAATCTGACCAAAAACATTAATATTGTATTGATACTTTAGGAGAAATATCCACAGGTCATTTTTGAGATGTACGAGTCATCCCCGCCTCAATCCGTGTCACGGTGTGGCCAATATCACTCAAAGGGTCTCTCTTTTGTTTAAATTGGACACAATTTTAAGTGAAAACAACAACTGACCTACAAAAATCCAACAAAACGCATTCGGATCATCTTTATCCTTTATTATAAATATCCATGGGTCCTTTGTGACATGTAAGAGTCATACCCGCCTCAATCCGAGGCACTGTGTGTCCGGTACCACTCAAAGGGTCTCTCTTTTGTTTAAAATGGCCAGATTATTAAGTGAAAACAACAACTAACCTACGGAAATCTGACCAAACGCATTAATATTGTGTTTATCCTTTAATATAATGATACACGGGTGCATTGGGGATGTGAAATATTCATCCCCACCTCAATCCGAGCATAGTGTGACCGGTACCACTCAAAGGGTCTCTCTTTTGTTTAAAATGGACAAATTTTTAAGTGAAAACAACAAATGACCTACGGAAATCTGACCAAAAGCATTCCTATTGTGTTGATCATTTAATAGAACGATCCATGGGTGATTTGGGGACATGAACGAGTCATCCCCGCCTCAATCCGAGGAACGGTGTGGC
Source organism: Viscum album (assembly GCA_963277665.1). Classification (NCBI taxonomy): domain Eukaryota; kingdom Viridiplantae; phylum Streptophyta; class Magnoliopsida; order Santalales; family Viscaceae; genus Viscum; species Viscum album. Next base: position 980,373,410 of record OY728126.1, read on the forward strand.
CAGTGCCACTCAAAGGGTCTCTCTTTTGTTTAAAATGGACAGATTTTTATGTGAAAACAACAACTGACCTACGGAAATCCGACCAAACGCATTAGGATTATATTGATCCTTTAATAGAACGATCCAAGGGTGTATTGGGGACATGCATGAGTCATCCCCACCTCAATCCAAGCATGGTGTGGCTGGTACCACTCAAAGGGTCTCTCTTTTGTTTAAAATGGACAAATTTTTAAGTGAAAACAACAACTGACCTATGGAAATCCGACCAAATGCATTATTATTGTGTTGATACTTTAATATAATGATCCATGGGTGCGTTGGGGACGTGTATGAGTCAACCCTTCCTCAATCCGAGGCGCGGTGTGGCCGGTACCACTCAGAGGGTCTCTCTTTTGTTTAAAATGGACATATTTTTAAGTGAAAACAACAACTGACCTACATAAATCTGACCAAATAGATTATTATTGTGTTTATACTTTAATAGAACAATCCACGGGTGCCTTGGGGATGTGTACTAGTCAATCCCACCTCAATACGAGGCACGGTGTGGCCGGTACCACTCAAAGGGTCTCTCTTTTGTTAAAAATGGACAGATTTTTAAATGAAAACAACAACTGAACTACAGAAATATGACCAAAAACATTCGGATTGTGTTGATAATTTAAGATAAAGATCCAAGGGTGATTTGGGGATGTTCACGAGTCATCCCTTCCTCAATCCGATCACGGTGTGGCCGGTACCAGTCAAAAGGTCTCTCTTTTGTTTAAAATGGACAAATTTTTAAGTGAAAACAACAACTGACCTATGTAAATCTGACCAAATGAATTAGGATTGTTTTGATACTTTAAGATAAAGATCCATGGGTGCGTTGGGGATGTGTACGAGTCATCCCTGCCTCAATCCGAGGCACGATGTGTCCGGTACCACTCAAAGGGTCTCTCTTTTGTTTAAAATGGACAAATTTTTAAGTGAAAACAACAACTGACCTATGAAAATCCAACCAAACACATTATAATTGTGTTTATACTTTAAGATAACGATCCAAGGGTGTGTTGGGGACGTGAAAAAGTCATCCCCACCTCAATCCAAGGCATGGTGTGGTAGGTACCACTCAAAGGGTCTCTTTTTTTTATAAATGGACAAAATTTTAAGTGAAAACAACAAATGACATACAAAAATCTGACCAAAAGCATTCTTATTGTATTAATAAATTAGGAGAATAATCCATGGGTGCATTGGGGATGTGCACGAGTCATCCCCATCTCAATCCGAGCATGGTGTGGCCGGTACCACTCAAAGGGTCTCTCTTTTGTTTAAAATGGACAAATTTTTAAGTGAAAACAACAACTGACCTACAGAAATCCAAACAAACACATTTGGATTGTGTTGATACTATAATATAACAATCCAAGGGTGCATTAGGGATGTATACGAGTCATTTCAGCCTCAATTAGAGGCACGGTGTGGCTGGTATCACTCAAAGGGTCTCTCTTTTGTTTAAAATGGACAAAATTTTAAGTGAAAACAACAAATGACCTACAGAAATCCGGCCAAACACATTCATATTGTATTGATCCTTTATGATAATGATCCAAGGGTCATTTGTGACATTTTTGAGTCATCCCCGCCTCAATCCGAGGCACAGTGTGGTTGGTACCACTCAAAGGGTCTCTCTTTTGTTTAAAATGGACAAATTTTTAAGTGAAAACAACAACTGACCTACAAAAATCTAACCAAAAACATTCGAATTTTATTGATCCTTTAGGAGAATGATACACGGGTCCTTTGTGATGTTCAAAAGTCATCCCCGCCTCAATCCGAGGAACGGTGTGGCCGGTACCACTCAAAGGGTCTCTCTTTTGTTTAAAATGGACAAATTTTTAAGTGAAAACAACAACTGACCTATGGAAATCTAATAAAACGCATTTGGATTGTATTTATACTTTAGGAGAATTATCCACAGGTCCTTTTTGATATTTAAGAGTCATCTATACCTCAATATGAGGAATGGTGTGTCTGGTATCATTCAAAGAGTCTCTCTTTTGTTTAAAATGGACACAATTTTAGGTGAAAACAACAACTGACCTACAAAAATCGGACCAAACTCATTCGGATTGTATTGATACTTTAGGAGAATGATCCAAGAGTCCTTTTTGAAGTTTAAGAGTCATCCCCGCCTTAATCCCTAGCACAGTGTGGCCGGTATCACTCAAAGGGTCTCTCTTTTGTTTAAATTGGACACAATTTTTAGTGAAAACTACAACTGACCTACAGAAATCCAACAAAACACATTAGGATTGTCTTTATCCTTTATTATAATGATACATGGGTCCTTTGTGATGTGTAAGAGTCATCCTATCCTCAATCCGAGGCACGGTGTGGCTGGTACCACTCAAAGGGTCTCTCTTTTATTTAAAATGAGGAATTTTTTAAGTGAAAACAACAACTGACCTACGAAAATATGACCAAACACATTTGGATTGTCTTGATCATTTAGGAAAAAAATAAAAGGGTCCTTTTTGATGTGTAAAAGTCACCCCCGCCTTAATAAGAGGCACGGTGTGGATGGTACCACTCAAAGGGTCTCTCTTTTGTTTAAAATGGACAAATTTTTAAGTGAAAACAACAACTGACCTACATAAATCTGACCAAATGCATTTGTATTGTGTTGATCCTTTAAGATAATGATCCATGGGTGCATTGGGGATGTGTACAAGTCCTAACCGCCTCAATCCATGGCACGGTGTGGCCGGTATCACTCAAAGGGTCTCTCTTTTGTTTAAAATGGACAAAATTTTAAGTGAAAACAACAACTGACCTAACGAAATCCAACCAAATGAATTCAGATTGTATTGATACTTTAGGAGAATGATCCAAGGGTCCTTTGTGACGTGTAAGAGTCATATCCGCCTCAATCTGAGGCACATTGTGGCCTGTATCATTCAAAGAGTCTCTCTTTTGTTTAAAATGGACACAATTTTAAGTGAAAACAACAACTGACCTACATAAATCTAACCAAACGCATTCAGATTGTATTGATCCTTTAGGATAACAATTCATGAGTCCTTTTTGACGTGTACGAGTCATCCTCTCCTCAATCCGTGGAACGGTGTGGCCGATATCACTCAAAGGGTCTCTCTTTTGTTTAAATTAGACACAATTTTAAGTGAAAACAACAACAGACCTACGGAAATCCAACCAAACGCATTCTAATTGTCTTGATCCTTTATGAGAATGATCCATGGGTCCTTTTTGACATGTAAGAGTCAACCCCGCCAACCCCTTGGACCGCCCCCACCCCCTAGACACCAACCCACCCCCTGGACACCCCCACCCCTCTGGACACCCCCACCCCCTGGAAAGCCCCCTCAACCCCCTGGACACCCCACCCCCTGGACATGCCCATGGAAACCCCCCCCCCCAACCTCAGATAACCCCCCAGACACCCCACCCCCTGGACAACCACCACCCCCTGGATGACACCCCTATCCCTCCTTAACACCACCCCACCACCTGCATACCCCCAACCCCCTGGACACCCCCAACCATGGACGACCACCCCCATCCTCCCAGACACCATCCCACCCCCCTTGGATAGCCCCACTACCCCCTGGAACCACCGGACATCCCCCACCCCCTAGAAAGCCCCCCGACACCCTGATCACCAGCCCACCCCCATGGACACCCCATAGATAGCCCCCCCACCTGGACACCCCCCTCCTTGGACACCAACCCACCCCCTTGGACACCCCTACCAACACCCTGGACCGCCCCCACCCCATGGAAACCCCCACCCTCTAGACACCCTGATCCCCCCGGACTCCCCCATCCCACCCTCCTGGACACCATCCCACCCCCCTTGGACAGCCCCACCAACCCCCCAGACCACCCCACCCCCCAGACACCCCACCTAGCCCCTGGAAAGCCCCCCGACACCCTGGACACCAGCCCACCCCCCCTGGACACCCCCATGGACATCCCCCCCTCACCTGGACACCCCCCTTATAGACACCACCCCACCACCTAGACACCCCCACCCCCTGTACACCACCACCCTTCTTGCACAACCCCCCCAACCTCCTGAACCACCCCCACCCCCTGGACACCCCCATCCCCCCGGACACCCCACCCCCTTGGATAGCCACCCGAAACCCCTGAACAACCCCCCAACCCCTTGAATTCTGAATAGAATTCTTTATGTATTTAATTAACTTATGAATTATGTGTTAATAGTGTATGGGTATACTTTGTGTAATTAGCTTATGATTTATGTGTTAATTTTGTATGGGTATACTTATTGAGATGCTGAATTATTTGCAGGTGCTGTTTGGGTGTACTGCTGCAATTTTTTTTTTGCAGCAGACATGGCATTTATCAACGCTTTTTTAGCGCTGATAAAAGAATCCTTTATTAGTGCTAAAAAAGTGCTGATAAAATACACATTTTATCAGTGCTAAAATATCGCTGATAAAGGAAGCCTTTATCAGCACTCTTTTAGCACTGATAAAGGAAGCCTTTATCAACGATCTTTTAATGATGATAAAATGTACATTTATCAGTGCTAAAAAAGCACTGATAAAGGCTTCCTTTATCACCTCTCTTTTAGTGATGATAAACTGATCTTTTATCAGTGATTTTTTAGCACTGATAAATGTACATTTTATTAGAGCTAAAAAAGCACTAATAAAGTGGACCCCCCTTATCAGCACTAAGCTTTACAATGCTTTTTTTAGCACTAATAAAGTCCATTTTTGTAGTAGTGAGTGTTCCATAATAATATTTCACAATAATTAACCAAATAATTATTTCAATTTTAAATTAAATAGGCATGTAAGTACAAAATTATATTTAAATCAAAACATGCTTTTCATTTCAATTGATGGAAACATTTCAAACAATAGCTAAATAAACATTTTATATAAAACAATTTATATAAATTCAAAAGGCATGTGTAAAGTAGTTTTACAAAAAATTAAATATATATAAAAATAATCACAAATGATAAACATGGTCATATTCCAAGAGTTATGATAGTTCCAGGTTTTGGGATCCCCACACACTCATATGGGTGATCACAGTAATATGTGTACACACATCCCTCATACACTGGTCAAAGAGGACTAATCAACATCCCATCAAGGATATGATCTGCTACACTATGTTTTTTAGTGATATAAAGAGTAAAAATTATATTTTTATCCCAAATAGCTCACTAAATACCTATACTTGCATGTTCTCAAACAACAATCAATAATGGGAAAATTATTTCAAAATTGTTCAAAATACAACTTCCCCATTTTCCATTTCAATAAGAAAATTTTTATTTAAACAAAAAAACATGGATTTTTAATCAATTAATTCATTTTTCTAATATAAAACCAAATGGGTTATTATTAAAAAAATTAGACACTTTTCTCAAAAAAAAATCTCAAATCAATTTCACAAATTCCATCAATTTCCATAAAATCCAAATCACAACCCACTTCATTGGAATTGGGGGTTTTCTAAAAAATCCATAACATTTCAATTTAAATCTCAATTAACATAAAATTGGGTTTTCACAATACAATTGAAATCAATTAAAACAATAAAGGTTAAATTAATTGGTTGAACTTATATGTAACCACCTACCTTAGATCATGATATCACATAACACAAAACTCGCAATAGGAAACTCCACTGAAGAACGTCAAAAAAAGAGATCCAAGAATCAAACCTAGGTTCAAGATCTAAAAAAAATGATTTTTATCTCTCAATAATAAGAATATCTAAAAAACCTAAGGAAGAGAGAAGAAGATAGCAGGAGAGAAGGAATGAAGAAATAACTCTTATCGGGGAGAGATCGAACAATTTTTTCCTGTCTTTGACCCACTTAATAAAGAGTTTGGAGGATCAAAAATGGATCCTTTAGAGCTTTAAATACCTAGTAATATGTCCAATACTAAGTTAGGTTTAGTGGGGGTTTATATGGGGGTTTGGGAATTTTTAAAACATTTTTCAAAATTTAAAAAGTTTTTGTGCACAGTTAGTTGGGTAGGGCCACATGGTTTTCCCCTACTATGGTGTACATGGTTTATCCTTGGTGGGTGAAAATTTTTTCAAACCGTGTTCCATTCATGAAAACCCCCACTACTTGGGTTTTCACTGTTAACCATTGGTGGGTGCATGGTTTGGGAAAACTGTACGCTAACCGTTCACATACTAGAAAGATCCAAAAATTTCAAAATTTTCACCCAAAGTACCCTTAAATGAGACAAAAAAAAGCAGGATTAAAAAGAGGGAGTACCTAAAAACAGTAATAGGATGTTACAAACTCCTCACCATAGAAACATTCTATCCCCAAAAATCCTATCAAGAAGTCTCCATGCCAAAAATATGAGGTCGCTTCTCTCTCATAAATTCCCCTCTCTCTCAAGTTTCATGAGTATCAAAACTGTGCTACCATAGAAATCAAACCAAAGGAATCTTCCTCACATGAAGTACCATGGTTTCAGAATCAACTATCCATACCAGATGCTTAGTCACAAATAAATAAGGCTCGACCTCAAGATCACTCCAAATCAAAACATGAGATGGATTAGAAAGATAATTTAGTAGCTATGATACATGAAACACATTATGTATCGATGTAAACTTTGGAAGAAGTGATTAATGATAAGAAACCTTCCCTACCCACTCAAAAACCTCAAAAGGTCCCACAAAATGAGGAGAAAGCTTCTTTTGCCTCTCAAGCCATTGATGACAATCAAAATAAGACTTATACAAGCTTTGTGTCATCAACATTCTCTGATGAATCAACTAAATCTTTTCCATCATCTCTTGAACAAATTTTGGTCCAACCAAGGAAATTTCATCGATCTTTGACTAACATAACATATATTTACAAGGTCATCCATAAAAGGTGTTAAAAGGATACATTCTGATTGTGGATTGGTAACTATTATTATAAGAAAACTCAACCATTCTCAAATGGTCATCCCAATCTCCACCAAAATATAGGAGATAGGCATGAATCACATCCTCAATAATATTTACAGTACTCTTTGTCTGGCCATCTGATTGTGGATGGTATGTCATACTTAAACGAACCTAATATCCCAATGCCTCCTGAAAGACTCTCCAAAAATGAGAAGTAAATCGTGGATCTCTATGAGAGACTATAACAAATGGAACTCCATGAAAATGAACAATCTCTTTCACATAGATACTTCCCAGATCCTCAAATTTGGTTGTATCATGAATGGGTAATAAGCGATCTGATTTAGTCAGCCTATCGATCACAACCCATATCACATTCTTCTTTCTCTAAGTTTACAGAAACCTTACCAAAAGGTCCATAGATATCTCATCCCACTTCCAAGCTGGCATTAAAATTGGATGAAGAAAACCCTAAGGTCTATTTTACTCCACCTTGACCTATTATCTTGTATAAAAATTATAGATAAAATTAGAAATTCCCCATCTCATACCTAACCACAAATATCGATGCCGCATGTCATATAAAATCTTCATGGTTCCTAGGTGTACTTCCCATATGGAATTATGAAAATCCCCCATAACATATTTCCTTATAGAAAAAGGTACAACATATCAGTTTTGAAAACATAAAACACCCTCCATAAAGAATGACCAATCAACAACGGTCTAACCACCATAAATATATCCTATAATGTTACAGAATTTATCATCAAGATGTTGTTCCTAAAGAATCATCTTGAGAAGAGCAAAGGTTAACTGAACATTGAAAAAATTAACCTTGTCCCCTATTTATTGAACTCTAATACGAAACTATGCAAATAGATCCATCATATTACACTCTTCTAATGATTCTTTCATGGCATGGGTTGGAATTTTCCTACTTAAATAATCTGTAATGACATTTCCTTTCCCTAGGGTATAGGTGATGCCAAATTCAAAATACTATAGGTACTCCACCCAGTGAATCTAGTAGAGATTCAAATATTTTTGAGAGAAGATATAACTCAATATCTTGGGTTTGGAATACATTAAAAACCTTTCTATAAAAATTTAATACCACTAACTCTGAAGTGAATGCATCACAACTACCAGTTCAAGGTCATGGGTTGGATAATTATTCTCGTGTGGCCTAAGCTGCTGAGATCCATAATAAATGATGTGATCACCCTGCATAAGAACACATCCCAAGCCCAAACCTAATGTATCGCAAAAGACCACATAGCCCTACCTGACCTCTAGAAGATTCAACACCAGAACAATAGTCAAAAGACATTTTAGCTCAAAAAATGAACTCTGACATTTTTCCTCCCAAGAAAACTTCACTCCCTTATGAGTAAGAGAATTCATCAAAGAATAAAAATTTTATAATTCCTTTATGAACCAAAGATAATACCCATCCAAACCCAAAAAGTTACGAATCTTGAAAAAAAATTCATGGTTCTTCCCATGTCATAATAGGTTTCACCTTTTTCGGATCAATTGAGATACCATGTACCAACACTACGTGTCCCAAGAACTTCACTTCCCAAATCAAGAAATTAAATTTTGATATATTGGAATAAAGTTTATGATTTCTCAATAATTCCAAAACTGCTCTCAGATGATGCACATGGTCCTCATTTGACTTAGAGTAAACAAGGATTTCATCCATAAAGACCACCCCAAAAGTATCAAGATACCAATGGAATATCCTATTCATTAAATCCATAAAGACTGTAGGAGAATTGATTAGAACAAATAGAATGACAAGGTACTCATAATTTCCATACCATCCCTAAAAGGTAGATTTCAGAATATAAAATTCTTTTATTATCAACTGATGGTAACCAAATAAAAGATAAATCTTTGAAAAGCACTTATCCTCTTTCAAATTTTCAAAAAAATCATCAATCCATGAAAAATGATACTTTTTATTTACCATGAATCGATTGAGTTTTCAGTAATCAACACAAAGAAGAAGTGACTGACCAACTTTCTTAGAAAAATAGAATAGGTGCCGCCCAAGGTGACAAACTCAGGCATATAAATCCTTTCTCTAAAAGATCATCTAATTGAGTCTTCAAATCTTTCATTTCATTTAGTGCCATGCAGTAATAAGGAATGAAAACTAGTTGAGTACTGGGTATTAAATCAATAGAAAACTATACCCACCTTACTGGTGGAAAACCAAAGAATTTAGAAGGGAAAATATTGGAAAACTTGATGACAAAAATAGTGAGATCATCACTCAAATATTCTAACTCTAAGTCAAAATCAAACAAAAATATCACTTTCCCTAACCCTGGATAGGGTGGTCCAACTCTACTCGACCTCGGGTCCCATTCTCCTTGAAATACATGACACACCCCATTGGGTGTAGTAAAGGAGACCCTCTAAATATATCAATCAATTTGGGATTTATTAGAAATAATCCAATCCACCCTAAATATGATGTCAAGAGGTTTTATGTCGAGAACCAGAATATCCAAGCAAGATCAGTATCTGATAAAGAGAAACCACATGTAGGACAATAGATACACTAATCTATATTTATTTTTAGGGGTGTAGTAATATCTATCACATAAGATTAAAGATACATGGAAAGATTTAGTATACTCACAATACAGGTTGAAATGAATGAGTGATATTCACCATTATCAAATAAATTAGTCATTAAATATCAATCAATAGTGATGGTACCTCTTATAGTCACTGGACCCTTATCTGCTTCCTTTAGATAATCTTCCATTATGTAAAGAAGCTTTGTTCTAGATGCCTATATCTAGAACCCCTTAGTACATGAAGCATAAAATTACACCGTATTACTTTTAGGTGTTGATGATCTCATGACACTACATGGAGCATAATAGACATGATAGAACTTCTGTAAGTGACATAATAGTTTATAGGAACCACATACCTTGGGTACCTATGGGAAAACCCATTTCAAATTTCTTGTCTTTCCATACTGGTAGAAAATTGAAGGGCCTCTGCCCAGTTGTTTCTGATACTTTCGCTAGGGCACCCTGCTGTGCATGCATAAATGCATGCTGACTTTTAAATTATTTCCCCACATTCCCACTTTCCAAAGTTTGTTGGATTTCATCACGTTAAATGGTTATTTATGATCCTTGATCTAAATAGTATGATGGGATGTAGGCTCCTCCTTCCATGTATTCCTCCTAGGAACTTATCACCTAGTCCGGGTCTCCTTCATAGAGTTAATTACATTTCTTCTATATGGAAATTATAATGGGTATTAATGGCTCAACAACCTTTGGTTAGGATAATAGTCATATTGGGAATCACTGAAATGTTTGGATGCTAGGAACATTGGTCACCTATATTCATCCTCATAGGAGGGTATCTCATGGAGGCATCTTAGGAATGGAAGCCAAGTAAACCATGTTTATCATGAGGTATTTGATGCCAAAGGCACATATCTTCCAAGGATTTCACCTCAGGCATCCCATGTTTATCATGATTTAGATGATTCCATATGCACATATCTTTTAAGGATTTCACCTTAGGCATCCTATGTTTACCATGAGGTTTCTATTTGGATCCAGGTCAAGAGTTTAACATCTAGTGGAGATGGAGTTGATCGATCATAATTCCTTTTGAGTTTAGATCAAGGAGGTGTGTCCCTAGGAGGGAGCACCTAGATGGTTTACCAATGTATAGATCAAAACTCCCCTTAGAGGAGAATTTGGGAGGCGTGTCAGGGTGGTGCATCCCTAAGAGGTAGGCACCTAGGTTTACCATTGGTTGAGATTGAACCTTAAAGAGGCATCCTACATACCCTGTTTACAAGATGGGGATCAAAACTCACATAGTTCGATGCCATATTTTAAGATCGCATGATAGGATCGGTCTATGCAGTTTAATTTCATGTTTTAAGGATGTTCACGTCGTGAAAGGATGCACCAACAATGAATGGTGTGGGTATTACACATGGAAGTTTCCCGTCGCAAGAGGATTGCTCTTGGTTGGATTTGGTGTAGGGATTACGCATTAAGCTACCCGATGGACCTGGAAGAGATATGGTCTCCTAGGATAGTGTCATGATCTTACTAGGATGTGGAGTCCCAGGTAAAATCAGGTTGGATGTGGATGTTGGTTTTGGAACTTTAAGAGGCTTACTATATATCCTAGTTATTTGTGAATCACATCCCACATAGTTCGGAATGGTTAGGGATTACACCTCTAGGTATTCCCATTATGAGAGGATATGATCGGGGATTACGTGTAAGAGCGGCCTGTTTGAATGGAGGTTGGGGATTATACCTAAGGAGGAGGCCCATTGGTGGAATGGATACTGGTCAAGGATTACGTGTGGAAAGAACCCATTATAATGGAATTTGGGTCTTATACCTAAGGAGGAGGCCCATTGGTGGAGTGGAAGGATGTCAAGGTCTTTAATAACCTCTAAGCCCATGTGAGTCATGCTTGATGAGAGAAATAAGAGGAAGAAGGATACCTGATTCTTGTGTCGCAAAAGAAGTGCCAATGATAGATGGTGTGAGGCTTATGCATAGAATCTGCCTAAGGAGGATGTCATTCAATGTGGGGAGGATATAATTAAATGTGAGCAGGATCTCATTACCTGTGAGGGTGGGCGGTGTAGAGTCTATCCCATACCACTCACACATAGAGAATTCTATTCTTGGGGCATAGGGTAATGTCATAGTTTAACATCATGTGCTTAGGATGTTGTTAGTATGCAGTTTTATGTCATGCAGATTGGACGTAGGGGACTCACTCTTCACCCATTGGTCTTACATAGCTGCAGATCATGTGCCTCTAGGTGGGGCATGGATTTAGTAATGCCATGTTGGAATAATGGGGAGGAGTGGTTGATCATGAGGTCCACATTAGCATGCCTATGCTGTGAATAAAAAGGCATTAGTGTACCTATGATGAGAAGTAAAAGGTATGACAAAACATGCACTAGGGGCACAAGGTACATCTCGTGAGGGACCATGATATTGTTGCATGTAATCTTGGAGGGCTGCATATAAGAGTTTCACACAAGATGTGGGGGTTGTATGAAAAAGTTTCTCCAACATGGTGCTCTAACATAGGGGATTCCCATGGAGCCTCAATGAAGTGATGCGTGCAATATTGGGAGTGTGTGCGCAAGGTCGGGGGTGCATGCAAGATTGGAGATTTGTGCACAATGTCAAGGGTGCATGAAAGAGGAGACTTTATGCACACCTAACTTGGTTTGAAAAAAGTTGGTCAAGGATTAAACAAGTGTGGGACCACTCAAGTGAGGACCCATAGGGAACCTAGCGTGCAATATCTCTACCTTGAGGGTTCCATGCTTTCGTGATGTTGGAGAAGACCAGTCTTACACACAATAGAGTAGAGGTTCATCTTCTAAAGGATCACCCTAAATAAGGGGGTGACTTTATATTTATAGGTGATTTTTTTTGCAATAAGTGATTAATATTTCAGTCATGGAAGTCATATTTTTTATTTTTTCCTTTTCTACAATGGATGCACACACATGGGACGATTTGATGTCATATTTAGTGCATAAGAGGGTTGTGCACAGATTGGGTTTCTCACACGCTTCATCCTTTTCCATAACAAATGATCACGCAAGGGATGTTTTGTCATCGTATCTAGTGCACAAGAGGGTTTCACATGGATTAGGTTTATTGTATGCAACGATAACATCTTTCACACACCCAACTTGGCCGTTCGAGTTGCCTTCATGGAATGGATCAGAATTGTCATAATATTTGGTGTGTAAGCCTCTTTCACACAGATTTCAATCTTACGTACATAGACTAAAACTTTCAAACACCTTCCTTGGTGTTCTTGGAATACTTCATCATGTAGGATGATGAATATAGTTTTCCAAAAGTTGTATGTTTTCAACTTTAGATGGAATTTCAGTGCCAAAAAATCCCCTCCTCAGAATCTGAGCTGAAAGAGGATCAAAAGGTCAGGTTATGAGGGAAACACATAATAAAGGGGTTAATTCCCATGGGTGTGTAAAAATTTGGAATTTAGGCATGCAGTATGATTTCATGTGCATGTAAGACCAGTTCCATGCCTATTAATTAGCAAAGGGGGCCCTTATATGGTACCTTTGACTTTCCACATGATAATCCCATTTCTCTCATGTGTGTAAGTTCATCATTTTTGCATAAAAAACTGAGTCTCAACCAATTATTTCATGAAATATAATTTCTTTCATGCACCTAGATTTGTGAACATACCAAAATGTTTCAAATCCACTGCCTGATATTGCATGAAACATTTCCTCTTATGCAATTATTCTTCAATCTTACGTGCTTCTTCCTTGGATCCTTCAAACTCATGTAAAATAGACAACCAACATAGTCGTAGAAATATTATCCATTGAGAGACTATCTCCCACTTTGGAATTTTGGATTTCTGGATGAGGTCAACATTATAGCCTTCGAGGTTGACTCACCATGATTATGGTTCACATGTGAAGATGATATCCAATGTTGTAACATCATCATTCATAAACATTCTACTAGGGATCATGGGGATGTTTCTATCTACGCATTGAATGGGTCGACCAGGATAGTCATAGGGGTTTAGCCAGAGGACAAAGAGTTACTCACCCAATAAACCACTATAATTCAAACCTATAACGACCCTATCCTTTTACATATAACATTACATGATTTTAATCATAACTATACATCAAAGTACAAGCCAAGGATCGTAAATTCTAGTGCCTTGGAAGACTAGGTACATAATAAAACATTATAAAAACAAATTTTTATTTAAACTCCATAATGATCTCCTATCTTCTATTATGATCATACATTTACATAGGATAACCTAGGGATAACATGAACAAAGGGATGAGCTAAAATCCCATTAAGGGAATAACCATAAGAATAAAGCATTATCACATGGGATAGAAGACATGGAATTATGATATAAAAAGGCATTTAACATATGGAATCATAACATATAGACATGGGATCATATAAGCATGGAATAATAGAAATTTTATAGCAACATAAAACATGAATTTAGTATGAGTCAAGGCTAACCGCCAAGATAATTTCACATAGTAGCAAAATCCAAGGCTAACTACCAAGACCATCACACATAACATCTCATAAGACTTAACTTTACCTAATGAATTGGAATTCTATCCAGGTGAACCCATATTAATATTTCATGAATATATTTTCTACATAAATAATCATATATAATCAATCTTACATAAACATAAGGGTTACCCATGGAAATAATTGGGTACCACAATCATGTCATAAAGCATAACCAATGGTTGTATCATAAAAGTGTCCTTGAAAGAAAGGAAATAGAACATACCTGGAAATTTATAATTTAAAATAGGCATATATCATGGTAAGTTATTTCAAACAGAAGTGACAACATGTAAGAAATGTATTTGATAAATTTTAGTATTAAAACATTTTTGTGCGGTTTTAAGGAAAATACTATAGAGATTTTAAAATAGAAAAGGGGAACATATTTTATATAAAACCAGAAGTGATCCAGGAATGTTTTCACAATAAAAAGACTTATTTTATAAAGAAAATGGTGTTTTAAAATAGAAGATAGAGTTCACTTGAAATCAGGTAAGAATTTGGGAAGCTCCCTCAATACAGGCTTGCTTATCAGGAAGTATTGAGGAGGGAATCACTTAAAAACATGTATATCCCCAAAAGTGAATGCTGAATGGAACTTATTAAATGAGTTTGTAACATTAAAATTTCATTTATAATATGAAAATTATAAGAATATATAACCTCATTTAGTTAAAAATAAAGATAAAGAAACCCGAAGGAATAAAGGAGGTTCTGGTTGAATCCCTCATGGAATATCGACATGGTATCATGTGTAATTAAGAGGGCTTAATGAGAGAGAAATGTGTTTATCATCATTTAAAAATCATTATTACAGTATGGGTGAGTTTATTAATCATACCCCATCACTAGTAATTACACATAAAAGGGCATAATATCGATGACACTCTTGAATAAAAGTGAAATAGAGAGGATCCCTTACCTAAATCTGATGGTGATATTTTCTTGAACTTAACGACCTAAATATAAAATTAGGTTCATTAATTAATAATTCCAAAACCTCTTATATATGTAAAATATTTATTATAACCCTTTTAAGTTCATTTATAACAATTTTGATTGGTTATGAGGTTTAATTTCATTGTTCGGGTCTGTTTGCTTGCTTGGTTTTAATGATCAGTTCATGTTCGGATAAAAATGTATGATGGAGGTGGTTGTACAGAATTGAAGTTATATTTTATTATTTAAAATTCATAATTTTATTTGGTTGAAAATTTAATTTGGTTACTTTGAGTTAATTTTAATCATTATATAAAACTTTAGTGACAACCTTTTGGGTTAATTGGCGATTTTTTATCACAAAGAACACATTTTGTTTTATAAACCAAAAACATGTGTAAAAAAGGATTCTAGAACCATAAATGAGGCATAATACATATATTATGGTCTTGTTCAACCATTAAAATGGTTTCTTGACCATAATTGAAGATGGTAATGAAAATTGAAAACCCATCAACCTTGAATGTGGTAAAATAACACATCTCGGATGGTGTCTTTACTACTAAAATAAAAGAAGAGTAAAGTAGAGATTATAATAACTTATTCTATTATCATAAAAAAATTCCATTACATGTAAGGTATTGAGTTTTCATAACATTTGGATGAGGATAGGTAAGGATAGAAAATAAAACAAATGAATTTGAATAGAAAAAGAAAGAAAAGAAAAGAGGAATTTACCTCTTGATTCACTCTTCCTTGTGAGCCTCTTAAGGGGAGAGGATTTGGTCTTTTGAGGAGACCAAGGGTTGTTGGACGTGTGGGAGGAGCTTGGGGAGTGATTTGGATAGAATATAGGCAAGGAAAAAGGCTTGATAGGAGTGAAGAGAAGAGGTAAGGAGGGGTGGTATTTATAGTGGAGAAGAGGAGGGTTTTGTAATATTACAACCATTAGTTTATTATTTTTCCATAAGATAAGAAATATTGATTATTCCATGACCAAGAATAGTAATAAGTGCATGTGAGTTATAAATTTGGGTGGTTACATCACTTATGATGTCAGGAATAGTGGATTTAAATTATAATGTATTTATACGGTAAATTAATGTATTTTACTATTCACCAAAAATTCAAGTATTTTAGAAAAATCAAAAAAATTTACCCTAACCATTTATCAAAGTTTAGAATCCAAAAATTAACTTCATTTTTCGAAAATAATTTTATAAATATGATTAATTTAATTTTTAATCAAAATCACAATTTACTTGAAAAACAACAATTTTAAAACATTTATTTTCTTATTCCCAGATATAGGTATATCATAATTCCACTTGAATCTTATTTATATACTATCATAGGTAAGGTTACTATTAATTAGGGTATGTCACTATTCATAAGGTTAACATTACTATTCATAAAGGTATGTTACTATTCACCAAAAATTAAGTTTGTCTTATCAGACTCCAAACATCTTACTGATCGCAACTGTGTATGTAAATTTTTTTAAATTCAAATCACAAAAGTGACAAAATTACGTTTAAAGGTCACATAGTACTTATTAGTTTATTATGTTGTGATTTCATGTGATTATATGACATATTTATAAGAAATGAATTTCCATTGATAAAACATTGGGTCATTACATTCTTCCACCCTTAAGTAACTTTGCCCTTGAAATTTTGTTTTATATTCTAGGCAAAAAACAGGTGCGGGTACTTTTCCTTCATTTCCTCCTCCAGTTTCCATGTTTCCTCTTCGTACTTATGGTTCCACCATAGTACCTTGACCAGGTGAGTAGTCTTGTTACGTAGAAATTTATCTCTATGATTCAAAATCTTCACTAGATGCTTCTCATAAGAAAGATCATCCTCCAACTATACCACCTCTGAAGAGAGTACATTTGAAGGGTCTGGTATGTACTTCCTTAAGAGGGATACATGGAAGATATCGTGTACTTTGACCATGGTAGGTGGAAGTGCTAGTTGATAGGCCAAAACCCCGATATGATTAGAAATCTTGAAGGGGATGATGTACTTGGGACTTAGCTTTCCTTTATTCTCAAATCTCATGAACTTATTCCATGGAGATATGCATAGAAATACCATATCTCAAATTTTGAACTCAAGGTCTCATCGATGATTGTATGCATAACTATTTTATCAACTTTGGGATTCCTTGATGTGTTCCTGAATGGTTTTCACCTTCTCCACCATTTATTTAACCATTTTAGGTCCTACCAGCTTACGCTCACTGACTTCATCCCAATAAATCAGTGTTCTATACCTTTTCCCATAAAGGGATTCATATGGTGACTTTCAAATGCTCGAGTGGAAATTTTTGTTGTAAGAGAATTAAACTAGTGGAAGATGTTGGTCCCATCCTCCTTTGAATTTCATAGAACATTCTCTCAACATGTCTTCCAGTGTCTGAAAGGTTTTCTTAGATTGTCCATCATTTCAAGGATGATAGGCCGTACTGAAGTTCAGTTCTGTGCTTAGAGCATGTTGGAGACTTTTCTAGAACTTTGAAGTGAATCTTAGATATCGATTAGATACAATAGATAGTGGTACTCTATACAACCTTACCACCTCTTTGATATATATCCAGGCAAGTTGATCTAATGATAATTCCTCTCAAATTGAGATAAAGTGAACTATCTTTGTAAGACAATCCATAATGAAACATATAGCATTGTTTCCTATGGATTTCCTTCGAAGTCCAGTGACAAAGTCCATGGTAATGTTCTCCCACTTCCATGTTGGTATGAGTAGTGGTTGCATAATCCCCTTAAACATTTTCCTCTCAACCTTCACTTACTGACATACCAGGCACTTTGATGTATATTCAGTAATCTCCCTTTTCATATTGTCCCACCAAAAGTTTTCTCAGAGATCTCGATACATCTTTATGCTCCCTAGGTGGATAGAGAAGGTTGAGCTATGTGCGTCATTCAGAAGCTCCTTCTTTATCTCTGGATCATATAATACAAATAATCACGACCCATATTTTACAACTCTTTCCTCATAAATCATGAACTTTTAGGATTTCCCATTTTGATATCTTCTAACCTTTTCATAATTTCTACATCTTTTCTTTGAGCATCCTTTATTTTCTACATGATGGATGGTTGAGAAATCATTTGAGAAAGGATTTATGATGTTCCTCCCTTAATGGTTCCCATGCTCATCCTATGAAAATCTAATAATATCATATCCTTTTCAATTCTCATCATTGATAAATATACAGGATCCTTTCTACTCAGAGAATCTTCCACCTTGTTTGCCTTACCAGGATGGTAGTGGATTGAGTAGTCATAATAATTAATAATCTCTATCCATCTTCATTGGTTCATATTAATCTCTTTTTGTGTGAATATATATTTGAGACTCTTGTGGTTAGTATATATCTCACAGTTCTCCCCATAGAGATAATGTCGCCAGATTTTTAACGCAAAGATCACTACCACTAACTCTAGATCATGTGTGGATATTTTTTCTAGTGGATTTTTAGTTACCTTATGGCATAGGCTACTACTTTATCATTTTTAATTATTACACAACCTAATACCTTCTTTAAATCATCACTATACACCACAAATAGTTCTCCACTTGTTGGGAGTGTGAGTACTGGCATAATGATAAGCCTCTTTTTCAACTTTTTGAAACAATCTTCACATTTCTGAGTCTAGACAAACTTTACTCCCTTCCATGTTATATTGTTCATTGGGTTTTACAATCATGAAAATTTCTTCACAAATCCCCGATAATACCCAGATAGACCCAGAAAGCTGTGGATCTCTGTTATAGATGTTTTTCTGGGCCACTCTTCAATTTTCTTTGTCTTAGAAGGGTCCACAGATATCCATTTGCTGGTGATAATATGCCCCAAGAATGATAATTCCTCTATCCAAAACTTACATTTACTATACTTTGAATACAACTTCTCCCTTCACAAAGTATTTAACATAGTATTCAAATTCTCCTCATGTCCCTCCTTGCACTTGGATCTTATTAGAATATCATCAATAAAGACTACCAAAAATTTGTTGAGGTAATATTTATAGACTTTACTCATTAAATCCATGAAAATTTCTAGATAATTAGTGATTCTGAAGGGAATCACTATGAACTCATAGTGTACATACCTCATTCAAAAGGCAGTCTTGGGAATATCTTCCTTCCTCACCTTTAATTGGTGATATCTCAATTGAAGGTCCACCTTAGAAAAATAACTGTCCCCACGAAGCTGATCGAACAAGTAATATATATGAGGAAGGGGATACTTGTTCTTTATCATGATTTTATTGAGCTAATAATAATCAATACATAGGCACATTGATCCATACTTCTTCTTGAAGAAGAGAACTGACGCACCCCATAGTGAAGCACTCAGGCATATAAAACCCTTCTCTAGATTCTCCTATAACTACTTCTTCAGCTCTTCCAACTCAACAGTGGCCATTTTATAAGGTTTCTTTGATATAGTAAAAGATCCAAGAATAAGTTCAATTGAGAAATCATACTCTCTATTAGGAGGAACTCCAGGAAACTCTTCAGGGAATACATTAATATAACCCCTTATGATGGGCATGTCTTCAAGCATGATTCTCTCCTTTGTCCCAATCATTTGAGCTAGACATGCTTTCTTATAAGGAATTAATATCCACACTTGAGACAATGATTCTAAAGGAGATTCATCTTCCTCATTATACTTGTAAATAATTGGAGGATGATTTTGGATGTGAAGAGTGATCTCACTTTCCCAACAATTGATGTTGTCTTTGTATAAATATAGCCAATCCATGCCCAAGATAGCATCAAACTCCACTAAAGTAAGTATGATGAGATTTTCTTGGAGGTTCAGTCCACAAACATTAACCAGGGAGGATTTATAAACCATGGACTCAATAATTTCTCCATTCTCTATTCTCACAGATAAATTATACTCCAAATTTTGAGGTGGAATTTTAATAGTTCTACTAAACTTGCAAGATATGAAAGAATGTATAGAATTAGAATCAAATAGTAAGTTCACTATTCCTGAATGAATAACTAGTATACCTTTCACGAAATAATTTTCAAGATCCACCACATCAATAGTGATAACATGATCCCTTCCTTGTTTCCTTGGAGGTTGTTGTTGATTGCCTTTGAAAACCCTTGGCTCAGGGTAATTGTTTGCATAATTCCCATGCTCCTTGCAATTGTAACACTACACCACTGGCTGAGTATTGATCTGAACCTTCCTTTATTCTTCTACATTAGCAGGATTTTTTATATACCTTTAGAAGTTATTATCCATATGTACTAACTTTCCACATTTGAATCAATTCTTGGTTCCCCTTATACAGTTCCCCATATGCTTCTTCCCCCAACTTTTACAAGTGGGATATTCGGGATTCTTTCCATCATGGTATTTGTTTGTTGAACCAGCCATGTTGTTCTACATTTTTTTCTTCTTGTCACCAGGACCATGAGACCATTGAGAGTCTCTAATATCCATTTAAACCTTGAGGGAACAATATAAAATCTCCTCATAATTGTTGAAGTCTCAAATCTCCAATGATTTTCATAGACTCGACTTTAGTCCGCTAAAGAAGTGACCCACCTTGCTTTCGGTGTTCATGACAAAGTGAGAGGCGTACCTTCCAAGCCTTGTAAAGTTTTCTTCATACGCCATGATGAAATCATCTTCCTTCTGATTGATACTGAGGAACTCTCTTTCCATCTTGAGATAGAGGGTTTGAGGAAAATATTTATTGAAAAACATCCTCTTTAATTCCTACCAATCCATGGAATCAATTTTCTCTTGGGACTTTTTATTCTTGATCAATGTCCACCATTGATCAACTTCCCCATCAAAATGATAGACCTCCAGTACAACTTTCTCTTCTTCCAAGCACTGGAGGATAGATAATATCTTTTCAATAGAGTTAATCCACTGTTCTTTGAGGAGGGGATCAGAAGATCCGCTAAACATGGGAGGACTTTTCAATATGAAGGATTCTACGAAAATATGATATTTCCTTAGAGGAGGATGGAATTACACATGATTCAAGTTATTATTCATAATTTGATCCAGTTGAGAAAGTACTATCATGAAGTTTTGATCACCCGTTCCCATCATATTAGGCATATCATTAGGGAAATCTTCACATTGCCTATCACATTGGTTATTGGAACATGTTCTTCTATTTCCCGCCATTAACTAAAAAAAATAACGTACAATTAGATGGATTTAATACTTAGCTATTGAGTATAAAAATAAAACTTTTGTACATAAAAGGATAAACTTGTAAAGGAGAAGTATATCATAAATTTTGATTCCTTAGGTTTAAATCTAAGTTACCCTTGATCTATTTCTTAACTTATATTATTATGGATTTTTTTATTCCCTTAATAATGGTTTGTACTAAGATCATGAATTTACCAAATCATATCCCCTAGGAGTGTCAAACCAAGAGTGCAGTGATGCCTATTATCGTGTACCAGGATACCATGGGTTATGCCCAAAACTCCTTGTCAAAATTTTCACTCCTAGGTACATCTATTTCAGATCCACCTCTACCTATTTGTATCCATAAGGGGGTATATTTTCTTGATAAACCACTTACTCTATACTTACCAAAATTTAGGGATGTTTTCTTATACTTAGTCTCATCCTTAATGCTCTCACTAAGGTTATTTATCCCTAATCTCCAAAAATAACTAGACCATCCTTTGATACCAACTATAGTGACCGTAGACTTTTACATATAACATTACATGATTTTAAGAATAATTATACATTAGAGTACAGTCCAAGGATCGTAAATTCTAGTGTATTGGAAGAATAGGTACATAATTAAACATTATAAAAACAAATTTTTATTTAAACTCCATAATGATGTTCTATCTTCCATTGTGATCATACATCTACATAGGATATCCTGGGGATAACATGAATAAAGGGATGAGCTAAAATCCTAGTATGGGAATAACCATAAGAATAAAGCATTAGCACATGGGATAGAAGGCATGAAATTATGATATAAAAATAAATTTAACATATGGAATCATAACATATAAACATGGGATCATATGAGCATGTAATCATATAAATTTGGTAGAAACATAAAACATGAATTTAGTATGATTCAAGGCTAACTTCCAAGACCGTTTCACATAGTAGCACAAGCTAAGGCTAACCGCCAAGACCGTTGCACATAACATCTCATGAGACATAACTTTACCCAATTCATTAGAGCACTATCTGGGTTCACCCATTTTAACATTTCATGAATATGTTTGACACATAAATAATCCTACATGATCAATATTACATAAACATAAGGGTTAACCATGGAAAGAATTGGGTACCACAATCATGTCATAAAGCATAACCAATGGGTGTATCATAAAAGTGTCCTTGAAAGAAAGGAATTAGAACATACATGGACTTTAATAAGGTAAAATAGGCATATATCATGGTAAGTGATGTCAAACATAAGTGATAACATGTAATAAATGTATTTGAGAAATTTTAGTATTAAAACATTTTTGTACTGTTTTAAGGAAAATACTATAGAGATTTTATAATAGAAAATGGAACAATATTTTATATAAAAACATAAGTGATCCAGGAAGGTTTTAACAATAAAAATAATTATTTTATAAAGACAATTGTGTCTTAAAACAGAAGATAGAGTTCACTTGAAATTGGGTAAGAATTCTGGAAGCTCCCTCGAAACAAGTTTGCTTATCAGTAAGTATTGAGAAGGGAATCACTTAAAAACATGTATATCCCAAAAAGAGAATAATGAATGGAAATTATTACATGAGTTCATAACATTCAAATATAATTTAGAATATGAAAATGAGAATAATATATAACCACATTTAGGTAAAAATAAATATAAATAAACCTGAAGGAATAAATGAGTTTTGGGTTGAATCCCCCACGGAATATCGACATATATCATGTGTACTTAAGAGGGACTAATGAGAGAGAAAGGGGTTTCTCATCATTTAAAAATCACGAGTACAGTATGTGGGATGTGTGTAATCATACCCTATCATCATGAATTACACATAAAATGGCATAACATAGATTACAATCTTGAATAAAAGTGAAATAGAGAGGATCCCTTACCTTAAATCCGATGGTGATATTTTCTTGAAATTAATAACCTGAATAATAATATTATATTAATTAATTAATAATTATAGAACCTATTATATATGTAAAATATTTATTATAACCCTTTTAATTTCATTTATAACTATTTTTATTGGTTATGAGGTTCAATTTAATTGTTTGGGTCTGTTTACTTGCTTGGTTTTAATGATCGGTTCATGTTCAGATAAACATGTATGATGAAGGTGGTTGTAAAGAATTGAAGTTATATTTTATTATTGAATATAAAAAATGTTACATGGTTTAAAATTTAATTTGGTTACTTTGAGTGAAGTTTAATCATTATATAAAATGTTGGTGACAACCTTTTGGGTTAATTGGCGGTTTTTGACCACAAAGAACACGTTTTGTTTTATATACCAAAAACATGTGAAAAAAAGGATTCCAGAACCATAGATGATGCATAATACATATATTATGGTCTAGTTCAACCATGAAAATGGTTTTATTACCATAATTGAAGATGATAACAGAAATAGAAAACCCATCGTCCTTGAATGTGGTAAATTAACACATCTCGGATGGTGTATTTACTAGTAAAATAAAAGAAGAGTAAAGAAGTGATGATAATAAATTATTCCATTATCATAAAAAAATTCCAGTACATATAAGGTACTAGAGTTTTCATAACATTTTGATGAGGAGAGGTAAGGATAGAAAAGAAAACAAATGAACTTGAAAAGAAAAAGAAAGAAAAGAAAAGAGGAATTTACCTCTTGATTCACTCTTCCTTGAGAGCCTCTTAAGGGGAGAGGATTCGGTCTTTTGAGGAGAAAAAGGGCTGTTGGAAGTGGGGGATGAGCTTGGGGAGTTATTTGAGTAGAATATAGGAAAGGAACAAGGATTTAGAGGAGTGAATAGAAGAGGTAAGGAGGGGTGATATTTATGGTGGAGGAGAGGAGGGTTTTCATAATATTATAATTATTAGTTTATTATTTTTCGATAAGACAAGAAATAATGATTATTACATGAACAAGAATAGTAATAAGTTCATGTGAGTTCTATATTTTTGTGATTTCATCACTTATGATTTCATGAATAGTGGATTTAAATTATAATGTATTTATACAATAAATTAATGCATTTTACTATTCACCAAAAATTCAAGTTCTTCAGAAAAATCCCAAAAATTCACCCTAAGAATTTATCAATGTGTAGAATCCAAAAATGAGCTCCATTTTTCAAAAATAATTTTTTAAATATGATTAATTTAATTTTTAATCAAAATCACAATTTACTTGAAAACAAGAATTTTAAGGCATTTATTTTCTTATTACCAGATATAGGTATATCGTACTTCCACTTGAATATTATTTATATACTATAATAGGTAAGGTTAATATTCATTAGGGTATTTCACTATTCATAAGGGAAAAACTACTATTCATGAGGGTATGTTACCATTCACCAAAAATTAAGTTTGTCTTATCGGACTTCAAACATCTTTCTGATCTCAACCGTGTATGTCAGATTTTTGAAATTCAAATCATAGAAGTGAAAAAATTATGTTTAAAGGTCACATAGTACTTAGTAGTTCATTGTGTTGTGATTTCATGTGATTATATGACATATTTATAAGAAAGGAATTTCCATTGATAAAACATTGGGTCGTTACAAAACCAGTATG
Organism: Viscum album; assembly: GCA_963277665.1. Taxonomy (NCBI): domain Eukaryota; kingdom Viridiplantae; phylum Streptophyta; class Magnoliopsida; order Santalales; family Viscaceae; genus Viscum; species Viscum album. The sequence continues at coordinate 980,398,217 of OY728126.1, forward strand.
AGAGACAAAATCTTGGGATAACACAAGGATTGGGACTTTAGGTATAGTTGAAAATTTACCAGTAAATGGAAATGGGTGTATTGGGTACGCTACATATTCTAGGGGTATGGGGCGGAGTTGTGCCATATCAGCCTGTATGAGGCGATATAGATGTCACAATTCCACTTTTACTTCCAACTTGAGCTAATGCCAGAGCTCCTTAGCCGATGGTCCATGAACATGAACACATTACATCTCTACCTCGGGGAAGTTAGCATCAATATATAAGATATCCACTACATCAGTGAAATTTTTCTAGAGGGATTCTAGTATGAAGAGTTCCTTCCATCAGATAATGTCTAGAATGATAGGCAATGAACTCCTATTTTGTCACAACATCTCCTGGAAGCGCTGAATCAGAAGTTGGGACATGCGCCCATTTTACACAAGGAAATTCTATTCAAGGCATTGTTTGACATGTTTCTCAAGAAGGAACCAAGAGTGGGGATGCCAGGTCGGGGAAAATAGTGTCCAATGATGTCACCGAGGAGGAATTATAGATCATACTGATTGATCCTAGAATAATGATAGTATCAGAAGTGGGGGTACAACATGGTGGGAGTCTAGGACCCACTAGTCCACTATATTGAATTCCTTGCCACATTTCTGAGTGGGTGGCTTCTACTGGTCATATATACATAGATAAGAATACATATGGGGATGTTGGTGATAGCGACAATCCTAGAAGCTGCCAATAGGGTCAACTTGGGGGTTCCCGTGTTGGCCTGGATCTACAACATACTAGGCCACATTGCATGGGGGAACACACCAAGAAGGTTTTTTAGGTCATTCATACTCTAACATGGCTGGATCATAGTGCATCTTGGGGGTTATGAATTTAATGAATGTTTTCAGCTCTCTAAATGTAAGTATAAAGTTTTTCATTGCTGGGGTCCGACAAGAGACACTTGATGAGATTTGGATCAAAATTCAGATTGGAAACCTTGAAAAATTCAACTTCCACCCCTTCCCAATCCTGGTTGTTCCAATGGTGGACAACCTACAAGGATCCTAGGAGTGTAGGGAGTATCAATAGAGTTTTAGAGGTGGAGTGTAGGTGGCCCATATCAACAGGCATTTATAAAATGATCCGTACACATCTACCCTCTTTTCTAGGTATTTTGGGTTCCTTTAGTGAGAAATGAACAAATTCTACTTGGGGGTTTATGAGGAGCATCACCCTTGTGTCCTTCATCAACTATGGTGCATGTTGGTGAATGTAGGATCCGAAAAAACTATCCTATTGCTATCAACCAATGTCGATGCCAACCTATCAATAGAGTATGAAAATGAATGGGTGGTATTATATTCAAAGGAAATTCATTAGAAGAGTATTAATATGGTTGAAAAAGTTAGTGAGGAGATAAAGTAGTGAGGAAGCTAGTGTGATTCTCCCTAAGAGGTGATCTTGACATCCAAGGAAACTCATGCTGGAACTGCAGCAATGAGGATGATGTAAGGTGCGACCGAACCCCCACCTCTTATAGGGGAAGGGTCTCGTAAACAACTTTAGGGACTAGAGAAGGAGGATCCTAGGAAGAAGTGGAGGTTCTTGTTGAATCCGGCCACTAATGACATCTTTCTGTATCTCTGTATAGCTTGGAGGATCCTCCGAATGTCACTATCAATAAAAGATCTATGGTAGAAGCTGAAGTGGGATGAGATTGAGCTGCCAGAAGTTAGGCCCATTTGAATCATGGTCAGAGTGATATTCCATCGAAGACATGTGTATTTTACAAACATTAATATCTACACATGCCAATAGGAGATGTATGAGCCTCCTTCCACCCCAGTACGAGTGATGCTTGGTGATGAAGAGGATTTGGAGGAGGCACCAACTGGTGACATCTCATCATCTGAGGAGGAAATGACCAAAGAAGAGGCCGATGAATCCAGTGATAGAGAATCCTAGGTAATTAATTATCACCAAGGGATTCCTTAGGAGAATGGTGAAATCGTGGCCTCAGAAGAAGATTTGGCCAAGTTCCTTGAGGTAATCCTTAACTTACTTTTCTTTTTTGAGCCTTCTCTTCTACTGTCTAGATTCTCTAACTGAAAATTCCTATTCATAGAATAATTTTGATAAAGGGAAATGGGAACCCATTTAAAGGAGAAAATATTCACCTAAGGGTTCGAAGAAGAATGATCTAGGTATTTCCTTGAAGGTTGAGGCAAGTGATGAGTCGGTTGAGGTTGAGGAGGTAAGGGTGAAAACTTCAGAACCCTAGGACGTTCAGTCATCTATGAGGGAACACATCCTAGAATTCCCATAGAGGTGACCGCCACTAGAGAGTCAGTGAACTCGAGACAAATTATCATCAAAATTAATCCTCCTCAAGGTAAGATAAAATTAGAATTATTTATCCATAATCAGATTTTAGGGAGCCTTTACATCAACTTGTTTGTCTATTCCATGCAAATCCTACTCAATTGATGCAAGAGGAACCAATAAAAGTTGTTGAGCAGTGTGAAATGGTATCCTTTGGTAGAAGTACCTTTTGTGACTCATTATATTAACCTATCAATGCTTAGCTCCAATAATTCCTCAACAACTACATGACCAGGGGTCCTTCTCTAATGGATGTGCTGATTCATACAGAGCTGGTCATCTAAGATGATCCATCCTTCAAACCAGGAAAACATTCTTCCATGGCTGTGAATGACGCCACTAGTGGGTTGTAACTAAAGGCTAGTAAAGATAAGGTTTTCAAGGTAGGTTAAAGCGAAGGAAACTGACCTCATAATCTAGAGCCCAACCCATCTAAGAGGATGCCCAAGGAAGATGATACTATTGAAATTCTTACAGAATTTCCCAAATACAATCCCGCACTACCCAAAGAGTTAGAAGACTCTGAACCTAATGCGTTTGAAGATAATTGCATCATCCAACCGAGGGAGTGGAAGTGAATAAAACTATTTATCAACTAGAATCTAGAACCACAACTAGTGGGCCATATGTGGTCTCTTCACCATTGGTTGCGCAATCTGTGCACTAGAGGGGCGGACACCCGTAATCTTCATGTATTAGTCCACGACATTCTTGCAAAGTGTGTGCAACACCCAAAGGATTTAAAAATAAATTTAATATTGAATGCATGAAACCCTGAGTCTCTATAAGACAACACTTCGTTATAACCGAGCCAATAAACATAATTTTTCTACTTCTAGGATTTGAATTTTGAAAATCTAACATACAAGGTTGCGTTCAGGGTTGGATTCTAATAGAACAAACATAATTTTTGGTGAATAGTAACCTACCCTTATAGATAATAATCTACCCTTATAAATAGTAATATACCCTTATGAAAAGTAATGTTACCCTTATGAATAGTAATATGACCCTTATGAATAGTAACCTCACCCATGAAAGTATAAATAAAATTTAGGCACCTTAAAAATGAAGTAGAATATTTTATAAATTATTAATTAAGTATTTATATTTTGGTGATTGATAAATATTTAATTAAAAATTTAAATTAATAAATTAATTCATTTTCATAAAATGGGTTCTTAAATAAATATTTTTTTATCCTATAATTTTAGGAAAATTTTATAATACCATAGTTAATTTTTGAAAGAATCATAAAAGCAGTTTTAAATAAAAAGTATGTATTTTTCATGTAAATAATTATTTTATTTAAAAATTAAATTTCACATATTTATAAAATTATTTTGATAAAATGGAGTTCATTTTTGGATTTTACACATTAAAAAATGGTTATGGTAAATTTTTGGGTTTTTTTCTAAAATACTTCAATTTTAGGTCAATAGTAAAATATGATAATTTATGATAAATACTAAATACAAGATTTATTGAGTCATAGGGGATGTAAGGATGATTTAAGACCACCTATTTCAAACTCACATTCACATATTAATATTCTTGGTCACAATAATCAATACTATTGCTGGTCTTGAGAAAATTAATAAAATAATGATTAAGATATTAAAAATTACTCCTCTCCTCCACTATAAACCCCCCTCACCATCCCTTCTCTTCACTACTCTCAATACTTTTTCCTTGTATAAATTTTTCCCAAATCTCCTCCCAAGCTCCTACCCCACGTCCATAAGCCCTTGGTCTCATAAAAGACCAAATCCTCTCCCCTAAAGAGCCTCTCAAGAAAAATTAATTCAAGAGGTAACTTCCTCTTTTCAATTCTTTTACTTTCTTTTCAATTTCCTTTTCTTTCTTTTCTATCCTCACCTATCCACATACAAATGTTATGAAAACTCTAGTAAATTAAATTTACTATAATGTTTTTATTATGATGGAATAATTTATTATCATCTCTCCTTTACCCTTCTTTTATGCTTGTAGTAAAAAAACAACTTTCAAGATGTGAAAAATTTACCACATTCAAAGATGATGGGTTTTCAATTTATATTACCATATTCAATTCTGGCCATGAAACCATTCATATGGTTTAAAAATACTATAATATATGTATTATATATCATCTATGGTTCTGGAATTTTTTTTGCACACATGTTTTTGATTTACAACATTTTTGGATATAAGGAATATATCCAATAGCATGTGTAAGGATGAATGTATGTTACCAATAAGGTTTTATGGTAATTTGATTTATTATCATATTTCAATAGGATAAATGATGAAGACATTCACATGTTTAGAATGTGAAAATTTAGGGCTTCTTCATTTTGATTAAAGGAAAATAAGGTGGGAGATGCATTGAGCAGGATAGATCATGGAATTCTAAACAATTGAGGATTTCTAAGGACCCAATGTACATGGATTTGGAAAGGATGGATATGAGAATGATTCTAAATAATTGGATTATGATATTTCATAAAGTTAAACAATTTATAAAATGGTTTATGTTTATCATTGTATGAGGATTTAGAGTTTAATGTCACCACATGATGAAACCTATGCTAAGAGATGAAGTATAGATAGTTCAAGGAACAAACAAAGGATAATATTGTGTTTATGAAATAGAAACGTATATTTATACTCTTATAGAGTGGAATAATTCCTCAACTCTAGGAAAAGAGTCTTAAACAAATTTTTTCCCTATTATCATTTTTATCATAACTGTAGTGTATAGTTTTATGGTAATGATCTTTCATCTGAGAATGTTCTCTATCACTTTCTATCAGAACATGATGGTTTGATTATTATTCCATGACTATTATATCCCATTAGAATACATAGTTTTGTAGTAACTGATGCATTTATCTTTCCCTCTTATTAAGAGGATATTTTAACTATATTTCTAATGTGGGTTTCCCACAAGGTAATTTTCAAGCATCAACCATTAACTTTCAAAATTCAATTTCAAAATTTTGAGGATGAAATTTTTGTGAGGGGATAATGTAACTCCCCAAGGATTTATAAATAAATTTAATATTGAATGCATGAAACACTGAGTCTCTACAAAACAAAACTTTGTTATAACTGATCCAATAAACATAATTTTGTTTCTTCTAGGATTTGAATTTTGAAAATCTGACATACAAGGTTGCGTTCAGAGTGTTTTTTGGAGTCTGATAGAACAAACATTATTTTTGGTGAATAGTAACATACCCTTATGAATATTAACCTACCATTATGAATAGTAATGTTACCCTTATGATTATTAATATGACCCTTATGAATAGTAACCTCATCCATGAAAGTATAAAAAAAATTTAGGCACCTTAAAAACGAAGTAAATGTTTTATAAATTATTAAGTATTCATATTTTTGTGATTGATAAATATTTAATTAAAATTTTAAATTAATAAATAAATTAATTTTCATAAAATGGTTTCCTAAATATATATTTTGTTTTCTAATTATTTTAGGAAAATTTTATGAGTCCATAGTTAATTTTTGAAAGAACTATAAAACCAGTTTTAAATAAAAAATCTGTATTTTTCAAGTAAATAATTTTTTTATTTAAAAATTAAATTTTAAATATTTATAAAATTATTTTGATAAAATGGAGTTCAATTTTGGATTCTACACATCGAAAAATGGTTATGGTTATTTTTTTGTGATTTTTCTAAAATACTTCAATTTTAGGTGAAGAGTAAAATACGATAATTTTTGATAAATACTAAATACATGATTTATTGATTCATAGGTTATGTAAAGCTGATGTAAAACCACCTGTTTCAAACTCAAATGGAAATATTATTATTATTGGTCACAATAATGAATACTATTGTTGGTCTTGAGCAAATTAATAAAATAATGATTGAGATATTCAAAAATTACCCCTCTCCTCCACTATAAACCCCCCCTCACTCCCTCTTCTCTTCACTCCTATCAAGCCTTGTTCCTTGTATAAATTATGACTAAATATCATCCCAAGATCCTACCCCATGTCTAAAATCCATTTTTCTCATAAAATACCAAATCTTCTCCCCTAAATAGCCTCTCAAGGAAGACTAATTCAGGAGGTAACTTCCTCTTTTCAATTCTTTTACTTTCTTTTATAGTTCCTTTGCTTTATTTTCTATCATCACCTCTCCTCATCCAAATTTTATGAAAACTATAGTACATTAAATTTACTATAATTTTTTTATAATTATGTAATAAGTTATTATCATTTCTCCTTTACCGTTCTTTTATGCTAGTAGTAAAAAAACACCCTCCGAGATGTGCTAATTTACCACATTCAAGGACGATGGTTTTTTAATTTCTATTATCGTCTTCAATTTTGGTAATGAAACCATTATTTATGATTGAACCAGACTATAATATATGTATTATATATCATCTATGGTTCTGGAATCTTTGTTTACACATGTTTTTGATTTATAAATCAAAATGAGTTCATTGTGTTCAAAAAACGCTAATTAACCCAAACAGTTATCATTAAATAATTTATATAATTATTAATCTTCACTCCAAGTAAAAAAATGAAATTTATAACCATTTAACCTCATGTATTATCACTAATAACATATAACTTCAATTCTTTACAACAAACCTCATTTCACATGGATCTCTGTTTATGTATATACGTATACCGATTGTGAAACAAACAGACCTGAACAATGAAATTGAACCTATTAGCCCATAAAAAATGAAATTAATGAAATTAATAAGGTTATAATAAATCAATTAAACTAGTATGAGGTTATGGAATTATTAATTAATGAACCTAAATTTTATTATTCAGGTCATTAAGATCAAGTGGAGAATACCTTCGGACTTAAGGTAAGGGTTTCTTCATCTCACTTCCATTTTTGTGAGATATTCTGTATTCACTACTATTACTTGTGTTTGGTGTATGTATACTACCCATTGATGTTTCAAATCATGAATCTATTTATTTTCATGATATTCAATGTATCATTTAATTATTTTTAATTTTGGGGCATACGTTTCAATTGATTACAAACTTGTAAGTATTTTCTACCCAAACCTCCATTTTCATTCAGGTTGCTCTTATTCTCTAATCAACTCAAGGATATTATTATTTATTCTTATGTAATCCTCATAAATTATTTTTTAATGTTCCATATATGTGTACCAACCAGAGTCCTACTTTCATTTATGGGGAGTTATATTTTTAAAAGGATCTTTCAAAAATTCTTCTTGAAATACAAGCTCAATTCAAGGAACTTCTCAGATTCTTACTTATTTTGAAGTTAAATATATAATCTATATTAATCCATATTTATATTTCTAAAATCACACATTTTAAAATGAAAAATCTATTTTTGTTCATTTCTAGTTTTATGGAATCAAACATGCCTTTTCGCTTTAAAATCTCTTTAATGAATTCCTTAAACCACACTAAAATGTTTTAATTCTAAAGATTCTTTAAAAACACTTTTTAGATGATTTCACTTTAGTGGGACATCATTTATTCCTCAAATGTAATATCAATTTCCTTCCCTTTTCTTTTCTAAGATATGCATGTTTAAAACCAGATTTATGAAAAATACAAATGATTTTCCAAAAGAACTCTTCTTTCTAAAGTAAAAATCAATTTTTCTCACCTCACTTTAACTTTTATGAGATATATGCCTTGTTTACCACTTATTCCTTGTATGTGGTGTATGAAATTCCCATTATTATATCATATAAAGAGTCTCCTTATTCTAATGATATTCTAAGGGATTATTATTTGAATATTTCAAGGTGGTATGAGACACTTTGGAATGTTTAAGGATTATTTACTCAAGAATTTTCAATGGTATCATTTAAAAGTATCATTATTTATGTCAACATAATTTGATGAATCTTGTATTTCATAGAGGTTTATATCCAATGATATCATCTAAAAAATATTTTGTTGAATGGTTTCTAATTTTTCTGAATGTGTATGTTCTATCTTGAGACCATTCACCATATTACTCCGAATGGTTAGTGTTTATGTTTAATGACTAAGGAAAGTTATTTACATTTCATATGTTAGTTTAAATATGAATTTATATGTTGTTTATGTTTATGCCCATTCATAAGAGGAATGAATTGGAATTATTATGTGATGGGTGGGGTTTTCTATAGCCCCTCGATGCATCGGTAGGTCTCATGAGACAAACTACGATCTTGGCACGAGGCGTTGAAAAAATGGTTATTTATGGTATTGGAATGAGGCCTTGATGGTATGGTTATGATTTCCGACAAGTGAATTTCCCTCATTACGAAGCTTTTAATTAATAGTTCATGTGGTTATTCAACTAGTAAAATACCCATGATTATGTTTTATTATGGAATTATTTATTCAACTCTTATTCCAACCATAGTATGTACAAGTTTATTTTTAATGGAATGTGTTTTCAGTCATGAACCATGCCTAATGTTATGTTTATGATATCTTATGCTGTATTGTTTACCCTTACCGATCATCTGAGATCACCCATTTTATTATGTTTTATTTTTCCCTAGGATTCGAAGAGGTGTATTATGAATGAATTGTAGGTATAAACTTTGAGTTGTGGATATTCCCAATAAAACTTATATGTTATATTTCATTTCAAGTTGTAATGTTGAACCTATGTATGTATCTAGTTTTCCAAAACTACTAAACTAATTGGTCCTTCGGAATTTTATTCCGTGTAATCATGCCAATGTAATGAAATAATGCATTGTCTCCTGACTTCTAGGGTCAGGGAGTTACTGTGTGTAAGTGAAGGAATATAACATCTAGATGTCACCTAGTGTCAGGAGAAGTATTAAAACATCTAGAATTTCCAAGAAGTCACCTGATAGAACCAAAAATTGGAGGAGTGAACAAACGAGAATAATAATTTCATCAATGCTCAGTCAGTAATCATGGACCAACTGAGGGCTCAGTTGGAAGAGGATAAGAGGTAGATGAGGTAGGCGACACTTAAAGTGGATGATTTCTATGTTGAGTGAGACTGAGAAAAAATTATAGATGACTAACTATTTCCCATGGCTAATGAGAAGGAAACATATTTTTGGAGGAGATAGTAAACCTTGGATGCCATACGCCAGAGGTTGGAAGAGCTGCATTACTTGATCACCAGAGCAGATCCATAGAGGAAAGTGTTACATGACTCAGTATAGGCTCCAGTATGTGGATGTACATATCTAATACCACAATTTTCTTATTTTATATTGAAACTTTTCTGCATTAATGGACACATTTCTTTTTGTTTCTATAATTATCGCACTTATATCATACTTGTGAGACATCCAATGACTAATCCCTAAGATCACGTGAGTCATACCCGGTGTGATAAACATGGGATGCCCATATGATTTCTCATTTGTATGAGAGTGTTAGATAATAATTGAAAACCTGAGGTTTTCTATTACTAACTAACCACTAAGAGTGTTCGGGCTGAGAGAGTATGTCTAGACAAAGAGTTTCTTAGGAAAACCAAATTACTTTTCAAATTCTCTTTAGTGTATGAACAATAAAACTCTAGGGGAATTGAAATATATAAAAAAAAGGTAATGAGAAGTGTGAATCAACATACCCAAGATTTTTAACACAAGGAGAGTGGAACAGGGATACAAGATAACTTTTGACCGTGTTCTAAAAAATGTATCCATATCGTTAGCTTGGAATGAGGGAAAAAACAAGGTTCAAACACTAACCATGTTCAAAACATGGAACCTGTCTTGGGATGTCATCCAAAGTATTCCAAGATGTTGGCCAAGGATGGTAGGTGAACCAAAATGGAATGATACCAATTCATTAGGGGCTCCCTTTAGAAGTGAAATAGTATAAAGATCCAAATAAGGAGCTAAAAAATGTGGAAATGGAGTGATGAAATGTTCAAATAGATTCCAACACTCTTGGGATTATGAAATTGAAGCTTATAGAATATAGGCATAGGATCATTGGTCTGATCAAAGGCCAAAACTCATCTTCCAAAGGAGAGTCACCTTAGATGCCGAGCGACAACTGAAAATGTGAACGATACAGAAGATGACTAGTACCGGAGGGGAGGGACTCTTAGGTGAGGGAATTAAAATTACTTGCAGTTTTAGGTGATGTAATTTGGATAATAAACATGTAGTTTAATGTTATACAGTTAGGATGGTGTATGGTACATTTTAACATTGTGTGATCAGGATATGTATCACATTTTAAGTTCATGTGATTGGGAAATTTCGCACAGTTTAAGGTCATATGGTCTGGATCTATTTAAAACATTTTAAAGTCTTGTTGCATGGATGGTTAATCTTTTCCTAGTTTAAGGTCATAGATTTTAGACCAAGGTGGTGTGTCTCAAAGAAACTTTCACGACATCGAAGAAAGTTACCTGATGTGAATGAGGTCCAAGGAGACCCAAACGCTACACAATATATCCTTGGATAGACAAACCGCATATAGTTTAAAGTTTTGATGCTTGGACTTGAACCTCCCAATATATTCCTGGGAGGATACTTGAACCTATAATGATACAATGGAAGAAAAATACAGTGGATGGAGACTTTTGGGTCTATACCTGACATTTCATCATAACTTAAGGAAAATATATCACAATGTAGCTTCAGGAATTCCATATACTACTTTTGTTCCTCTGGAGGCATGGATTCACTAATCATTATTGGCCTCAGATCTACTTCAGTACTAAGATTCACTTGAATAAACTCATCGAGTGGTGGAGATTACCTCTTCAAATGCCAAAGGAGCATCGTCTAAACCCTTTTCATCGTCTGAGGTAGGGGAATTAGTGGGAGGAGATGATTCATCTTGGTTAACTAATTATAGGGTAACACCGGTGCTTGCTTGGGTGTATGTGGAATCCTTAATAGGGGAATATTGCTTTACTGAAACCATGGTGACAGAGGCTATCAAACTATTTCCATTAGACCTTCGACTGTGGGGTCCATGATTGATATCGAAGCAATGGTGGTGGGTCAGTTTCTTGCGATTCAACCCAGAACGGAGAAATATGTGGGTATAACATACAATAATAGCCATTGGGTGAACATCTCAATACTTTATAGGGTTAGGGGTTTCTGTTATCATCCAGTCTTGTCCTCTATAGGTTTATGAGGTAATTTTATAATGTTCCTTATACTTAGGGACACAAATCCCCTTCTTCTCAGAAATGAAGAAGTAACTACCCAAGTCTAGCATCGTTCCTTCCAACCGGTGAATTAGAAGGATGAAAGCATCATCCAAGTTTGTCCATGGATTGGATTCCATGGTTGTGTGCTCAACCTCATTGGTATGAAATTTCTTGTCCTTTCTCTTGTAATAGTTAACATATAGATAGCAGGCTTCACAGTAGTTTAAGGGAGTTGAATTTCCTTGAAGCACACCTACTTGACTATTGAGGGAGTAATTGAGGGTTTGGTGATAGGATAAGGGAACTATTAGATATAGATAAAGCTAGGGCCTACCCATCAATTCATTTTAGGTGGTATCTTGGGAGATAACCATGAAATCCACACTTGTGACCAAGCCACCAAACTGGGACTTCAACTAAATTATGGAAAATAGTCTCTTCTCGGTCATGTCATAACCATGAATCTTTAGGTTAGAGCACGTCAAATATACTTCAGTCAGTCCCAGCCTATGGAGTATTCAGGTTGAGATGAGATTAATCCCCAAACCTATTTCCATTAGGCAGCAAAAAAATTCCATGCCATAGAATTGGATATTTATGTACAATGGATAGATGTTCCCCTGCACGAGGGAGCTCCATTTTCTGTAGAGAATGATATTATGGATTGGAACTCTTGTTTTTCAACCTCCTCTACATAGAAAGTCTATGAAGATGATGCCTCTACTTTAAACTGAAGGGTGATCTTTAAGGATTTTGTGAGATCCTTGTGCATCTCTTCTTACAGAAATATGGATCGAGGATTGATGGCTTTATATGTATTCTAGTGTGGTTCTTTAGCATGTCTTACTTCCTTTCTAAGCACACATTTCTACCTGTAGGGGGTTTCTCTTTGGCAGGTGGCATGACTCGTGCTGTTGGATGAATCACATGTTTCTGGATGGTGCTATAAATGTTTTTATTCTCATTAGATAACTTTCCCAAAACCCCTACCAACTGACTTTTGGTTGGCTAAGACCTGGATTTAGATAGACATGGCTGATCACGATGCAGATTCCTCTATTCTTCCTGGTTAATTATCATGGTCAACTGTGGTTGCATGTATGATGGAGTGGTCTAGGAGGACTGTGTCTATTGAGTTCTATGCAACACTTGTTACCCGGTCTTAGTAGCATGCACGAATTGTCTTGAAGTGCTGGCCTGAGCATTCTGGTAGTTTTCATGCCTTCGACCATTCCTTCGATGACGTCGACCAGAGGTACTCAAGGGACTTGATTGATATTCCTTTTCATCGGAGACCATATAGGGATATGAAAACTCAAAGGTATTCATATAGACATACTCATGATCATCATCAAATATTCCTTCTAATGTTGGTATGAACCTGGGTTTAGTTCCAAACTCCAGAGGCATGAAGTCAACGAGTATGTAGGACAAATTCGACATCGATAGGAGAATATGATTTCCTTTTTTTCCATCAGCACCTACTATTATAATACTTAGGAGGCTGAGAGGTGGATGTAAAAGCGGTATCTGGAGAAGGTGCTGTGAATTCAGGAGGTTTAGGCTAGCCTAAGTGAGTGAAAATGATGCCTTGGTCACTAAAGACTGCTCTACAATCCAACCAGTCATCATACTTTTGAGTCTTGTGGTTTGAAACCTACTGCTACTCACCAGAACCTCCAATATTCCTATTGGGATCGGTAGAGATGTGTTCCACCTATCCTGGGACATTTTCCAAATTGACTAAGCCATTATCCATTTCATCCTGGAGACAATACTTGAACACATACCATTGTTTAATGGTATGTACAAGGATCCTATAGTAATGGAAATGGTTGGGGTGATCAGTAAACTCAGATTCATGGGGATTCTTTCACTTTTGAAGCTTCAAAATCCTCTATTCTAGGGACCTATGGAAATAATGAGGAAATTTTACATCCTTAAAATAATATGTCTAGTCTCTCATTTTCAGGAATGGAACTATGAGATCCTATCCCTAATGAGGGGTTGGAGCCTTACGAGGTGATGGAGCTACATTATCTTGTCTAGGAAACTGTACTTGATGAGAAACTGCCTCTCGATTCTGTGCTCGGCAGGGCTACGCTTGGTGAGACTACAACACTCGGTGAGGCTATGCTTAGTGAGGCTCTACTAGAAACAGTTATAGAGGCTTTGGGGCCTCTACCTATATAATAGAGTTATTCTCTACCTTAGTGTATATTATTTCAGGAGATGTAAGAGAAAATGGATGTGCCTTCTTATCCTACTACAAGGATTCCTCTAGGCACTAAGCATTATCATAGAAATTCTAGAATCCACCTAGTAAATTCTGAGTGATGCGGGTAGGGACCAGCTCAGTCTTGACATTCCCTAATCACATCGCCGAGAGATTTTATTGAGTTAGCATCACATAGAGTGAATATGTGAGGCTCTTACATCGGGTAATGAAGTATTTGATACACTAATTAGGCAGTTTCTTGCACTTTAAAAGGACAATAATGATATTTTTTCATGTGGTGGAGCTGAACTAGTAGAGAAACTACCTGTGGAGGTCTTCCCAACAAGTGATGGACCTAATGGGTAACTGGTTGTACCAGAAAAATGCAGACCATTACAATGTATGAATGAAACATCAGATCTTGGAATCATCATGATACTTTAGGGTTCCCAAAATGGGTTTACACATTGAGATAATGTGGGACATATGATACAGCAGGTTACCCATCCCATTTAATGGGGAAAATATATGGTTCCCAAAATCTAGGGGTTCTCGCATGTTTTCCACCCATGATGGGTAAAACTTATCATCAAGTGAAATTTCCAGTTTTTGTGCCTCTTAGTATTTGATACAAGAAATGAGAGTATATATAAAATATTCTTGGTGGGGGTTCCTATCTTGACGAGGATCCCTAACCACCAGTGCATTAACAAGATAATCAACTTTGTAAGCAGGATCGACAGATCATGGGGTGACCTAATCTAGGTCTCAAGGAAGACTATCATGTTGTATAGGTAGATTCATTGACTCAGATCTCTGTCACTTTCCATACACCCCTACCCTTTCTCTACCAGACTATGTGGCATCATCGGGCTCAATCGGGAGCAACTGGATAAGGAGGAATTGCATCTGCCCCTACTACCCCAGTGGAGGAATTACAGGATCCTATCAAGGAGCTCCATAATCTAGTAACTACTCAACAAGGATATCAGAAATAATCCTATTTTGATATGAGACCTACCGAATAAAGTTAGTGATCATAGGATCAACCTCTGTCTTCTATTAAATATCAATAAAATCAGAGGGATTGAGTAGTCCCTTTCCCTTATTGAGGTTTCGACCAGTGGGAAATTATTCATAGGGATCTCTGAGGTTGAGTGTCTGCCTTTTTAGGCAAGTGCAGAAACCTATATGATGGTCATCCTAATGTTTTGATTCCCCATGGGGTGGATTTTCTCTATAATATCTTGTTCCAGTGTCCTTGTCCCTAGATATCTTGGGGACAACCATGTTTACCATAAATATACTTAGAGGAAAGTCCTCAATATTGATGGGTGGGTCAAGTTGTTGTAGGATAAGGTTGAAGTGGAGTGCATCATACTATCCCTAGACCTTGATTTGTACATGTAAAGATTACACTTCAATGATTATGTAGAGCACTATTAATCTCTTGAGGAATATCTGTTGGAGGGTCTGATGGTAGCCAGGTGATGAAGGGTGCTAATCCATTGGAAATTATACCAAATTAACCATGTGTAACTATGGATCAATTTAATTGAGGTGATTTTGGATTCATGTGTAGAACAAATGATGACTAAAGAGGCAAAAAAAGTTTTCTATATAGTTTCGTGGAAGCACACAACCTAGCCCTTAGTGAGGGACTCCAGAATGTCAAAGTTGAAAGTTTCATTCAGCCAAAAAACGACTGAAAACTGATCCAAATCCAGACTTTCCCATAGGATTTCTTACTTAGATTTAGGACCCTAATATTGGTTAGCCTAATCTCTGATTGGTGTGGTTGAGAGATAGGCGGTGGTACTAATGTGGATCGGCGTGGAGGTTGGCTGGCTAGTGGAGGAGTTTCTGTGTGAGTTGATTGTTCTGTACATGTTGGGTCTTCTCTCAAGGGTGGTATCAACTTTGTTATCACATCCTTATAGGGCTAGGTTGTCACCACTACCTCATGTTCAAGGGAAGCAATTCTCATTGGTGGCTCAACTAGATACTCGCCATGTATCACATTCTTGAATAACTCTTCATGATCCTAGGTAGAGACAGAGAGAGAAAATAAAAATTATAGATATAAATACACCATAATCCCCTGAAGGTGGAAAAATATTCCTCTACTTTCATGTACCTATAGAGGGATTTGGGGATTATATGGATCTCACCTTCCAGGATGATGAGTTTCACATATTGGGATATTTCCTTAGACTCTGATGCCGATGAATGTGGTGAAGATTCCATCACTAGGTCTCATTCCCCCTCAGAATATAAGAGGTGAAAGAGATTGAATATGACTTGATGCTTCCCAAAAATTTTCCTTCGTTGGCTGCAGTTCACCCTTCCTCCCTGGGATGGTTCTTCAAGGTAGGGTAATTTTTTGGCATGGGGAGAACCTCTATTTTTTTGGGATATGGGGAGGGCCTCTATATTGGTTGTCATCCGAGTTGGGAGTAACTCCACTTTGACTATTTTAGAAGTGGTGAGGACCTCCGCTCTAGTCGTTGAAGAAGTAGGGAAGAACTCTGATTTGGTTGGTGTGAAAATGGGGATGACCTTTATACCAATTGGTAGTAATGAAATGAGGAGGAACTCTGTGTTGGTGGGATGAAGCATGAGGAGGACCTTCATGATGATCGGGGTAGATATAGGGAGGGCTTCTGTGTTAGGATGAAGAAGTATAGGGAAGTCCTTCATACTGATTGGCTGTGAAGTAGGGAGGACCTCAACTTTGAACAGTGTGAAAATGCAGTGAAACTCCATGTTTACTAGTGGTGGTGGCATGGAGAGGCCTCCGTATTGGTTGTGATAGAGGGGAGGACCTACACTTGGGTTGGTTTCAACATGTGGAGGACCCCCATACGGATTGGATGTGACACAGGTATGGATTCCTTGTTGAATGGTGGAAAAGGTATAGGGAGGGCATCTACACTAATTTTTAATGTGGTTAAGACCTCCGATTAAGTTGGGAATGGAATGAGTAGGGCCTTCTCACTAAGTAGGTGTGGTACAGGGAGGACCTCCATGTCAGAAATCATAAGTATAGGTAGGACCTCAA
Source organism: Viscum album (assembly GCA_963277665.1). Classification (NCBI taxonomy): domain Eukaryota; kingdom Viridiplantae; phylum Streptophyta; class Magnoliopsida; order Santalales; family Viscaceae; genus Viscum; species Viscum album. The sequence continues at coordinate 980,414,998 of OY728126.1, forward strand.
TACTGGCTATCGGTGAAGCTTAAAGGACCTCCGCTTTGATCAACCAGAACCTGGGGAGGCCCTCCATTCTAATTGTGAGAGAAGGGAGGACCTACTCTTTGGTTGGAAACTGTATGGGGAGGACCTCCATACTAAATATCATCATCATGAACTAGATCATAATAGTTGCTAGTGACACCAACGATTGACAGAGTCAACCCAGCCTGCTTGTGGGGTGGATGAGGTCTCAATCCCAAATGGGTTTGGATGGTTCCTTTATCATCAGTTATAGGGATCTATTGGAATTTTCCAGTAGTTTCAAGATCCACTAGAGCTATAAAAGATGATCCCCATTAATAGACATTCTATTTAACTTATGCCTGATGTTGTCACCAAGTGGTTCAGACTAGGGTTAGTAGAGAAGGTGTATAGCCCACCTGTTCTTTGGCTTGAATAATTGGTCATTTTTGGAACTGATGGGGCATGGTGGGAGCCCTCCATGGTGGATCCCAGATGGTAGTCATAGTCAGGGTGACTCAAAAACCTCCCCTCCTCATAATAGGGGAGTGAGTCATGAGATCATTCCAGGGAGAGGCTCCTGAAATGGTTTTCTTTGGAGTGGGGGCCAGTGGCTCCCTCCGTAGCCCTTGGGGGTAGTGGTATCAGTGAGGTGCTGAAGCCTCTAGGTCCTGTAGGTCCATATCCCTTATGGTAATGACCCCATCTTGCTTATACCATCTTATGAGGGTGTCCATTACCCTCCTCTAGATGATTTCCAAGGGTGATATGGAGCGTGGGTTCTCGATAGCTGTAGTTGCAACCAAATTTGTGGTAGAGGTGGAATCATGTGGGATTGCCACATCATTATTCCTCTTGCCCATTCTTTTATGGGAATTTGGTGGTTGGTTTCCTATATCTTGGGTCCTTCAAAGCAGGAGGATTTATCTGTCAGTATAGATACAAGGAAAGAAATTCCCAATGGAACAATGTTATCAAATATTCCATGGTTGGATAGAGTGATCTCTGATAATGATGTCTCAGACCAAAATTACCAATATTTAACTACCCCAATCTCTGGTGAACTCAATGTTAGGCCCAATATTTTCTTGGGGGTCTTGGAGCCAGATATCATGATACATTGACATGCTAATCTACTGATGTCTCAAATGATACTAATACCCATGTTGAGGAATGAAATTTCATGTTAGACACCAATCCCTGATCCAATAACCAACACGACTAATCCCCATGGTTGAAGGAGAAAAGTTTCAAATTAGGTTCACTATTTCTATTTTTGACAATTGCACTGGGTAACCCCACCACACATGTGTTTATGTGAATTAGCATTGCAATTTTTTCCCCACATTCCAAATTTCCAAAGGTAGGAGGCTTTCATCACTTTCAACGGTGATGTATTGTCCTTGATTGAAATGGAATGATGGGATATCGGTTCCTCCTTCCATGGATTCCTCCTTAGAACTTTTTTCCTAGTCCAGATCTCCCTCATAGAGTTAAATAATATTCATGAAACTCATTCCTAGTACCATATCTTTGCCAACACTGGTAAATTACACTACTTCTATCTAGATATTCTATTGGGTCTTGATGGGGAAGCAACATTTGGTCAGGAGAGTAGTCACGTTGGGCATCACTATCATGTCTGAATACTAGGAACATTGGTCAACTATATTATTCCTCATAGGAGGGAATATCATGGAGGAATCTTAGGCACGAAACCCATGGAATCCTATGTTGATCATGTGGTATTTAATGAAAAAGGAACATATCTTATAATACTTTCACCTCAGGTTTCCCATGTTTAGCATGAGGTATCTAACACCATGGGATCATATCTTCTAAGGTTTTAACCTCAGGCATACCATGTTTATTATAAGGTAGCTATTTGGATCTAAGTAACGAGTTTAACATCTTGTGGAGATGGATTTGATTGATCAAAGTTCATTATGGGGGGGGGGGATCAAGTATGTGTGTCCCTAGGAGGGAGCATCTGGAAGGTTTACCGATGGATGGATCAGAATGCCCCATGGATATGGATCCAAGAGGTGTGTTAAGGAGGTTCATCCCTTGGAGAGAGTCACCTAGGTTTATGATTGGTCTGGATTGAACCTCAAAGAGGAATCCTACATACCCTGTTTATAAGATAGGGATCAAAAACCATGTAGTTTTATGCCATATTTTAAGGTTGGGTCATAGGACTGGTCTATTCAGTTTAACGACATGCATTAAGGAAGTTAACATCATAAAAGGATGTGCCAATGAGTGATGGTGTGTGGATTACACATGTAATATTCCAATTACAAGAGGAATGATCTTGGTTTTATTTGGTGTGGGGATTACAAATTGAGCTACTTGATGGAAATTGGGAAGACATGGTCTCTCAGGTGAGTGGAATGATCATACCAGTATGTGACAGCCTGCAAAAAATCCGGATGGATGTGGACGTTGGGTTTGAACCTCGAGGGGGCTTCCTAGATATCCTAGTTAGTTTGGAATCAAATCCCATGTAGTTTGGAATTTTTTGGGATTACACCTGTGGGGATGCCCATGATGATGGTACATGATTGGGGATTACATGTAAGAGCAGCCCATTTTAATGGAGGTTGGTGATTATACCTAAAAATGAGGCCCATTGGTGGAATGGATGCTGATCAGGGCTTACATGTGAAAAGGGCCCATTAGAATTGAAGTTGGGGATTATACCTAAGGGGGATGAAAATTGGTGGATTGGAAGGATATTAATGTTTTTACTAACATCTAATCTCACATGAGTCATGCTCGATGTGAGAAAGAAGAGGAATTAGGAGACCTGATGCTTGTACTGTGAAATAAGCGCTAATGAGAGATGGTGTGGAGCTTATGCATAAAAGCTGACTGAGGAGGATGTCTCCATGTGGGGAGGATCTAACTTTATATGAGGAAGATCTAATTCACTGTGTGAGTGGGAAGTGTAGAGACCATCCCTTGCCACTCACACATAGAGCATCCTATGCTTGGAGAATAGGGTAATGTCATAGTTTAACATCGTGTGATTAGGATGTTGGTACTAGGTAGTTTTACATCATGAAACTCAGATGTGGGATACTCACTCTTCACCCTTTGGTCTTACATAGCCATATCTCATGATCCTCTGGGTGGGGCATGACTTTAGCAATGCTAGGTTGGAAAAATGGGGAGGATTGATCAATTACGAGGTCCATGTTAGCATCCCTGAGAAGTAAAAGGAATTAGCATACCTATGATTTGAAGAAAAAGGTTTATAAATTCATTCACTAGGGGTATAGGGTGCATCTCAAGAGGGGACATGAAATTATTGTGTGAAATCTTGCAGGGCTGTGCACAAGAGTTGCATGCAATATGTGGGGGTTTCATGAAAAATGTGCTCAGACATGGTGATCTAACATAAGATCTAACCATAGTTCCTCAACGAAGTGGTGCACACAGGATTGGGAGTGTGTGCACAAGGTCAGGGGTGCACACAAGATTGGAGATCTTTACATAAGGTCAAGGGTGCACTCAAGAGGATCCATTGCATGCACCCAACTTGGGTTGACATAATTTCAACAAGGCTTACACAACTGTGGGCCCACTCAAGAGAATACCCATAGGGAACCTGTCACATAAGATCTCTACCTCGAGGGTTCCATGCTTTCCTGATGCTACAGAAGACTGGTCTTACATGAAACAACAAGGTGGTTCATCTTTCAGAGAATAACCTTGAAGAGGTGGGGGGGGGGTTGAACTTCTATTTATAGTTTAAACCTTTAGAAATGGGTGCGTAATATTTTGATCATAGAATTCATCTTCCACGCATCTTTTCCTTTGCCGCAGCGGATGCTCATGCAAGGGAAAATTTGACTTCATATCTAGCACACAAGAGGGTTGCGAGTGGATTGGGTTTCTCACAAGATTAATCCTCTTACACTAATAATTATCACATAAGGGAAGGTTTGAAATCGTATTTGGCATGGAAGATGGTTGCATGAGGAGTGGGTTTCTTGCGTGCAACGTCAACATTTTGCGTGCACCCAACTTGTCCATTTGAGTAGCCTTTACATAATGGATTAAAATTTTCATCATATTTGGAATGTAAGCCTTTTTCACACAGATTTAGGTCTTGAAAATATAGCCTAAAACTTGCGTGCACCTTCCTTAGTTTTCTCAGAATACTTCATCAAGTCGAATGATAACCCCGATTTTCCCAAAGTTGGCCATTTGTGGCTTCATATGGAATTTCATCACCAACACCATCACTAAAGAAGGTCTATAAGAGATTTGATTTTAAGAAACACCACAAGATTTATAACACTTTATCTTCCCTATATGGGAACTCATATAACTTCCACTAGGAGAAAAAGGAACTCCCATCAAAACTAATTTACCATCCATATTAAGTTCAACTATCAACACTCTATATAGTACATCAACATAAGAAGAGAGATTCAATAAGAAAACATGAGAATAAATATCAGATCAAAGTCCCATCTCAAACCATCAAGTCTTCAAGTTCTCATTAAATACTATCTTAGATAAAAACTACACTAGACCAGCAAAGAGATTTTCATATTCTATCATGGTTCTGTCATCCTGCTCGAGTTTAAAAAACTCAATATCCTTATCTAACACCATGTACTCTAGATAGAACTGTTTAGTGAAAATTAAATTAAATTATTTCCACTATAAGACCTAATAATTCTTTTCCATCACCATTGTGTCCCACCATCTCCTTCTAGGTCCCTCTATCTTGAAGGTGGCACATTTCACCTTGATAGAATCAGAAATTTCCAAGAACTCAAATAAAATCTCAACTCCCCTCAACCAATAATCAAACTATTAAGGATCATTTAAGACTTAGAATTCTAGTGGATTTTGGTGAAGGAATTCCTGAGCATAAATCCTGAATCCATACCTATAAGGTTCCACAATTGGAGCCTATATGGAAATAGGTTTAGGTGTTTGACCCATAGTTTAGACAACACACATAATAACCTCAACCATATTCTGGTCCATGGGAGGATTTTGTCACTATGATTCATAAAAATATTCCTCCTAGATCCTATTAATGTGTCTTCTTGGAGGTATGATACTGCACAACATCAACAGACAACATTAAAGACCTAAAAAAGGATACTCAGATTGACACTCAAACAAGAGCAATAAGGAAATTGATCCCATTATATAGATAAACAAGATTTGAATTTCAACCTATCCAAATCAAAATTAGGGAAAAGACTAGAACTAATCCTAAATACTTCTTTCCCAAACTACCCATGGACAATTAAGGCTCATTATGATGAGATATGACTAGGCACTCATTCATAACTACCTCCTAAGTCCCGAAAAGATTACAAAACTACATGTTGACATCAAAAAAAGAAGATAAACCTCCTTCTATACCACTTTGCCATGAACTAGACTAGATACCCTTATACCCTAATAATCAAGTGATCATGTCCTAGCTTAAAGGGAGTTCCCAATCCCCCTGGGTTGACGAATAACACTTGGAATCATACAAGATAAAGTGGGAACATTTTTACCACATAAACATAGTGGATGAAACAGATATATATCAGTATGCTCAAAGAAAACTCCCAAAGGAGAAAGTACCATAAGTCAACAGGTATATAAACCCAAATTACTACTAAAAGTACCAAAAAATTAAAGTTAAACAACCCAAGTTCCAATATACACAACACTCCAAGTCCAAAATATCAACAAACACCACCTCCCAGTGGTGCTTTCCCCTTACTCTAACCTAACATAAGGAAATTTAAAAACACATGAAGGTAGAGGCAGAGTGCAAGCTAAAATATATGTAGGGTCTAACTAAGTGTTCCATAATAATATGCCACAATAATTAACCAAATAATGATTTCAATTTTAAATAAAATTATCATGTAATTACATTAGCATATTTAAAACAAAACATGATTTTCATTTCAATTGATGGAAACATTTCAAACAATGGATTAATAAACACTTTGTATAAAACAATTTATATAAATTCACAAGGCATGTTTAAAGAAGTTTTACAAAAAATGTAATATATATCAAAATAATCACAAATGAGAAACATGGTCATCTACCAATAGGTATGATAGTTCTATATTATGGGATCCTCACACACTCATATGGGTGATCATGATAATATGTGTACACATGCTCCTCAGACAATGGTCATATAGGACTAATCAACATCCCATCAGGGATAAGATCTATTTCACTATGTTTTTAGTGTTATAAAGAATAAAAGTTAGTTTTTTTGTCCTAAATAACTCACAAACTACCTAGGATTTCATGTTCTCAAACAATAATCAATAATGGGAAAATTATTTCAAAACTATTAAAAATACAATTTCCCCATTTTCCATTTCAATATGCCAATTTCTCTTTAAAAACCAAAACATGGGGTTTTAATCAATTCATGCCTTTTTCCAAGATAAAACAAAATGGTTTATTTTTAAAATAATTTAATCCACTTTTCTCAAAATAAATTTCTCAAATCAACTTCAAAAATTCAATCAATTTACATCAAATCTAAATCACACCCCAATTCATTAGAATTGGGGGGGGGGGGGGTTTCCCCCAAAATACAAACCATTTCAATTTAAATCCCAACTTGCATCAAATTGGGTTTTCAAAATACAAGTGAAATCAATTAAAATAACCAATCAATTCAAGGTTAAATTAATTTGATGAAATTATATGGAATCACCTACTTTAGATCACGGGATTATGAAATACAACAACTAAAATGGGAAACTCCAATAAAGAAATTTAGTAATGGAGATCCAAGAATCAAACCTATATTAAATATCTAAAATAATTGATTTTAGATCTCTCAACAACAAGAATATCTAACAAAGCATAAGGAGGAGAGAAAAAGATAGTGAGAAAGAAGGAAAGTGGGAAAAAATATTATCAGGGAGAGATTGAACATTGTTTTTTTAGATTATATCCACTAAATAAGGGGTTTAGAGGAGACAGAATTAGACCTTAACAGCTTAAAATACCTATAAATACATCCAATTCTGAATTAGGTCATGCAGGGGTTCATATGGGGGGTTTGAGAAATTTTAACACATTTTTCAAAATTTAAAATGTTTGTGTGCATGGTTAGCTGGGTAGGGCTGCATAGTTTTTTAAATTGTATGCCCTAACCGTGTGCCTCTACTGTGGGGTTCATGATATCTCCTTGGTGGGCACACATTTTTTCAAATTATGGGACCATCGTGAAAACCCCCACTACCTTGGTTTACATGGTTTATCCTGGGTGGGTGCATGGTTTGGGAAAACCATGTGCCAATTGTTCACAACCCATAAGGTTCCAAAATTTTCCAAATTTTCACCCAAAGCACCCCTAAACAAGAACAAACCAAGCAATATTAAAAAGAGAGTCGAGGAGTACTTGAAAATAGTAATAGGATGTTTCAATTTTTTATTTCTATTTATAAAAGTAAAATTGAAATTAAATTTGAAAATATAATAACTTATTTTCAATTTTTGATATTTTTTATAGATAATAATGATTTGAAGTTGTATTAATACACTATGAAAAAGTGATAAATATGAGGAAGGCATCAATGATTTTTTTAATTTTCTAAATTAAATGTTCCAAACAATGACATGTTTTTCTATCCATGCCTGAAATGTTTAAATATGAAGAAGTTAAAAAGTAGAGAGATAAAAAATCATTTAATTTATCATTGTTTTAATCTAAGTTACAACCCTTGGATTTGACATGGTGAAATTGGATAGAATTATAGATCTATTGATGATGATTATTTTCAAGATGATAATTTTGATCTAATTGAAGAAATGATTCATGATATTGATGTAGATGCAATTGAGAAAGAATTGACAATTGAGAGTCCATATGGTGATGCTGAAAAACCATTGTATTCAGTTTGTATGGAATTTACCACTTTATCAATAGTGTTATGATTGATTAAATTAAAGGAGAAAAATGGATGGAGTGACAAGAGTTTTATAGAGTTGTTACAGTTGTTGAAAATCACACTTCCAAAAGTAAAAAATCTTTTAGATTCACATTATAAAGTGAAGAAAATGTTATGCCTGATAGGTTTGAGGTAAAAGAAAATACACTCTTTCTTGAATGGATATGTGCTATATAGGAAGGAATATTAATGTCTATTATACTTTCCTAAATGTGGGATGTCACAATATAAGTTGAAAGAAAAATTATAGGATGATTTGGTAGTTATAGAGACTATTTCCAAGACAATTTGGTATCTTCATATAATTAATTGTTTTAAAAATTTTATTTTCAAATTAAAATGATTAAAAATGGTTAATATGACATGAAAATGAGAGGATATGTGATGGAAAATTATATCGTCCAGCTAATTATCCACAATGTAAGAAAATTGATCAACATTTTCCTACATTCAGAACTTATGTTAGAAATCATAGACTTGGACTGTACACAGATGGAATAAATCCATATCAAAGGATTTTTAGCACACATAGTTCATGGACAATTTTATTGGTAATTTAAAATTTATCTTCATAATTTTTTATGAAGAAAAAATATTTCATGTTGAGTTTAATGATCTCTGGACCAAAACAGCCCAGAAATGATATTGATGTTTTCTTATCACCATTAATCGATGATTTAAAACCTTTATAGGAGGAAGGTATTAGGGTGTATGATTATTATAAAATGAAACATTTTCAATTGAATGTAATGATTATGTTCACTATAAATGACTTCCCAACATATGGATTTTTTTGATACAATGTTCATGGGAATAAAGTATGCCCAATTTATGAACAACAAACTTCATATTATCAATTTCAACATGGGGAAAAAATAGTATAAACGGGTCATATTTGGTTTTTTTCTATGGATAACTCTTATAAAATATTAAAAAAATAATTCAATATCTCATAGAATTTTATATTGATCCAAAACCACCATTGTCCATCTATTAGTATTTTGGGAGGGTGAAAAACATTGATGTCACATTCAGAAAGACACACAAATCCAGAAATGATATAAATATTTTGAATAAAAAATAAATTTTTTGAGAGATACTATATAAAATATATCATGAGGTCAAACATAACATTGATGTCATGTATGTGGACAAGATTGGGAGTGTACACGTAAGGTCAAGGGTGCGTGCAATATTATAGATTTGCGTGCAAGGTTAAGGGTTCATGCAAGAGGAGACTTTGCGCACACCTGACTTGGGTTGAAAAAAGTTGGGCGGAGATTACACAAGTGTGGGCCCAATCATGTCAGAACCCACAAGGAACCTATCACGCAACATCTCTACCTTGAGGGTTCAATGATTTTGCGATGTCGCAAAAGATCAGTCTTACACACAACAGAGCAGAGGTTTTTCTTCTAGAGGATCTCCCTAAAGAGGGGGGGGGGTGAACTTATATTTATAGGAGAAAAATTTAGCAATAGGTGATTAATATTTTATTCATGGAATTCATATTTTTTGCATCTTTTTCCTTTACCACAATGGATGTACGCACATGGGGTGATTTGACGTCATACTTGGTGCATAAGAGGGTTGCGCGCAGATTGGGTTTCTCACACGCTTCATCCTTTTACATAACAAATGATCACATAAGGGATGGTTTGTCATCATATCTAGTGAAAAATAGGGTTGCGCATGGATTAGGTTTATTTCATGCAACGTCGATATCTTTAACACACCCAACTTGGCCGTTTGAGTTGCCTTCATGGAATCGATCATAATTGTCATCATATTTGGTGTGTAAGCCTCTTGCACACATATTTCAATCTTACACGCATAGCCTATAACTTTAACACACCTTACTTGGTGTTTTCAAAATAATTTATCATGTCGGATGATGAATATGGTTTTCCCAAAGTTGGTTGTTTGCATCTTTAGATGGAATTTCGGTGCCAAAAAATTCCCTCCTTGGAATCTAAGCCGAAAGAGGATCATAATGTCAGGTTCCAAGGGAAACAACAAAGAAAGGGGTTTATTCCCATGTTTGTGTAAAAATTTGGTTTTTTGGAATGTAAGATTATTCATCACACCTATAAGACTAGTTCCATTCCTATAAATAAGCAGAGGGGGGCCCCTTATACGATACCTTTGATTTTCCACACGATAATTCCATTTCTCTCATGTGTGTAAGTTTATACTTTTTTAAAAAAAAAACTGAGCCTTGGACACTTCTTTCATGTAAGATAATGTATTTCATGCTCTTATTTTTGTGAACATACCAACATTTTTTACATCCACTGCCTGATATTTCATGCAAAATCGCCTCTAATCATATGTACTTCTTCCTTGGATCCTTCATACTCATCTAAAATGTAAAACCAACATAACACTGATGAGATCAAAGCCGCTAATAATTCTTGGAGAGCTGATATAACTGGAAATCCTTAGATCCATCAAGCCATGAGTGTCACATCGGATAATCAAATGCCCATGGCTATGCTGACAGAGTCGCATAAAGATTATAAACTGAGCGACTATCTCTCACTGTGGAATTTTGGATTGCTAGATGAGGTTACCATTCTAGCCTTCTAGTTTGAATCACCATGATTGTGGTTCACATGTGAAGATGATATCCAATGTTGGAACATCACCATTCATGACCATTATACCAGGGATCATGGGGATGTTTCTATCTACGCATTGAATGGGTGGGCCCAGATAGTCATAGGGGTTCAGCCAGAGGCCAAAGAGTTCCCCACACACTACACCACTATCTTTCAAACCAGTATGAGAGACAAAAAATTGGTCTAGCACAAGGATTGGGACCTGATGTCTGGTGTAAAATTTACTAGTAAATGGATATGGGTGTATTGGGTATGCTACACATTCTAGGTGTATGGGGGCGGAGTTGTGCCAGATCATCTTGTACGAGGCCATATGTATGTCGCAATTCCACTTTTACCGCCAACAGAAGCTAATGCCATAGCTCATTAGCCGATGGTTCATGAACACGAACACATTACATATGTACCTAGGGGAAGTTAGCATCAATATGTGGGATATCCACTACATCGGTAAAATTTCGCTAGAAGGATCCTAGTATGATGAGTTCCTTCCATTAGAGAATGTCTAGAATGATAGGCAATGAACTCCTCTTCTGGTGCAACATCTCTAAAGCAGAAGTTGGGACATGCGCCCATTTTATGAAAGGAAATTCTATTAAAGGCATTGCTCAATATCTTTATCAATAAGGAACCAAGAGTAGGGATTATAGGTCGGGGAAAACAGTGTCCAATGATGTCACTGAGTATAAAGTCTGGATCATACTGGTTGATCCTAGAAGAATGATAGTATTAGAAGTGGGGGTACAACATGGTGGGAATCTAGGACCCACTAGTCCACTATACTGCATTCCTTGACACATTTCTAAGCGAGTGGATGCTACTAGTCATAGATACAAATATGGGAATACATATGAAGATGCTGGTGATAGTGGAGATCCTAGAATCTACCATTAAGTTCAACTTGGTTGCACCCATGATGGCCTGGATATACAATATACTAGGCCACATTGCAAGGGGGAACACACCAAAAAGGATATGCAGGTCATTAATACTCTAACATGGCTGGATAATAGGGCATCTTGAGGGTTATGAATTTATGAATGCTGTTATCCCTCTAAACACGTGTTTGAAGTTTTTCATTACTGGGGTCTGAACAATGACACTTGATGAGATTTGGATCAAAATCCTGATTGGAAACCTTGAAAAATTCAACTTCCACCCCTTTCTAACCCTGGCGTTCCAATGGTGGAAAACCTACAAGGCTCCAAAGAGTATAAGGAGTATCTACAGAGTTTCAGAGGTGGAGTGCAGGTGGCCTAGATCGATGGGAATATATACAATTATCCATACACATCGTCTCTCTTTTCCTGGTATTTTGGGTTCCTTCAGTGAGAGATGAAAAAAGTCTACATTGGGGTTTATGAGGAGCATCACCCCTGTGTCCTTCATTAACTATGGTTCATGTTGGTGAATGCAATATCCGATGAAACTATCCTACTGCTTCCAACCAATGTCAATTTTGACCTATCAACGAAGTATGAAAGAAAATGGGTGGGATCATATTCAAAGGATATTTTTTGAAAGAGTATTCATATGGTTGAAAAAGTGAGTGAGGATCTAAATCAATGAGGAAGCCAGTGTGATGCTCCCTGAGATGTGATCCAGACATCCAAGGTAACTCATGCTGGAACTGTGGTGGCATGGATGTCGCAAGGTGCGACCAAACCCCCACCTCCTAGAGGGGAAGGGTCTCATAATCAACTTCAGGGACTAGAGAAGTTGGATCCTGGGAAGAAGTGGAGGTTATTGTTGCATGAAGACACCGATTCCATATTTCCCTCTCTCTGGATATCTTGGAGGATCCTCCAAATGTCACTATCAATAGAAGATTTATGGCATAAGTTGAAGTGATATGGGATCGAGATGCCAGAAGTTAGGCCCATTTAAATCATGTTTAGAGTGAGATTCCACCAAATACATGTGTATTTGATAGACATTAATATACACACATGTCAACATGGGAAGTATGAGCATCCTTCCACCCTAGTATGAGTGATGATTGGTGATGAAGAGGATTAGGAGGAGGCACCAACTGGTGACATCCCATCATACAAGGAGGAAATGGACAAAGAGGAGGCTGAGGAATCTAGTGATGGATAATCCTAGGTATTTAATTCTCACCAAGGGATTCCTCAATATAATGGTGAAATCGTGGCCTCATAAGAAGATTTTTCCAAGTTCCTTGAGGTAAGACTTAACTTACTTTCCTTTTTTGAGCCTTCTCTCCCACTATCCAGATTCTCTAATTGAAAATTACTATGTATAGAAGCATCTTGATAATGGAAAATAGGACCCTGTTGAAGGGAGAAAAGATGAACCTAAGGGTTCAAAGAAGCACGCTCCAGGGCCTATGCCAAAGGTTGAGGTAGGTGATGAGTTTGTCCAGGTTGAGGAGGTCAGGGTGAAAACTTCAGAACCCAAAGACTCCCAATCATCTATGAGGGACCACATCCTGGAATTCCCATGGAGGTTCCCACCAATGGAGAGTCAGCACACTCGAGACAAATTATCATCAAAATTCCTCCTCCTCAAGGTAATATAAAATCTAGAATTATTTATCCATAATCATATTTCACAGAGACATTACATCAACCTGTTTTTCTATTCCATGCAGATCCTACTCAACCGATGCTAGAGGAAACAATACCAGTTGTCGAAATACCCAATGTAAAATGGTGTCCTATGGTGGAAGTCCCTTTGGTGACTCATGAGCTTAACCTATCAATGAAAAACTTCTGTAAGTACTCAACAATCTCATGACCAGGGGTCCTTATTTAATGGATGTGCCGATTCATACAGAGCTGGTCATCCAAGATGATCCATCCTTAGAACTAGGTGAATATTTTTCCATGGATGCGAGCGATGCCACTAGTGGGTTGGAACTCAAGGCTAGTAAAGATAATGTTTTTGAGGTAGGTTTAAGTGAAGACAACTGACCTCACAATCTAGAGCCCAACCCATTAGAGAGGACTCTAGAGTAAGATCCTACTACCGAACTTCTTACAATCTTTCCCAAATACAATCCAACATTGCCCAAAGAACTAGAAGACTCTGAACCTGATGTTTTTGAAGATAATTGCATCATACAACACAGGGAGTGGAAATGAATAAAACGCTTTATCAACCAGACTCCAAAACCACAACTAGTGGGCCATATGTGGCCTCCTCAGCATTGGTTGCGCAATCTGTGCACTTGAGGGGCAGACGCTCGCAATCTTCATACATTAGTCCACGACGTTCTTATTGAGTGTGTGTAACACCCAAAGGATTTACAAATAAATTTAATATTGAATGCATGAAACACTGATTTTCTAAAAAATGACACTTTTTTTATAATTGAGTCAATAAACATAATTTTACTTCTTCTAGGATTTGAATTTCAAAAATCTAACATACAAGGTTGCGTTTAGGGTGATTTTTGGAGTCTGATAGAACAAACATATTTTTTTGGTGAATAGTAACCTACCCTTATGAATACTAACCTATACTTAAGAATAGTAATTTTACCCTTATGAATATCAATATGACCCTTATGAATAGTAACCTCACTCATGAAAGTATAAATAAAATTTAGGCACTTTATAAATGAAGTAGAATATTTTATAAATTATTAATTAAGTGTTCGTATTTTTATAATTGATAAATATTTAATTAAAATTATAAATTAATAAATTAATTCATTTTCATAAAATGGGTTCTTAAATAAATATTTTTTGTCCTGTGATTTTAAGAAAATTTTATGAGACCATAGTTAATTTTTGAAAGAATTATAAAAGTAGTTTTAAATAAAAAATCTGTATTTTTCAAGTAAATAATTATTTTTTTTAAAAAATTAAATTTCACATATTTATAAAATTATTTTTTAAAATGGAGTTCATTTTTGGATTTTAAAAGTCCAAAAATAGTTATGGTGAATTTTTGTGATTTTTCTAAAATACTTCAATTTTAGGTGAATAGTAAAATACGACAATTTACGATAAATACTAAATACATGATTTATTGAGTCATAGGTGATGTAATGATGATGTAAGACCACCTGGTTTGAACACACATAAACATATTACTATTATTTGTCACCAGAATCAATAATTTTTTTGGTCTTGAGCATATTAATAAAATAATGATTAAGATATTAAAAAATTACTCCTCTCCTCCACTATAAAACCCTCCTCACTCCCTCTTCTCTTCACTCCTATCAAGACTTATTACTTGTCTAAATTCTGACCATATCTCCTCCCAAGCTCCACCCCAACTTCTAGAATCCCTTGGTCTCATAAAAATACGAAATCCTCTCCCCTAAAGAGCCTCTCAAGGAAGATTAATTCAAGAGGTAACTTCCTCTTTTCAATTCTTTTACTTTATTTTCAAGTTCATTTGCTTTCTTTTCTATCCTCACCTCTCATCATACAAATATTATGAAAACTAAAGTACCTTAAATATACTATAATTTTTTTTTATGATTATGGAATAAGTTATTATCATCTCTCATTTACCCTTCTTTTATTCTAGTAGTAAAAAAAGACCCTTCGAGATGTGCTAATTTGCCACATTTAAGGACAATGGATTTTCAATTTATATTAGCATATTAAATTCTTGTAATTAAACCATTATTATGGTTTAAAAAAACTATAATATATGTATTATATCTCATCTATGGTTTTGGAATCTTTTTTACACATGTTTTTGATTTATAAAGCAAAATAAGTTCATTGTGTTTAACAACCGCTAATTAACCCAAATGGTTATCATTAAATAATTTATATAATGATTCATATTCCCTCCAAGTAACCAAATGAAATTTATAAACATTTAAAATTATGTATTATAACTAATATAGTATAACTTCAATTCTAGTCAACCATCCTCATTTTACATGAATCTCCATTCATGTATATACGTATACCGATCGGGAAACAAACTGACTCGAACAATGAAATTGAACCTATTAACCTATAAAAAAAGCCATGAATGAACTTAATAAAGTTATAATAAATCAATTAAATTAAGATGAGGTTCTGGAATTATTAATTAATGAACCTAAATTTTATTATTTAGGTCATTAAGATCAAATGGAGAACACTTTCAGACTTAAGGTAAGAGTTTCTTCATCTCACGTCCATTTTTGGGAGATATTCCGTATTCACAGCTATTACTTGAGTATGGTGTATGTATACTACCATTTGATGTTTCAAATCATTAATATATTTATTTTCATTTTATTCAATGTATCATTTAATGATTATTAATTTTGGGGAATACAATTAAATTGATTACAAACTTGTAAGTATTTTCTACCCGAACCTCCATTTTCATTTGGGTTGCTCTTATTCTCTACTCACCTCAAGGAAATTCTTATTTGTTATTATTTACTACTCATAAATCATGTTTGTATTTTCTATATATTTGTACCAACAAGAATCTTACTCTCATTTATGGAGAGTTATATTTTTAAAAGGATCTTTCAAAAATTATTTTCGAAATACAAGCTCAATTTAAAGAACTTCTCGGATTCTTACATATTTTGAAGTTCACTCTATAATCTGTCTTAATACATATTTACCTTTATAAAATTAAAAATTTTAAAATGAAAAATAAATTTTGGTTCATTTATGGTTTTATGGAAGCAAAAATTTCTTTGCGCTTTAAAATATCTTTAATGAATTCCTTAAACCACACTAAAATGTTTTAATTCTAAAGCTTCTTGAAAAACACTTTTTACATGATTTCACTTCAGTGGGACATAATTTATGCATCAAATGTAATATCAATGTCCTTACCTTTTCTTTTTTGGGATATACATGTTTAAAACCAGATTTATGAAAAGTAAAAATGATTTTCCAAAAGAACTCTTCTTTCCAAAGTAAAAATGGTTTTTTCTAACCTCACTTTAACTTTTATGAGATATATTCCTTGTTAAAAACTTATTACTTGCATGTGGTGCATAAAATTAACCTTGGTATATAATATAAAGATTCTCCTTATTCTAATGATATTATAAGGGATTATTATAAGAATGTTAGAAGGTGGTATGGGCACTTTGAAATGTTTAAGGATTATTTTCTCAAGAAATTTTCAATGGTCTAATTTAAAAGTATCGTTATTTATGTCAACATCCTTTGAAGAATCTTGTATTTAATAGAGGTTTATCTACAATGATATCATATATAAAATATTTTGTTGAAGGGTTTCTAATTAGTTTCAATATGGGTTTTCTATCTTGATACCATTCCCCATATTACTCTGAATGGTTAGTGTTTATGTTGAATGACTGGGGAAATATATTTACATTTTATATGTTAGTTTAAATTAGAATGTATATGTTGTTTATGTTTATCCACATTCATAAGAGGAATTAATTGGACTTATTATACAATGGGTGGGACCTTCTATATCCCCTCGATGCATCGGTAGGTCTCATGAGACAACCTACGGTTTTGGCATAAGGCCATGAAAAAATGGTTATTTATGGTCTTGGAACGAGGCCTTGACGGTATAACTATAATGTCCAACATATGAATTTAACTCATCATGAATCTATTAATTGAAATTTCATGTAGTTATTCGACTAGTAGAATACCTATGATTATGTTTTATTATGGCATTATTTATTCAACTCTTATTCCTTCCATAGTATGCACAAGTTTATTTTTAATGGAATGTGTTTTTAGTTATTCACAATAACTAATGTTTATGGTTATGATATCTTACTTTGTATTGTTTACCCTTACTGAGCATCTGAGATCACCCCTTTTATTATGTTTTATTTTTCTTTAGGATTCTAAGAGGTGTATTATAAATGAATTGCACAGATAAACTTAGAGTTTTTGATGTTCCTAAAAAAACTTATATGTTGTATTTCATTTCAAGTTTTAATGTTGGACCTATGTATGTATATGATTTTCCAAAACTACTAAATTAATCAGTCCTTTGGGATTTGATTCCTTGTAATCATGCTAATATAATGAAATAATGCACTGGATCTAGGCTTCTGGGGTCAGGGCGTTACCATTGGTATTAGAGGAAGTTTAGTATAAAACTTGAAAACTAGATTTAAAAAACATAGATTAGAGAAAAAAACTCTAATATAGTCTTTAAGGATAAGTATATAATAATATCCTAGAATTTTGGTAAAGAATATATTATTTCTATCTTTCTAGAAAATACATCCCTACTTAGATACTACAAGTGGATGTGGTTCTGGAACAGATGTACCTCGGTGTAACAAATCTGACAAATAGTTTTGGGCTTGACTCGGTGTATCCTAGTACACGACAATGGGCCTTAATACGCACCTATTTTGACACTCCTGTTGGATATTCATAGGATAATTCACATTATCTTTACAAGACACTATGAACTATTTGTGCCCCTAAAGTATCCAAAGTATATGGTTATAGGAGTTGTGATGCATACATTTATGTTATGTATTATACCATGATAAGGGTTATATAGAGTTCATAATTTTGTGAGCTAATATAGTATATATAATTGATTAGAAATGGCACCTGGAAGAAGGAATGAGAACTTCACCAGTGCACGTGATGGAAATAGTAAGAAAGATCATATCTCTCATGGTATTAATTCATCATTTTGAAGGAAGATAGTCTCCCAAGTATCCCCATAATATGAGGAAATAACATCATGTGTTAATAGGGTATGTAAAGACTTATTTTATTCCTATAGATTTGAAGGTAAGAAAAAGAATAATAGGATGGTAGAGAAAAATATGGATAAACAGAAGAAGGGAAATAAGGGTTTTCCCACATGTGATAACTATGGAAAGAATCACCTCGGTAAATGTTTGAAGGGAATAAGAGTTTGTTGTAAGTGTGTAAAAAAAGGACATCAATTTCGTGATTTCAAGGGAAAGAAAAAGGTTTCCAATGTATAATGCTTCAACTACAAGGAAATGAGACACTATGCGAAACAATGTCCCCGACGTCAAAGGAATATACACCAAATGATGATACTATATAATGATCAAGTTATGATGCTGCCGAAGATGAAGTAGAATGATTAATATGCCTAGTAAAGAATCATGTCATTTGAAAACAAAATCAGCAATGTACTGGTTATAAGAATTATGGAATATATGAGGATTCTACTCTAATACTTTTTCATTAAGGATTTGAAACCATAAGTTGAATGGTACCAAGAAAAGATATTCAGTGGGAAGTTAAAATTTTTGGAAAATGCATGATTGAGAGAAGGATAACCCTTAATATATTTTTAATGAAGAAGATAATGATGAAGAAATAATTCATTTGGATAAGTAATGACTACCTCAAAACTGATTTTTGACTTGTCGATAAGTGGTCTATGCTATCATTGATGGAGTTTACAACATTTTTGGATAGAAGGAATATATCCAATAACATGTGTAAGGATGAATGCATGTTACCAATAATATTTTATGGTAATTTGAGTTATTACCATATTTCAAGAGGATACTTTATTAAGATATTCACATGTTTGGAATGTGAAAGTTTAGGGATGCTTCATTTTGATTAAGGAAAAATAAGGTAGGAGATGCATTGACCAGGATAGATCATGGAGTTCTAAACAAATGGGGATTTCTAAGGACCCAATGTACATGGATCTAGAAAGGATGAATATGAGAATGATTATAAAGTATTAGATCATGATATTTTGGAAATTTTAACCATTTATGAAATGGTTTAAGTTTATCATTGTATGGGGATTTAGAGTTTAATGTCACTACATTATGAAACCTATGCTAAGAGATGAAGTATAGATAGTTCAAGGCACAAACAATGGATAAGATTGAGTTTTTGAAATAGAAACATATATTTTTACTCTTATAGAGTAGAATAATTCCTCAACTCTAGTAAAAGAGTCTTAAACAAAAATGTTTCCCTTTTATCATTTTTTTATTAATTGTATTTTATGGTTTTGTGGTAATGATCTTTAATATGAGCATGTTTTCTATCACTTTCCATCAGAACATGATCATTTTATTATTCTTCCATGACCATTCTATCTAATTATAATGTGTAGTTTTCTAGTAACCAATGCATTTTCCTTTCCATCTTATTAAGAGGATATTTTAACCATATTTTTGATGTGGGTTTCCTACATGGTAATTTTCAAGTATCAACCATTAAATTTAGAAATTCAATTTCAAAATTTTGAGGATGAAATTTTTATAATGAGGGGATACTGTAACACTCCAAGGATTTACAAATAAATTTAATAATGAATGCATGAAACATTGAGTCTCTATAAAACAAAACTTTTTTATAAATGAGCCAATAAACACAATTTTGTTGCTTCTAGGATTTGAATTTCGAAAATCTGATATAGAAGGTTGCGTTCAAGGTGATTTTTGGAGTCTAATAGAAAAAACATAATTTTTAGTGAATAACAACAAACCCTTATGAATAGTAACCTACCCTTATGAATAAAAATATTACCCTTATGAATAGTAATATGACCCTTATTAATAGTAACCTCACCCATGAAATTATAAATAAAATTTAGGCACCTTATAAATGAAGTAGAATATTTTATAAATTATTAATTAAGTATTTATATTTTTGTGATTGAAAAATATTTAATTAAAATTTAAAATTAATAAATTAATTCATTTTCATAAATTTTTTTCCTAAATAAATATTTTCTTTCCTATAATTTTAGGAATCTTTATGAGTCCATAGTTAATTTTTAAAAGAATTATAAAATTATTTTTACATAAAAAATATGTATTTTTGAAGAAAATAATTATTTTATTTAAAAATTAAATTTCACATATTTAGAGAATTATTTTTATAAATTGGAGTTAATTTTTGGATTCTACATGTCAAAAAATGGTTATGGAGATTTTTTGAGATTTTTCTAAAATACTTCAATTTTAGGTGAATGGTAAAATACAATAATTTACGATAAATACTAAATAAATGATTTATTGAGTCATAAATGATGTAAGGATGATGTAAGACCACTTGGTTAGAAATAAAATACACATATTACTATTATTGGTCATAAGAATCAATACTATTTCTAGTATTGAGCAAATTAATAAAATAATGATTAAGATATTCAAAAATTACTCTTCTCCTCCACTATAAAACCCCCCTCACTCCCTTTTCTCTTCAATTCTCTCAAGCCTTATTACTTGTATAAATTATTACCAAATATCATCCCAATATCCTCCCCCATTTCTAAAATCCCTTGTTATCATAAAAAGACCAAATCCTCTCCACTAAAACACCTCTCAATGAAGATTAATTCAAGAGGTAACTTCATATTTTCAATTATTTTACTTTCTTTTCAAGTTTCTTTGCTTTATTTTCTATCATAACCTATCCTCATCCAAATGTTATGAAAAATACAGTAACTTACATGTAATTTAATTTTTTTATGATCATGTAATAAGTTATTATCATCTCTCCTTTACCCTTCTTTTATGCTAGTAGTAAAAAAACACCCTCTAAGATGTGCTAATTTACCACATTCAAGGATGATGGGTTGTAAATTTATATTAATGTCTTCAATTATGGTCATTAAACCATTATTATGATTTAAATAGACTATAATATATGTATTATATCTCATATACGGGTTTTAAATCTTTTTTTACACCTGTTTTGGATTTATAAAGCAAAATGAGTTTGTTGTCTTCAAAAACCACTAATTAACCCAAACGATTATCATTAAAAAATTTATATAATGATAAATATTCACTTCAAGTAAGAAAATGAAATTTTTAACCATTTAACCTTATTTATTATCAATAATAACATATAATTTCAATTCTGTACAACCATCCCCATTTTATATGAATCTTTGTTCATGTACATACATATACCGATCATGAAACAAACAGACCCAAACAATGAAATTGAACCTATTAAAGCATCAAAAAGTCCATGAATGAACTATATAAGGTCATAATAAATCAATTAAATGAATATGAGGTTATGTAATTATTAATTAATAAACCTAAATTTTATTATTCGGGTCATTAAGATCAAGTGGAGGACACCTTCAAACTTAATGTAAGGGTTTCTTCATCTCACTTCCATTTTTGTGAGATATTCCTTATTCAATACAATTAATTGTGCATGGTGTATGTATACTGCCCATTAATATTTCAAATAAGTAATATCTTTATTTTCATTATATTAAATTTATCATTTAATGATTATTAATTTTGGGGAATACGATTCAATTGATTACAAACTTGTAAGTATTTTCTACCTGAACCTCCATTTTCATTAGGGTTGTTATTCTTCTCTACTCACATCAAGGATATTCTTATTTATTATTATGTAATCCTCATAAATTCTGTTTTAATGTTCTATATATGTGTACCAACCATAATAATTATTTCATTTACGGGGTGTTATATTTTTAAAAGGATCTTTCAAAAATTATTCCGAAAATACAAGCTCGATTCAAGGAACTTCTTAAATTATTACCTATATTGAAGTTCACTATATAATATGTATTAATCCATATTTATCTTTCTAAAATAGAAAATTTTAAAATGAAAAATATATTTTGTTTCATTTATGGTTTTATGGAAGCAAACATGTCTTTGTGCTTTAAAATATCTTTAATGAATTCCTTAAACCACACTAAAATGTTTTAATTCTAAAGCTTCTTTAAATTTTTTTTAACATGATTTCACTTCAGTGGGACATAATATATGCCAAAAATGTAATATAAATTTCCTTCCCTTTTCTTTTCTGGGATATACATTTTTAAAACCAGATTTATGAAAAATACAAATGATTTTCCAAAATAAATCATCTTTCCAATGTAAAAATTGATTTTTCTCACCTCACTTTAACTTTTATGAGATATATTCATTGTTCACCACTTATTACTTGGATGTGGTGTATGTAATTCCCCTTGGTATATCATATCAAGAGTCTTATTATTCTAATGATATTCTAAGGGATTATGATTTGAATGTTTCAAGGTGGCATGTGACACTTTGGAATGTTTAAGGATTATTTCCTCGAGAATTTCCGAATGGTTTCATTTAAAACTATCATTATTTATGTAAAATTACTTTTTTGATTCATCTATTTCATAGAGTTTTATCTCCAATGATATCATCTAAAAAATATGTTGTTGAAGGGTTTCTAATTAGTTTTAATGTGGATGTTCTATCATGATACCACTCACCATATTACTCAGAATGGTTAGTGTTTATGTTTAATGACTGGGGAAAGTTATTTACCTTTCATATGTTAGTTTCAATAGTAATGTATATGTTTATTTTTATCCCTATTCATAATATTAATTCATTGGACTTATTATGTGATGGGTGGGGGCCGATATAGTCCCTCAATGCATCAGTAGGTCTCATGAGACAAACTACGGTCTTAACATGAGGCCTTGACAAAATGGTTATTTATGGTCTTGGATTGAGGCCTTGAAAGTATGGTTATGATGTCCAACATATGAATTTCCCTCATTATGAAGCTAGTAATCGAAATTTCATGTCATTATTCGACTAGTAGAATACCCATGATTAAGTTTTGTTATGGAATTATTTATTCATCTCTTTTTCCTGCCATAATATGTACAAGTTTATTTTTAATGGAATGAGTTTTTAGTTATTAACCATGCCTAATGGTTATATTTATGATATCTTCTGCCGTATTGTTTACCCTTACTGAGAATATGATCTCACCCATTTTCTTATGTTTTATTTTTCCCCAGGATTCGAAGAGGTGTATTATTGATGAATTTTAGGGACAAACTTAGGGTTGTGGATGTTCCCAATAAAACTTATATGTTTTATTTCATTTCAAGTTGTAATGTTGAACCTATGTATGTATTTGGTTTTCCAAAACTAGTAAACTAATCAGTCCTTCGGGACTTGATTCCTTGTAATCATTCCAATGTAATGAAATAATGCACCGGATCCGGGCTTCTGGGGTTGGGGGTTACATTTTTTATGAGAGGTTGTTTAGTAGAAAACTTGTAAACTAGATTTAGAAAATGTATGTTAGAGAAGAAAACTATAAGATAGTCTTTCAGGATAAGTATACAAGAATATCTTGTAATTTTGGCAAGGAATAGATTATGTGGATCTTTCTATAAAATACATCCCTATCTAGATACTACAAGTGGATGTGGTTCTGGAACAGATGTACTTAGGAGTAACAACTATAACAAGGAGTTTTGGTCTTGACCTGGTATAAGGCCCCAGCCTTAAACATTACTTAATCTTGAGTTATTTCAAGAATACAAATTAAGTATCTTTTCAGGTTTAGAGTTTTAGAGAATTAGATCATAAATCATGCATTACATTCCACATTTCAACAAGGTGGTTTTATAAAATATACTATTCTTTTTTCCCATCAAAGGAGACATATTTAAAATAAAACATGGATTCTTTCTTGACACTTCCTCGACACTATCATCACATCATGTACCTTTCCCTTGACCTGTGAAAAACATTTCAAAAACTTGGGATGGGCATAAAAAGCTCAGTAAGGGATATAAAAGTACAGAATAAAAACATTAGTCCATGTATACATAAGAACCAATGAAACCATAATTTACTCATAAAATATAAAAAATTCATCATACCTCATGAAATAATAGGATTTATGAATAACTCATAGAAAAAATAAGATATAAAGGTAACTTGAGGCATTCATAACATTCTTACGTAGGGAGTAACCCTCATGGTTACGTTTGGAATACCCATCATATTATATTCCCTAAATCTCTTTGGAGAAACCTTAGCATTTAACTCCATCACATTACCCAATTAATTAGAGAGCTATATCGGGCTCACCCACCATTAGTTTATCATGGAACCACCCGTCTTCATAAACAATGCCCAAGAACTGTAACATAATCGTATCACATAAAACATGCATAAAGGAAACATAACATTTACACATTTCAATTACAGGATATCAAAAACAAATTGATATAATAAAAACATTATAATAACCATTTTCAATACCAAAATAAAATAAAAGTAAAACATGGTATTAATTTTTCATTTTAAAAAAGGTTATGGCTTGTAGAGGAAGCCGAAACTCAAATAATGGTCACGAGGGCAGAGAAGTCGTTGTCGCCGCATACGTAAGACAAAAACATTCCCTTTTTTTGTTTAGTAAAACATTTCATATAAAAAGATCCCTTTTGAATAAAAGTAAAAGTCAAAGGGGTTTATAAACCGTATAAAATAAAGTTGTGTATAAAACAAAATATGCCTCAATGAAAGGAGATTGAGACGAAGTTCCTTACCTCATGCCCGACTTGACTCGATCGTTCTTTAATCTCCTGAATAATAAAATAGAGTTAATTTATACTTTATTAATAAAATTTTTCAAGTTCATTATTCCTTTTATATCACTTATTACCATGTTATGAACATTATGTAATTATTTAAGGTAATAAGGGTCATTTTGTCGATCTTTGGTACTTGAGCCAAAAATAAACTTCTTATAATTACAAGTTGTTAATGTGGTAAAATATCCATTTTATCCAGAATTATATTAATTATATAGATATCATATATATCATATATATCCAGTATATACATGCATTTATAATATTACATAACATTTAGATGTAAGAAATGAAATGCACCGTTCATGGAGACGGTAAGCCGTACGTACACATGAACGCTACTTTCATTTCTATTTCATATTTAATGGAGTGAAATCATAATGATATAAAGGTATATTATAATTCCAGTATAATATCATTTATAAAATCATAAACTCCATCCTTTATATGTCCCACATATGGAATTAATGAATCAAATCACTTTGAGGGGGCGGTAGTCCGCACTTCCTAAAATGAAGATATTGTGTTTACCCATAATGGAAACCATAAAGGTATGCCATAAAATAAAAATAAAGAAGCATATGAAAGACATAAACATAATATATATCATATATAAAACGAGTTACATCTTAATGGACACCATGAAATGTGTTAAAAGAATATTTAACAATCATTGTTTCGTGAGGTAGAAATTCGCCAACCACAGAAACAATATATTCTTTAACCATTAGACGAAGGTGTGTGTAAGTGTAAATAAAATAATTCTCATAAAAAAAATACTAGTATATTGGAGATACTTATTTTGTTACAAAAGAAAAGAATAAAAAGATTTTATGGGGTTGGAGAAGAAAAATAAAACAAAAGAACATTAAAGAAGACTTTACCTTTAAATCGGGTAACTCCTCTTGGTTTGAACCAAAAGGGTTTCTTGAAGAGATTTCTGCCTAAGGTAAGGCATATATGATGAAGAGAAGAATGTGGAGAGATAAAATGGGCAGATTTTGGCTGATACAATGTCTTGAAAGGTGTGATTAAGGTGGTAGAGGTGGGGGCCTTTTATAAGAGGGAGGAGGGGCACTCTTGGAAAGTTAAGAAATGTTACTTTATTATATAATGAGTTTCGAATTTTAAAGGTCCCAAAATTATATGTTTAGAGGATAAGATGATAAGGGTTATAAATCAACACATAAAATAGGTCTTTGATAAGTGTAAGTCTTAGATTTTACATTATCTTTTCATTTTATTTAAATCGTTAATTAATGAGGTAATCACTACATCATCATGGTGTCATAAAAAATTTAATTTATTTAATGTCTAAAAATTATAAAAAAAATAATATGATGTAGGAAATATTTTTATCTTTCCAATTACTATTTATAGTCTAATTGATCATTTATAAAGACAAAACTAAAATTGTTTTACTTGTGTGATACATACTTTGGTTATACTTTCCCTTTAAAAAAATAATATAATAAAATGTCACTATCACCCAAAAGTGATTCCATGGGGTCCAAAAGTTTGGCACAAGGAATACCATGGTCGGAAATGACACAAAAATTAGAATTAGGACACATTTTGGGGTCATTTGTTATTATTATGATATTATTTTATTACCCTTAACTACCCGATTACTAATTAATCACAATAATTAAAGATAATTACCGTCGTTACTATTCATAATGTCAAAAAAAAGTCTTAATTACATAATTTGGAAATTCTGATTACAAATATGGAATACATTTTACCAAATTCCCAACACATAAATTGAAGTAATTAATTTAAAAATAATTCTCGTTGTCAAAACAAATAGCAGGTTTTTTAGAAACAATATCTATCAAAAGTTTGATGATTGTTTATGTACAATTTCAAAGTGAAATTAATTCCAATTACCACAATTGGATTAAATGGTAAAAATATATTATATTTAAACTTTAAAAACAATTAAAAAGATAATATCTTCATATAATTTAATTAG
Organism: Viscum album; assembly: GCA_963277665.1. Taxonomy (NCBI): domain Eukaryota; kingdom Viridiplantae; phylum Streptophyta; class Magnoliopsida; order Santalales; family Viscaceae; genus Viscum; species Viscum album. Next base: position 980,441,838 of record OY728126.1, read on the forward strand.
ATGAAAAAGCAGTGTTGAAGTAAAATGCAGTATTTTTCACTATTCATTAAAAAATGAACATTGTCAGAAAAATACCAAAAATTTATCCAAAGTAAAATTCAATGTCCCAATTCTAAAGAATAAGTTTATTTTGACAAATATAGCTTATTAAAATTTCAAAATATAGATTTAAAAATGGTTCTCCATCAAAAGGTGGTAAAAAAATCTTTTAAAAATATTAGAGAATCCAATGCTTAAGATTGGATTTATTCTCATTTTAAGCCTCTAAAGCACTATATAATTCATAAATAGACATAAATATGAAAATACATAATTCTTTACTTGGGATGTTACACCTGGGGTATCTTGGTACACAACAATGGGCCTTACTATGCACCTATTTTGACACTCTAGGGGGATATTCTTAGAATAATTCATATTATCTTTACAATCCATTATGAAATATTTGTGCCCCTAAAGTATCCAAAGTATATGGTTCTAGGAGTTGTGATACATAAATTTATATTATGTATTATTCCATGATTAGGGTTATATATAGTTCATAATTTTATGAGCTAATATAGTATATGGAATTGATTAGAAATAGAACCTAGTAAAAGGAATGGGAACTTTACCAATGTACATGATGTAAATAGTAATAAGGGTTATATATCTCATTGTCTTAAGACATCATTTCAAATGAATATAGTCTCCCAATTATCTTCATCATATGAGGAAATAACAACATGTGTTAATAAGGTATGTAAATACTTCTCTGATTCCTATGGATTTGAAGGGAAGAAAAAGAATAATAGGATAGTAGAGAAAAATATGGATAAAGGGAATAAGGGAAAGAAGGGTTTTCCCACATGTGATAACTGTGGAAAGAATCACCCTGGAAAATTATTGAATGGAATGGGAGTCTGTTATAAGTGTAGAGAAAAAGGACACCAATTTTGTGATTTCAAGGGAAAGAAAAATGTTTCCAATGTACAATGCTTTAACTGCAAGGAGATGGACACTATGCAAATTAATGTCTCAAGCGTCAAAGAAATATATCCCAAATTATGATACTAGATAATGATAAAGTTATGATTCTACCGTAGATGAAGTATAATGATTAATATTTCTATTCAAGAATCATTTTATTAAAAAAAATCAACAATGTACTCGTTATAAGAATTATGGAATATATGAGTATTGTAGTGAAATACATTTTAATTAATGATTTGAAACCATAAGTTGAATGGTAACAAGAAAATATATTCATAAGAAAGTAATTTTTTTTGGAAAATTCATGATTGAGGGAAGTAAAACCCTTAATATATTTCTAATGATGAATATAATGATGAAGAAATGATTCATTTGGATATGTACTGACTTTTCAAAACTGATTTTTGACTTGTTTACAAGTGGTCTATGCTATCATTGATGGAGTTTACAACATTTTTAGATATAAGGAATATATCCAATAGCTTGTGTAAGGATGGATGCATGTGACCAATAAGGTTTTATGGTAATTTTATATGTTATAATATTTCAAGAGGATACATGATGAAGATATTCAAACATTTGGAATGTGAAAATTTAGGGTTGCTTCATGTTTATTAAAGGAAAAATAAGGTAGGAGATGCATTGAGGAGGATAGATCATGAATTTCTAAACAAATAAGGATTTATACGAACCCAGTGTACATGGATCTAGCAAGGATGGATATGAGAATGATTTTAAAGTATTAGATTATGATCTTTTGGAAAGTTAAACCATTTATGAAATGGTTTAAGTTGATCATTGTATGAGGATTTATAGTTTAATATCACCACATGATGAAAACCATGCTAAGAGATGAAGTATAGATAGTTCAAGGAACAAACAAAGGATAAGATTTTGTTTATGAAATAAAAATGTATATTTATACTCTTATAGAGTGGAGTAATTACTCCACTCTAGGAAAAGAGTCTTAAAAAAATGTTTCCCTATTTACATTTTTTTCATAACTATAGTTTATGGTTTTATGGTAATGATCTTTCATCTAAGCATGTTCTCTATCACTTTCCATCAAAACATAATGGTTTTATTATTCTTCCATGACCATTCTATCCAATTAGAATGCATAGTTTTGTAGTAACTGATGCATTTATCTTTCCCTCTTATTAAGAGGATATTTTAACCATATTTCTAATGTGGGTTTTATATAAGATAATTTTCAAGTATCAACCATTAACTTTTGAAATTTAATTTCCAAATTGTGAGGAGGAAATTTTAGTAAGGAGGGGATAATGTAACTCCCTAAGGATTTACAAATAAATTTAATATTGAATGCATGAAACACTAAGTCTATACAAAACAAATTTTTTTTATAACCGAGCCAATAAAAATAATTTTTCTGCTTCTAGTATTTGAATTTCGATAAAATGATATACAAGGTTGTGTTTAGAGTGATTTTTGGAGTCTGATATAACAAGCATAATTTTTGGTGAAAAGTAACCTACTCTTATGAATAGTAACATAACCTTATGAATAATAATATACCCTTATGAATAGTAATGTTACCCTTATGAATTTTAATATGTCCCTTATGAATAGTAACCTCTTCCATGAAAGTATAAATAAAATTTAGGCACCTAATAAATGAAGTAGAATATTTTATAAATTATTAATTAAGTATTTGTATTTTTGCGATTGATAAATATTTAATTAAAATTTTAAATTAATGAATTAATTAATTTTTAGAAAATGGATTCCTAAATACATGATTTTTTTCCAATGATTTTATGAAAATTTTATGAGACCATAATTAATTTTTGAAAGAATTATAAAAGCAGTTTTAAATATAAATATGTATTTTTCTAGTAAATAATTATTTCATTTAAAAATTAAATTTAAAATATTTAGAAAATTATTTTGATAAAATAGAGTTCATTTTTGGATTCTATACTTTGAAAAATGGTTATACTGGATTTTTGGGATTTTTCTAAAATACTTCAATTTTAGGTAAATAGTAAAATACGATAATTTACGATAAATACTAAATATATGATTTATTGAGTCATAGGTTATGTAAGGATGATGTAATACCACATGGTTCGAACTCACATGGACATATTAATATTCTTGTTCATAAGAATCAATACTATTTCTAGTCTTGAGCAAATTAATAAAATAATGATTAAGATATTCAAAAAGTACTCCTCTCCCCCACTATATCCCCCCTCACTCCCTCTTCTCTTCACTCCTCTAAAGCCTTGTTCCTTGTATAAATTCTGAAAAAATATTTTTCCAAATATCCTCCCCCATGTACAGAAGCCCTTTGTCTCATAAAAAGACCAAATCCTCTCCCCTAAAGAGCCTCTCAAGTAAGATTAATTCAAGAGGTAACTTCGTCTTTTCAATTCTTTAAATTTATTTTCAAGTTCATTTGCTTTATTTTCTATCCTAACCTCTCATCATCCAAATGTTATGACAACTCAAGTAACTTAAATATACTATAATTTTTTTATTATTATGGAATAATTTATTATCATCTCTCATTTACCCTTCTTTTATTCTAGTAGTAAAAAAAGACCCTTCGAGATGTGCTAATTTTCCACATTCAAGGACAATGGATTTTCAATTTCTATTAGCATAATTAATTTTGGTAATTAAACAATTATTATGGTTGAAAAAAACTATAATATATGTATTATATCTAATCTATGGTTTTGGAATCTTTTTTTACACATGTTTTTGATTTATAAAGAAAAATGAGTTCGTTGTGTTCAAAAATCGCTAATTAACCCAAATGGTTATCATTAAATAATTTATATAATGATTCATCTTCACTCCAAGTAACCAAATAAAATTTACAACCATGTAAACTTATGGATGATTACTAATAACATATAACTTCAATTCTGGACAACCATCCTCATTTTACACGGATCTCCGCTCATGTATATACGTATACTTATCGTGAAACAAACGGACCCGAACAATGAAATTGAACCTATTAATCTATCAAAAAGTCCATGAATGAACTTAATAAGGTTATAATAAATTAATTAAATGAGTATTAGTTTCTATAATTATTAATTAATTAATATAAATTTGATTATTCAGGTCATTAAGATCAAGTGGAGAACACTTTTAGATTTAAGGTAAGGGTTTCTTCATCTCACTTCCATTTTTGTGAGATATTCCGTATTCACTAATATTAATTGTGTATGTTGTATATATACTGCCAATTTATTTTTAAAACCATGAATATATTTATTTTCATGATATTCAATGTATAATTTAATTATTATTAATTTTGAGTCATACGATTCAATTGATTACAAACTTTTAAGTATTTTTTACCCGATATCCATTTTCATTCAGGTTTCTCTTCTTTTCTACTCACATCAAGGATATTCTTATTTATTCTTATGTACTCCTCATAAATTCTGAGTGAATGTTCTATATATGTGTAACAACCATAATCTTACTTTCATTTATGGGGAGTTATATTTTTAAAATAATCTTTCAAAAAATATTCACAAAATACAAGCTCGATTCAAGGAACTTCTCAGATTCTTACCTATTTTGAAGTTGTCACGACCCGTATCCCGGGGCCCATGCCATGAATACCCCAAGCCCGCCTTCCATAGGTCAGGGGTTAGTGACTAGAACTGGAAAGGAATATCCCTAAAATAGGAAGGCAATGCCTTTTAACCTGTACAGACACACAGTACAAGAACACAACAAGAAGCAACCACGAAGTAAACTACTGTAATAAAAGTGTGCTGAAAGTAAAGGGGATAAAATAAAAGCCCAACTGAAAAGTATGAGTACAAATTAAAAGTAAAAATACAACTGAAAAGTGAAAAACATCTCATGGATTTTCCTCGGAGGATCCTACCTAAAGGGTAGGTATAAATCAAAATCAGTAGTCCTGTGTCACGCCACATCAAATGGTCCACCTCTGAGCACCATCCAGTCTGGGATCCCTTAGCCTCAATCAATGATATTCGTCATCTTCACAAGACACAACAAGGTGCGGGAAAATCCCGTGCAGGGGTGAGTATAACAATACTTAGTAGGGACCTCGAGACCTTGTAGGTCTCCTAAAGTTCCACAAAGGAAAAACTACAAAGCAAGACATCAACTCTAGTTAGGTATATGCCCATACATATACCTAAGTTATCGAGATATACTCATCTCATACATGAGGTAAGTATACCAAAAAAGTAACACCATAAAGATAGGAAGTACCACATAGGTAAAATACTTAGTTTAAAAAGAGTCTCATCTCAAACCAGGTTTTCAGTGAAGTATAGAAGTACAGATGATTAGTCGCGAAGCTAGATCGTTTTATTCAGTCAAGAGGAAATGCTTCTGATGATATAGAGTCTGACCACATAGGATAGATAGGTAACTAACTACTATAATGATACACATAGGATCCGACCCTCCCAGAGTCGATAGGTACTAACCCCCGCAATGACCCACACGTGATCCGACCCCCACATGATCGGTATGCGCTGACCCACATAGGATCGCTGAGTGCTGACCCACACAAGATCTGAATCACATAGGATCAGTATGAACTAACCCAAAAAGGATCACTCAGTGCTGAACCAAACAGGATCTGAAGCACATAGGATTGGTATGTGCTAACCCACACAGGATCACTGAGCGCTGACCTCCATATGATCTATCTCCAACCCCCGCCTCACTATCGGCCACTGGATTCCTCGCACCCATTGCACTCAAGTTATGTATAATCAAACCTCGTGATATCGGTAATTCCTAAAATACCACTAATCTCAACAAAGGATTAACCCAAAGGACCACCGTGTCGTAAGGGTTCCAACATGACATACAGTGCATCAATCAGACGTCCGGTCTGTGAGTTTTAAGCGTTTTAGTTCTGAGGACCCGGTTTGATTCAGGTTCGATCCAACCTGCACATACTAAAACTCTGTTAAAAATTAAAGAGGAGTATACAAAAAGGACCATATTTATCTAAGGATCCCAAATCCATAGACGGTTCGTCAAATGGACATCCAGTTATTAAGATATATCCCTTTAAGTGTTTCTAGGCCCGATCCGACCCGGTCGGACTAACCTGGCCCGACCCGATCTGGGTTAGGCTATGGAATGCTTAGACCAATGGGTCAAGGTATGGCCCAACCCACAAGGGAGAAGCATATCCCATAGGGGGGTGGGGGGTAAAGGGCGGGCCAACCCGAAACGGGGCGGCCTGACCCAAAAGAGGGCGGCCCGCAAGGGGCAGACATCCATTGTCTGCCCGAGCTGGAAGGGGGCAGGGATGTTCCCCCAGTATCCTAAACGGCCCAAAGTCTATTCGATTTCTTGAATCGGCGGCACCATGTGGGCACCTTCTGGTTACTAAGGAACCCGCACGGTAGGTTCCTCCTCCGCCACGGCTTCAGCCACGACCCTTTGTTTGCTGGTGGTGTGCTGGTCACACCGCCTCCCCATCCGTGACCAGTCGATGTGACGACTGCCTCTTCCTTCCGCCGCGACTGATGAGCTGTGACCCCCTGCTCACCGGCGGCGTGCAATGACATGCCGCACTTCCTCCATAGCCGACCAGTTCCGTCTATTCCGATGACCACCAAGGCTTTGTGCCGCGGCCTACTCTTGCGTCGTGCGTCGGTGTACACCTTCTTTGTATCTGGTCGATGTTGCCATGATGGCAGTATTCCGCAGAGAACGCAAGAGTGTAACAAAGATAGCAGAGGATTCAGGCCAGGTTCGTTAGGCCGACGCCCTCCACGTTAGCTCATAAACAAGAGGGATGATAGAGGGTTTCAATTAAATTCACTTGAAATTAACGAGAATCAAAACCCCTACCTTGTAAATTCATTTGAGGACGTCCGCACTTAAAGGTGGGTCATGTACTTTGTTCCCGCAACAGGTTCCCAACGATGCTGCTCGTATGTAATCCTTCAGTTCATGGTTCGATGTCACCCATCACCTCCCGCAAGAATCGGCTTTTTCCTCTAAGGGTTCGGCGTCACGAAACTCCTTCAACACTTAATTTCTTGGTGAAGCTATACCAACAGCTCTCCCCAAGATCCATATAAATAGAAGAGGGGGAGGGTAAGTAACGAAATTGGGAATTAATGGGGGATCATTAATTAGGAACCTTCCTAATTCCCCAACGAATTCATTACTTAATATTGATAGGTAAAGAATTTTATTGGCTTAACACATCGCAGGTCCCACACTCCGCTTGTCTGTTGGCGGAGAAGAAAGAAAAAAAATAAAAAAATGAAACTATTTTATTTCATTTCTTTTAAAAGTCCCAAAACATAACTTTTTCTTCACACCTACTATGGTCAAAGAAATTTATCCCTTAAGCGAATCCTGGTGATGCAGATTCAATGGTTCCCTCATATTTTTAATCTGAGCACCAGTTCAAAATTTAGAAAATACCGCTCATGCGTTTACTGAATGTACCTTAAAAAAAGTTTAGAAATTCATTTCTGGAACAACAGGCCTCAGAATCAGGCTCATTTAATTTTTACAGACTCATAATAATTCCATATAATTAAAAAAATTACATGGAAAATCTAGGTCTTTGCATTCTCCCCACCTTAGGGATTTTCATCCCCGAGAGCTACGATATAGACTAAGGAAAAAAATGGGGGTACTGAGCACGAATCTGATCCTCCTGCTCCTATGTTCTCTCCTGGTGGTTCTCATGCTACCAACGAATGCGCACCAGAGGTATCGACCTCCCACTAAGGACTCACTCTTGTCGATCCACAATCTTCACTGGAACCTCCATAAACGTCTCCCCATCATTGAAGTCCATCTCTCCATGGTCGATGATATGAGATGGGTCATGCATGTATCTTCTCAGTTGGGTTACGTGGAAGAAATCTTGCACCCTCTCCAACTGCAGTGGTAGTGCCAAGTGGTATTCCACCTCTACTATCCTCTAAAGTATCAGAAATGGTCTGTTAAACCTTGGTAATAACTTGACACCTCGACCAAATCTCCATAGCCCCTGTCCAAGAGAGACTCAAAATAATACGTGGTCCCCTCCTGGAACTCCAAAGGTCTCCGTCTCCTATCAGCATAAGACTTCTATCTACTCTATGAAGTCTTCATCCACTCCTGGATGATCTGCACCTTCTTAGTGGTAGCCTGTACCTACTCTGGACCCATAAGTGCTGACTCCCCTGGGTCTGTCCATCATAGAGGTGATCTGCAAGGTCGACCGTACAAGGCCTCTAATGGTCCCATATCGATGGTGGAGTGATAATTTTTTTGTATGAGAACTACACTAAGGGAAAGTGATCCTCCCATATGTGTCCAAAATCTAGGACGCATGCGTAAGGATTGTCCTCCTGCATCTGAATGGTCCGCTCCATCTGACCATTCATCTAAGGATGAAAGGCAGTGCTCAAATCTAGCTGAGTCCTGAACATCTCCTATAATCCCTTCCACAACCGGGATGTAAAATGTGTGTCACGATCATAGATGATTGTCGATGTCACCCCATGAATTCGCACAATCTCCTGTACATAGAGGCCTCCCAAGCCCTCTACTGATCCCTTCTCTCAGATAGGTAGTAAGTGGGCTGACTTGGTGAGTCGGTCAATGATCACCCAGATGGAATCATGTCCCCTAGATGTACGTGGAAGCCCTATCACAAAGTCTATAGAGATCCCATCCCACTTTCACTCCGGCACCTCTAGTAGCTGTGCTAATCCTGTTGGAACCAGAAGCTCGACCTTCACTTACTGACAAGTGAGGCATCAGGAAACAAACTCTACTATAACCTTCTTCATACTTGACCACCAGTGTTGATGTCGGAGGTCCTGGTACATCTTCGTTACACCAGAATTTAATTCCAGAGGGGACGTATGGAACTACCTCAAAACCTCCTCCCATAGTGCCACCGGTACCATGGTACATCCTCTGAAGAGGATGACATGCTCCCCACCTTTAGAAAATCCATCAGGTGCCTGTCCTGAAGATATCTGAGCACATCGAGCCTTACAGTCAATGTCCCCAAGATGCGACTCCCTGACTCACTGAAGGAGTGAGGGAGTGACTATCATAGATTTGAGGTAAGCTGTTCCATCTCTATCCATGAAGGATATATGCATCACGACTAGCTGTTATGTCGCCTCACTCAGTAACTGCAGACCAGACCTCCTGCTGAGTGCATCTACTACTACGTTACCCTTCTCAGGAGTATAGACCATCTCAAATTCATAGTCATGGAGGAACTCTAGCCATCGTCGATGTCTTGGGTTCATGTCCTTTTGAGAGAAGATATACTTGAGACTCTTGTGATCAGAGTATAATGTAAAACATTCTCCCATCAAGTAATGCTGCCACATCATCAAGGAAAATACCACTATTGCTAACTCCAGGTCATGGGTAGCATAGTTCTACTCATGTTGCTTCATCTTTTGCGAGTCTTAGGCGATCACTTCTCGCTTCTTCATTAGGAAACACCCAAGTCTGGTCCCTGATGCGTCACAGTATACTATGTACCCAATTCCCTCTTTTGGTATCCTCAATATGGGGGCACTCGTTAGTCTCTATCTCAGATCTTGAAAACTCTACTGGCATCTCTCCTTTCATACAAATGGATTCCCCCTCTTTGTAAAAGATGATAGGGGTGTCTCAACTCTGGAAAAGTCAGACACGAATCTCCGGTAGTAACCAGACAACCGTTGGAAACTCCGCACCTCAGTCATACTTATGGGTGGCTCCCAAGAAAGTAAAACCCCTATATTTTCTGGATCCACTGCAACTCCAACCTCCAAGATAACATGTACTAGAAAGTGGACCTCTTGTATCCAGAACTAGAAATTCGAGAGCTTACCATAAATATGGTGCTCTTAGAGTGTATCCAGAACTATCTGCAGATGATAGGTATACTCCTCCTCCATCGCTGAGTATATCAAGATGTCATCGATGAAAACCACCACAAAGAGATCGAGGTATGACTGAAAGATACTGTTCATGAGTCCCATGGACACTGTTAGAGGATTGGTCATGCTGAAAAGTATAACCAAGAACTCATAGTGGCTATAACAATATCTGAAGGCTATCTTCTGAACATCCTCATCTCGTACCCTGAGCTGATGATAGCCTGATCTGAGGTTTATCTTCGAAAACTAACGAGCTCCCTTCAGCTGATCAAAAAGATTATCAATCCTCGTAAGTGGATACTTGTTCTTCACAGTCACTTGGTTCAAGTTCCAGTAGTCTACAAAGAGCCTCAAACTCCCATTTTCCTTCTTGGTGAACAAAATCAGGGCTGCCCATAGAGAAACACTGGGCCTTATGAACCCCTTACTCTGTAAGTTCTCCAACTATACCCGTAACTCAAGAAGCTCTGTGGGAGTCATCCAATATGCTGGTGTAGATATCGATGCCATCTTGGGGTATAAGTCGATGTAAAAGTCTACCTATCTATGTGGAGGTAGTCCCAGAACATCATCAGAAAATACATCGACATACTGTTCCACTACTACATGATATCTTGGACTCTCAACATCTATTATCCCAAGGGTAAGGCTATCCAACTGATGTGTGATCGGCTGCACCCTTCTCCAGGTAAGTCCATCATATACTGCAAAGGTTCCCTTCCCACCGGTGAAGGAAAACCTGCTCCCTTCTACACGAACAAACCACACTTTGCGCCTAATATAGTCAATATAAGCATGGATTGTGGATAACTAATCCATACCCAGGATGATGTCGTAAGGCCTCGACGCCACTACTTGGAGATCCCAACTGAAGCTCTCTCCTCCTAGAGTAAGCTCACACTACCGGCACCAGTGTTTAATTGTCGAATCTTTTACCATAGGAGTCTCTAGTCGTAAGGATCGAGCCAATGGCTCCACCGGAATCTCCGAGCTCCGAATGATGTCCATGGAAATAAAAGAGTGACTGGAACCTGTATCTATAAGTATAACAAATAGGGTGGAGTAAACATATATTTTACCTCTAATCATCTCCAGAGCTCTGTGGTCATAGGCCTCAGCTACCTGGAGCTAAGCTCGTCTCTGTCCACCTACTCCCTATGGTCAGGGTGGACCACCTGGAGGTGGTGGGAGTAGAATCTCAAATAGCCGCCCACCTTCTACTACACGACCAGCTCCTCTGCCACATCCACCAGCTACCTGTGGACCTCCTCAATCGAATCTCTGTCTCTACCTCAGCGGTCCCTAGACCATTTTCTGGTCATCCATATGATGGGTCATGAAATCGCGAGCCATGTGACCTTTCCCACCACACATGTAGCAATGCCTATCCCTCATCTGACCTCCTCTACCTCGCATTCCCCACACCACCGAACCTACATCTTAGGGCCATCCACCAGAAGGTCTGGTCCACTTGGACCTCTATGTCATCTACTTACTACTAGCCGTAGATGACTCTGATTTGTGTTGCCCAGTAGTGGGTCTCACTATCAGTGTCTACTCAACAAATAATCTCTCCACTAAGAGTGCTCACTCTAGAACCCCTTCCTGCATCGTTATGCTGAGCGATATCATCGATGCTCTGATCTCCTGTCAGAGACCCTTCTCAAAGGTCCGATCCCAAAATAAAGGGTATCGTACCATGTTTGTGGAGCAGTGAGAGAAATCAGTGAACCTCATAGAGTACTGCACCACATTTATGCTGCCCTACTATAAGTGTAGCAGCTCCGGTATACGCACAAAGCATAAGGTCACTGGGATGAACTCTGCCCTAAAAAGGATCTCAAAGTCCGCCTAGATGAGGGTCTCCTCATCTTTCATCTAGGGCATCAAGATCCACCACATCCTTGATACTTCTAGAAAAAGGCTGGCTGTTAGGATCACCATAAGGAAAGCTGGTGTCCCAACCAATCAGAAAACTCTGGCCACAACCTCCAGCTAGTCCTCAACCACCTTCGGGCTCATCTCGCCTAAGAACCTCAGAGGCCTCTGCCACTAAAACTCGTCCAACATGCCCAGTCGGCGTGCACCATCTGCTGGTGGGGCTAGTGGCAACGACTGCCCAATGGGTAGTGGTGCTGCTGGTACACCACCCAAAGGTACTAACGCTGTAAGAGGGCCCTGCACTGAGGCCTCATCACTCGGCGGGATGTCAATGCATACTCTCTCAGGAATCCTGGATGGCTGTCTACGTGGATGCATCCTGAAAGAAGACAGGTGTTCCATATTAAAAAAGTTATACCTGGTGAGATGACTCAAAGAAATCACAAGAAAAAACTCTTCAAAAACACATGCAATCAGTTCTTTCATGTACTGGGTCAGAAATCAGAATTCAGGGTCCTAGTGTATGGATATGTTAGCTGCCCACCAACACTGGACTCCCCGAACTAAAAACCACACTCATAACACTTAACACTATTGCTACTTTGAAAAGACCATATTTTTAGTTCTTCAGTATAATTGACTCCTTTGATACCACTTTTTCATGACCCGTCCCTCAGGGCCCATTCCGTGACTTCCCCAAGACCGCCTTACATAGGCTAGGGGCTGGAGACTAGCAATAGAAAGACATATCCCTAAAATGGAATGGCATTACCTTTTAACCTGTACAGACACATAGTCCAAGAACACAACAAGAAGCAACCACGAATTAAACTAATGTAATAAAAGTGTGCTGAAAGTAAAGGGGATGGAATACATGCCCAACTGAAAAGTACGAGTACAAATGAAAAGTAAAAATACAACTGAAAAGTGAAAAACAACTCCTAAATCATCCTTGGAGGATCCTACCTGATGGGCAGGTACAAATCACGATCAGTAGTCTCGCGTCACGCCATGTCAAATGGTCCACCTCTAAGCATCATACAGTCTTGGATCCCTCAACCCTAATCAACACCATCCTTCATCTGAACAAGACACAATAAGGTGTGGGCGAAGCCCGTGCATGGGTGAGTATAACAATACTTAGTAGGGACCCTGAGACCCCGTAGGTCTCCTAAAGTTCCACAAAGGAAAAAACACAAAGCAAGACATCAACTCTACTTAGGTATATGCCCATACATATACCTAAGTTATCGAGATATACTCATCTCATACATGAGGGAAGTATACCACAAAGGTAACACCACAAAGATAGAAAGTACCACACAGGTAAAAGACTTAGTTCAAACAGAGTCTCAACTCAAACTAGGTTTTCAGTGAAGTATAAAAGTACATATGATTAGTCACGAAGCTAGATCATCTTATTCTGTCAAGAGGCACTTCTTCTGACCATACAGAGTCTGACCCACACAGGATCAATAGGTAACTAACCCCCGCAATGATCCATACAGGATCCGACCCACCTAGAGTCTATAAGTACTAACTCCCACAATGAACTACACAAGATCTGACGCGCACATGATCGGTATGCGCTGACCCACATAGGATCGCTAAGCACTGACCCACACAGGATCTGACCCACACAGGATCAGTATGCTCTGACCCACACAGGATCACTGAATGCTGACCCACATAGGATTTTACCCTCACAAGATCGGTATGCACTGACCCACATATGATCGCTGAGTGTTAACCTCCATATGATCTGTCTTCAACCTCCACCTCACTGCCAGCCACTGGATTCCTCACACATGGTGCACTTGAGTTTTGTATAATCTTCCCTTGAGATACCAGTTGTACCTTGACCACCAATAATCTCCACAAAGGAGTAACGCAAAAGACTGCCATGTTGTAAGGGTTCCAACGCGACATATGGTGCATCAATCAGATGCCCGGTCTGTGAGTTATAAGCGTTTTAGATCTGGGGGCCTTGTTGGATTCAGGTTCGATCCAACCCGACCATACTCCAATTGTCTCCAAAATTCAATAGGAGTATACCAAAAGGACCGTCTCAATAAAAGGATCCCAACTCTATAGATGGTTCTTCAAACAGACGTCCGGTTCTCAAGATATGGCCCTTTAAGTGTTTGTGGGCCCGGGTCCGGTCTGACCTGATCAGACTGACCCACCCCGCCCCGATCTGGGCAGGGTCACGGCAGTCTTGGACCAACCCACAAGGGGGGGGGGGAGTAAAGGACGTCCTATAAGGGGGTGGCCTGGCCTAAAAGGGGTGTCCCGCAAGGGGGTGGCTCGCAAAGGGTAGCCCGCAAGGGGGTGTCCCGACCGGAAAGGGGGCGGCCCGCAAGGGGGTGGCCCAACTCAAAAGGGGGCGGCCCGCAAAGGCTGGACCACAAGGGGGTGGACCAGGATAAAAGGGGGCGGCCCGAAAAGGGAAGCCTGCAAGGGGGTGGCCCGGCCCGAATAGGGCAGCCCAGCCATTGTCTGCCCAAGATGTAAAGGGGGGAACGTTCCCCCTGGTATCCCGAACGGCCTAGAGGCCGTTCGGTTTCATGATACGACAACACCACGTGGGACCTTCCTAGTCTCTGAGGATCCCACATGATGGGTTCCTCCTCCACCATGGCTTCAGTCGCGACCCTTTGTTCGCTAGCGGCATGCTGGTCGCATCGCCTTCCCGCTCGCTGACTGCGCACTGGTCGTGCCGCCTCCCTGTTCGCGGCCAACCGATGTGCCGATCGCCTCCTCCATCAGCCACATCTGATGATCTGTAGCCCCCTACTCAATGGCGGTGTGCGACGACGGGCCCCACTTCCTCCGCGACCAGTCGTTCCAATGATCACCGCGACTTTGTGCCATAACCTCCTCTTGCGGTGTGCGTCAGCGTACGCCTTCTTCGTAGCCAATCGATGTCACTGCACCGGTGGTATTCCAAGGAGAACTCAAGGGTGTAGCAAAGATAGTGGAGGGTTTGATCTAGTTTCATTAGGCCCGCACACCCCGCTTTATCTCATAAACAAGAGGGAGGATAGAGGGGTTCAATTAAATTCACTTGAAATAAACGAGAATCAAAACCCTACCTTGTAAATCCGTTGGAGGACATCCATGCTTGTATGTGGGCTGTGTACTTTGTTCCCACAATAGGTTCCCAACATTTTTTCTCATAAGTTTTCCTTCAGTTCGTGGTTCGGTGTCACCAGTCACCTCCCACTAGAATCAGCTCCATCCTCTAAGGGTTCAGTGTCACGACACCCCTTCAGCACTTCGTTGCTTGGTGAAGATATGCTGAAACCTCTCCATAAGCTCCATATAAATTGGAGAGTGGGAGGGTAAGTAATGGCGTGGGGAATTAATAGGGGATCATTAATTAGGAACCTTTCTAATTCCCCAATGACATCGTTACTTAAGCAAATCACAGCGTTGTAGATTCAACAGTGCCCTCAGATTTTTAATCTGAGCATGGATTCAAAAGTTAGAAAATTTTGCTCACTCATTTACTGGACATATCTTAAAAAAATTCCATAAATTCATTCTGGGAACACTGGGCCTCAGTATCAGGCACCGTCAATTTTCACAGACTTGTAATAATTCCATATAATTAAAAAAAATTACATGGAAAATTCATGTCTTTATAGAAGTTCACTATATAATCTATCTTAATCCATATTTATATTTATAAAATCGCACATTTTAAAATCAAAAATCTATTTTAGTTTATTTCATGTTTTATGTAAGCAAACATGCCTTTGCACTTTAAAATATCTTTAATGAATTCCTTAAACCGCACTAAAATATTTTAATTCTAAAGCTTCTTTAAAAACACTTTTTACATGATTTCACTTCAGTGGAACATCATTTATGCCTAAAATGTAATATCAATGTCATTATATTTTATTTTCTAGTATATACATGTTTAAAACTATATTTATGAAAAATAAAAATGATTTTCCAAAAGAAATCTTCTATCCAAAGTAAAAATTGATTTTTCTCACCTCACTTTAAATTTTATGATATATATGACATGTTCAAAACTTATTCCTTGAATGTGGCATATTTAATTCCCCTTGGTATATCATATAAATATTATCCTTATTCTAATGATATTCTAAGGGATTATTATTTGAATGTTTCAAGGTGTTATGAGACACTTTGGAATGTTTAAGGATTATTTCCTCAAGAATATTTCAATGGTCTCATTTAAAAGTACCGTTATTTATGTCAACATCCATTGATGAATCTTGAATTTCATAGAGGTTTATCTCCAATGATATCATCTAAAAAATATGTTGTTGAAGGGTTTCTAATTAGTTTGAATGTGGATGTTTTATCTTGATACCATTCACTATATTACTACGAATGGTTAATGTTTATGTTTAATGATTGGGGAATGTTATTTACATTTCATATGTTAGTTTTAATATGAATGTATATGTTGTTTATGTTTATCCCCATTCATAAGAGGAATTAATTGGACTTATTATGTGATAGTTGGGGCCTGCTATAGCCCCTTGATGCATTGGTAGGTCTCATGAGGCAAACTAAGGTCTTGGCATGAGGCCTTGATAAAATGGTTATTTATGGTCTTGTAACTAGGCCTTGACTGTATGGTTATGATGTACGACATATGAATTTCCCTCATTGTGAAGCTAATAATTGAATGTTCATGTGGTTATTTGACTAGTAGAATACCCATGATTATGTTTTATTATTTTATTATTTATTCATCTCATATTAAAACTATATTATAAACAAGTTTATTTTTAATGGGATGTTTTTTAGTTATTCACCATGCCTAATGTTTATGTTTATGATATCTTTTGTTGTATTGTTTACCCTTACTGAGCATCTGAGATCACCCCTTTTCTTATGTTTTATTTTTTCTCTAGGATTTGAAGATATGTATTATGAAGGAATTGTAGGGATAAACTTAGAGTTGTCTATGTTCCCAATAAAACTTATGTGTTGTATTTAATTTCAAGTTGTAATGTTTAACCTATGTATATATATGGTTTTCCAAAACTACTAATCTAATCAGTCCTTTAGGATTTAATTACTTATAATCATGCTAATGTAATGAAATAATGCACTAGATCTGGGCTTCTAGGGTTGGAGCATTATAGTGTGTAAGTGAAGAATCCAACACATGGATGTCACATAGTGTTATGATAAGTATTAAAATTTTTGGAAGTTCTAAGACTTCACATGAGAGAACCAAAAACCAGAGGAGAGAAGAAACGAGCATGATACTTTCATCAATGTTCAATTGGAAATCATCTACCAACTGAGGGCTCAACTATAGGAGGCTAAGAGGTAGATGAGGTAGGTGGCACTTCTAGTGGATGATTTATAGGATGAGTAAGATTGAGAATAGATCATAGATGATCAAATTTTTCCTATGGATAATGAGGTGGAAACATAGTTTGGGAGGAGGTAGCAGACCTTGGATTCCATACACCAGAGGTTGGTGGAGCTACAATGCTTGATCTCCAGAGCAAAGCCATAGGGGAAAGTGTGTCAGGACTCAGGAGAGGATTTGGTATGTGGATGTACATCTCTAATGCCACATTTTTCTTATTTTACATTGAAACTTATCTACTTGCATCGACACATTTATTTTTTTCTATAATTACCACACTTTGATCAAACTTGTGAGACAACCAATGACTAATCCCTAAGATCACGTGAGTCATACCTGGTGTGAGAAACAAGGGAAGAACGTATGATTTCTCATTTTTATGAGAGTGTTATATAATCATCAACAACTTGAGGTTTTCTATTACTTACTAACCACTGAGAGTGTTTAGGCTGGCATAGTTTGTGGCTAGAGAAAGAGGTTCTTAGTAAAACCAAATTACTTTTACAATGCTCTCTAGTGTATGAATAAGACAAATATAGGGGTATTTAAATCTATCCAAACAAAAGGTAATGATAAGTGTGAATCAACATGCCCAATATTTAGAACACAAGGAGAGTGTAATGGTGATACATGATAACTTATGACCATGTTCTAAACAAAGTATCCATATTGTTAGCTTGGAATGAGGAAAAAAATGAGGGTCGACCACTAATAATGTTCGAAACATGGAACCTATCTTGAGATGTCATCCAAAGTATTCCAGGATGTTGGCCCAAGATGGTAGGTGAACCAAAATGGAATGAGACCAAGTCATTAAAGGCTCCCTTTAGAAGTGAATTTAGAAGAAGTTCCAAATAAGGGGCATGAAATGTGTGGAAATGGAGTGATGAAATGTTAAAATAGATTCAAACACTCTAGGAATTATGAAACTGTGGCTTAGAGAATATAGGCATAGGATCATTAGTCTGATCAAAAGACAAAACTCATCTTCCAAAGAAGTGTCACCTCATATTATGAGCGACAAATGAAAATGTGAAGGATACGAAAGATGACCAGTACCGGAGGGGAGGGCCTCTTAGGTTAGGGAATTAGATTCCTTATAGTTTTAGGTGATGCAATGTGGATAATAGACATTTATTTTATTATCATACGATGAGGATGGTGTATGATACAGTTTAACATTATATTATTAGGATATGTCTCACATTTTAAGTTCATGTGATTGGGAAATTTTTCACATTTTAAGGTCATATGGTCTAGATCTGTTGAAAACATTTTAAAGTCATGTTGTGTGGACCACGAATCTACTCTTAGTTTAAGGTCATAGATTTCAGACCAAGGTGGTGTGTCTCAAAGAAACTTGTGCAACATCGAAGAAAGTTACTTGACGTGAATGAGGGCTAAGGAGACCCAAACACCACACAATATATCCCTGGATAGACAACCCACATATATTTTAAAGTTATAATGATTGGACCTGAATCTCCCAATTTATGGTTTTGGAGTTTGGACCATGGGTTTCTTTTTTCAGCTCGACCACATGAATATACACCCTACCAGAAATCCTAAGCCCACGTGAGTCATGTTCGGCATGGGAAATAAGGAACGAAAAGGGGGTTTTTCTGACATGTGGAATCACACATTAAGAGTGACAATAAGGGAATTGGAATTCCACCAAGATATAGTGAATTGGAAAGGAGGTAAATTGAGACTTTTAAGATCTGGATAATAAAGATGACTAGTGTTTAGGGATTAACTATTGACCATATTCGAAACATAAGGACCACATCCATACTAGTCAAGAATGGGGTGAAAAAATGTAGGGTCAACTATTGAAAAAGTTAGAAACACAGAATCTGATATTTTCTACCATAGATCCAATAGGGTGTTATCCCAGGAGGGAAGGTGAGCCAAAATGACCTGAGACCATCTCTGTTAGGGGTTCTATCTGTATTTTAAGTATTATGGAAATTAAAGCCAAAAAAGACTTGAAGTGTGGAATGGGGCGTATCAGAAAGTGGGATTCAAACTTGGGTTAGGATTCACATAAAATTTAAGGACTTGATACTCATACTATATAAAAGAATTTAAAGTTATGTTTCTTGGACAAAAAATAGGGAAAAGGGGCCAACGATTTGATGAATTTATGGTTGGTCCTAAAGAAAAAACATCTAAGCATCGCTACATATCCCATAAATATGGGAATCAATCCATACATAGTTCTAGATCACAACATGGTAATAGACCAATGTTGATAGGGGTGATCCTCTCTAATAAGGGAATCGAGGCATCTCACGGTTATCACAAGGCATACCATGTTCAGAGCATGGAGTAACATTTGTTAACCATCTCATACTTTTCATATGAGGAATCTTTATTTTAGATGGGGTAGAATCATAGTTTTACCTCGTGCATTAAGGATGTTAGGATACAAAGTTAAAAGTTTTAAATCCCAAGAATATAGTGGCTTAAAATGGTTTAAGGTCATATTTCTTGGACTTACTATAAATAGTTTAAGGTCGCGTTGCTTGGACCATAGGATGACCGTTAGTTTAGGGTCTTAAAGTTCATACCATGGGTGGAGAGGCTTCTTGAAATAGGTAATGTGGCACGGAGGAGTGAAAAACCCTATGTGAACAAGGTATAAAGAGGCCCAATGCCACACTACATATTCTGAAGAGGAATCACATATAGTTTAGAGTCCTGAATCTTGGACTACAGGATCTCAGTTTATGTTCACAGAGTTTGGACTAAAGAGGAGTGTCTAAAGTGGATATGTGTACTGAAATTTCATGATATAACTGACATGAATTAGGAACAAAGAATCCCACACCAAAAAACACATTCCTTATAATAACCCCACATATAGTTTAAAGTTATGATGCTTGGACATGCTATAAAAAGTTTAAGGCCGTGTTTCCTAGACCATCGGCTCAATGTTTAAGGTCATAGAGTTTGTACCAAAAGGAGGGGCTTCCCAAAACGGGTAAGGTGGAACTATGTTGTGACAAACCCAATGTGAATGAGGGAATAGGAGGACCAATTCCACCCCACACTCTCCCAAGAAGGATTTCACATAGTTTAGAGTCATGACGCTCAGACTAATATTCTTAGTTTAAGGTCATAGAGTTTAGACCAAAGGTAGGGAAAGTTTCTCAAGAAGATATGAATAATGAAGTGTTATGAAAAAACCTGCATGAATGAGGACCTAGGAGGACCAGTTTCACACCACATAGTCCAGAGAGGACTTTCATACAGTTTAAGTTCATAATACCTGGGCTCAAACTGAGGCCAAGGGGCCGAAGTGTTGATGAATTTGTGGCTAGGCCTGAAGAAAAAATATTTGTGCATCAAAAAGTATCCCATAAGGATGGTAATCAATACAAAAATAGTCTTGGAAGTGGACACACAAAATTTAAGTTCATATGATCTATATTATAGATAAAAGGGGAATTCCAAGACACTCATGTGGTGTAGGAGTTACAATCCGACATGAATGATACAAAGAGTCCCTTCGCCACATGAAGCGATCCTGACACTGGTTTCATAAAGTTTAATGTCATATGGTATGGACCAAAGGGGTGATCAGTTTAAAGTCATAATGTATGGGATGGGAAGGGTCAATTTCTAGGTTATTTGTGTGCTATGGGAGAGGCATTACCAGATGTGAATGGATCAAAGGAGGATCTCATAGAATATACACACCTTGAAATGGACTACATAAAGTTTAAGTTCGTAATGCCTAGACCATGACTGAGGACAAGGATCTACAAGTTTAGTGAATTTGTGGCTAGGCCTGAAGAAAAAATTATTGGGAATCACGATGTGTCCCATAAATATAGGAATCAAGCCACACATAGTTCTAGGAAATAGAGTGGCAAGAGACCATCACTATTAGGGGGAATACTCTATAGTGAGGGAACCAAGGCATCCCATGATTATCATGAGGCATACTAAACTTTTTCAAGGTAGGGTCATATTTTAACGTCATGTGTTGAGGGAATTTGATCTTAATTTAAGGTCATAGAGTTCAAAACATAGATGGGGGAACATATCAAGTGGTTATGTGCACCACATTGCTATGAAAAACATGACATGAAGAGGGATAAGGAGGCCCAACACCAGACAAAAAATCCCTGATAAAACTTGCATTTAGTTTAGAGTCATGATGCTTGGACTTGGTGTAAATAATTTAAGACCATTAGTTCTTAGTTTAAGTTCATAGAGTTTGAAGCATGGGGTGAGTTATCTAAAAGTGATATGTGTAACATGGGGGAAAGAAAATACCAATGTGAATGAGGACTGAGGAGGACCGAATTCCATGTATTCATTCCTATGGAGGCTTTCATATGGTTTAGAGTCATGATGCCTGGAATAGATGCACAATTTAACATCATGCAACTAGGATGATGGTGCTATACAGTTTATCATCATGTGGATAAGAAAAGGGTCACTTGAAATGGAGGAATTATCATCATGGATGGTCCCATGAATATGTATTTAGGCATCACTACATATCCTACAAGTGAAGGAATCAAAAAACTTGTAGTTCTTGAATATGGCATGGTAGATGACCAATGCCAAGGGTGACGTCCTCTTGGGTAAGAACATCATGGTGCTATGAAATTTTTTCTCATGTAGATAGGACGATTGTTTTTACATAATTTAATTTCATGCAACTAGGATGTTGGCTCTACACAGTTTATCATCTCGTGGCCAGGATACTGGATTTTATGAAGTTTAATGTCATGAAACTAGGACAATAATTTCACAGTTTAAGGTCATGTGATAGGACCGGTCCATACAGTTTAACTTCATGCAGTAAATATGATACTTTCTTAGTTTAAGGTTGTGTGAAATGACCTATAATGTTATACATTTTAACATTATACCGCTAAGATGCTGATGGGTGTAGAGTTTAACACAATGAAACTAGGATGATTATGCTATGATGTTTATCATCGTGCGACTAAGATGATGGTGCTATGTATTTTATCATCATGTGGCTAGGATAATGGTGCTATGCATTTTATCATCATGTAACTAGGATTATAATTGTTATTCATTTTACCATCATGAAACTAGAATATTGGTTTTATGAATTTTATCATCATGTGTCCGGGACATTGGCTATTACGTAGTTTAATTCCATACAACTAGAACAACAATATCACCGTTTAAGGTCATGTGATAGGACCGGTACATGTAGTTTAAAGATATGCAGTAAAGATGATAATGTCATAGTTTAAGGTCATGTGAAAGGACTTCCAATTCTACATAATTTAATGTTGTGTGACTAATATGTTGATGGGTCTGCCATTTAACGTCATAGAATTAATATGATGGTGCTATGAAGTTTATCATCATGTGTCTAGAATGATAGTTCTATGTAATCTATCATCATGCAACTATGATGATGGTGCTATGTAGTTTATCATCATGTGGCTATGATGATGGTGCTATGTAGTTTATCATCATACAATGAGGATGGAATTTTCCTTATGTAATTTACTATTTAAGAAACTTGGCATTGGTGGGAGGAGTAATATGCTCTCCATCTATGGTTATCAAAGATTATGTAACATTGGGATAGACCTTGTGAATGATATAAGTTCCTTCCCACTTAGGCTCCAACTTTGGTGGATTCTTTCTAGGTTTTAGTGGCATCCTAAGAGACAGTATCGTGTCACCCTAGAGGAAGGAGAAGAGGAAAACCTTCTTGTTTAACACTCTTTATATCTTATTATGGTGCCTCTCTAGATTATACAAATCATTGAGCCTATTCTCTTTGAGGGATTCCAGCTCAACTGGATGGAATTATGCAATTCTATCTGGTATTTTCTGATCATAGATAACTATTCAGAGTGACGGAAAATAAATCTAAATGGAAAAGATTTCCTATATCCCATACACCAGAGAATATGGAGTCACATGAGTGTAATTTTGAGTTTCTGTTTGATAGGCCTAGAGGTTTTTGGGGAGCTAGTTCGACCAACTATTCTTGTTCTGTCCCACCATCTTCTAAAAAATGTTGGAGGGAGTTTGGTTGAATGCCTAGATCTATCCATTTTCTTGAACATGATAGTGGGGAGTACGGTTGGACCATATGTTGTACTTAACATAAAACTTATTCAGATTAATCACCTAGAATTTGGTGTCGTTATCAGTGAGAATATCCTGAGTGACTCGAATCGATGGATGATGTGGGAGCTCAAAAATTCAGCCACTAATTTGGACTTGAATTATTTAAGAGTAATCGACTCTTCCCACTTATAGAAGAAATACTTCACGGTCAGAATGAACCTGCATTGGGGAGTGGTTTCTGGTGGATATGGGCCTACAACATTGAGTCCCCATATTACGAACGACCAAGAACACTATGTATTATGGATTTGATTTGGTGATCAATGCACAAAATTGGAATGGATTTGACACGTATGAAACCTCTTGACCTACTCAATGTAGTCATGAACAATGGTATGCCAGAAGTAGGCTGGCCTTCAAATATGGTGGGAGATCCTCAAACCAACCTAATGATCACTATAAGATCCGGTATTAAATTATTTCATAACTTGGGTAATCTCATCTCATTGTATGAAATGGAGGATAACTCCATCGAACCCACATCTATAGATATTATTCTCAAGGTTAGGACCACTTTGGAGGGTGAACTGCACTATGAACTGGTAGATTTTCTCGCGTTCATCTCATTTCGGTGGGAGAGCACTGCACTGGAGATGCTCAAAAAAATAAGTTTTCCAATCAGAGGTCTCTTCTACTATGGGGTGATTTGAAGGTCTTTATGCGGATGAAAATATAGTTAGCTGGTTTACTTGATGTCCATCATAATCACCTGAGGTGACATGAGTGATGACTCTCAGATGTTTCATGTGAATGAACAGGTCATCATGTACATGCTCTAAAAGAGAGACAGATAAGTTGAAAAAGGTTTATTCTTGACCATTCTATGATTGGGGAACATGCGTCACCTATGGATGAGAAGATAACTAGGCCATTAACTAGAAAATGTGCTTCAGTAAGGGCATGAGCTCGGGATTCCTGACGATGTAATCACCATTGATTTTATTGTTGACTAACTTTAAGTCCCACTTCATGTGAAAGTGAGGATCATCAATCTCAAGAGCTAGCTCAAGACCAATAATGGGTTCATGTTACTATTCCTCATTGTTGGTGCCGATTTTAGACAATAGGAATGAGTAGAAAAGAACAACTTATGCTAGGGTGATGAAAACGATCCCCAAGCCTACTCTATTGAGCTTGGGATCATTGATCCTTTTACTGTTGGGATTTGGGAAGCACCATCAAAATGAATATTTCAATATGGAATATCTTGATCCACTAAGAGGATTTCCTCGTACGAGGAGTCTATATCTATAGGTGATTCTTCAGGAGACGGATGGGCGACTAGGAAATTTTCTGACTCCTAACATTTGACGACCTTTTTCAAAATTAACCTGATATCAAACTGATAGAGGATCACTGCCCAACATGCTATATATCTTCTCAACATTATATTATTTAGGATATACTTTAGAATATACATACATGATACCATCTTTATATCATGATTCTTTAGATAATTCCACAACTTCTACACTGTGAAAACTAGCATGAGGCATATCTTCTCGATAGAAGAGTATCTAGACTCTGTGTTAAGTATCATGAAACTGAGATAGTATAAACTATTCTCACTTCATTATTTGTTTCTCTGGGATATAATAACACTGATAGATTATTCTATGGTGGTTACATAAAGGACCAGAGGCTACCCTAAGATGGTTGAAATCATAACCAGATACTATAATAGATATTTCTTAATTTTATCAAAAGTGGTCTAGAACTCTTCATCCCACTGGTAGATAATACATTTTTTCATGATCTTGGAAAATGGATTACACTTATCAGCTATATTCTCAATAATTTGGAGTAATTAGGCTAAGTGGACTTGAAGGACTCGGACCTATCAATGATTTCTCAAAAGATACATCTGGATGATGTCCTTGATCTTCTCTAGGTCAATCTCATTGCCTCTATATATAAAAATGAAGCCTAGAAACTTCCCAGAGGTAACCCTGAATGAACAATTCAAGGGGTTCATCTTAAAATTACAAGAGCAGAAGAATCTGAACACTCTCTAAAGATCTATGATATGGTCCTAACACTAGTGGGATTTTACCCCCAAATCATCCACATAGCATTCCACTAGAATGTTGATAATTGGTTTGAAGATGTGGTGCATGGACCACTGATAAGTGGCTCCTGCATTCTTCAGACTGAAGGGAATTACCTGATAACAGAAGTTACCTTGATGGACTCTGAAGGTGTTAAAATCTTCATATTTAGGTTCCATCTATATTTCATTATATCTAGAGTATCCATCCATGAAGGATAGATCCTGGAACCCAGCCATGGAATCAATCAAAAACTCAGTCACTGTAAGGGGAAAATCATCCTTTAGACAGTGGCAGTTTAGATCCCAAAATTTGATACAGACTCTGATATTCTCATTATTCTTCTTGAATAGGATGATATTGGATAGCCACTTGGGGTACTAAAATTCCTTGACAAAGTTTTATTTGAAAAGCTTATCAACTTTGTCCTTTACTATGGCACCATGATAAAGGTGCATTTTCCTTGGAGGCTACTTGAACCTATAATGATATAATAGAAGAAAAATATGGTGGATGGAGAACTGCAAGTATAGTCATGAAATTTCATCATAACTTAAGGAAAATAAATCACAATGTTTCTTCAAGAAGGCCATATAATTCTACTGTTCCTCTGGAGGCATGGCTGCACTAGTCATTGTTGGGCTTAAATTTACTTCAGTTCCAAGATTCACTTGAATAAACTCATCCAAAGTGGTGTATATTACCTATTTGAATGCCAGGATAGATTTCTCCAAATGCTCTTCATCATCTGAGGTAGGGGAATTAGTCGGAGGAGATGACTCATATGGGCTAACTAATTTTATGTGAACACCAGTGCTTGATTGGGTGGATATGGAATCCTCATTAGGAGAATATTGCTCTACTGAAACCATGGTGATAGAGGCCGTCAAAACATTTCCATTAGTCCTTCAATCATGGGGTCCATGATTTATATCAAATCAATGGTGGTGGGTTGGTTTCTTATGATTCAACCCAGAATGGAGAAATAGTTTGGTATAACATAAAATAACAGCCATTGGGTGATTATCTTGATACTTCACAAGGTTAGGGGTTTCTGTTATCACATGAGCTGATCCTATGTAGGTTTATGAGGTAATTTTATAATATTCCTTATACTTAGGGACACAACTCCCCTTCCCCTCAGAAATGAAGAAGTAACTCCCCAAGTCTAGCATTGTTCCTTCCAACCAGTGAATTAGAAGGATGAAAGTGTCATCCAAGTCTATCCATGGACTGGATTCCATAGTTTCATGCTCAACATCATTGGTCTAAACTTTCTTGTCCTTGCTCTTGTAATATCTAGAATCTAGATAGAGAAACTCACAATAGTTTAAGGGAGATGCATTTCCTTAAAGCACACCTACTTGACCATTGAGGGAGTACTTGCGGATTTGGTGATAGGATAAGGGAACTATAAGATATAGATGAAGCCAATTCCTACCCATCAATGTGTTATAGGATGTATCTTGGGAGAAAAATGTGAAATCCACACTTGTGAAATATCCACCAAACTAGGACTTCAACTAAATTATAGAAAATAGTCTCTTATCGGTCCTATCATAACCCTGAATCTTTAGGTTAGAGAACGTCAAATCTAATTTAGTCTGTCCCAGCCTACAGAGCATTCAGGTTGAGATGAGATTAATCCCCAAGCATATGTCCATTAGGAAATGGAAAAAATTCCATGCCATTGAATTGGATAGTGATGTAAAATGGATGGATGTTATGCTGAATGATGGAGATCCATCTTCTCTAGAGAATGAGACGATGTCTTGGAACTCTTATTTTTCAACCTCTTCGACATAGAAAGTCTCTACGGCTAATGCCTCTACTTTAAACTTAAGGGGTATCTTCAAGGATTCTGTGAGAGCCTCAGGAATCTCTTCTTACAGGAAGAGGGATAAAGGATTGATATTTTTTAGGTATGCTAGAGAGGTTCTTTAACATGTATTACTTCCTTTCCAAGAACATGTTTCTACCCATAGGGGGTTGATCTTTGAAAGGAGGCATGACGGGTGCTACTGGATGAATCACTAGTTTCTGGATGGTGCTAGAAATGTTTTTATTCTCATCAGATAACTTGACCAAAACCACTGCTAGCTAACTTTCGGTTGGATGAGACCTAGAATTAGATAGACATAGATGATCATGATGCGGATACCATTTTTCTTCCTGGTTAATTAGCATAGTCAACTATGGTGGCATGTCTGATGGAGTGGGATGGGAGGACTGTGTCTACTGAGTTCTTTGCAACACTTGCTACCTAGTCTCAGTAGCATGCATTACTTTTTCTGAAGCACTAGACTGAGCATTCTGGTGGTTTGATTCCTCAACCATTCCTTCGATTACGTTAACAAGAGGTACTCAAGGTAATTTCTTGATCTTCCTCATCATTGGGGACTATATTGGGATATGAAAACTTGAAGGTATTCATAGAGATATACTCATGATCATCATCAGAGATGCCTTCCAATGTTGGGCTGAACCTGGGTTTGGTTCCCAACTATGGAGGCATGAAATCACAGAATATGTGGAACAAATTCGGCATCAGAAGGAGAATATTATTTACTTTGTTCCATATGCACTTACTCTTCTAAGACTTAGAAGGCTGAGATATTGATGTTGAAGTAGTAGCTGGAGAAGGTGCAGTGATTTCAGGAGGTTTAGTCTAGCCTAAGTGAGTGAAAATGATTCCATGATCAATAAGAACTACAATACAATCCAATGAGTCCTCATAATTTTGAGTCATGTGGTTGGAAACCTAATTCTACTCACCAAAACCTCCAATATTTCTATCGGGATTAGTAGAGATGCGTTCCACCTATGTTGGGACGTTTCCCAACTTGACCAAGCCATTATCCACTTCATCCTGGAGCCAATACTTGAACACATACCATTGTTTGATGGTATTTCCAAGGATTCTATGGTAAGGGAAATGGTCAGGGTGATCAGTAAACTCAGATTCATGGGGATTATTTCACTCTGGAAGCTCCAAAATCCCCTATTCTAGGGACCTATGGAAATAATGAGGAACTTTTACATCCTTAAAAGAATAGGTCTGGTTTCTCATTTTCAGTAATTGAACTATGATAGCGTGGCCCTAATGAGGGGTTGGAAGCCTCAATATGAGAAGGAGCTACATTATGTTGCCTAGAAGATTGTACTTGATGAGGCAGTGCCTCTTGATTTTGTGATGGGTAGGGATACGCTTAGTGATACTGCTGCACTTTGTGAGGCTATGCTTGGGAAGGCTCTACTAGAAATATTTCTTGAGGCTTGGGGGCCTCTACCTGTATAATGAAGGTATTATCTACCTTAGTGTCTCTTGTTTCAAAAGATGGAAGAGAAAATGGATGTGCCTACTTAGTCTACTACAAGGCTCCCTCTAGGCACTGATCCTTATTAGAGAAATCCTGAAATCCACCTAGTAAATTCTAAGTGATGAGGGTAGGGACCAGCACAGTCTTGAAATTCCCTAAGCACATTGTCAGGATCTCTTATTGAGTTAGCGACATATCAAGTGAATATGTGGGGCCCTTCCACTGGGTAACGAAGTATGTGATACACTCATCAGGTAGTTGATTGCACTTTAAAAGGCCAATAATGAACTTTTTTCATGTGGTGGAGCTGAAATAGTAGAGAAACTACCTATAGAGGTCTTCCCAACTAGTGATAGACCTAATGGGTAGTTTTTTGTACCAAAAAAATGTTGACACTTCAAATGTATGAATGAAACATCATATCTTGTCATCCTCATGATACTTTAGGGTTCCCAACATGGGTCTACACATCGAGATAATGTGGTCCAGATGCTTTAGTAGGCTACCCATCCCATTTAAAGGGGAAAATACATGGTTCCCAAAATCCAGGGGTTCTCACATGTTATCCACCCATGATGGGTACAACTTATTGTCAATTAGAATTTCGACTTGTTGTGTCTCTAAGACTTTGAGACAATCAATGAGAGTAGATATAAAATATTCTTGGTGGGGGTTCCTATCTTGACGAGGATCCCTAACCATGAGTGTGTTGATAGGATAGTTAACTCTGTAATCAAGCTCTAAGGATCATGGGGTGACCTGATCTTGGTCTTGAGGAAGATTATCATATTGTACAAGAAGATTCGTCAACTCATATCTCAGTCACTTTCCATACACCCCCACCTTTTCTCTATCAGAATGTAAAGGATCGTCAGGCTTAATCAGGAGCAATTGTCCAAGGAGGACTTTCAGTCTTCCTTTCTTCCCTAATGGAGTAATATCAAGATCCTATTAAGGAGATCCACAACCTAGGAACTACTCAACAAAGAGCTCATCAATGATCCTATTTTGATATGAGACCTACTGAAGGAAGGCAGTGATCGCAGGATCAACCTCTGTCTTCTATGCAATATCAGGTAGATTAAAGGGATTGAGTGATCCCTTTCCCTTGTTAAGGTTTTGAATAGTGGGAAATTATGCATAAGGATCTTTTAGGTTGAGTGTCTACCTTTGTATGTAAGTGAGAAAACCTATATGATGGTCCTCCTGATGCTGTGATGCCCCATGGGGTGGATTTTATCTATCATATCCTATTCCAATGTCCCTATCCCTAGATATCTTGGGGAAAACCATGTTTACCATAATTATACTTAGAGTAAAGTCCTCAATATTGATGGGTGAGTTAGGCTGTTATAGGATAAGGCTGAAGTGGAGTGCATCATACTATCCCTAGACACTGATCTACAGATGTAGAGATTCCTCTTCACTGATTATGAAGAGCACTGTTAATCTCTTGAATAATATCTATTGAAGGGTCTGATTGTAGCCAGGTGATGAAGGGTGCTAAGCCATTGGGAATTATACCAACTCAACCATGTGGAACTACAGATCAATTTCATCGAGGTGATTTTGGATTCATGGGTAGACCAAATGATGACCAAATAGGATAAAAAATATTGTCCATATAGTTTGGTGGAATCAAAAAACCCGGACCTTAGTGAGGGACTCTAGAATGTCAAATTTGAAAGTTTCATTTGGCCAAAAAATGAATAAAAACCGATCAGAATCTAGAGTATCCCATAAGATTTATTGCTCAAAATCGTGAACCTGATATTAATTATCCCAAGTTCTGATCGATGTTGGGTGAGAGATAGGCGGTGGTACTAATGTGGATCAACATGGAAGTTGGCAATCCAGTGGAGGAGTTGTTATATGAGTCAATTGTTCTCTACATTTCAGGTCGTCTCTCAAGGGTGGTACCAACTTCATCATCACATCCTTATAGTATTAGGGTCTCACCACTGCCTCATGTTGAAGGGAAGTGGTTCTCATTGGTGCCTCAATTAGATACTCATCATGTATCAAAATCTATAATAACACTTCATGATTCTGGGTAGAGGTAGAGAGAGAAACTAGAAATGATATATATGAATACACCATGAGCCCCCAAATGTAGACAATGCTTCCTATACTTTCATGTACCTACAGAGGGATTTGCGTATTATATGAATCTCACATTCTAGGATGATGAGATTCAACTACCAGGATCTCTCCCTAGACTCTGATGTTGATGAATGTGGTGAAGATTCCATCACCAAGTTTCATTCCCCCTTAGAATCTGAGAGGTGAACGAGATTGAATATGACTTGATTCTTCCCAAAAATTTTCCTTTGGCGGTAGTGGTTTTCCCTTCCTCCCTGGGATGGTTCTTCAAGGCAGGGTAATTTTTTGGCATGGGTAGTAACTCTATGTTGTCTGTTTGGGATATGGGGAGGGCCTCTATATTGGTTTTCATCAGAGTGGGGAGTAACTACACTTTGACTATCTTATGAGTGGGGAGGACCTCCACTCTGGTCGTTGAAGAAGTAGGGAAGACCTCTTATTTGGTTGGTGGGAAAATGGGAATAACCTTTATGCTGACTGGTAGTAATGGAATAGGGAGGAACTCTGTCTTGGTGGGATGAAGTAGGATGAGGAACATCATGCTGATCAGGGTGGACATGGGGAGGACCTCTATGTTTAGATGCATAAGTATAGTGAATTCCTTTGTACTGATTGGTTGTGAAGTAGGGAGGACCTCCACTTTGAGCATTGTGAAAATGCAGAGAAACTCCATGTTGACTAATGGTGGTGGCACAGAAAGGTCCTCTATATTGGTTATGAGAGAGGGGAGGACCTACACTTGGGTTGGTGGCAACATGTGGAGGACCCCCATGCGAATTAGATGTGACATGGGGAGGGATTCTATGTTAAATAGTTAAAAAGGTATAGGGAGGTGCTCCACACTAATTTTTAAAGTGGGGAAGAATTCTGATTGAGTTGTGAATGGAATGAGGAGGGACTTCTCACTAAGTAGGTGTGGCACAGGGAGGAACTCCATGTTGAGAATCATAAGTATAGGGAGGACCTCTATACTAGCTATCAATGAAGCTGGTAGGACCTCCACTTTGATCGACCAAAACTCGGGGAGGCCCTCTATTCCAATTGTGAGAGCAGGGAGGACCTACACTTTGGCAGGAAAATATATGGGGAGGACATCCATTATGAATCTCATCATCCTATACTAGCCCACAATAGTTTCTAGTGACACCAATTATTGAAAGAGTTAACCCAGCCTGCCTGTGGGGTGGTTGAGGTCTCAATCCCAAATAGGCATGGATGGTTCCCTGATCAGTGGTTATAGGGATCTAGTGGAATGTGCCGGTGGTAGCAGGATCTTCCAGATCTATAGAAGATAATTCCCCTTAATAGACATTCTATTTAACTTGTTCCTGATGTTGGAATTGGGTGGTTTGGACCAGGGCTATTGAAGAAGGTGTATATCCCACCCATTCTTTGTATTGAAGGATTGGTCATTATTGGCACTGATGGAGCCTGGTGGGAGCCCTCCATGGTGGATCTCGGATGGTAGTCACAGTCGGGGTTACTTGAGAATCCCCCACATCCTTGGTTTAGGGGAGTGAGTCATGCGATCATTCCATGGAAAGGCTCATGAAATGGTTTTCTATTGGAGTGGGGAGCAATGACTCCCTGTGCAGCCCTTAGGGGCAGTGGTATCAGTGAGGCGCTGAAGCCTCAAGGTCCTAGAGGTACATATCTTTTGTGTAAATGACCCCCTCATGCTCCTAACATCTTAATAGGGTGTACATAACCATCCTATAGATGATTTACAAGGGTTATATGGGGCACGAGTGCCCGATAGCGGTAGTCGAAACAAAATTTGTGGAAGAGGTGGAATCATGCGAGATTTCTGCATTAGCATTCCTCATGCCCATGTGTTTATGGGAATTGGGTGGTTGGTTTCCTATATCTTGGTTCCTTAAAAGTAGGAAGATTTAGCTGTCAGTATAGATAAAAGGAAAGCAATTCCCAATGGACCAACGTCATAAAATCTTCCATAGTTGGAGAGAGTGATCTGTGCTAATGATGTCTCAGACCGAAATCACCAATGTTTAACTACCCCAATATTCGGTGAGCTCTATGCTATGCCCACTATATTCTTGAGGGGTCTTGGCACTAGATATTTTGATTTTGTGACATGCTAATCTTCTGATGTTTCTAATGATACTAGTCCCTATGTTGAGGATAATAGTTTCATGTCAGACACCAATCCCTGATCCGATGACCAACACGACTAATCCCCATGTTTGAAGGAGAAAAGTTTCAAATTAGGTTCACCATTTTTATTTTTGACACTTTCACTGGGGAACCCTTCCACACATGTTTTGATGCGAACTAACATTGCAATTTTTCCCCATATTCTAACTTTTCAAAGGTGGGAGGCTTTCATCACTTTTAATAGTGATGTATTCTCCCTAATCGAAATGGGATGATGGGATATCAATTCCTCATTCTATGGATTCCTCCTTGGAACTTTTCTCTTATTAAATATCTCCCTCAAAGAGTTAAATCATGTTCATGTAACTCATTACTAGTACCATCTCTTTGAGAACACTGGTAAATTACATTACTTATATCTAGACAATCTAGTGGTTCTTGATGAGGAAGCAACCTTTGGTCAGGAAAGTAGTCATGTTGGGCATCACTAGTATGTCTGGATGCTAGAAACATTGCTCACCTGTATTATTCCTCATAGGAGGGAAATTAATGGAGGAATATTAGGTGAAGAACCCAAGGAATCTTGTGTCTATCATGTGGTATTTAATGCCAAATGCACATATCTTATAAGACTTTCAACTTAGTTATCCCGTGTTTAGCTTGAGGTATCTAACACCATAGGCACATATATTCCAAGGCTTTAAACACATGCATCCCATGTTTAGTATGAGGTATCTATTTGGAGCTAAGTCATGAGTTTAACATCATATTGAGATGGATTTGATTGATCAAAGTGAATTATGGGGGGGGGATCAAGGAGGTGTGTCCCTATGAGGGAGAAGTTGGAAGGTTTACAAATGGATGAATCAAAAATACCCATGGAGACAAATCCAAGTGGTGTGTTAAGGAGGTGAATCCCTAGGAGTGAGGAACCTAGGTTTACAATTAGTCAGGATTTAACCTCAAAGAGGAATCCTACATACCCTATTTAGAATATAGGGATAAAAAACCATGTAGTTTGATGTCGTAGTTTAAGGTTTGGTTATAGGATCGGTCCACGTAGTTTAACGTCATGTAGTAAAGATGTTAACATTATGAAAGGATATTCCGATGAGTGATGGCGTGGGGATTACACATGGAAGCTTCCAATCACAAGAGGATTGATCTTGGTTGGATTAGGTGTGGAGATTACGCATTGAGATTCCCAATGGAACTCAAGGAGATATAGTTCCCAGGTGAGTGGCATGATCATACTGGGATATGGCAGCCTATGGAAAATCTGGGTGGATGTGGATGTTGGGTTTGGACCTTGAGGAGGATTCCTATGTATCCTATTTAGTTGAGAATCAAATCCCATGTAGTTTGGAATGGTTGGGGGTTAAAACTATGGGGATGCCTGTGTTCATGGTATATGATTGGGGATTACATGTAAGCATGACCCGTTTGAATGGAGGTTTGTACTTATACCTAAAAATGAGGCCCATTGGTGGAATGGATGATGATCGGGGTTTACATGTGAAAAGGGACCATTATAATGGAAGTTGGGGATTATACCTAGGGGTATTAGTGGAGTGGAAGGATATCAAGGTATTTAATAACCTCTAAGATCACGTGAGTCATGCTCTATGAAAGAAACAAGAGGAATTAGGAGGCCTGATGCTTGTGCTGTGAAATAAGCACCAATGAGAGATGGTGTGGGGCTTATGCATGGAAGCTGACTGAGGAGGATGTATCAGTATGGGGAGGATCTAATTTTATATGAGGAAGATCTAATTTAATGTGAGGGTGGGCGATCAAGAGACCATTCCATGCCACTCACACCCAGAGCATCCTATGCTTGGGGCATATGGTAATGTCATAGTTGAACATCATGTGATCAAGAAATTGGTACCAGGTATTTTTACATCATGCAACTCAGATGTGGGATACTCACTCCTCACCCCTTAGTCTTACATAGCCGCAACTCATGCTCCTATGGGTGGGGAATGACTTTAGAAATGTCAAGTTGGAATGAGGGGGATGATTGGTCAATCACGAGGTCCACGTTAGCATGCTTGAGAAGTAAAATGGATTATCATACCTATGATGTGAAGAAAAAGGTATATAAACACATGCACTAGGGGCATATGATATATCTCACGAGGGACCATGAAATTGTTTTGTGCAATAATGGAGGGATGTGAACAAGAGTTTCACGCAAGATGTGGGGGTTTCATGTAAAAGGTGCTCAAACATGCTGATCTAACATAGGGGCTTCGTATTGAGCCTCAACGAAGTGGTGCACATAAGATTGGGAGTGTGTGCACAAGGTCAGGGGTACACACAAGATTGGAGAACTTCACATAAGGTTAAGGGTGTGTGCAAGAGGATCCATTGCATGCAACTGACTTTTAATGACAAAAGTTAGGCGAGGTTTACACAACTGTGGGCCCACTCAAGTGAATACCCATAGGAAACTTGTCCCATAAGATCTCTATCTTGAGGGTTCCATGGTTTCCTAATGTTACAAAAGACCGGTCTTACACGCAACAACGTGGTGGTTTGTATTTCAGAAGATCACCCTGAAGAGGGGGGGGGGATATTCTATTTATAGTTAAAACCTTTGAAAATTCTCATGTAAGATTTTGATCATAGAAGTCATCTTTCACGCATCTTTTTACTTTTACATAGCGAATGCTCATGCAAGGGACAGTTTGAATTCATATTTAGCACACAATAAGGTTATGAGTGGATTGGGTTTCTCACATGCTTAATACTTTTCCATTTTGAATGATCACATAAGGGAAGGTTTGACATTGTATTTTTCATGAAATAGGGTTGCACATGGAGTGGGTTTCTTACGTGAAAGTCAACATTTTACGTGCTCCCAACATGGAAATTTGAGTATCCTTTATAGAAGGGATCAAAATTTTCATCATATTTGGCAAGTAATCATCTTGCACATATATTTAGGACTTGAAAACATATCCTAAAACTTGTGCACACATTCTTTGGTTTTCTTAGAATACTTTATCGAGTTGAATGATAACCCCATTTTCCCCAAAGATTGTTGTTTGCAGCTTCATATGGAATTTCAATGCCAAAACCATCACTGAAGAAGGTATAGAAGATCCTTTCTATTAATAACCACCACAAGAGTCATAACACTTTATCTTCCTTATATGGAAACTCTTATAACTTCCACTATGAGAAAAAGGAACTCCCGTCAAAATTGATTTACATCCAAATTAAGCTCAACCATCAATGCTCTATTCAGAATCTCAACATAAGAAGAGAGATTAAATAAGAAAACATGAGAATAAATATCAGATCAAAGTCCCATATCAAACCATCGAGTCTTCGTGTTCTCATTCAAAACTATCTCAGGTGAAAACTACACTAGCTTAGTAAAGAGATTTTCATATTCTGTCATGGCCCTGTCAGCCTGCTCGAGTTTAAAAAACTCAATATCCTTATCTAACACTATGGAATCTATATAAAACTATTCAGTGAAAATAATATTAAAGTCATTCCACTCTAATACCTCATACTTATTTTTGATCACCATTGTTTCCCACCATCTCCTTCTAGGTCCCTCTATCTTGAAGGTGGCCCATTTCACCTTGATAAAATCAGAAATGTCCAAGAACTCAAATAAAATCTCAACTCTCCTCAACCAATCCTCAAACTATTAAGGATCATTTCAGACTTGGAATTTAGGTGGATTTTGTTGAAGGAATTACAGATCATAAATCTAGAATACATCCCTCTAATGTTTCACAATTGGAGCCTATACGGTAACAGGTACAGGTGCTTGTCCCAGATTTTGGACAACACACATAATAACCAAAACCAGATTCTGGTCCATGGGAGGATTTTATCATTGTGGTTCATCAAAATATTCCTCATATATCATATTAACATGTCTTATTTTAGGAATGATGCTACACAACATCAAAAAACAACATTAAAGACATTAGAAATGATACTCAGATTGACACTCAAACAAGAGCAACACAGAAATTGATCCCATCATATAGATAACCAAGATTTGGATTTCAACCTATCCAAATCAAAATTAGTTAAAAGACTAGAACTAATCATCAATACATTTTCCCAAACTACACATGGAGAATTAAGGCTCATTGAGAGATTCCTAGGAAATCATTTATAACAACCTCCTAAGTCCTGAAAAGATTCCAAAACTGCATGTTGACATCAAAGAAAGAAGATCAACCTCTTTCGATACCACTTTTTCATGAACTAGCCTAGATTCCCTTGTAACCTGATAATCAAGCCAATCCTGGCCTAGTTTTAAGGCCATTCCTAATCCCAGTGGGTTTATGACTAGCACCTGACATCATAAAAGATAAAGTGGGATAATTTATACCACATAAACATAGTGGATGAAATAGATACATATCGGTATTCTCAAAGAAAAATCCCAAAATAGAAAGTACCATAAGTCAAAAAGGTATATAAACCCAAATAAAAACCAAAATTAACATAAACTTAAAGTTAAACAACCCAAGTCCCAAGAAACAGAACACTCCAATCCCAAAATATCAACAACCACCCCTCTCAGTGGTGCTTTCCCCTTTCTCAAAACTAACAGAAGGAATTTTTCAAACACCTGAAGGTAGAAGAAGGGTGCAAGATAAAATCCTAGTATGGTCTCACCAAGTATTCCATAATAATATGCCACAATAATTAACAAAATAATGATTTCAATTTTAAATAAAACAGGTATGGAAGAATAAGAACATATTTAAAAAAGCATGATTTTCATTTCAATTGATGGAAATATTTAAAAAAATGGATTAATAAACACTTTATATAAAATAGTATATATATATATATATATATATTCAAAAGTCATGTGTAAATAAGTTTTAACAAAAATTTAATATATATAAAAATAATCACAAATGAGCAACATGGTCATCTACCAAGAGGTACGATAGTTCTATATTATGGGATCCCCACACACTCATATGGGTGATCATGATAATATGTGTACACATGCTCCTCAGACACTGGTCAAATAGGACTAATCAACATCCCATCAGGGATACAATCTATTGCACTATGTTTTTTTAGTGTTGTAAAGCATCAAAGTTATCATGTTTTCCCCAAATAACTCACTAACTACCTAGGATTTCATGTTCTCAAACAACAATCAATAATGGGAAAATTATTTCAAAACTATTAAAAATAAAATTTCCCCATTTTCCATTTCAATATGCCAATTTCTCTTTAAAAACCAAAACATGTATTTTTAATCAATTCATGCCTTTTTCCAAGATAAAAATGGTTTCTTTTTAAAATAATTTAATCCACTTTTCTCAAAATAAATTTCTCAAATCAACTTCGAAAATTCAATCAATTTCCATCAAATCCAAATCACACCCCAATTCATTAGAATTGGTGGTTTTCCCCAAAATCCATACCATTTAAATTTAAACCCCAATTCACATCAAATTGGGTTTTCAAAATACAATTGAAATCAATTAAAATAATCAATCAATTCAAGGTTAAGTTAATTGGATGAACCTATATGGAATCACTTACTTTAGATCACGAGATCACGTAATACAAAAACTTCAATGAGAAACTCCAAAAAAGAAATTTCGTAATGGAGATCCAAGAATCAAACCTGGATTAAATATCTATAATGAAAGATTTTAGATCTCTCAAAAACACGAATATTTAACAAACCAAAAAGAGGATATAATAAGGGAGCGAGAAAGCAGGAACAAGGGAATAAATCTTATCGGGGAGAGATCAAATGATGTTTTTATAGATTCCATCCACTTAAGAAGGGGTTTGGAGGATCTAAAATTATCCCTTCAGATCTTAAAATACCTATAAATACATCCAACCTGGAGTTAGGTCATATAGGGGTTCATATGGGGGGTTTGGGAAATTTTAAAACATTTTTCAAAATTTAAAAAGTTTGTGTGCACAGTTAGCTGGGAAGGGATGCACGGTTTGTCGAATCGTGTGCCCTATGTGTGTGCCTTTACTATGGGGTTCACGATATATCCTTGGTGGGCACATGGTTTTTCAAATTATGGTACAACCATGAAAACCCCCACTTCCTAGGTTTACATGGTTTACCCTGGGTGGGTGCACAGTTTGGGAAAACCATGTGCCAACCATTCACAACCCAAAAAGTTCAAAATTTTTCCAAATTTCCACCCGAAGCACCCCTAAACAAGGCTCACCCAAGAAAGATTAAAAAGAGAGTTTAGGAGTAGTTGAAAATAGTAATAGGATGTTGAAATTTTTTTACTGTTATTTATAAAACTAAATTTGAAATTTAATTTGAAAATATAATAACTTATTTTCAATTTTTGATATTTTTTAAAGATAATAATGACTTGAAGTTGGATTACTACACTGTGAACAAGTGATAAATATGATGAAGGAACTGATGATTTTCTTTGAATATTCTAAATGAAATGTTCCAAAAAATGAAATGTTTTTCTATACATGACTAAAATTTTTAAATATGAAGAAGTTAAAAAGAAGAGAGATAAAAAATCATTTAATTTATCAGGTTTTTAATCCAAGTTACAAACCTTGGATGTGATATGGTGAAATTGGATAGAATCCTAGATTAATTTATTATGATGATTTGCAAGATGATAATTTTGATCAAATTTAATAAATGATTGATGATATTCATGTAGATGTAATTGAGAAAGAACCTAAAATTGAGCATCTATATGGTGATACTGAAAAAACATTGTATATGGGTTGTATGGAATTTACCATTTTATCAATGGTGTTAAGATTGATAAAATTAAAGAAGAAAAATGGATGGAGTGACAAGGTTTTTATAGAGTTGTTACGGCTATTGAAAGTCACACTTCCAAAATTCAATGATCTTCCAGATTCACATTATAAAGTGAAGAAAATATTATGCCAAATATATTTGGGGTAAAAGAAAATACATTATTTCTTTAATGTCTGTGTGCAATATAGGAAGGAATACGAATGTATGTTAGAGTTTACTAAATGTGTGATTTCACAATATAAGTTGAAAGAAAAATTACAGGCTGATTTGTTAGTTATAGAGACTATTACCAAGACAATTTGGTATCTTCCTATAATTTATTGTTTTAAATTTTTATTTTCAAATTAAAATGATGAAAAATGGTTAAGATGACATAAAAAAGATAGGATATGTGATAGAAAATTACATCATCTAGCTGATTATCCACATTGGAATAAAATTGATCAACATTTTCCTACATTCAGAACTTATGTTAGAAATATCATACTCGGACTGTACACAAATAGAATAAACCCATATCAAAGCCTTTGTAGCACACATAGTTCATGGCCTATTTTATTGGTAATTTAAAATTTATCTTCAGAATTTTGTATGAAGCAAAAATATGTCATGTTGAGTTTAATGATCTCTGGACCAAAACAACCCAGAAATGATATTGATGTTTTCTTATCACCATTAATTGATGATTTAAAACTTTTATGGGAGGAAGGTATTAGGATGTATGATTCTTATAAAATGGAACATTTTAAACAACATGTAATGATTATGTTCACTATAAATTAATTCCAAACATATGGATTTTTTGGATTCAATGTTAATGGGTATAAATCATGCCCAATTTATGAATGACAGACTTCATATTATCAATTATAACATGGGGAAAAAATAGTATACATGGGTCATTTGTGTTTTTTGTCTATGGACCACTCTTATCAAAGATTAAAAAAGGAATTAAATAACTCAAAATAATTTGATATTGATCCAAAACCTTTGTCCATCTATTAGTATTTTGATAGGTTTAAAAGCATCAATATCACATTCATAAAGACACAAAAATATGGAAATGATAGAAATATTTTTAAAAAATGATCAATGTTTTGAGAGATTCCATACTAAAGATATCACAATGTCAAAAATAACATTGATGTGATGTATGTGCGCAAGATTGGGAGTGTGCACGCAAGGTCAGGGGTGTTTGAAAGATTGGAAATTTGTGTGCAAGGTGAAGGGTGTGTGCAAGAAGAGACTTTGTGCACACCCGACTTGGGTTGAAAAAAGCTGGGCAAGGATTACACAAGTGTGGGCCCACTCAATTCAATACCTACAAGGAACCTATCACTCAACATATCTACCTTGAGGGTTCTATGCTTTTGTGAAGTTGCAGAAGATTGGTCTTACACATAACAGAGCATAGGTTAATCTTCTGGAGGATCACCCAAAATAGAGGGTGGGGGGGGGGGGTGACCTTCTTTTATAGGTGAAACATTTAGCAATAGGTGATTAATATTTCATTCTTGGAATTCATATTTTTGAATATTTTTCCTTTTACACAACAGATGCATGCTCATGGGACGATTTGATGTCATATTTGGTGCACAAGAGGGTTACACACAAATTGGGTTTCTTTCACACTTCATCCTTTTCCATAAAAAATGATCACGCAAGGGAAAATTTGTAAACATATATAGTGCTCAACAGAGTTGCTTATGGATTGGATTTATTGCATGCAACATCGACATATTTCACCCACCCAACTTGTTCGTTCGAGTTTCCTTCATGGAATGGATCATAATATCCTAGAATTTTGGTAAGGAATAGGTTATGTTCATCTTTCTAGAAAATAAATCCCTTCCTGGATACTACAAGTGGACATGGTTCTTGTAGAGATTTACCTAGGAGTAACAACTCTAACAAGGAGTTTTGGGCTTGACCCGGGGTATCCTGGTACACGACAACGGGCCTTACTGTGCACCTGGTTTGATACTCCTATGGGATATTCTTATAACAATTCACATTATTTTTACAAGACATTATGAAGGATTTGTTCCCCTAAAGTGTCCAAAGTATATGGTTCTAGGAGTTGTGATGCCTAAATTTATGTTATGTACTATACCATAATTAGGGTTATATAGAGTTCATAATTTTATGAGCTAATATAGTATATGGAATTGATTAGAAATGATGCCTATAATAAGGAATGAGAACTTCAGAAATGTACGTGATGCAAATAGTAGGAAGGATCATATCTCTTATGGTCTTAATCCATCATTTCAAAAAAAGATAGTCTCACAATTATCCTTATCATATGAGGAAATAGAATCATGTGTTAACAATGTATGTAAATACCTCTCTGATTCCTATGGATTTGAAGGGAAGAAAAATAATAATAGGATGGTAGAGAAAGATATAGATAAAGGGAAGAAGGGAAAGAAGGGGTTTTACCGCATGTGATAACTGTAGAAAGAATCATCTTGGTAAATTCTCAAAGGGAATGAGAGTTTTTTATAATTTTGGAGAAAAAGGATACCAATTATGTGATTTCAAGGGAAAGAAAATGGTTTCCAATGTACTATGCTTCAACTGCAAGGAGATGGGACACTATGTGAATCAATTTCCCTAGAATCAAACAAATATACCCCAAATGATGATATTGGATAATGATCAAGTTATGATGCAACCACAGATGAATTAGAATGATTAATATGACTAGTAAAGAATTATGTCATTTGAAAAAAAATCAGCAATGTAATGGTCATAAGAATTATGGAATATATGATGATTGCATTCCAATACCTTTTCATTAAGGATTTGAAACCATAAGTTGAATGGTACCAATAAAAGATATTCAGTGGGAAGTTATTTTTTTTGGAAAATGCATGATTGAGGGAAGGAAAACCCTTAATATTTTTCTAATAATAAATATAAATATGAGGAAATGAATTTTTTGGATATGTACTAACTACATAAAAAATGATTTTTGACTTATCGACAAGTGGTCTATGCTATCATTAATGGAGTCTACAACATTTTTGGATATAAGGAATCTATCCAATAGCATGTGTAAGGATGAATGAATGTTACTAATAAGTTTTTATGGTAATTTGAGTTATGACCATATTTCAAGAGAATACTTGATGAAGATATTCACATGTTTGGAATGGGAAAATTTAGGGCTGCTTCATGTTGATTAATGGAAAATAAGGTAGGAGATGCATTGAACATGATAGATCATGGATTTCTAAATAAATAAGGATTTCTAAGGACCCAATGTACATGGATATAGAAAGGATGGATATGATAATGATTCTAATGTATTGGATCCTGATATTTTGGAAAGTTAAACCATTTATGAAATGGTTTAAGGTGATCATTGTATAAGGATTTAGAGATTAATGTCACCACATTATGAAAACTGTGCTAAGAGATGAAGTATAGATTGTTCAAGGTACAAACAAAGGATAAATTGTGTTTATGAAAAAGAAATGTATATTTATACTCTTATAGAGTGGAATGATTATTAAACTATAGAAAAAGAGTCTTAAACAAAAATGTTTCCCTATTATCATTTTTTTCATAATTATAGTTTATGGTTTTGTGGTAATGATCTTTCATATGAGTAAGTTTTCTATCACTTTCCATCAGAACATGATGGTTTGATTATTCTTGAATGACCATTCTATCCAATTCGAATGCATAGTTTTGTAGTAACCGATGCATTTCCATTTTCCTCATATTAAGAGGATATTTTAACCATATTTCTGATGTGGGTTTCCTACAAGGTAATTCTGTTGTATCGACCATTAACTTTTGAAATTCAATTTCAAAATTTTGGGGACTAAATTTTTGTAAGGAGGGTATAATGTAACACCCGAAGGATTTACAAATAAATTTAATAATGAATGTATGAAACACTAAATCTCTACAAAACAACACTTTGTTATAACAAATCCAATAAACATAATTTTTCTACTTCTAGGATTTGAATTTTGAAAATCTGACATACAAGTTTGTGTTTAGGGATATTTTTCGAGTCTGATAGAACAAACACAATTTTTGGTGAATACAAACCTACCCTTAG
The DNA here is from genome assembly GCA_963277665.1 of Viscum album. Taxonomy (NCBI): domain Eukaryota; kingdom Viridiplantae; phylum Streptophyta; class Magnoliopsida; order Santalales; family Viscaceae; genus Viscum; species Viscum album. Next base: position 980,485,545 of record OY728126.1, read on the forward strand.
GAATAGTAACCTACCCTTATGAATAGTAATATACTCTTATGAATAGTAATTTTACCCTTATGAATAGTAATATGAACCTTATGAATATTAACCTCACCCATGAAAGTATAAATAAAATTTAGGCACATTATAAATGAATAAGAATATTTTATAAATTATTAATTAAGTATTCATATTTTTGTGATTGATAAATATTTAATTAAAATTTTAAATTAATAAATTAATTCATTTTCCTAAAATGGGTTCCAAAATAAATATTGTTTTTGTCCTATTACTTTAGGAATATTTTATGAGTCTATAGTTAATTTTTTTAAAGATTATAAAAGCAGTTTTAAATAAAAAATCTGTATTTTTCAAGTGAATAATTATTTTATTTAAAAATTAAATTTCACATATATAGAATTTTTTTTTGATAAAATGGAGTTAATTTTTAGATTCTATATATTGATAAATGTTTATGGTGAATTTTTGGTATTTTTCTAAAATACTTCAATTTTAGGCGAATGGTAAAATATGATAATTTACAATAAATACTAAACACACAATTTATTAAGTCATAGGTGATGTAAGGATGATGTAAGACCACCTGGTTCGAACCCACATGCACATATTACTATTCTTGGTCACAAGAATCAATACTATTGTTGGTCTTCAGAAAATTAATAAAATAATGATTAAGATATTCAAAAATTACTATTCTCCTCCACTATAACCCCCCCTCAATCTCTCTTTTATTCACTCTTCTCAAGCCTTGTTACTTGTCTAAATTCTACCCAAATCTACTCCCTAGCTCCTAAACTATGTCTATAAGCCCTTGTTATCATAAAAATACCAAATGATCTCCCCTAAAGAGCCTCTCAAGGAAGATTAATTCAAGAGGTAACATCCTCTTTTAAATTATTTTACTTTCTTTTTAAGTTCCTTTGATTTATTTTCTATCCTCACCTCTAATCATACAAATGTTATGAAAACTCCAGTACCTTAATTGTACTTTAATTTTTTTATGATGATGGAAAAGTTATTATCATCTCTCCTTTACCCTTCTTTTATGTTAGTAGTAAAAAAACACCCTCCGATCATAAAATAATTTATATAATGATTCATCTTAACTCCAAGTAACCAAATGAAATTTATAACCAATTAACCTTATTTATAATCACTAATAACATATAACTTCAATTCTGGAAAACCATCATCATTTTACATGAATATCTATTCATGTATATACGTATACCGATCATGAAACAAATGGACCCAATCAATGAAATTGAACCTATTAACCCATCAAAAAGGCCTTGAATAAACTTAATAAGGTTATAATAAATCAATTAAATGAATATGAGGTCATTTATTTACTAATTAATGAACCTAAATTTTATTATTTAGGTCATTCAGATTAAATGGAGAGCACCTTCAAACTTAAGGTAAGGGTTTCTTCATCTCACTTCCATTTTTGTGAGATATTCCGTATTCATTACTATTACTTGTGTATGGTGTATGTATACTTACAATTGATGTTTCAAATAATGAATATATTTAGCTTAATGATATTAAATTTATCATTTAATTATTATTAATTTTTGGGAATACGATTCAATTGATTACAAACTTGTAACTATTTTGTACCTGAACCTCCATTTTCATTCGGGTTGCTCTTCTTCTCTACTGACCTAGATGATATTTTTATTTATTCTAATTTAATCCTCATAAATTATGTGTGAATGTTCTATATATTCATACTAACCATAATCCTTATTTCATTTATGGAGATCTATATTTTTAAAAGGATCTTTCAAAAAATTTTCCTGAAATATAAGCTCGATTCAAGGAACTTCTCGGATTATTACCTATTTTGAAGTTCAATCTATAATCTATATTAATCAATATATATCTTTCTAAAATAAAAAATTTTAAAATCAAAAATATATTTTGGTTCATTTATAGCATTATGGAAGCAAACATGCCTCTGCGTGTTAAAATCTCTTTAATGAGTTCCTTAAATCGCACTAAAATGTTTTAATTCTAAAGCTTCTTTAATTTTTTTTACATGATTTAACTTTAGTGAGAAATAATTTATGAATAAAATGTAATATCAATGTCCTTAACTTTTATTTTCTGGGATATACATTTTTAAAACCATATTTATGAAAAATACAAATGATTTTCCAAAAGAACTCTTATTTTCAAAGTAAAAATGGATTTTTCTCACCTCACTTTAACTTTATGAGATATATTACTTGTTCACCACTTATTAATTTCATGTGGGGTATGTAATTCTCCTTGGTATATCATATCAAGAGTATCCTTATTCTAATGATATTCTAAGGGATTATGATTTGAATTTTTCAAGGTGGAATGAGATACTTTGGAATGTTTAAGGATTATTTCCTCAAGAATTTTTTAATGATCACATTTAAAAGTATCATTATTTATGTCAACATCCTTTTTTGAATCTTGTATTTCATAGAGTTTTATCTACAATGATATCATCTAAAAAATATTTTGTTTAAGGGTTTCTAATTAGTTTGAATGTGGATTTTCTATCTTGATACCATTCACCATATTACTCTGAATGGTTAGTGTTTATGTTTAATGATTGGGGATAGTTATTTACATTTCATATGTTATCTTCAATATAAATGTATATGTTGTTTATGTTTATCCTTATTCATAATATGAATGAATTTGACTTATTATGTGATAGGTGGGACCTAATATATCCCCTTGATGCATCGGTAGGTCTCATGAGACAAACTACAGTATGCAAATGTGGCATTGACAAAATAATTATTTATAGTCTTGGCACGGGGCCTTGATGGTATGGTTATGATGTTTGGAATATGAATTTCTCTCATTATGAAGCTAGTAATTAAAATTTCATGTGGTTATTCGACTAGTGCAATACCCATGATTATGTTTTATTATGGTATTAATTACTCAGTTCTTATTCCTTCCATAGTATGTACAAGTTTTTTTAATGGAATGTGTTTTTATTTATTCACCATGCCTAATGTTTATGTTTATGATATCTTCCGCTGTATTGTTTACCTTTACGGATAATATGAGCTCACCCCTTTTCTTATGATTTATTTTTTCCCAAGATTCGAAGAGGTGTATTATGAATGAATTGCAGGGATGAACTTAGAGTTGTGGATGTTCCCAATAAAAATTATATGTTGCATTTCATTTCAAGTTGTAATGTTAAACCTATGTATGTATCTGGTTTTCCAAAACTACTAATCTAATTGGTCATTTAGGATTTGATTCCTTGTAATCATTCCAATTTAATGAAATAATGCACCATCTCTGAGCTTCTAGGGTCAGGGCATTACAATTTTTATCAGAGGAAGTTTAGTAGAAAACTTAGAAAATAGATTTATAAAATGTAGATTATAGAACAAAACTATAAGATAGTATTTGAGGATAAGTATACAAGAATATCCTCTAATTTTGGTAAGGAATATATTATGTGAATCTTTCTAGAAAATACATCCCTGTCTAGATACTACCAGTGGATGTGGTTCTGAAATAGATGTACTTAGAAATAACAACTCTGACAAGGAGTTTTGGGTTTGACCCAAGGTATCTTGGTACACAACAACGGGCCTTACTGCGCACCTGGTTTTACACTCTTGGGGTATATTCTTTGAATAATTCACATTATCTTTACAAGCCATTATAAAGGATTTGTTCCCCAAAAGTATCCAAAGTATATGGTTCTAGGGGTTGTGATGCATAAATTTATGTTATGTACTATAACATGATTAAGTTTATATAGAGTTCATAATTTTTTGATCTAATATAGTATATGGAATTGATTAGAAATGGATCCTAGAATATGTAATGGGAACTTCACCAATGCATGTGATGAAAATAGTAATAAATATCATATCTATCATAGTCTTAATCCATCATTTCAAAGGAACACATTCTCCTAAGTATACTTATAAAATGAGGAAATAACATCATGTGTTAACAAGGTATGTAAAGACTTCTTTTATTTTTATGTATTTGAAGGGAAGAAAAAGAAGAATAGGACATTAGGGGAAAATATGGATAAAGGGAAGAAGGGAAAAAAGGGTTTCCCAAATGTGATAACTGTGGAAAGAATCACCCTGGTAAATTCTTGAAGGGAAAGGGAGTTTTTTTATAAGTGTAGAGAAAAATGGAAACCAATTTCATGATTTCAAGGGAAAGAAAAAGGTTTCCAATGTACAACACTTCAACTACAAGGAGATGGGACACTTTGAGAATTAATTTCCCTGAAATCAAAGGAATATACCCCAAATAATGATACTGGATAATGATCAAGTTATGATGCTACCACAGATGAAGTAGAATGATTAATATGCCTAGTCAAGAATCATGTCATTTGAAAAAAAATTCCATAATGTATTGGTTATAAGAATGATGGAATATATGAGTATTGTACGGTAATACCTTTTCATTAAGGATTTGAAACCATAAGTTTAATGGTACCAAGAAAATATATTTAGTGGGAAGTTAAACTTGTTGGAAAACACATGATTGAGGGAAGGACAACCCATAATATATTTATAATGATGAAGATAATGATAAATAAATGATTCATTTGGATAAGTACTGACTACCTAAAAACTGATTTTGGACTTGTCTACAAGTGGTCTATGCTATAATTGATGGAGTTTACAACATTTTTGGATGTAAGGAATATATCCAATAGCATGTGTATGGATGAATTTATGTTACCAATAGATTTTTATGGTAATTTGAGTTATTAACATATATTAAGAGGATACATGATGAAGATATTCACATGTTTAGAATGTAAAAATTTAGGACTACTTCATGTTGATTAAAGGAAATTAAGGTAGGAGATGCATTGAGCAGGATAGATCATGGAGTTCTAAACAAATAAGGATTTCTAGGGACCAAGTGTACATGGATCTAACAAGGATGGATATGAGGATGATTATAAAATATTGGGTTATGATCTTTTGTAAAGTTAAACCATTTATGGAATGGTTTAAGTTGATTATTATATGAGGATTTAGAGTTTAATGTTACCACATGATGCAACCTATGCTAAGAGATTAAGTATGGATAGTTCAAGGCACAAACAAAGGACAAGATTGTGTTTATGAAATAGAAACATGTATTTATACTTTTATAGAGTGGAATAATTCCTCAACTCTAGGAAAATAGTCTTAAACAAAAATGTTTCCCTATTATCATTTTCTTTTCATAACCGTAGTTTATGGTTTTGTGGTAATGATATTTCATCTAATTATGTTATCTATCACTTTCCATAAAAACACGATGGTTTGATTATTCTTCTATGACAATTATATCCAATTAGAATGTGTAGTTCTGTAGTAACCGATGAATTTACATTTCCCTCTTATTAAGAGGATATTTTAACCATATTTCTAATGTGGGTTTCCCACAAGGTAATTTTAAAGTATCTACCATTAACTTTCAAAATTCAATTTTGAAATTTCATGTATGAAATTTTTGTAAGGTGGAGATAATGTAACTCCCTAAGGATTAACAAATAAATTTAATATTGAATTAATGAAACACTTAGTATCTACAAAAAAACACTTTTTTAAAACCATCCCAATAAACATAATTTTATTGCTTCTAGGATTTGAATTTTAAAAATATGACATATAAGGTTGCATTCAGAGTGATTTTTGGAGTCTGATAGAACAAACATATTTTTTTGAATAGTAATCTACCCTTATGAATAGTAACATAACCTTATGAATAGTAATATATCCTTATGAATAGTAATATCACCCTTATGAATAGTAATATGACCCTTATGAATAGTAAAATCACCCATGAAAGTAAAAATAAAATTTAGGCACCTTATAAATGAAGTAGAATATTTTATAAATTATTAATTAAGTATTCATTTTTTTGTGATTGATAAATATTTAATTAACATTTTAAATTAATATATTAATAAATTAATTCATTTTCATAAAATTTGTTCCTAAACAAATATTTTATTTTCCTATGATTTTAGGAAAATTTTATGAGACCATAATTAATTTTTGAAAGAATTAGAAAAGCAGTTGTAAATAAAAAATCTATATATTTAAAGTAAATAATTATTTTATTTAAAATTTAAATTTCACATATTTAGAAAATTATTTTGATATAATGGAGTTCATTTTTTGATTCTACATGTTGAAAAATGTTTATGGTGAATTTTTTGTATTTTTCTAAAATACTTCAATTTTAGGTGAATAGTAAAATACTATAATTTATGAAAAATATTAAATACATGATTTATTGAGTCATAGGTATTGTAAGGATGATGTAAGACCACCTGGTTAGAACTCACATGCACATATTATTATTCTTGGTCACAAGAATCAATACTATTTCTGGTCTTTAGTAAATTAATAAAATAATGATTAAGATATTCAAAAATTACTTCTCTCCTCCACTATAAACCCCCCCACACTCCCTCTTCTCTTCACTCCTATTTGGCCCTTTTATTTGTCTAAATTCTGCCCAAATATCCTCCCAATATCCTACCCCACGTCCAAAATTCATTGGTCTCATAAAAATACCAAATCCTCTCCCCTAAAGAGCCTCTTAAGGAAGATTAATTCAAGAGGTAACTTCCTCTTTTCAATTCTTTTACTTTCCTTTCAAGTTCCTTTGATTTAGTTTCTATCCTCACCTATCCTCATACAAATTTTATGAAAACTCCAATAACTTAAATTTACTTTAATTTTTTTTATGATTATGGAATAAGTTATTATCATCTCTCCTTTACCCTTATTTTATTCTAGTTGTAAAAAATACCCTTCAAGGTGTCCTAATTTACCACATTCAAGGACGATGGGTTTTCAATTTCTATTACCCTCTTCAATTATGGTCATGAAACCATTATTATGGTTGAAAACAACTATAATATATGTATTATATCTCATATATGGTTCTGGAATATTTTTTTACACATATTTGTTATTTATAAAACAAAATGAGTTCATTGTGTTCAAAAGCCGCTAATTAGCCCAAACAGTTATCATTAAATAATTTATATAATGATACATATTCACTCCAAGTAACAAAATGAAATATATAACCATATAAACTTATAAAGTATCACTAATAACATATAACTTCAATTCTGTACAACCATCCTCATTTTACACTGATTTCTGTTCATGTATATACGTATACCGATCGTGAAACAAACAAAACCGAACAATGAAATTGAACTTATTAACCCATTAAAAAGTTCATTAATGAACTTAATAAGGTTATAATAAATCAATTAAATTGGTAGGAGGTTCTGGAATAATTAATTAATGAACCTAAATTTGATTATTCATGTCATTAAGATCAATTGGATAACACCTTTGAACTTAAGGTATGGGTTTCTTCATCTCACTTCCATTTTTGCGAGATATTCCGTGTTCACTACTATTACTTGTGTATGGTATAAGTATACTTCCCATTTATGTTTAAAATCATGAATCTATTTATTTTCATTATATTCAATATATCATTTAATTATTATTAATTTTAGGGAATACGATTCAATTGTTTACAAACTTGTAAGTATTTTCTACCCGAACCTCCATTTTCATTTGGGTTTCTCTTCTTCTATAATCACCTGAAGGATATTATTATTTATTATTAATAAATTCTCATAAATTTTGTGTTAATGTTCTATATATGTGTACCAATCATAATACTACTTTCATTTATGGGGAGTTATATTTTTAAAAGGTTCTTTAATTTTTTTTCCCAAAATACAAGCTCGATTCAAGGAACTTCTCTGATTCTTACCTATTTTGAAGTTCACTATATAATATGTATTAATTCATATTTATATTTATAAAATCAAAAAATTAAAAATTAAAAATCTATTTTGGTTCATTTCTGGTTTTATGGAAGCAAACATGCCTTTTCACTTTAAAATATCTTTAATGAATTCCTTAAACCGCGCTAAAATGTTTTAATTCTAAAGTTTCTTTAAAAACACTTTTTACATGATTTAACTTAAATGGGAAATAATTTATGCCTAAAATGTAATATAAATGTCCTTACCTTTTCTTTTCTAGGATATACATGTTTAAAACCAGATTTATGAAAAATAAAAATAATTTTTCAAAAGAACTCTTCTTTCCAAAGTAAAAATGGATTTTCTCACCTCACTTTAGCTTTTATGAGATATATGACTTGTTCACCACTTATTCATTTCATGTGGTGTATGTAATTCCCCTTGGCATATTATGTCAATAGTCTCCTTATTCTAATGATATTCTAAGGGATTATTATTTGAATGTTTTAAGGTGGTATGAGACACTTTGGAATGTTTACGGATTATTTCTTCAATATTTTTTCAATGGTATCATTTAAAAGTATCGTTATTTATGTAAACATACTTTGAAAAATATTTTATTTCATAGAAGTTTATCCCAAATTATATCATATAAAAAATATCCTTTTTAGGGGTTTCCAATTAGTTTGAATGTGAATTTTCTATCTTGATATCATTCACCATATTACTCTGAATAGTTAGTGTTTATGTTTAATGACTGGGGAAAGTTATTTACATTTAAAATGTTAGTTTCAATATGAATGTATATGCTATTTATGTTTATCCCCATTCATAAGTGGAATGAATTGGACTTATTATGTGATGGGTGGGGCCTGCTATAACCCTTCTATGAATCAGTAGGTCTCATGAGACAAACTATGGTCTTGGAACGAGGCCTTGAAAAAATGATTATTTATGGTCTAGGAAAGAGGCCTTGGTGGTATGGTTATAATGTACTACATATGAATTACCCTCATTATAAAGCTATTAATTGAATTTTCATGTGGTTATTCGACTAGTAGAATACCCATGATTATGTTTTATTATGGAAATATTTATTCATATCTTATTCCTACCATAGTATGTAAAAGTTTATTTTTAATGGCATGTGTTTTTAGTTATTCACTATGCCTAATGTTTATGTTTATGATATCTTACACTGTATTGTTTACCCTTACTGAGCATCTTATCTTACCGCTTTTCTTATGTTTTATTTTCCCCCAGGATTCAAAAAGGTGTATTATGAATGAATTGTAGGGATAAAAGTAGAGTTGTGGATGTTCCTAATAAAACTTATATGTTGTATTTAATTTCAAGTTGTAATATTGAAACTATGTATATATATAGTTTTCTAAAACTACTAAATGGATCGGTCCTTCTGGATTTTATTCATTGTAATCATTCTAATGTAATTAAATAATGCACTAGCTCCGGGCTTCTAGGGTTAAAGTGTTACTGTGTCCAAGTGAAGGAAGCCAACATTTGGATGTCACCTAGTGTCAGGAGAAGTATTTCAATATCTATAAGTTTCAATAAGTCACCTGAGAGAACCAAAAACTGAATGAGCGAACAAACGAGCATACTAATTTCATCATTTCTCAATTAGAAGTCATCGACCAACTGAGGGATTAGCTGGAGGAGGCTAAGAGGTAGATGTGGTAGGTGGAACTTCTAGTGGATGATTTATAGGCTGAGTAAGACTAAGAATAGATTATAGATTACCAAATTTTTCCTATGGATAATGAAGAGGAAACATAGCTTGAGAAGAGGTAGCAGACCTTGGATTCCATACGCCAGAGGTTGGTTGAGCTGCATTGCTTGACCACCTGAGCAGATCCATAGGGAAAGGTGTGCTAGGACTCAGGAGAGGCTCCGGTATGTGGATATACATATCTAATTCCATGGTTTTATTATTTTATTTTGAAACTTCTTTATGTCCATATACACATTTCTTTTTGTTTCTATAATTATCGCACTTAGATCATACTTGTGAGACAACCAATGAAAAATACCTAAGATCACGTGAGTAATACCCAGTGTGAGAAACAAGGGATGACCATATGATTTATCATTTTTATGATAGTGTAAGATAATCATAAAACACATGAGGTTTTCTATTACTGACTAACCACTGGGAGTGTTTAGGCTGAGAGAGGTTGTGGCTAGAGAAAGAGGTTTTTTGAACAACCAAATTACTTTTCTAATTCTCTCTAGTGTATGAAAAAAATAACCCCAAGGTCATTGAAATTTATCCTAACAAAGGGTAATGAGAAGTGTGAATCAACATTCCCAAGATTTGGAGCACTTGGAGAGTGGAATGGTGATACATGATAACTTATGACAGTGTTCGAAACAAAGTATCCATATCATTAGCTTGGAATGGGTAAAAACGAGGGTCGACCGCTAAGCATATTTGAAACATGGAACCTATCCTAGGATGTCATCCAAAGTATTCTAGGATGTTGTCCTAGGATGGTAGGTTAACCAAAATGGCATGATACCAAGTCATTAGGGGGTCCATTTAGAAGTGAAATAGAATGAAGATCCAAATAAGGAGCATGAAAAGTGTGGAAATGGAATGATGAAATGTTCAAATAGATTCCAACACTCTTGGAATTATGAAATTGGGGCTTATAGAATATAGGCATAGGTTCATTGGTCTAATAAAAGGCCAAAACTCATCTTCCAAAGGAGAATTACCTCATATTCCGAGTGACAACTAAAAATGTGAACGATGTGGAAGATGACCAGTACCGGAGGCGATGGACTCTTAGGTGAGGGTATTAGATTCCTTGCAGTTTTAGGTGATGCAATGTGGATAATAGACATGTAGTTTAATTTCATACGGTGAGGATGGTTTATGGTACAATTTAACATTGTGTGATCAGGATGTTTCTCATATTTTAAGTTCATGTGATTGAGAAATTTTTCACAGTTTAAGGTTATATGGTTTGGATCTGTTGAATTTTTTTTAAATTCATGTTTTGTGGACCATGAATCTACTCCTAGTTTAAGGTTATAGATTTTATACCAAGTTGGTGTGTCTCAAAGAAACTTGTATGACATCTAAGAAAGTTACCTAATGTGAATGAGGGCCAAGGAGACCCAAAAAACACACAATATATCCCTGGATAGACAACTCACATATAGTTTAAATTCACGATGCTTTGACATGAACCTCTAAATTTAAGGTTGTGGAGTTTGGACCATGGGTTTCTTTTTTCAGCTCGACCACATCGATAATCACCCTACCATAACTCCTAAGCCCACATGAGTCATGCTCAGTGTGGGAAATAAGGAATGAAAAGGAGGTTTTCTTGACATGTGGAATCACACATTAAGAGTGACAACAAGGGAATTGGAATTCCATCAAGATATAGGGAAGTGAAAAGGAGGTAAATTGATACTTTTAAGATCTAGATAAAGGGGATGACAAGTGAGTAGGGATCAACTATTGAACATGTTCGAAACACAAGTACCACAACCATACCAGTCAATAATGGGGTGAACAAATGTAGGCTCAACTATTAAACAAGTTCAAAACATAGGATCTGCTATTTTCCACCAGAGATCTAGTAGGGTGTTAGCCTAGGATGATAGGTGAGACAAAATGAAATGATACCATCTCTGTTAGGGGATCCATCTGTATTTTAAGGATGATGAAAATTAAAATTGAGAAAGACTCGAAGTGTAGAATGGGTCATATCAGAAAGTGGGATTCAAACCCGGGTGAGGAATCACATAAAATTTAAGTTTTTGATACTCATACCATATAAAATAGTTTAAAGTCATGTTTCTTGGAACAAAACAAGTGAAAAGGGGCCAATAGTTTTCTGAATTTATGGTTGGGCCTCAAGAAAAAACATCTAAGAATCACTACGTATCCCGTAAAGATGTGAATAAATCCCTACATAGTTTTAGAGCACCACATGGTAATAGACCAATGCCGATAGGGGTGATCTTCTCTTACAAGGGAATCGATTAATATCATGGTTATCATGAGGTATCCCATGTTCAGAACATGGGGTAACATATGTTAACCATCCCATACTTGTCATACGAGGCATCCCGATTTTAGATGGGGTAAAATCATAGTTTAACCGCACACATCAAGGATGGAAGGATACATAGTTTAAAGTTGTAAAACTCAGAATATAGTGGCTTAAATGGTTTAAGGTCATATTTATTAGACCTACTATAAATAGTTTAAGGTTGTGTTGCTTGGACCGTAGGATGGACATTAGTTTAGGGTCTTAAAGTTAAGACCATGGGTGAAGAGGCTTCTTGAAATAGGTAAGGTGGCATAGAGGAGTGAAAAACCCTATATGAACAAGGTCTAAAGAGGCCCAATGCCACACTAAATATTCTGGAGAGGAATAACATATGGTTTAGAGTCATGATGCTTGGACTGTAGGATCTTAGTTTACGGTCATGGAGTTTGGACTAAAGAGGAGTGTCTAAATTGGTATGTGTAGTGCAATGTCATGCTATACTTGACATGAATGAGGTACAAAGAGGATCACACCATACAACACATTCCATATAATAATCCCACATATAGTTTAATTTCATGATTCTTGGACATGATATAAATAGTTTAAGGTCATGTTTCTTGGACCATCAGCTCTATGTTTAAGGTCATAGAGTTTAGACCAAATGGAGGGGATTCCAAAAATGGGAAAGGTGAAACTGTGGAGTGACAAAACCAATGTGAATGAGAAAATAGGAGGACCAATTCCACCCCACACTCTCCCAATAAGGCCTAAACATAGTTTAAAGTCATGATTCTTGGACTAACATTCTTAGTTTACGGTCATAGAGTTTGTAAAAAAGGGAGGTAAAGTTCCCCAAGAAGATATGTGTAGTGTAGTATTATGAAAAACCCTACATGAATGAGGACATAGGAGGCCCAGTGCCACACCAAATATTCCAGATAGGACTTGCATACTGTTTAAGGTCATAATACCTAGATTGAAACTGAGGCCAAGGAGGTGAAGTGTTGATGAATTTTTGGATAGGCCCGAAGAAAAAATGTTTAGGCATAAAAAAGTATCCCATAAAGATGGGAATCAAGCCAGACATAGTTTTGGAAGCGGACACACACAATTTAAGGTCATACGTTCTATACTATAGATAAAATGATAATTCCAAGAAACTCATGCAGTGCAGAAGTTACAATACAATATGAATGATATAAAGAGGCCCTGCACCACATGAAGCGATCATGACAGCAGTTGCACAAATTTTAATGTCATACGATCTGGAACATAGGGGTGATCAGTTTACAGTTATGACATATGGACTGGGAAGGGTCAATTTCTAGGTATTTTGTGTGGTCTGGGAGAGGCATTACTAGATGTGAATGGATCAAAGGAGGCTCTCATAGCATATACACACCTTGAAATGGACTACATATTGTTTAAGTTTGTAATTCCTAGACCATGACTGAGGAAAAGGGCCTAAAATTTTGGTGAATTTGTGTCTAGGTCTATAGAAAAAATTCTAAGGTATCACGACATATCCCATAAATATAGGTATCAATCCACACATAGTTCTAGGACACAGAGTAGTAAGAGACCATCACTGGTGGGGTAAATCCTCTCTGGCGAGGGAATCGAGGAATCCCATGATTATCATGAGGCATAATAAACCTTTTCAGTGTATGGTCATAGTTTAACATCATGCGTTGAGGCCATTAAATCTTAATTTAAAGTCACAGAGTTTAAAATAAATATTGTGGAATATTTCACGTGGGTATGTGTAACGCAGTGTTATAAAAAACCTAACATGAAGAGGGCTAAGGAGGCCCAACACCACACAACACATCCCTAATAAAACTCACATACAATTTAGATTCATGATGAATGGACTTGGTGTATTTAGTTTATGGTCATTTTACTTGGACCATTAGTTCTTAGATTAAGTTCATAGAGTTTAGACCATGGGGTGAGTGTTCCAAAAGGGATATTCATAACATGGTGAAAAGACAAGACCAATGTGAATGAGGACCAAGGAGGCCCACAAACCACATATGTATTCCTGCAGAGGCTTTCATATGGTTTAGAGTCATGATTCTTGTAATAGACACACAATTTAACATCGTGCAACTAGGATGATGGTGCTATGTAGTTTATCATCACGTGGATAGAAAAATGGTCACTTGAAATGGAGGAAGTATCATCATGGATGGTCCCATGAATAGGGATTCAGGCATCACTACATATCCTACAAGGGAAGGAATCAATCCTCTTATATTTCTTGAATATGGAATGTTAGATAACCAATGCCAAGGGAGACGCCCTATCGGGTAAGAACATCATGGTTCCATGCAATTTTTCTTCATGTAGATAGGAAAACATTTGTTACACAGTTTAACGTCATGCAACTAGGATGTTGGATCTATGTGGTTTAGAATGTTGCAGCTAGGATATTGGATTTTATGAAGTTTAATGTCATAAAACTAGGATAGTAATTTCGTAGTTTAAGGTCATGTGATAGGACCGGTCCATGAAGTTTAACATCATGCAGTAAAGATGATAATTTTGTAGTTTAAAATTGTTTGAAAGGACCTATAATGTTTTTTATTTTAACATCACATGGATAAGATGATGATGGGTGTATAGTTTAACACCGTGAAATGGGGACGATGGTGCTATGTATTTTATCATCATGCAACTAGGATGATGAAGGTATGTAGTTTATCATCTTGCGGCTAGGATGATGGTGCTATGAAATTTATTATCATGAAACTGGGATGATAGTTGTTATTCATTTTAACATCATGAAACTAGTATTTTTGTTCTATGAATTGTATCATCATGTGTTTGGGATGTTGGCTGTTACATAGTTTAATTCCATATAACTAGAACAATAATATCACAATTTAAGGTTGTGTGATAGGACCAGTCCATGCAGTTTAATGTCATACAGTAAAGATGATAATGTAATAGTTTAAGTTCATGTGAAAGGAATTAAAATTCTACATCGTTTAATGTTGTGAGACTAAGATTATAATGGGTGTGATATTTAGTGTCATGGAATTAGGATGATGGTACTATACAATTTATCATTATGTGGCTAGAATAATGGTGCTATGTAGTTTATCATCATGTGACTAGGATGACGGTGCTATGTATTTTATCATCATGCGGCTAGGATGATGGTTCTATACAGTTTATCATTGTATAATGAGGATGGAACATTCCTTACATGAAATAATATTTAAGAAACTTGGCATTGGTTGGAGGAGTAATATGCTCTCTGTCCATGGTGATCAAAGATTATGTACTATTGGGATAGACCTTGTGAATGATATAAGTTCCTTCCCACTTAGGCTCCAACTTTTGTGGCTTCTTTCTAGGTATTAGTGGCATCCTAAAATCCAATACTATGTCACCCTAGAGGAAGGATAAGAGATGAACCATCTTGTTGAACACTATTACTATCTTGTTTTGTTGTCTCTCTAGATTATACAGGGCCTGGAGCCTTTTCTCTTTGAGGGATTCTAGATTAATTGGATGGAATTATGCAATTTTGTCTGGTATTTTCTAATCATAGATAGCTATTCAGAGCGATGGAAACTAAATCTCAATGGACAATATTTTCTATATCTCGTACACTAGGGAATATAGAGTCACCTGGGTGTAATTTTTAGTTGTTTTCTAATAGGCCTAGAGGGTGGTGGGGATATTTTTTGACCAACTATTCTTGTTCTGGCCCACCATATTCTAAAAAATGTTGGAGAGGGTTTTGTTGAATGCCTCGATCTATCCATTTTTCTAAAACTGATAGTGGGGAGTATGGTTAGACCATATTTTGTACTTAGAATAAAATTTATTCATCTCAACCACCCAACATTTGGTGTCATTATTAGTGATAATGGCCTGAGGTACTTGAATTTATGGATGATGTGGGAGATCACAAATTTGGACACTAATTGGGACTTGAATTCTTTAATAGGAATAACCTATTACCACTTATAGAAGAAATCATTCGCAGTCAGAATGAACCTGCATTGAAGAGTGGTTTCTAGTGGATATGGGCCTACAACATTGAGTCCCCATATTGAAAAGGACCAAGAACACTTGGTAATATGGATTGTATTTGGATATCAATGCACAAAATTGACATGGATCTGACACGTATGAAACCTCTTGTCCTTCTTGATGTAGTCGCATACCATGGTAGGCTAGAAGTAGGCTAGCCTTTAAATATGGTGGGAGAGCTTCAACCCTACCTAATGATCACTATAAGATCTGAAAATAAATTCTTGCATAACTTGGGTAATCTCGTATCATTGTATGAAACTAAGGATAACTCCATCAAACCCACATCTGTAGAGATTCTACTCGAGTTTAGGCCCACATTGGAGGGTGAACTGCACTACACGTCGATATATTTTCTCATGTTCATCTCAGTATGATGGGATAACACTGCACTAGAGACACTCAACAAAATAAGTTTTCCAATCAAAGGTATCTTCTGTTGTGGGGTGATCCAAAGGTCTCTATGTGGAAGAAAGGATAGTCATCTAGTTTACTTGATGTCCATCATCATCACATGAGGTGACATGAGTGATGAATCTCAGATATTCCATGTGAATGAATAGGTCATCCTATCCAGGATCTGAAAGAGAGGTGGTTAAGTTGGACAAGGTGTCTGGTCGAACATTCTATGATTGGGGAACATGGGTCACCTATGGCTGAGAAGATAACTGGGCCATTAACTGGAAAGTGTTCTTCTGTAAGGGCATGAGCTCTGGATTCCTGATGATGTAATCACCATTGATTTCCTTGATGACTAACTTGAAGTCTCCCTTCATGTGAGATTGAGGAACATCAATCTCAAGAGCTATATCGAGACCAGTAATGAGTGCATGATACTATTACTCATGTTGGTGTAGCCTATAGACAACATAAATGAGTAAGATAGAACACCTTATGCTATGGTGATGAAAACAATCCCGAAGCCTACTATGTTGATCTTGGGATCATTGATCCTTTTACTATTGGGATCTAAGAAGCACCATTGAAATGCATATTATAATATGACATAGCCCGATCCACTAAGAGGATGGTCTAGACTAGGAAGTCTACACCTAGAGGCAATTATTCAAGATATTGATGAGAGGCTAGGAAATTTTCTGACACCTAAACTTTGAAGACCTTTTTCGAGATGAACCTGAAGTCAAACTGCTGGAGTATCACTGTCCAACATGATATCCATCTTTTCAACATCAGATGATTTAGGATATACTTTAGTAGATACATACATGATACCATATTTATCTCATGAATCTATAGACAATTCCACAACTTTTGCACTGTGAAAACTATCATGAAGCATCTCTTCTCGATAAGAGATTATCTAGACTCCGCGTTGAAGATCATAAAACTGAGAGAGTATAAACTATTCTATCTTACTTATTTCTTTCTCTGGGAGATAATAATGCTGATAGATTATTCCAGGGTGGTCACATAAAGGACCAGAGGCTTCCTTGAAATGGTTGGTATAATAACCAGATGTTATAGTAGATATTTCTAAATTTTCTCAAAAAGTGGGTTGGCACTCTTCATCCCACTGGTAGATAATACCTTTCTTCATGAGCCTGGAAAATTTATTACACTTATCGGCCAAATTCTCAATAATTTGGAGTATGTAGGCTAAGTGGCCTCGAAGGATTTGGACCTCCCTATGGTTGCTCAAAGGATACATCTGGATGATGTAATTGATCTTATCTAGGACAATATCAATGCCTCTATATCTAATGATGGAGCCTAGAAATTTCCTAGAGGTAACCCTGAATGAACAATTAAATGGGTTCATCTTAAAATTTTAGGAGCTGAGGATGCTGAACAATCTCTCAAGATCTCTAATATAGTCCTAACAGTAGTGGTATTTGACCACAAAATCATCCACATAGCATTCCACTAGCATCCTAATAATTGTTTTGAAGATGTGGTGCATGGACCATTGATAAGTGGCTTCTACATTATTTAGACTAAAGGGAATTACCTAATAAGAGAAGGTCCCTTGTACACTCTGAAGGTGGTAAACTCCTCATCTATAGGTTCCATCCATATTTTATTATATTTAGAGTATCCATCCATTAAAGAGAGATCTTAGAACATAGATGTGTCATAAATCAAAAACTCAGTCACTAGAAGGGAAAAATAATCCTTCAGATAATGGTAGTTTATATCCTGAAATTTGATACAGACTTTGATCTGCCCATTATTATTCTTTAATAGGATGATATTGGCTCGACACTTGGGGTACTAAAATTCCTTGATGAAGTTGGATTTGATAATCTTATCAACTTTGTCCTTGAACATGGCACCATGATAAGGGTGAATTTTCCCAGAGGCTACTTGAACCTATAATGATGTACTAGAAGAAAAAGATGGTGGATGGAGAACTGTAGGTCTATTACTGAAATTTCATCATAACTTAAGGAAAATACATCACAATGTTGCTTCAGGAAGGCCATATATTGCTGCTGTTCCTCTGGAGGCATGTATGAACTAATCATTGTTGGCCTTAGATCTACTTCAGTACCAAGATTCACTTGAATCAACTCATTTAAAGTGGTGGAGATTCCCTCTTCGAATGATATAGGAGCGTCCTCTAAATCATCTTCATAGTCTGAGGTAGGGGAATCCATGGGAGGAGATGATTCATCTAAGCTAACTAATTATAGGGGAACACCGGTGCCTACTTGGGTGGATGTGGAATCCTCATTAGGGGAATCTTACTCTACTGAAACCATGGTGATAGAGGCAGTCAAACCATTTTCATTAGGCCTTTGACTATGGGGTCCATAATTGATATCGAAGAAATGGTGGTGGGTCGGTTTCTTGTGATTCAACTCAGAATGGAAAAATATGTGGGTATAATGTACAATAGTATCCATTAGGTGAACATCTCAATATTTCACAAGGTTAGGTGTTTTTGTTATCAATTGTCCTTGTCTTATATATGTTTATGAGGTAATTTTCTAATTTTCCTTACACTTAGGGACACGAATCCCCTTCCTCCCGAAAACAAAGAAGTAACTCCCCAAGTCTAGAATCGTTCCTTCCAACTAGTGAATTAGAAGGATGAAAGCGTCATCCAAGTTTGTCCATAGACTAGATTCCACAATTGTGTGCTCAACCTCATTGCTCTGAACTTTCTCGTCCTTGATCTTATAATAGCTAGTATCTAGATAGTGGTATTCATAGTAGTTTAATGGAGATTCATTTCCCTAAAGCACACCTACTTGAACATTGAGGAATTACAAGAGGATTTGGTGATAGGATAAGGGAACTGTTAGATATAGATGAATCCAAGGCCTTCCCATCAATGCGTTGTAGGCGGTATCCTGGGAGACAACCATGAAATCTACACTTGTGAAAAAGCCACCAAATTGGGACTTCAACTAAATTTTGGAAAACATTCTCTTCTCAACCCTTTCATAACCCTGAATATTTAGGTTATAGCACATCAAATCTAATTCAGTCAGTCCCAGCCTATAGAGTATTTAGGATGAGATGAGATTAATCCCAAAACCCATGTCCATTAGGAAGTGGGAAACTTCCATGCCATTTAATTGGATAGTGATTTAAAATGGATGGATGTTCCCCTGCACGAGGGAGATCTATATTCTCTAGAGAATGAGATGATGGATTGTCACTCTTATTTTTCAACTTCCTTGACATAAAAAGTCTCTATAGTTGATTCCTCTACTTTAAAATAAAGGGGGATCTTCAAGGATTCTTTGAGAGCCTTGTGAATCTCTTATTATAGGAAGAGGTCTTGAGGATTGATAGATTTGTAGGTATTCTATTGAGGTACTTTATCATGTCTTACTTCCTTGGCAAGCACACGTTTCTACATGTAGGGGGTCACTCTTTGGCAGGAGGCATGATGGGTGTTGCTGTATGAATCAATAGTTTCTAGATGGTGCTTTCAATGTTTTTCTTCTCATAAGATAACTCACCCAAAACCACTAACAGCTGACTTTTGGTTGCCTAAGACCTTGATTTATATGGACATGGCCGATCACGATGCGGCTTCCACTATTCTTCCTGATCAATTAGTATGGTCAACTATGGTGGCATGTCTTATGGAGTGGTCTAGAAGGGTTGTGTCTACCGATTTCTACGCAATACTTGTTACCTAGTCTTAGTAGCATGCATGAATTATCCTGAAGCATTGGCCTAGGCATTCTGGCATTTTGCATGACTTCAACCATTCCTTCGATGATGTTAACCAGAGGTACTCAAGGGAGTTTCTTGATATTCCTCGTCATCGAGGACCATATAGAGATATGGAAACTCGAAGGTATTCATAAACACATACTCATGATCATCATCAAAGATGCCTTATATTGTTGGGATGAACCTGTGTTTGGTTCTCAACTCTGGAGGCATGAAGTCACCAAGTATGTGGGATAGATTTGACATCAGAGGGAGAATCTTCTTTCCTTTGCGCCATCTTCACCTACACTTCTAAGACTTAGGAGGCTGAGAGATGGATGTAAAATCTGTAGCTGGAGAAGGTGTGGTGACTTCAAGAGGTTTATGCTATCCTAAGTGAGTGAAAATGATTCCTTGGGAACTAAATACTGCTCTACTATCCAACCAATCATCACAATTTTGAGTAATATGGTTGGAAACCTGCCGCTACTCACCAGAACCGACACTATTAATGTTAGGATCTGTAGAGATGTGTGCCACCTATGCTGGGACATTTCCCAACTTGACCAAGACATTATCCACTTCATCCTAGAGCCAATACTTGAACACATACCGTTTTTTGATGGTATGTAAAAGGATCCTATGGTAATGGAAATGGTTAGGTCAATCAGTAATAAAAAATTCATGGGGATTCTTTCACTCTGGAAGCTTCAGAATCCCCTATTCTTGGGACCTATGGAAATAATGAGGAAATTTTAAATCCTTAAAAGAATAGGTCTGATTTATCATTTTCAGGAAGGGAACTATGAGATCCTGGACCTAATGAGGGGTTAGAGCCTTACAAGGTGATGGAGATACATTCTCTTTTCCAGAAAACTGTACTTGACAAGGCAGTGCCTCCTGATTCTATGCTGGGCAGAGCTGCACTTGGTGAGACTTCTACACTCGGTGAGGCTATGCTTGGTGAGGATCTACTAGAAATAGTTATAGAGGCTTGGGGACTCTACCTGTATAATATAGGCATTATCTACCTTAGTGTCTCTTCTTTTAGAAGATGGAAGAGAAAATGGATGTGCCTGCTTATCCTACTACATGGCTTCCTCTAGGCTAACAAATTCTGTGATAAACTAATAAAAAAGTTTCTTTCATTTTAAGAGGTTAATAATGATCTTTTTTCATATGGTGGAGATGAACTATTAGATAAAATACATGTGGAGGTCTTCCCAACTAGTGATGGACCTAATGGGTAGCTGGTTATACCAGAAAAATGAAGAACCTTCCAATGTTTTAATGAAACATCAGATATTAGAATTCTCATGCTATTTTAGGGTTCCCAACATGGTTCTACACATCAAGATAAAGTGGTTTAGATGCTGTAGTGAGTCATCCATCCTATTTAAAGGGGAAAATATATGGTTCCCAAAATCTAGGGGTTCTCTCATGTTGTCCACCCATGCTGGGTATGGCTTATCATCAAGTGGAATTGCCACTTTTTATGTCTCTAATTATTTTATACAATCAATTAGAGTAGATATAAAATATTCTTGGTAGGGGTTCCCATCTTAACAAGAATTTTTAACCACCGGTGTGTTGACAGGACACTCAATTTTGTAAGTAGGCTCATCAGATTGTGGGGTGACCGAACCTGGGTCTCAAGAAAGATTATCATGTTGTATAGGTAGACTTTTTGACTCATATCTTTCTATATTTCTATAAAATGCCACCTTTTCCCTATCAGAATTTGTGAGATCATCAATCTTAATAGAGAGCAACTAGCTAAGGAGGAATTACAGCTTCCCCTATTGCCCTAGTAGAGGAATAACATGATCCTATCATAGATCTCTATAATCTAGGAACTACTCGACAAGGATATCATCAATGAACCTATTTTTATATAGGCCTACTGGAGAACAATAGTGATCTTAGGATCTTCCTCTGTCGTCTACACAATATCATGTAGATCAGAGGTCTTGAGTGGTCCCTTTCTCTTTTCTGGGTTTCAACCAATGGGAAATTATGCATAGGGATCTCTGAGGTTGAATGTATGCCTTTGTGATGCGCCATGGGGTGGATTTTCTCTATCAGATCCTATATCGGTGTCCCTTTCCCTAGATATCTTGGGGAAAACCATGTTTACCATAACAATACTTAGAGGAAAGTCCTCAATATCAATGGTTAGGTCAGGATGTTGTAGGATCAGGCTGAAGTGGAGTGCATCGTTCTGTCCCAAGACCCTGATCTTCACATGCAGAGATTCCTCTTAAATGATTATGCAGAGCATTGTTAATATCTTGATGAATATATGTTGGAGGGTCTGATGGTAGCCAGGTGATGAAGGGTGATAAGCCATTGGAAATTATACCAACACAACCATGTGGAACTATGGATCAATTTCATCGAGGTGATTTTGGCTTCATGGGTAGAACAAATGATGACTAAAGAGGAAAAAAGTGTTGTCCAAATAGTTTTGTGGAAGTACACAACCTGGACATTAGTGAGGTAATCCATAATGTTGAATTTGAAAGTTTCATTCGGACAAAAAACAATTGAAAACTGATCAGAATCCAAAGTATCCCATAGTATTTCTTACTCAGAATCAGGACCCTGATATTGGGTAGCCCAAGCTATGATTAGTGCTGGCTGAGAGATAGGTTGTGGTACTAATGTGGATCAGTGTGGTGGTTGGATGGCCAGTGGAGGAGTTTCTATGCAAGTTGATTTTTCTCTAAATGTTGGTTCGTCTCTCATAGTTGGTACCAAATTAATCATCACATCCTTATAGGACCAGGTTCTCACCACTTCCTCATGTGCAAGGGAAGTAGTGCTCATTAGTGGATCAACTGGATACTCATCATGTATCACATTCTAGAATAAATCTTCATGATCCTGGGTAGAGATAGAGAGAAACTATCTATGATACAAATAATACACCATGATCCCCCAAAGGTGGACAAATCTCCCTCTACTTTCATGTACCTAAAGAGGGATTTTGGGATTCTATTTATCTCACCTTCCAGAATAATGAGCTTCACCTACTGGTCTCCTTCCCTAGACTCAGATGCTAATGATTGTGGTGAATATTTCATCACTGGGTCTCATTACCCCTCAGAATATGATAGGTGACTAAGATTGAATATGACTTTATTCTTCCCACAAATTTTCCTTTGGAGGCAGTTATTCACCCTTCCTCCCTGGGATGGTTCTTCAAGGTAGGGTAATTTTTTAGCATTGGGAGGACCTCCATGTTGTCTAGTTGGAATATGGGGAGGGCCTCTATATTAGTTTCCATCAGAGTGGGGAGTAACTCCACATTGAATATTATAGGATTGGAGAGGACCTCCACTTTGGTCATTGAAGAAGTAGGTAAGACCTCTTATGGTTGGTGGTAAAATGGGGATGATCTTTATGATGGCTGGTAATAATGGAACGTGGAGGAACTCTGTATTGGTGAGATGAAGCATGAAGAGGACCTTCATTCTAATTGGGGTGGACATGGGTAGGACCTCCTTGTTGGGATGAATAAGTATAGGGAAGGCCTTCGTACTGATTGGCTATGAAGTAGGGAGGACCTCCACTTTGATTAGTGTAAAAATACAGAGAAACTTTAGCTTGACTAGTGGTGGTGGAATATGGATATCCTCCATATTGGTTGTGAGAGAGAGGAGGACCTACACTTGGGTTGGTGGAAACATGTAGTGGACCCCCATGATGATTGGATGTGACACGGGGAGGGCCTCCGTGTTGAATGGTGGAAAAGGTATAGGGAGGGCCTCCAAACTAATTTTCAAAGTGGGGAAGACCTCCGATTGATCAAGGAATGGCATGAGGAGGGACTTCACACTAAGTAGGTGTGGCACAGGGAGGACCTTCATGTTGGGAATCATAAGTATAGGGTGGACCTCTATACTGGTGGTCGATGAAGTTGGGAGGACCTCCACTTTGATCAACCAGAACCTGGGGAGCCCTCCATGCTAATTATGAGAGCAAGGAGGACCTACACTTTAGTTGGAAACTATATGGGGAAGACCTATATACTGAATCTCATCATCATGAACTAGACCGTAATAGTTGATAGTGACACCAACGATTGACAAAGTCAACCCATCCATCCTGTGGGGTGGCTGATGTATCAATCCCAAATGGGTGTGGATGGTTCCTTTCTCATAATTTACAGGGATCTAGTGGAATGTTCCAGTGGTGGAAGGATCCACCAGATCTATATAATATGATTCCACTTAATATACATTCTATTTAACTTGTGCCTAATGTTGGCACCAGGTGGTTCAGACTAGGGCCAGTGGAGAAGGTGTATAACACACATGTTCTTTGGCTTGAAGGATTGGTCATTGTTGGCACTAATGGGGATTGGTAGGAGCCCTCCATGGAGGTTATAAGATGGTATTAATTTACAGGGTGACTTGAGAATCCCCCACCTTCTTGACATAGTGGAGAGATTCATGATATCATTCCCGGGAGAGGCTCCTAAAATGAGTTACTGTTAGAGTGGGGAGTAGCGGATCCCTGCGCAGCCCTTGGTGGCAGTGGTATTAGTGAGGCATTGAAGACTCCAAGTCCTAGAGGTCCAAATTCCTTGTGGGAATGACCCCCTCCTACTCTTACCATCTTACGAGGGTTTCTATCATTCTCCTCTAGATGATTTCCAAGGGTGAGATGGGTAATGGGTGCCCGATAACTGTAGTCACAACCAAATTTGTGGCATAGGTGGAATCATGTGGGATTTCCACATCAACATTCCTCATGCCCATGAGTTTATGGTAATTGGGTGGTTGGTTTCCTATATCTTGGGTCCTTCAAATCATGAGGATTTATCTTTAAGTATAGATACAAGTAAATAAATTCCCAATGGACCAAGGTCATCAAATACTCCATGGTTGGAGAGAGTGATATGTGCTAATGATGTCTCAGACCGAAATTACCAATGTTTAACTACCCCAATATCGAGTGAGCTCTATGCTAGGCCCACTATTTTATTGGGGGGTCTTGGTGATAGATATCATGATCCAGTGACATGCTAATGCATTGATATCTCAAATGATACTAGTCCCGATGTTGAGGAGAATAGTTACACGTCAGAAACTAATCCTTGATCTGATGACCAACACGACTAATCCCCATGGTTTGAGGAGAAAAGTTTCAAATTAGGTTCACCATTTCAATTTTTGAAAATTTCAATGGGGAACCCCACCACACATGTGTTGATGTGAACTATCATTGAAATTGTTTCCCCACATTCCAAATTTCCAAAGGTAGGAGGCTTTCATCACTTTCAATGGTGATGTATTCTCCCTAAATGAAATGGGATGATGGGATATCGATTCCTCCTTCCATGAATTAATCCTTGGAACTTGTCTCCTAGTCTGGGTCTCCCTCATAGAGTTAATTCATGTTCATGAAACTCATTACTAGTACCATTTCTTTGTGAACATTGGTAAATTACACTAATTCTATTTATAAATTCTAGTGGGCCTTGATGGGGAAGAAACCTTTGGTCTGGAGAGGAGTCATGTGAAGGACCCTGGGACACCCTGAGAGGGGAGGGGTGAATCAGGGTGGCAACTTTTTCTTCATAAAGTTGTGGATCTTGTTCCCACGTTGGCAGGAACTTCTTAAACCTGTATGAAGGATATGATCAGCAATTAAACATTCACATGCAGAGAGATGACACAACAATTTTTACTTGGTTCACCACTAAGGGCTACGTCCAAGGAGCATACGCCGACAGATTGTCGGTCGTACCTAAATCCACTATGCTTCACTAGCTGCGGATACAAAAGTTCGGGTACAGACACTCTGTCCCAGGCTCACTGCCTTTACATAAGGTTTAGGGATAGCTCACTTCTTCCCTCGG
This sequence comes from Viscum album, assembly GCA_963277665.1. Lineage (NCBI taxonomy): Eukaryota > Viridiplantae > Streptophyta > Magnoliopsida > Santalales > Viscaceae > Viscum > Viscum album. The sequence continues at coordinate 980,511,424 of OY728126.1, forward strand.
GTCACTCCCGTTGACTCCCCCTGGCTCACTGCCATTGGTGAAGTCTCACTTAGTTTATAGACGTGAAGGTCTCTTCAATAAATTTGCATTAAAGTCTTTGCCTCTGCTCAGCACGAGACTCTGCTTGCATCGAAGTCCGGAAGAGATGCACTAGAACGCACAGAACCACTGAACTGGATAACCAAAACGTGCAGACAAACCTTACTGAAAAATATGTGAAACACCAACCATTTGCGCGCAAAATCATCCTATTGCGCGCAACATTTTCTTTTGGCGCGGAAAAATATTTCGCGCAAAAATCCCCCTTTTCGCGCAACTCCAAATATTTCGCGCAAGCTCCTTTACGCGATCCTTTTTGCGCACCAGACCACAAATCCTCTCTTTGTCTTCAGTGCCCTGCAGAAGAAGAGGGTCACCTCATATTTATAGGCATCTGATACCCCCGCGCGCAAAATCCCCTTCGGCACGGAAAACCTCTCATCTGGCGCGTAATATTTTGTGCAGGTATCATTTTCCGCGCACGTCTCCAGATATTTCGCGCAACTCATGCCTTTGCCATTTTTCGATGGTGTGAATTCGAAACACTATGTGCGCGAAAAAGTTTGCTCCGCTATTCCACGCACCGCGCTGTTTTCGCGCCCAACTCATGTATTTCTCGCACATCCCTGATTTTCTGCGCAGCCCATGCCTTTGCCATTTTTCACCTCTCTGATTTCGAAACACTGTTTGCACAAAAAACTATTTCGCACATCCCGCTGTTTTTCGCGCCTAACTTAAGTATTTCGCGCAAGCCTCTTATATTTCGCGCACCACTTCCTTTTTGTGCGAACCTCCTTTTGTAGACAATCCATGTCTTCATTTTCCGATTTTGAGGCCCAAAAAATTGGCAAACACTGGGAAACAGCGCCACCTTCAATACTGTTGTCTGCTTGAACTGTATGATCACTTTGCTGGAACACATTTGGAACTTCCACTGAGGATTGACAACAAACACAAACCATACACCAAAACATGCTTTGAAGAACCTGGTTCCAACAATCTCCCCCTTTGGGTTTGTTGGCAATCAGAATAAATTCAATAGATCTTCAACCATGAGAAAATACAAAACGCAAGAATCAACTCAGCCAACACTTTAAGTCTACGTGAGCAATGCTCGGTGTAGAAAACAAGAGAGAAAGCTTGAATTGGGTCTTATTGTTTTGAAATTCTCCATGACGCCCGATGTTATCCTTATTAAACTTCTCATCACAATCTGACACTTCTCATCACAGAAGAATTTCTTGCCTTGAATTTATTCCTTTCTCCCCCATTGACAATAAAACCAAAGACCTAAAAGGTTGTTCAATGTTCAGCTCAAGCCATACTCCCCCTGGATAGTATCTCCCCCATAAACCTGCATCACAGCCATAAGCAGATAAAAATAGTTAAATCAAATGGGGAGAGGGGTGTTTCGAAACCTCCTTATGCAGCAGGAGGTGGTTGAACACCGAGGTTCAACCGATGCTTTTCAAACACAGCTGCTGACAGTGGCTTTGTCAGGATATCAGCTACCTGCTTATCAGTTCCCACATGGTCCAGTCTAATCACCCCTTGTTCAACCTTTTCTTTGATGAAATGATACCGTATTTCAATATGTTTTGTACGAGAATGCTAAACCGGATTTTTCGTAAGATCAATTGCGCTTTTGTTATCACAGTAGATCACCATTGGCTGCTTTACCTCATCACCAATATCTGTTAATTGTTGCTTCATCCATAGCAGTTGAGTGCATGCCTTTGTGGTAGATATATACTCAGCTTCAGCAGTACTAAGAGAAGTACTTTCTTGTTTCTTGCTCAACCAGCCAACACAATTATTTTCGATGAAGAATGCTCCACCACTGGTGGACTTTCTGTCCACAACATCGCCAGCCTAGTCAGCATCAGAAAATGCGGATAATTCACTATCCCTTCCTACAGAAAAGTATAATCCATACTTGTAAGTACCTTGAATATACCTCATGATTCTTTTCACTGCTGTCATGTGTTCCTCTTTTGGATTACTCTGAAAGCGGGCAGAAAGACATGTGGCAAAGACAATATCTGGCCGTGTCGCTGTCAGGTACAATAGGCTCCCAATAATTCTCCTGTACATGGTGGGATCTACAGATTTCCCATCCTCATGCTTCCCAAGTTTGGTTCCAACTGCAATCGGAGTTGACATTGGTTTGGAGTCTTGCATGTTAAACTTCTTCAGCAGATCTCTTGCATACTTTTCCTGAGAGATAAAAGTGTAGTCTTTCCTCTGAGTCACTTGCAGTCCCAAGAAATATGTGAGCTCCCCAATCATTGACATTTCAAATTCTGATTTCATATGATTGGCAAATTCATCCACTGATTTCTGTTTGCTGCCACCAAATATAATGTCATCGACGTAAACAAGAACCATGAACTGATCTTTTGGAGAATTCTTCACATAGAGATTGTGATCAACTCCTCCTCTTTTGAATTCCAGCTTTTTGAGATACGAATCTAGTCTAGAATACCATGCCCTTGGTGCTTGTTTTAATCCATAAAGTGCTTTCTTTAGCTTGCAGACCTTTGATTCATCAGCACCAAGAAGAAAACCCACTGGTTGTTCAATGTAGACTTCTTCTTCAAGTACACCATTTAAGAATGCTGTCTTGACATCCATTTGATATACTTTATATCCTCTTTGGAGAGCCATGGAAAGGAATAGACTGATTGACTCCAATCTAGCCACTGGAGAAAAGGTTTCTTCAACATCAACACCTTCAATCTGAGAATACCCTTTACATACCAGTCGATCCTTGTTTCTGATAACATTGCCATGCTCATCAAACTTGTTCTTGAAAATCCATTTGGTGCCAATCACATTGTGACCTTTGGGTCTCTGGACCAAATCCCACGTCTGATTTTTGTCAATATGATCTAACTCTTCATTCATGTCTTTCACCTAGGATTCATCCATTGCAGCTTCTTCAAATGAGGTTGGCTCTACAACTGATAGAAATGCAGAAGGTGTGTTATTTCTCATCCTCCTTGTTTGAGTGAGTGAATTCATGTCCCCAATTATGTTGGATGGATCAATCTCAGCTCTTCGGTTTCTCCTGAGAGATTCAGTAGCATTCTTTTCAGCCATAGGTTCTTCTTCTGATTCTTCTTCTGAGTCAACATCATGATGTGACTGCTGAGAGTTTTGAACAACTTCCTCTATCTCTGTATTTGTGTTTTCTTCACGTTTACTTTCTTCATGATTGTCTATCACATCCGCATATGGCGTCCTTGAAGCATTTGTGGTTTTCTCTTCAATTATCTTAACATCACTGCTTACCACAATCTTCCCCAAGCGTTTATTGAAACACTTGTAAGCTTTACTGTTCATTGGATACCCAAGAAAAATTCCTTCATCAGCATTGTCACCATACTTTCCTTGGTTTCCTTCTTTATTCCGGATGAAACATTTGCTTCCAAAAACCCGAAAGTATTTCAAGGAAGGCTTCCTTCCATGCCATAATTCGTACGATGTCTTCGTTTCTCCCATGTAGAGCCCTGTTCGATTCTGAATGTGAACTGCAGCTTCAACAGCCTCCTTCCAGTAATGGCGAGAGATACCACTCTCAATCAACATAGTCCTGGCCATATTGTTGACCTGTCGATTTCGACGCTCAACAACTCCATTTTGTTGTGGAGTTCTCACAGCAGCTACCTCATGCTGTATTCCATGTTTCTCTAGGTAGTTTTCAAACTCAATGGATGTGTATTCCCCTCCATTGTCCGATCGTAGGACTTTTATTGACCGTCCAGTGTCATTCTCGACAATTCGGCGATAAGTTTTCATGCAATCAAGTACTTGTCGCTTCCTGTGAATCACCATTACACAAGCCATTCTACTATAATCATCAATGAAAAGGACGAAGTACCTCTCTCCATAGGTTCCAGCAACATTTATTGGGCCACATACATCAGTGTGAATGAGATCAAGAAGATGTGATGCCCTTTTCTTCTTTGGACGATACGAATTACAGACCAGCTTCCCACAAATACAGGCATCACAAGATTTTTCCCGTTCACGTTTTATAATGGGAATATCCATGACTATCTTCAGCTTAGATATCTTTTCCATGTATTGTTGGTTAATGTGCCCCAGCCTTCGATGCCATAAATTGTTTTCTTCGTCAACAGACAAGTAACAAGAGTTCACTTTGCTGTCAACCTGATATAAGTTTCCATCTGTTCTACAACCTTTCATAAGAGAATTCCCTGTTTTTCCTTTTATAGTGCAGCCTTTTTGATTGAAGGTTACTATGAGCCCTGAGTCACAGAGTTGACTTACACTGAGGAGATTATGGCGTATACCGTCCACATAAAGAACTTCAGTCTTTTTCAGCTCTCCGTTGGCGAGAGCAGTATTCCCACTGCCTTTAATCTTCAAAGCGCCATCGTTACCAAACCGTACTGTTCCATCAACCTTCTTTTCAATGTTCTTCAAAAGGTCAGCATTTCCTGTCATATGGGAAGAACATCCACTATCAAGAATCCAGGTGTTGCTACTCTTTGTAGCTTTAAGGGATACTTCCGCAAGATTGGATTTCTCGATTTTCTTCTTTTCTTTCCATGAGATATTGGATTGAGCATAAGACACTGATGGCCTTTTAAAACTTTCTTCCACATAATCTGAGTCTTCATACCCATAATCTTCTTCCAGAAGAGAAAAACTATTTGTGAGAACAACATCATCAGGAGGATGAACCCTGTCCCGTCTTTGGGTGTTGTATGAATTTCTCTTGTCATACCGCTGCCTGCAAAACATAGCTTTATGGCCAAAGTTAGAACAATTAAAACAGTAACCATAGAAGATATTTCTTCTATAAGATGGAGGATATGAAATCGGTCTCCTTTGTTGATTTCCCAGATCTTCTCCATTAAAGTAACTCCTTGCCTCTTCTCAATATGACATAGTATGGCCCAGATAGCCACAGAATTGACACTTCATGTGAGGGAATGTCTTCACACCTGAATTTCTCCTCATACCTTCATCCCTGTGAGAGTAGTTGAACTGCCTATCATTTCTAAATGTTTGATGGTAATTGTCAGTTATCCTTCTAGTTTGGATTGAGGGTTCCTTTTTCAGCACTTCAGACAATGTTTCAACATGTTCAACCTTCGTTTTGTCTTTCTTTTGGATTTATTTATTTCCAGTAGTTGATGTCTCAGCTTCACATCCAATTCCACGCTTTCCCATGCAGGCGGGTCTTTGAACGCTCAAGATTTTTTCAACTCCATCAGAACCACATTTGGATCTTGCCAATAATTCAGCATCTGAGAATCTTCTAGGTTGTATTTTCTTCCTTGATTCTTTTGAAAAAGATTCGGTCTCAAGTTTACTCCTAAGAGTAACAATTTCCTCCTCAAGACCCTCAGTAGTCTTGGACTTTTCTTCCAGTCTTGAGGTGAGGTCATTGATGACCTTTCCCTGCTCTTCAATTCTTAGCTTAAGATCCAATACATCATCATTTCTTTCAATGATTTTAGACTGAACTTTCACAAACTCTTCCAGACGTTCAATTTCAGCTTCAAGTTCATCAACATATTCTGATGACTCTTTGACCATTTCCTTCCACTTATTACATTTCTTACATTTACTCTCAAGCTTGGAGAAAGCATCCTTAATTTGAACCTTTGTATTATCAAGAGCAGTAGTCTGATTATCTATGCCTTTATTGATTGAAGAATCTGATATTTCAGTGGTAGCCATCATGGAAGCATGTTTTTCAGTTTTAAATTCTGGTTCTTCTTCCTCACAGAATTCAATATCATCATCTTCTTACTCACAGACAAAGCTCTTCCTCTGCATTTTCTTTCCATATTTGAAATCACCCTTTTTGAAAAACCTTTTCCGAGGCTTTTCAATGTCTTCAGCTTCGCTCTCATCATTATCCAACTTTCTTTGGCACTGAGAGGCAATGTGCCCAACTCTTCCACAACAGAAACATGCAAGAGGTAACTTACCTCTAAATTTACCTTTTCCCTTTTTCAGCTTCTTCACGATGAGGGAAATAATTTCTTTTTCTTCGTCATCATCACCACTACTATCTTCTGAAATTTTCAGTTTGTCCATGGCTTTGAATTCCATTTCTTTGCTCACGCGAGTCGTGGCATCTTCAGGTTTGACTCTCATCTCATATGCCACTAAACTACTTAACAAATCATCCAGAGAAAGTTTGGATAGATCTCTTTCTTCGAGGGATGACACCTTTGCATTGTACATGGGAGGAAGTCTTCTCAAGATTTTCTTAACGATATCAATGTCTTTGATTTCTTCTCCAAGACCTCGAATTGCTCCCACTACTTCAGTAATTCGATTAAAAAATGAATCTGCATTTTCATTGGGATGCATCTTTAGGTCGTCAAACCTGTTATGTAAAACCTGAAGTTTTGCCTCCTTTACCTTGCTATCTCCTTCATAAATGTTTTCAAGTTTATCCCACATAGACTTTGCTGAAGTGCAACTCATCACCTTTAGATATATCTGATCAGAAAGAGCTGCGGTGAATGCATTTTGAGCTTTAGCATCTGCATCAAGAATTTTCCTGTCTGTGTCAGTCATAGCCAGTCCTGTTTGATCAGTGACTTGTATTCCTTGCACAATAGAAAACAAAACTTCCATTCCAAGAGATCTTAGATGAGATCGCATCCTATTCTTCCAGATCTGAAAATTATTTCCATCAAAGAGAGGGACTCCCCTCACATTGGCTTCATTCTCCATGGCGACAAAGGATAGATTCAAGACCAGTAACCTCCCTCTGATACCACTTGAAGGACCCCGGGACACCCTGAGAGGGGAGGGGTGAATCAGGGTGGCAACTTTTTCTTCTTAAAGTTGTGGATCTTGTTCCCACGTTGGCAGGAACTTCTTAAACCTGTATGAAGGATATGATCAGCAATTAAACATTCACATGCAGAGAGATGAAACAACAATTTTTACTTGGTTCACCACTAAGGGCTATGTCCAAGGAGCATACGCCGACAGATTGTCAGTCGTACCTAAATCCACTATGCTTCACTAGCTGCGGATACAAAAGTTCGGGTACAGACACTCTGTCCCAGGCTCACTGCCTTTACATAAGGTTTAGGGATAGCTCACTGCTTCCCTGGGGTCACTCCCGTTGACTCCCCCTGGCTCACTGCCGTTGGTGAAGTCTCACTCAGTTTATAGACGTGAAGGTCTCTTCAATAAATTTTCATTAAAGTATTTTCCTCTGCTCAGCACGAGACTCTGCTTGCATCGAAGTCCGGAAGAGATGCACTAGAACGCACAGAACCACTGAACTGGATAACCAAAACGTGCAGACAAACCTTACTGAAAAATATGCGAAACACCAATCATTTGCGCGCAACATTTTCTTTTGGCGCGGAAAAATATTTCGCGCAAAAATCCCCTTTTTCGCGCAACTCCAAATATTTCGCGCAAGCTCCTTTACGCGATCCTTTTTGCGCACCAGACCACAAATCCTCTCTTTGTCTTCAGTTCCCTGCAGAAGAAGAGGGTCACCTCATATTTATAGGCATCTGATACCCCCGCGCGCAAAATCCCCTTCGGCGCGGAAAACCTCTCATCTGGCGCGTAATATTTTGTGCAGGTATCATTTTCCGCGCACGTCTCCAGATATTTCGCGCAACTCATGCCTTTTCCATTTTTCAATGGTGTGAATTTGAAACACTATGTGCGCGAAAAAGTTTGCTCCGCTATTCCACGCACCGCGTTGTTTTCGCGCCCAACTCATGTATTTCGCGCACATCCCTGATTTTCCGCGCAGCCCATGCCTTTGCCATTTTTCACCTCTCTGATTTCGAAACACTGTTTGCGCGAAAAACTATTTCGCGCATCCCGCTGTTTTTCGTGCCTAACTTAAGTATTTCGCGCAAGCCTCTTATATTTTGTGCACCACTTCCTTTTTGTGCGAACCTCCTTTTGCAGACAATCCATGTCTTCATTTTCCGATTTTGAGGCCCAAAAAATTGGCAAACACTGGGAAACAGCGCCACCTTCAATACTGTTGTCTGCTTGAACTGTATGATCACTTTGCTGGAACACATTCAGAACTTCCACTGAGGATTGACAACAAACACAAACCATACACCAAAACATGCTTTGAATAACCTGGTTCCAACATCATGTTGAGAATCACTAGCATGTATGGATGCTAGGAAAATTGGTCACCTGTATTATTACTCATAACAGGGAATCTCATGGAGGAATATTATGTGCAGAACCCAAGGAACTCGATGTCGATCATGTGGTATTTAATGAAAAAGGAACATATCTTATAAGACTTTCACCGCAGGTATCCCATGTTTAGTATGAGGTATCTAACACCATAGGCACATATCTTCCAATTCTTTAAACTTAGTCGTCCCATGTTTAGTATGGGGTAGCTATTTGGAGCTATGTCATAAGTTTAACATCTTATGGAGATGGATTTGATTGATCAAAGTGCATTTGGGGGGGGGGGGGGTCAAGAGGTGTGTCCCTAGGAGGGTGCACCTGGAAGGTTTACCGATGGATAGATCATAATGACCCATGGAGATAGATCCAAGAGGAATGTTAAGGATGTGAATCTCTAAAAGGGAGGATCCTAGGTTTACAATTGGTCATGATTGAACCTTGAAGAGGCATCCTACATACAATATTTAGAATATAGGGATAAAAAACCATGTAGTTTGATGCCATAGTTTAAGGTTGGGTTATAGGACCGGTCCATGCAATTTAACATCATGCGGTAAGGATGTTAACATCTTGAAAGGATGTGCCAATGAGTGATGGTGTGTGGATTACACATGGAAACTATCAATCAAAAGAGGATTGATCTTGGATGGATTTGGTGTGGGGATTATGCATTGAGCTACTCGATGGACCTTGGGGAGATATGGTCTCCCATTTTAGTGGCATTATCATACCAGGATGTGGAAGCTTGTGTAAAATATGGATGGATGTGGATGTTGGGTTTGGACCTCGAGGAGGCTTTCTACGTATCCTAGTTAGTTGGGAATAAAATCCCATGTAGTTTGGAATGGTTGGTGATTACACCTATGGGGATTCCCATGATGATGGGACATGATTAGGGCTTACATGTAAGAGCAGCCTGTTTGAATGGAGGTTGGGGATTATACCTAAAAACAAGTCCCATTGGTGGAATGGATTCTGATCAGGGATTACGTGTGAAAAGGGCCCATTAGAATGAAAGTTGGAGATTATAACTAAGGGGGAGGAAAATTGGTGGAGTGGAATGATATCAAGGTCTTTAATAACCTCTAAGTCCACGTGAGTCATGCTAAATGTGAGAAAAAAGAGGAATCAGGAGGCCAGATGCTTGTACTGTGAAATAAGCACCAATGAAAGATGGTATGGGGATTATGCCTAGAAGATGAATGAGGAGGATGTCTTAGTGTGGGGAGGATCTAATTTTATCTGAGGAGGATCTAATTCACTGTAATAGTAGGAGGTTAGAGACCATACTATGCCACTAAAACACATATAATCCTATGCTTGGGGAATAGGGCAATGCCATAGTTTAACATTGTGTGATCAGGACATTGGTACTAGGTAGTTTTACATCTTGCACCTTAGATGTGGGATACTCACTCCTCACTCCTTGGTCTTACATAACTACAGCTCATGATCCTCTGGGTGGGACATGACTTTATCAATGCTAGGTTGGAACAATGGGGAGGATTGTTCAATCATGAGGTCCATGTTAGCATGCCTGAGAAGTAAAAGTCATTATCATACCTATGATATGAAGCAAAAGGTATTGAAATTCATGCACTAGGGGAATAGGGTACATCTTGTGAGGGATCATGAAATTGTTGTGTGCAATCTTGGAGGGATGTGCACAAGAGTTGTGCGCATGATGTGGGGGTTTGATGAAAAAGGTGCTCAAACATGGTGCTATAACATAGGGTCTTCCCACAGAGCCTCAATGAAGTGGTGCACATAAGACTGGGAGTGTGTGCACAAGGCCACAGGTTCACACAAGATTGGATATATTCACGTAAGTTCAAGGGTGCACGCAAGATGATCCATTTAATCCACCCGACTTGGGTTGAAAAAATTTGGGAGAGGTTTACACAACTGTGGGCCCACTCAAGGGAAGACCCACAGGAAACATGTCACATAAGATCTCTACCTTGAGGGTTCCATGCTTTCCCGATGTTATAGAAGACCAGTCTTACACACAACAATGGGGTGATTCATCTTTCATAGGATCACCTTGAAGAAGGGGGTGGGGGTGAACTTATATTTATAATTTAAACCTTTGGAAATGGACATGTAATATTTTGATCATAGAATTCATCTTCTGCGCATCTTTGTCCTTTGCTGCAATGATTTCTCATACAAGGGATGATTTGACTTCATATTTAGCACACAAGAGGGTTGCAAGTGTATTGGGTTTCTCACATGATTCATACTTTTACACTAAGAATGATCACATAAGGTAATATTTGACATTAAATTTGGCGTTCAAGAGGGTTTCACATGGAGTTGGTTTCATGTGTGCAACATCGACATTTTGTGTGCACCCAACGTGGCCATTTGAGTAGCCTTTGCAGAATGGATCAGACTTTTCATCATATTTGGCATGTAATCCTCTTTCATGTAGATTTATGTCTTGAAAACAAAGCTTTAAACTTCTACACACCTTCCTTTATTTTCTCAGAATACTTCATTGAGTCGAATGATAACCCTAGTTTTCCCAAAGTTGGTCGTTTGTGGCTTCATATGGAATTTTAGTGCCAACACTGGAACTATAGAAGGTCTAGAAGATCCTTGATATTAATAATGACCACAAGAGTCATTACACTTTATCTTACCTATATGGGAACTCATATAAATTCCACTATGAGAAAAAAGAACTCCTGTCAAAACCAATTTACCATCCAGATTAAGCTCAACCATCAATACTTTATTCAGAACCTCAGTATAAGAAGAGAGATTCAATAATAAAACCTATAAAATAATATCAGATCAAAGTCCCATATCAAACCATCTATTCTTTATGTTCTCATTCAATACTATGTCAGGTGAAAACTACACTAGCTCAGCAAAGAGATTTTCATATTCTGTCATGGTCCTGTCAATCCGCTCGAGTTTCAAAAACTCAATATCCTTATCTGAAACCATAGACTCTGGATAGAAATTTTTAGTGAAAATAACATTAAATATTTTCCACTCTAATACATCATACTTCTTTTCCATCACTATTGTGTCCCATCATCTCTTTCTAGGTCCCTCTATCTTGAAGGTGGCACATTTCACCTTGATAGAATCAGGAATTTCCAAGAACTCAAATAAAATATCAAATCTCCTCAACCAATCCTCAAAATCTTAAGGATAATTTAAGAGTTGGAATTCAGGTTTATTTTGGTGAAGGAATTCCTAATCATAAATCCTGAATCCATCCCTCTAAGGTTCCATAATTGGAGCCTATGCGAGAACAGGTGTAGGTTCTTTTCCCAGAGTTTGGACAACACGCATAACAACCTCAACCATATTATGGTCCATGGGAGGATTTTATCACTTTGGTTCATCAAAATATTCCTCCTAGATACTATTCACATGTCTTCTTGGAGGCATGATGCTATACAACATCAACATACAACATTGATGTCCTCAGAAAGGATACTTATATTGAAACTCAAATAAGAGAAACAAGGAAATTGACCCCATAATATAAATAAATAAGATTTGGATTTCAACCTAACCAAATCAAAATTAGGGGAAAGACTAGAAATAATCCTTAATACATATTTCCCAAACTACCCATGGTTAATTAAGGCTCATTACAATGAGAGATGGCTAGGAACTCACTCATAACTACCTCATAAGTCTCGAAAAGATTACAAAACTGGATGTTGACATTAAAGGAAGAAGATGAACCTTCTTCGATACCACTTTGTCATGAAATAGCCTAGATACCATTGTAACCTGATAATAAAGACAATCCTGGCCTAGCTTGAAGGACATTCCCGATACTCATGGGTTGACGACTAGAACCTGGCATCATTAAAGATAAAGTGGGAACATTTTTACCACATAAACTTAGTGGATGAAAAAAATACATATCAGTATGCTCAAAGAAAAATCCCAAAAGAGAAAGTATCATAAGTCAAACAGGTATATAACCCAAAATTACAACCAATATTACCATAAACTCAAAGTTAAACAAACCAAGTCCCAAAAAAACAACACTCCAATACTAAAATATCAACAACCACCACCTCCTAGTAGTGGTTTCCCCTTGCTTTAACCTGACATAAGGAAATTTAAAAACACCTGAAGGTAGAGGCAGGGTGAAAGCTAAAATCCCAATAGGATCTCACCAAGTATTCCTTAATAATATTCCATAATAATTAACCAAATAATGATTTCAATTTTAAATAAAACAAGCATGGAATTACTTGAGAATATTTAAAACAAAACATGATTTTCATTTCAATTGATGGAAACATTTGAAAAAATGGATTAATAAACACATTATATAAAAGAGTATATATAAATTCACAAGGAATGCATAAAGAAGTTTTACAAACAATGCAATATATATATAAATAACCACAAATGAGAAACATAGTCATATACCAATAGGTAAGATAGTTCTAGATTATGGGATCCTCACACACTCATATGAGTGATCATGATAATATGTATACACATGCTCCTTAGGCACTGGTCATATAGGACTAATCAATATACCATCAGGGATAAGATCTATTGCACTATGTTTTTTTAGTGTTGTAAAGAATCAAAGTTAGTGTGTTTGTCCCAAATAACTCACTAACTACCTAGGATTGCATGTTCGCAAACAACAATCAATAATGAGAAAATTATTTAAAAACTATTAAAAATAAAATTTCCCCATTTTCCATTTCAACATGCCAATTCCTCTTTAAAAACCAACACATGTGTTTTTAATCAATTCATTCCTTTTTCCAAGATAAAACAAAATGGTTTCTTTTAAAAATAATTTAATCCACTTTTCTCAAAATAAATTTCTCAAATCAACTTCACAAATTCAATCCATTTCCATCAAATCCAAATGACACCCCAATTCATTAGAATTGGGGGTTTTCCCCAAAATCCATACAATTTTAATTTAAATCCCAATTTTCATTAAATTGGGTTTTCAAAATAAAATTGAAAAAAATTAAAATAATAAAGAAATTCAAGGAAAAATTAATTGGATGAACTTATATGGAATCACTTAACTTAGATCACAGGATCATGTAATACAACAATCTTAATGGGAAAATCCAAAAAGAAAATTTAGTAATAGAGATCTAAGAATAAAACCAAGAATAAATATTTAAAATAAATAATTTTATATCTCTCAACAATAAGAATATCTAACAAACCATAAGGAGGAGAGAAGAAGGGATTATGAAATAAGGAATAATGGAATAAATATTATCGGGGAGATATTGAATGATGTTTTCCTAGAATTGATCAACTTAATAAGGGTTTTGGAGGAGCTAAAATGGGCCCTTGAGAGCTTAAAATAACTATAAAGACATCCAATCCTAAGTTAGGTCATACATGGGTTCATATGGGGGGTTTGGAAAATTTTAAAACATTTTTCAAAACTTAAAAAGTTTTCCTGCATGGTTTGTCAAATTGTGTGCCCTAACTATGTGCCTATACTATGGGGTTTATAGAATCTCCTTGGTGGGAACATGGTTTTTCAAATTATGGGACAACCGTGTAAACCCCCACTACCTAGGTTTACATGGTTTACCCTGGGTGGGCACACAGTTTGGGAAAACCATGGGCCAACCATTCAAAACCAAGAAAGTTCCAAAAATTTTCAAATTTTTACCTAAAGCACCCCTAAACAAGACCAACCCAAGCAAGATTAAAAAGAGATGCGAGGAGTACTTTAAAATATTAATAGGATGGTTTAATTTTTATTGTTGTTATTTATAAATGTAATTTTGAAATTAAATTTTAAAATATAATAACTTGTTTTAAATTTTTTATATTTGTTATAGATAATAATTATTTGAAGTTTGATTACTACACCGTGAAAAAGTGTTGAATATAAGAAAGGCATCAACGGTTTTTTTGAATTTTCTAAATGAAATGTTCCAAAAAATGACATGTTTTTCTATCCATAACTAAAATGTTTAAATAAAAATAAGTTAAAAATAATAGAGTTAAAAAATTATTTAATTTATCATGGTTTTAATACAAGTTACAACCCTTGGATTTGACATGGTGAAATTGGATAGAATTATATACCTATTAATGATGATGATTTTCAAGATGATAATTTTGATCAAATTGAAGAAATGATTTGTGATATTGATGTAGATACAATTGATAATGAACCAACAATTGAGAATCTATATGGTGATGTTAAAAAACCATTTTATTGGGGTGGTATGGAATTTACCACTTTATCAATGGTGTTAAGATTGATTAAATTAAAGGAGACAAATGGATGGAGTGATAAGAGTTTTATATAGTTGTTACAACTGTTGAAAGTCACACTTCCAAAAGTCAATGATCTTCTAGATTCACATTATAAAGTGAAGAAAACATTATGCCTAATAGGATTGGGGTAAAAGAAAATACATTATTTCTTGAATGGATATGTGTTATATAGGAAGGAATGCAAATGTATGTTAGAGTTTCCTAAATGCTGGATGTCATAATATAAGTTGAAAAAAAGTATAGACTGATTTAGTAGTTATAGATACTCTTACCAAGTCAATTTGGTATCTTCTAATAATTCATTGTTTTAAATTTTTATTTTCAAATTCAAATGATGAAAAATGGTTAAGATGACATGAAATTGATAGGATATGTGATGGAAAATTAAACCATCCAACTGATTATCCACAATGGAAGAAAATTGATCAACATTTTCCTACATTCATAACTTATGTTAGAAATCTTAGACTTAGAATATACACATATGTAATAAATACATATCAAAGCCTTTGTAGCACACATAGTTCATGGACAGTTTTTTTGGTATTTTACAATTTATCTTCATAATTTTTTATGAAGCAAAAATATGTCATGTTGAGTTTAATTATCTCTAGACCAAAACAACCCCATAAATGATATTGATGTTTTCTTATCACCATTAATTTATGATTTAAAATTTTTACGGGAGGAAGGTATTAGGGTGTATGATTCTTATAAAATGGAACATTTTCAACTGCATGTAATGATTATGTTCACTATAAATTAATTACCAATATATGGATTTTTTTTGGATACAATGTTAAGGGGAGAAATGCATTCCCAATTTATGAACAACAAGCTTCATATTATCAATTGAAATATGGGAAAAAATAGAATACATGGGTCATATGTGGTTTTTGTATATGGATATCTCTTATCAAAGATTAAAAAAGTAATTCAATAGCTGATAAGAATTTGATATTGATCCAAAACCTTTGTCCATATATTAATATTTTGAGAGGGTGAAAAACATCGACATCACATTTAGAAAGACACAAAAATCTGGAAATGATAGAAATATTTTGAAGAAATGATAAATATTTTGAGAGATACCATATTGAAGATATCATGAGGTCAAACATAACATTGATGTCATGTATGCGGAGAAGAATATCTATGAAATTTTGATTGGAACATTTTTTGATATAAAATGAAATACTAAAGATGGGTTGAATGAAATATTAGACTTACTCTTAATGAGAATACATTTTGAGTTTGCTCCCAATCCTGATGAAAAGAGAACTTACCTTACCCCATGTTGTCATACATTATCCAAGATGGAGAAAATTATTCCTTTTAGTGTCTCCATAGTATCAAAGTTCTGCATGGTTATTCTTCAAATGTAAAAAATTTTGTGTCACTAAAATATTTGAAGTTGACAGACATGAAATCTCATGATTTTCATGTCATGATAAAACAATTCCTACTAGTTTCATTGTGTGAAAGATTTAACAGATGTGTCAGAATTACAATCCTGATGGTGTGTTATTTTTTCACTTCAATTTGTAACAATGTTATTGATTTAAATTCATTGAATAATTTAGAGAATGATGTTGTTGTTTTTTACTTTTTCAACTAGAAATTTATTTTCCTCTATCTTTCTTATATCATGGATCATCTAATGGTTCATTTGGTTTGATAAATAAATATTTTTAAAATTTTATATCCACATTGGATGTATCCTTTTGAAATATATATGGATATATTTAAGGGATATGTTAATAATCCATATCAACTTGAATCCTCTATTATTGAGAAATATATTTCTGAGGTGGTTGTAGAGTTTTGCACAAGATATTTGTCTACAATATAGAACATAATTTTGCCTACATCTCACCAAGAATGATTTAATTATAGGTTAAATGGGATATGTCGATTGAAAGTAAAATTATTGATAGATGAATAGATAAATAAGGTAAATTTATAAATATTTAATAACATAGATGATGCTCAACCATATATAACTTTGGATATTAATGTGTTAAAACATTGTGTAACACCCTAGGTAAATAAAGAAATATGAAATTTTAATATTTATTAATATTTTTTATTTAAATATTAATTTTACTTTAAAAGGGCCTGCTATGTTTGATAGCGTACCCAATACGCAACAACGAGTTTCTTTGAAATCTTACATTGCACACAAACAATATAATATTATTATTTTAAATAGTAGTTAACGCCTAGCTGTTGTAATGAAGGTAATGTAAAAAAATAACTACAATATTATTATACATGTTTTTTAAATGTTTTTACATTTATCCAATAAAATTTATCGGCTTAAAATGTGAATGAATCTAATTTTAAGCATAATTTACTTTAAAAGGTTGATTTACTGCCTTTTAATAGAGAACCCTCATTAAATATAGTTTTGGTCACTTTTATATGTTATATTTGACCAAATAAAATTATTTTTTAGAATAGGGACATCAAAATTCACTTTGGGTAAAATTTTGGTATTTTTTTGATAAAATTCATTTTTTGATGAATAGTGAAAAATACTGTATTTTAATTCAAAACTGCCTTTTAATATTATTTATTTATATGGTTAGATTATCTTTTTAATTTGTTTTAAAGTGTAATTAGATTATATATTTACCATTTAATCCAATTTTGTTCATTTTAATTAATTTTAATTTCAAATTGGACATAAGAAAGTGTCAATCTTTTGATAGTTAATATTTCTAAAAAACACGCCTTTTGTTTTGACAACGAGAATTAATTTTAAATTAATTTCTTCCACTTATGTGTTTGGATTTTTAAAAAATGGATTCTATATTTGTAATCAGGAGGTCTAAATTGTGTAAATAGGTAACTTTTATTTTTATACATTATGAATATTTACTTCAGTAAATATTTTATTTACCATTGTTAAAGGGTAAATCTGGTAAATAAGGGTAAACAAATATTACTATAATAACATAAAATTATGCTAAAATGTGTCCTAATCCTACTGTTTAATAAAATTACTATCTTTATAATCCTTGGGTCGATTTAGGGGCCCCATGGGTCCACTTGTAAGTGATAATGACACTTTATTTTAATTAACTTAAAGTAAAGACAGAAATGAATAAACAAATATCTTTTAGTAAATTAATTTTTACATAGGGTTATATAAATTATATTTTCAACTATAAATATTATTTGGAAAGATAAAAATATTTCCTAAATTATGGTATTTTTTTATAATTTTTACACATTAAATAAATTAAATTATTTATGAAACAATAATGATGTAGTTTTTACCTCATTAATAAATGATTTAAATAAAAAAGATTATAAAGAATAAAATAATATCCAAAACCTGTCCAATTCTTATTGGATAATTTTATTTCGACGATGAGTCATCTTATATTCTACTTTAATAAGTTTTGGACCTTTAGAAACCGAAAATCATTATATAATAAAATAATATTTTCACACTTTTTTTAAAGAGCCCCTCCTCCCCCTTATAAAAATCCCTCACCTCTAACCCATTCCTCACACCTATAAAGTCTCTTGTATCATCCAAAATCTGCCCAATTAAGCTCCATAAATCACTCAATTACACCTATAAGCCTTAACTTAGGAAGAAAGCACTTCAAGAAGTCCTTTTGGGTCAAACCAAAGGGAGTTACCCGATTTAAAGGTAACATTTTCTCTTAAATTCTTTTCTTTTATTTCACTTCTCCAACCCCTAAACTCTTTTTATTCTTTTATAACAATACCAGTATCCTAAATATAATATTATGTTGTTATTATAAATATTCTAACTACACTTACACACACCTCCATATAATGGGTAAAGAACATACAGTTTCTGTGGATGGAAAACTAACGCCTCACGAAACGATGATTGTTCAATTATCTTCTACCGCCTCTCATGGTGGACATTATGATAGAACTGTATTTATATATGATATATATTATGTTTATTTTTTCTTTATTCTTCTGTATTTTCCATTTATAGCATACCTTTATGGTTTCCATTATAGGTAAACGCGATAATTTCCTTTGAGGAAGTGCGGACTACCACCCCCTCGAAGTGATATGACTCATTAATTATATACGTGGGACATATAAAGGATAGAGTTAATGATAATATATATGATATTATACTGGAATTATAATATACCTATGTATAATTATGTTTTAATTCTATTAAAATATGAAATAGAAATGAAAATAGCGTTCATGCGTACGTACAGCTTACCGTCTCCATGAATGACGCATTTCATTTATTATCTCCAAATGTTATGTAATATTATAAATACATATATATACTAGATATAATAGATATATATGATATATAAATCATGAATATAATTCTGGAGATAATGGATATTTGACCACATGAATAACTTGTAATTATAAGAAGTTCATTTTTGAATCAAGTACCAAATATCGACAAAATGACCATTATTAACTTAAATAATTACATA
This sequence comes from Viscum album, assembly GCA_963277665.1. Taxonomy (NCBI): domain Eukaryota; kingdom Viridiplantae; phylum Streptophyta; class Magnoliopsida; order Santalales; family Viscaceae; genus Viscum; species Viscum album. The sequence continues at coordinate 980,530,377 of OY728126.1, forward strand.
ATGTTTATAAAATTGTAATAAGTTATATAAAAGGAATAATAAACTTGAAAAATAATCTTAAGAAAGTATAAATTAAATTTAGATTATTATTTAGGAGATTAAAGAACGAACAGGTCAAACCGGACACGGGGTAAGGGAATTCCTCTCAATCTCCTTTCATTGAGGAATATTTTGTTTTGATACATGAATTTCTTTTGTACGCTATATAAACACCTTTGAATTTTAATTTCATTCAAAGGAAATATTTTTCTACAATTTGTTTTACTAAATAACAAAAAGAATGTTTTTTATGTGAATGGTGACAATGACCTTTCCGCCAATGCGAGTATTATTTGATCTTTGGATTCCTTAACAAGATGTAATGTTTTTAAAAAGAAAATAAATAACATATAATCTTTTATGTATTTTGGTATTGAAAATAGTTTTTATAATGGATTTGTTATTTCAATATATTTAAATGATATATTGCGATTGTAATGTGGAAATGTTATCTTTCTTTTATGTTTGTTTTATGTGTTATGAATATGTTATGGTTCTTGGGCATTGTTTAAGTATACAGGTGGTTCCATGATAAAACTTGGATGGGTGAGCTTGAGATATCTCCCCAATGCATTGGGTAATGTGATGGAGGTAAACATGAATGTTTCTCCTAAGAGATTTAGGGAATATACTGTGATGGGTATTCCAAATGTAACTCCCTACGTATCTGTGATATCTACAATGTAAGTATGATATGGATGCCACAAGTTACCTTTATGATTTATGTTTTCTATGTGTTATTCATAAATCTTGTGATTTTATGAGGTCTGTTAAAGAGATTATGTTATGTATTTAATGATGAACTAAGGTTTTCTTTCTTTATTTTATAACCCTTACTAAGTTTTTTATGCCCATCCCAAGTTTTGAAATGTTTTTCACTGGACTTAAAGATGAATAGGGTCAAGTATGGGATCAAGGAAAAGTCATGTTGTCTAAAACATGGGACTAGACATGACTCTTTTTTTCAAGAGTTTATTTTATGAAAAAAATGGAAACTGAGAAGAAGTGTATACCTTGTAATTTTTGAGATGTAATGTAATAGTTATGGACTAATTATATAAAACTCTAAACCTATTAAGATCCTCATTGTGAATTATTCATTTAATTAAAGATTATATAATGTTTAAGGCTGGGTCATTATAGTTGGTATCAGAGGTCAGTTTAGATAACTTTAGAAGTTAGGATATTGTTAAATTAATGTCCATAAATTAATTTATGGTAATATTGAAGTGATATATCATTTAAAGATTACCATGTTGCTTCGCCTAAGATATTTCTATGCTCAGAATGGTTTTCCACAGAGGAAATAGGGTGGCTATATTGGGAGAACATCAGGAGAAAGATAACCTTCCAAATTAGCAACCTAAGATGGTCGGAATCGAAACTGAATAGTTTTTTTTGTAGTGATGACATAATTGAATTAGGCTATAAATGGTGGTGGTATCCATGCATGAGATCAGCCAGATTGACCATATAGGAATATGTCAGTAGTGGATCATTTCATGAGGCAACATCCCCCATCAATCAAAGGATCATGTGACCCTGTGCTACAAGAAGGGTGGATTAAATCACTGGAAAATATTTTCAATGTTATGGGGTGTTCAGAACATCAAAAGGTTAGTCTCTCTATTTACCATTTTGAAGGTGAAGCTGATTAGTGGTGGTCGATAGTGAAAAATATCAGGTATAGTGATGAGATTGATGCTCTCGATTGGGATGAATTCAAAAGTATGTTTCTTGAGAAATATTTTCCCAAGGTGGTTCATCTTAGGACGGAAAAACAATTCATAGAATTGAGACAGGAGGATGAATCAGTGGCTGCTTATGAAGCAAAATTCACTTGAATGGAAAGGTATGCTCTAAATTTCATATGATATATTGATAGTAAAATCAACCATTTTTAATCAGGATTAAATCCAAAGTATCAAAGGGATTTAGCTTCTCGTGAGTTCTAAAGTTATGAAAAAATTGTTTGATCTGTGAAGAAGGTGGAAATGGAGTTTTCTGATGATCATGTCTTCTTTAAAAAACAACAGAATAAGAGGTCAAGGTGGAAGGTGAAAAGGGAAAAACTCTTCAAAAAAGTCTGATGGTAAAGAAACTTAAGTTTACAATTTGTAAAAATTTTGGTAAAAAGCATACTGGGGAATTCCTTTTGAATTATGGTAAGTACTACCGATGTGGTAAAATAGGACATAAGGCTCTGAAAAAGAGCTGGGTAATGGTAATACAAAATCTAATTTACAATTAGTAAAATGTTTTAAGTGCAATGAAATGGGTCATTATGAAAATGATTTTCCAATGAAGAACTCAACTGAGGGAAAGCAGCTAGACTACAAGTAGAAAGGGGTGGTGAAGTCCTTTACTACTACTTCAGTAGATGTTGGTCCATAAAATGAAGTAGTATCAGGTACACTATTTGTTTGTTCATATTATGCCAATGTGTTGTTTGATTCGGGGTCTACACATTCATTAATTTTTGAGAATGTTTCTAGAAAATTGGGAATTCCATCTCAAGATATGAATCCTGAACTTATAGTAAAAACACCTCGAGAAAATTTTGAAACAAAAAGAAATTATAAGAACCTTCATGTCCTTGTGTGCGAAAAGAATCTACCTAAAAACCTTATTGTTTTGCCTCTAGTAGAGTTTGATGTTATTTTGGGTATATATTAGATTTCTCTTTATCATGTTAAGATTGACTGTAGAGCTAAATAGGTTTCTTTTCAGAAAGATTTTCAGTTTGTTTACAAGAATGAACCCTTACTTTTGATAACATATCATGAAGCTGAGAAACTAGTAAAATATAGAAATGAATGTTACCTTTCACATATTGTTGAAAACAAAGGAACTACTCAGATTAATGATGTGCTTGTGGTAAATGAGTACCTTGATATTTTTTATAATGAGTTGCCTAGTATTATACCTAATCAAGAAGTTGAATTTACTGTTGACATAGTTCCTGATGCTAATCCAATTTCAAGACCCCCTTATCAAATGGCTCAAATTGAACTTTTAGAGTTAAAGAATCAATTACAGGAGTTATTAGATAAAGGTTTCATTCGACCTAGCACATCACCATGGGGTGCTCCTGTCTTATTTGTTAAAAAGAAATATGGTTCAATGAGACTTTTCATTGATTATAGAGCATTGAATAACATCACTCTTAAGAACAAGTATCCTTTGCCTCGTATAGATGATTTGTTTGATCAAATCCAGGGAGCTTAGTATTTTTCGAAGATTTACTTGAGGACGGGGTACCATCAGTTGAAAGTAAAGGAAGTAGACATTCCAAAGACTTCATTTTGTACTAGATATGGCCATTATTAATGTGTAGTTATTCCTTTTGGTTTAACCAATGCACCTGATGTATTCATGGATCTAATGAATAGAATTTTCTGTGAGTTCTTGGATAAGTTTTTGGTTGTGTTCATTGATGATATTTTGGTTTATTCTAAAAGTAAATAGGACCATGAAAGTCATTTAAGGGTTGTATTTGAAACCTTAAAAGAAAAGAAAATATTTGATAAATTAAGAAAATGTGAGTTTTGGTTATAGAAAATTTATTTCCTTGGTCACATTATTTAAAAAAATTGCATAACTGTTGATCCTACTAAAAAAAGTTGTTTAAGAATGTCCTAAACCCACAAATATAACCGAGATTCGTAGTTTTCTTGGTTTGGAAGGTTATTACTGGAGGTTTGTTGAAAATATTTCACAGTTATCTAGCCTACATACTAAGTTAACTCGAAAATGTGTAAAGTTCATTTGGACAAAAAAATGTGATGATTTTTTTCAGAAATTAAAAAGAAGATTGGTAAATGCTCTAGTTTTGGAACTACCTTTCAGAAATGACAAGTTTGTTATTTATAGTGATGCTTCATTGAAAGAAATTGGTTGTGTCCTTATACAGAATGATCAGGTAGTTTTTTATGCTTCACATCAGTTGAAACCTCATGAGTTCAATTACCCTACACATGATTTGGAATTAGCTGCTGTTGTTTTTCTATTTAAAAATTTGGAGGCATCATTTGTATGGAGTATAATGTGAAATATATACTAACCAAAATAGTTTGAAGTATATATTCACTCAGAAATTGTTGAACATGAGATAGAAGAGACGGTTGAAATTAATCATGGATTATGATTTCACGATCCTTTACCATCCTGGAAAAGCAAGTAAAGTGGTTGATGCTTTGAGTCGAAAAAGTAATGCTTCATTGACCATGATACATTTGGAATGATATCCTTTGGTTTTTGATTTGATGAACTTTGGCATATAATTTTTCAGTGTAGGAAATTATTCTGTTTTGTTTCAGGTGTCAGTGAAATCATCTCTATCAGACAAAATAAAGCAAGCGCATAAGGAAGACAATGAGTTGCAGAAAAAGGTAAAGTTGGTTTAGAAGGGTATGTTGCTTTATTTTAACATTGGTGATGATTGTATTTTGAGGTTTGGGAAAATATTGTGTGTGCCTTGTGATTCGTAGTCGAAGAATGAGTTGTTATGTGAAGATCATAGTTCCCCTTTTTCACTTCGTCCTGGCAGTACTAAGATGTACAGAGATCTTCGGGAGTATTACTGGTGGGATGTAATGAAAAGAGATATTGCTGATTTTACTGTGAAGTGTTTGATTTTTAGTTGGTTAAAGTATAGAGGTAGTTACCGAAAGGGATGCTTTAGTCTTTACCGATGCCAGAGTGGAAATGGGAAAATATATCCGTGGAATTCATTGTGGGATTACCGAAGACATCTCAAGGTAATAATGCAATCTGGGTTATTATTTATTGATTTACTAAATCTTCTCATTTCCTTCTTATTCGAGATACTTTGTCTCTAGATCAAATTTCTCAGTTGTATGTTAAAGAGATAGTTAGGTTGCATGGAGTTCCCCTCTACATTATATCTGATTGTGATCCTAGGTTTACTTCTAACTTTTGGAAAGGCCTTCAAAAGTCTTTGGGTACTGAATTAAATTTTAGTTCAGCTTTTCATCCGCAGTCAGATGGGTAGTTATAAAGAAAAATTTAGACCTTAGAGGATATACTACATTCTTGTCCAGTGGATTACCAGGGAAGTTGGGACCAACATTTTTCTTTGGTTGAATTTTATTATAATAACATTTTTCATTCCAGTATATAGATGGCTCCATTTGAGGAATTATATGTGAAGCAGTGTCGAACTCCAACTTTTTGGGATGAAGTAAGTGAAAGGAAGCTGATGGGACCAGAATTGGTAGAAGAGATGGAAGAAAAGATTTAGTTGATTCAGAAGCACATTAGAACAACTTAGAGCAGGCGGAAAAGTTATGTAGATAATCAAAGGAAGGATCTTTCTTTTGATGTAGGTGATTATGTCTTTCTCAAATTTTCTCTATGGAAAAGTGTGATGTGTTTTGGTAAGAAGGGAAAGTTGCGTCTGAGGTTCATTGGACCTTATGTAATCCTAGAGAAAGTTGGATCAATTACATACATAGTGGATTTACCTTCATGTTTATCCCAGGTACATAATGTTTTTCATGTTTCAATGTTGAGAAATTATATGCCAGATCCATCCCATGTTTTGAGCCCAAAGATAGTTCATTTGGAAGAGAATATCTCTTATGAGGAACAGCCAATCCAAATTCTTGACCTAAGAGAGAAAGTATTATAGAATAAATTAATTCACTTGGTAAAGTTTTTGTGAAAAACCATATGCTTGAAGAGGCAACGTGGGAATCTAAGAAGTCTATGAGAGATAAATACCCCCATTTATTTGATAAGTGGATAAAATTACGAGGACACAATTTCCAAAAGGGGGGAAGGATGTAACATACTAGGTAAATAAAGAAATATGACATTTTCATAATTATTAATATTTGTGAATTAAATATTAGTTTTACTTTAAAAGGGGTTTCTATGTTCGATGACATACCCAATATGCAACAACAGGTTTCTTTGAAATCTTATGTTGCACACTAATAATATAATATGATTATTTTTAATAGTAGTTAATGCCTAGCCGTTGTAATGAAGGTAATGAATATAACTAACTATAATATGATTATACATGTTTGTTAAATGTTTTTACATTTATCCAATAAAATTTAGAGGCTTAAAATGTGAATTAATCTAATTTTAAGCATAATTTACTTTAAAAGGTTGATTTACCACCTTTTGATAGTGAACCCTCTTTAAATCTAGTTTTGGTCACTTTTATATGTTTTATTCGACCAAATAAAATTCTTCTTTAAAATTTGGACATCAAAATTCACTTTGGGTAAAATTTTGGTATTTTTTTGATAAAATTCATTTTTTGATGAATAGTGAAAAATATTGTATTTTAATTCAAAACAGCCTTTTAATCTAATTTATTTATATGGTTATATTATCTTTTTAATTGGGTTTAAAGTGTAATTAGATTATATATTTATCATTCAATAAAATTTCGGTCATTGGAATTAATTTCAATTTGAAATTGGACATAAACAAGTGTCAATCATTTGATAGTTAATATTTCTAAAAAACATGCCTTTTGTTTTGACAGCGGGAATTAATTTTAAATTAATATCATCCACTTAAGTGTTTTGAATTTGGAAAAATTTATTCCATATTTGAAATCATGAGTTCTAAATTGTTTAAATATTTAACTTTTATTTTTAGACATTATGAATATTTACTTCAATAAATATTTTATTCACCACAGTTAAAGGGAAAATCTGGTAAATAAGGGTAAAAAAATATTACTATAATAATATAAAATTACCCTAACATGTGTCCTAATCCTATTGGTTGATACAATTTCAACCATGAACATCCTTGGGTCGATTTTGAGACCCCATGGGGCCACTTGGGAGTGATAATGACACTTTATTTTAATTAACTAAAAGTAAATACAAAAATGACATAAACAAATATCCTTTAGTAAATTAATTTTTACATAGAGTTATATAAATTATTGTTTTTACTATAAATATTATTTTGAAGGATAAAAATATTTCCTACATTATGGTATTTTTTTAATAATTTTTACACTTAAATTATTTATGACACGATAAGGATGTAGTTTTTACCTCATTAATAAAAGAGTTAAATAAATAAGATTATAATGATTAAAATAATATCCAAAACCTATCCAATTATTATTTTATGATTTTATTTCGACCATTTTCTTTGACTTTAATAAGTTTTGGACTTTTAGAAACCGAAACTAATTATATAATAAAATAATATTTTCATACTTTCCTAAAGAGCCCCTCTTTCCCCTTATAAAAAACCCTCACCTCTAACCCATTCCTCAAACCTATCAAGCCCCTTTTCTCATAAAAAATATAAATAATTAATCTCCATACATCCCTATCTTCCACCTAGAATCATTAACGTAGTCATAAAGCACTTCAAGAAGTTCTTTTGGTACAAACCAAAGGGAGTTACCCGATTTAAAGGTATTGGTTTCTCTTAAATTATTTTCTTTTATTTCACTTCTCCAACCCCTAAACTATTTTTATTATTTTATAAAAAGACAATTATACTCAATATATTAGGATTTTGTTATGAGAAGAATTATAACTACACTTACACACACCTCCATCTATTGGGTAAAGAACATATTGTTTCTATGGATGACAAACTAACGCCTCACGAAACGATGATTGTTCAATTATCACCTACCGCCTCTCATAGTGGACATTATGATAGAACTATATTTATATATGATATATATTATGTTTATGTTTTCTTTATGATTTTGAATTTTCCATTTATATCATACCTTTATGGTTTCCATTATGGGTAAACGTGATAATTTCATTTGAGGAAGTGCGGACTACCGCCCCATCAAAGTGATATGACTCATTAATGCCATATGTGGGACATATAAAGGATGGAGTTAATGATATTTTATATGATATTATACTGGAATAATAATATACCTATGTATCATTATGTTTTAATTATTTTAAAATAATAAATAGAAATAAAAATAGCGTTCATGCGTACGTATGACTTACCGTCTCCATGAATGGTGCTTTCATTTCTTATCTCCAAATGGTATGTACTATTATAAATAAATAAATATAATAGATATATATGATATATATGATATCTACATCATGAATATCATTATAGAGATAATGGATATTTGACCACATGAACAACTTGTAATTATAAGAAGTTCATTTTTTACTCAAGTACCAAATATCGACCAAATGACCGTTATTAACTTAAATAATTAAATAATGTTTATTACATTATAATAAGTAACATAAAAGGAATAATAAACTTGAAAAAGGATCTTAAGCAAGTAGAAATTAAATTTAGTTTATTATTCAGGAGATTAAAGAATGAACGGGTCAAATCGGACACGAGGTAAGGGACTTCATCTCAATCTCCTTTCATTGAGACATATTTTGTTTTGATACACGACATTATTTTATACACTGTATAAACAACTTTTACTTTTCATTTCATTCAAAGGGAATATTTTTCTACAAGGTTTTTTACTAAATGACAAAAAAACGTTTTTTTACGTGAGCGGTGACAATTACCATTTCGCCACCACGAGTATTATTTGATCTTTGGATTCCTTAACAAGACATAATGTTTTTAAAAGGAAAATAAATACCATATACTCTTTTAAGTATTTTGGTATTGAAAATTGTTTTTATAATGGATTTTTTATGTCAATATATTTAAATTATATATTGTGACTTAAATGTGGAAATGTTATCTTTCCTTTATGTTTGTTTCATGTTGTGAATATGTTATGGTTATTGGGAACTGTTTACTTATATGGTTGGTTCCATGATAAACCTATGGCGGGTGAGACTGAGATATCCCTCCAAGGATTTGGGTAACATGATGGAGGTAAACGTAAATGTTTCTCCTAATAGATTAAAAGAATATACTGTGATGGGTATTCCAAATACAACTCCCTATATAGTTGTGATAGCTACAATGTAAGTATGATATGGATGCCACAAGTTGCCTTTACGATTTATGTTTTCTATGTGTTATTCATAAATCTTATGATTTCATGAGGTGTGTTAAAGAACTTATGTTATGAATGTAATGATGAACTAATGTTTTATTTCTTTATTTTATAACCCTTACTGATATTTTTATGCTCATCCCAAGTTTTGAAATGTTTTTCATAGGACTTAAAGATGAATAGGGTCAAAGATGGGATCAAGGAAAAGTCATGCTGTCTAAAACATGGGACTAGACATGACTCTTTTTTTCAAAAGTTTTTATTTTATGAAAAAATGAAAATTAAGTAGAAGAGTCTACCTTGTAATTTTTGAGATGTAATGTAATAGTTATGGCCTAATTCTCTAAAAATCTAAACCTAGAAAGATCCTCAATGTGAATTATTCATTTAATTTCAGATTATTTAATGTTTAAGGCTGGTTCCTTATACATTGCTATCCAAATAAGAAAGATATATGGTTTTTGAATGAGCATAATAAAACTATTTTTTCCATGGTTTAAAAAGACTGTGCATGGTTGATTAGATTCATTTGAAACATTGAGATATTTAGTGGGTGGTCTATGTTTAAATTTGATAACATGGTATTAGTATGACATTAATTTATATACATTTCATATTAAATATTAGGATAACAGAAGTGAAAATAAAAATAGTAGTATATTGGTGTTTGCTAAAGCAATGAATTTTTCTATTACTAAATACAAAAACCTAATCTCTACATCAAGTGCATATTATGGATTCATTGAATAAATATGGGAGGTTGACTATATTAAATTTCAAGTTCCATTGTTTAACTATAAATGTATTATTGGTAAAAATAGTGTCATACACGATAAATTCAGTATGATACTAGTTAATTTGAATAAATTGGAATACAAAATCGATCCTTTTATCATGGAAACATATGAAAAATTTTCAAATTCCCGATCCATCCAATATGAAGTGGTATATCATTTTATAAGGGAAAAAAATATTTTGGTAATGGAAAACTTGATGAAGATACTGATTTATATGAGATCCCAAATTCCATATAAATATTAATATCTAATTTTGATGATCATGTCATAAATACGGTTTTTTATATAGAATGATCATGAGGAAGGAATTTGGGAAAAAAAATACTCTCGTAATTTCTTAATATCATAGGTAACATATATTTATTTCTTATTTAATTTTTTAAATTTCATAAAATTAAATATATATTAGTTTTATTTTCTTTATTAAAACACATATTATAACTAATAAGTTAAATTGTTTGTTTATATTAGTTTTTTTATTTTACCACGTTTACCCTTACTTAACTTATGTATTTATTTATATTATAGAAAAAATGGTTAATTTTAATTTAATATGTTAAATAAAAATAAAAATATATAAAAGAGTATATTCAAAAAATATTCTTTTTGGTGTAATTTTTTTAATACATTAGAACATTTTTACTATTCACACACCATTTTGGGATTTGTTTTCATTCATTTGTCATTTTATCTATCATTAATGTTTTTATAATTTTAGTTAACTACTTTAACAGATATGATTTTTTTGTTTAGTTTACTTTTTGTTGGATCATTTTTTATTTTTTATTTAATTTTATATATAATAGTTGGATTTTTATATTTGTGCACTAATTATTTGTTATTCATGAACCATTTTGGATTTTTTTCATTCATTTATGTCATTTCATCTCTGATTAATGTTGTTATCATTTTAGTTAATTATTTTTAAAAAATATGAATAAAATATTTTTATTCTAGTTTACTTTTTCATTGACCATTTTTAATTTTTTATTTACTTTTATATATAATATTTGTATTTGTATATTTGTGTACTAATTGTTTGTTAATTTTATTTTTAAGATAATGGAAGATCAATCATCTGATCCATCACATACTTATGGGGAGGACCATACACGTACTTTTGTAGAGGACGGTACACATACTACTGTTAAGGCGCCTCCTTATCCTTATGCATAGGATCCATCTAATTCTATAGGGGGAAAAGAGTTCAAGGGTTGGTAAATGTGACTGCACATGTTTACCAAAATTAGCAGTTTCCCATATCTAGGAGAAGAGGATACCAATTTATTTGGATGATAATGATATTCCCAAGGGTCCAAATGTAAAACAATTTAATACTTTTGTTGTAGTGAAAGATTAAGTAAAAGTTAGTTATTTATTTATATTTGGATAAGTGTTGAAAAAGTGACTATATATCAATTATGGGAGACACTTTTTATGATCTCATTTGTTATTATTTTACTTATCATGATTTTTTTACTAATATATGGTTTTCCCCTTATTATTAGATGACATATGATATACCTGATACTATAGGAGTCAATAAGAGATGTTTAGCTTTGGGTGCTAGGAGATAGAGGGATTTTAAATCAAACCTCACAATATAATTCATTTTTTGGGATAAACAACATCAAAATCCATGTGATATATATACATTTCTAGATGAAGATACATGGAAGTGGTTTTTTGAAATTTGACTATAAGATGTGTTTTTGGTAAGTGAATTGTTTTCTTTTAGAGGTTTTTTATATTAATGAACATATTAATGATTTATTTATTCTTAATTTTCATCAAATGAGGTGATCTCATTATATAATCCAATATAAAAGTATAAAATATCATACTTTATCTCATGGAGGGTATACATTATTGGAAGAAAAAATGATAGCTAAAAAATTTTAAAAATTGAGAGCTAAGACTTTAGGCTCCATAGAGGTTGACCCTCCTTCCCCTTAGTTAGACATGTAAAATGGAAGAGGGCATGAATAATAAAAAAGGGATAATATATTATATAATATTCAAGGGTTGTAGATGATAGTATTTTAAGAAGTTATTTTATTTATTTAAGTTAAATCAAATATTTATATATTATGATTCACTACTATGACATTGGGAAAGCTCGAGCACCCAGGCCATGTACGTGGATACTTGATAGGTGTATCAGTAAAAAAAGAGTTTTTTCATACTAAAACTTATTCAATGGATGATGTATAAAAAATAAAAATATAATATTTAGAATCCAAAGTTCAGGATATGGGTGAGATGATGGAGGATATGATTAGAGATTTAGTACAATTGATGTTTTCAGATATGAAAAGATAGTTCCAGGATACTGATATCACCCCTCCACCTATTACTGTGGATCCTACTCCTATATCTCCTCATACTTATCCTACTCATACACCTCTTACTCCATATCATCCCATTTAATGTGAGTTATATATTGAGGATCCCCAACATCATATTTTTTCATATATAATTATTTATTATATTGGGGATACCATTCATCATCAATAGATTAAGATAGAGGACCTTAGGGTCACTATACATGATATTATAGATAGGTCATCAAAAATTCTATTGACCACATATGTGGTCACTATAGTTGGGCAATGTATCAACTATTTTTTAGTTTGGCCACATAGACTTGTTCGATAAATTAATATTGGGGTATGTGTAGATTATATCATTTATTTCATATTAGTGTTATTTTTTTGAACATTTTAAGGTTTATATATTTATCTATATTTTATAGAAATACTTTAAAGGTAAATACATATGGTATATAAAAAAAACAAATATAGGTTGTTATAACTTTTGATAGAACTTCTTCTAGTCTTGATAGATCATAAACATATTCAAAATTTCCATTAGAAGATTATGACATTCCAATGGAAGCCAACATTTGTGGGTGTGTAATGACTATGAAAATTTTAAAAAAAGATATCATAGAACTTATAACTAAATATGAGTTGGGCATCAACATGATGAGTATTTTCCATGTAAGATTATTATTATATATCACTCAGTTATTTTAATTTATTGAAAAAGATATCATAGAACTTATAAAATTTTTATGCAACATGATACGACCCCAATATATGGATTTATGGACACACAATTTATTTAACCTATATTGATAACTGTGATTGATATAGACGGAATAGTATATATTTCTAAAAGGCGTTGAAATAATTCAATTATTTAGTGTTGGATACTTCATTATATTCAAGAGTATGAAACATATATCTCATAAAGTGTTATATCTATTAATATAATAACCATTCACATTATTATTTTTATATTAGTCTCCATTATATGTTGGGTGTTTTTTTTCTAAGATAGAAGGCACTTTATTGGCTATGATTTATCCATGGTGAAGTGTGAGAAAATTTTAAGAATGTATTGAATGCATAAGTTTGAATATTTTAATACTTGTATATATTATAATGATATTTAATTTTATTTCATACATATTATTTTCAAATAATTCATGTGATTACTTTATATATACTATAAGAAAGCATAGGGAAAAGATAAAATATGTAAAATCAAAGATGAATTTTCATTTTCAATTACTACATTTTGAATGTAAGAACTTAAAATTTTATTTTGAATTGAAAAAATATTTAAAAAAAAGCATCATTAATAAGTATTAAATTCATGTGGATAGTATGTTCTAAGATTTATATATTAAATAATTTAAATAGGGACACTTACAAGATTCACAAAGGTTATGTTTTGTTATAAACATTTACTTTAATTTTTCATTTTTTTATTCAAAATACACGTTAAATGATTTATTTTTATTTTTTATCTTCTTATGTCCCTCAATATTATACTAGGAAAGATCTAAGACACTTAAAAAGTGAATGGATGAATTATTTCAAAATTTTTATTTGGTTTTATTTTATTTTTAATATACATTGTAAAATTTAAAGTTCAAATTGTAAAATTTTGTGTTACTATTATTTTTCTATTTATGATATGCTGTCATACCACTGGGAGGGATGAATTTATTGTTTTGTATTATAAAAAAATTATTTTTCACATATTTTATTTCATAAATGATATTAAAATTTTAAAAAGAAGATTTATCATGTTAGTTTTTCTAAAACATCAACATTATAAATGGATTTTCTTGTAAGTTTTTATATATCTGATGTATAAAAACAATTAAAAATTTAATTTTTAAGATTTTTTCAATGAAAATTATGAAAAAAACGACTTGAAAATGTGTTTATCATGTCATATTTTTTAAAAAATTGACATAATAAGTTTTTTTACACATTAGTTATGTTAAAATCGATGTGGAAAACCGCCTCCAATATATGAATTTTTATTATAGTTTCAATCATTTTTTCCAAAAACCAATGTTAAAAACCCTCTATAATTGACTTTATCACAGCATTTATGAAAAAATAAATTTATGGTGTATTTATAACATCAGTTTTTTTAAAAAAAATGATGTTATAAATGCATTATCACTTTAGGTTTTTCATAACCGATGTGAAGAACCTCTTATATATATGTATTTATAACATTAGTTATTATTAAAAAATGTGAAAAAATTATTTACAATGTCATTTGTAATAACGTCCTAGGGTAACTGAAGTTGAAACCCAAAAAATGACATGAAAAACCCTTTTTTGCACTTGTGTAATATTGTTATTCTTGAAGATATATAGTTATTCAAAGAATCTATAGAGGAATAAGATCAGATCATATTGATGCAGTTACATCCTGTGTAGATAGGATATCTACTTCAAGAGGCCTAGAGAAGTTTTTCAATACTAGTCATGAAGGCTGAAGACTATGGGATGAAACATAAATCTAGTGGGATGCTAGAAATTATAGTGTAATATTGTATATGTGTGGGGTGAAATATGGGTTTAGGATAATCCCTACACACACAAATTTTAATTTAGAATAAGTTTATTATTGGAGAATTTGGGACTCAGGATGAATAACTGATCACAATAAGAAATAGGTTTCCCTCAATGGAGATGAAACTTGAAAAAAATAGTGTGTCACTCTTTACTTTACATTCTGTATTACATGTGGTTGTTTCATGTTGGGTAAGAGATATACATATTCATTTACAGATTTTCAAATATCAAAGGGTTTAAAAGCTTATAAGAATATTTTAAATTTGGTCAAAGTTAAATCACACCCAATTCAATTAGATATTAGGTGACCGTATAATATTTTGAATACCTCAAGTGGTATCAAAGGATAAAATTATCATTTGAATGGATCTACATTTTTTTACCCATGTTTTTTTATTAGCTATATATGATGTTCATATATGAAGAGTTTTTATAATATTCTCATGTTAAGGATTTTATTTTTATTCTTATTGACACAAATGTGGAGGATTTAACCAAAAATTTGAAAATATGATGAAAAGGGGAAAAGAAACTGAATATGAATTAAAAAGTAAAATTGGAATCACCACTAATTGAAGGTAATCAAAGTGAAAAATGTTTTTATGAATCTGTTAAAAATGATTCCTCTGATGAATCAAGTTCTAACTGTGATAAATATTTGGTTAATTAATCACTCCATGTTTTTTATTTAGAAGTCAAGTATTATATGAAGAAAATTATTTTTGAGGTTTTCACACACATATTTTCATTTTTAAGGAACTACATGATGAAAAATATTTTTTAGAGTTGGAATCTAATGCAATGGAAGATGTATTAGTTAAAAAGGTAAGAATATTTAACACTATCATAAAACTAGGTGAATCCAAGGAATAATCATTTTTACTTTGAAATGAAAGATTTTCCCTAGTTTATGAATAATTAAAAGGTATATAAGTGATAAATTTATGTTTTATAATATTGTTATAAAAGTGATCCATTCATTGGAAAAACAACACTAAGTATCTATGAATGTTAATGATTCTTAGCTAGAAATTAAAGAAAATAAAATTAAAGATCTTAAGAATTTTATACTAGAGTAAATATTGATTCATGAGGATTAGATGAATATTTTGAAAAGTTATTGATAAGATGAGGTGAAATAAAATGAATACCAAAAATACATGCTTAATATAAAATGTATTGTGTTAGATGTGAAGCTAGGAAATATGGAAAACACCCAAACACATCTTTAAAATATATTGATAGAATAAGTGACGTAATAAAAGTTTTTAACAACATTATTACTTCCATGAAGAATTATATTGGTGGAAAAAAGGAATTTATATCATCTAGAGAAACATCTATTGAAGGAACTTGGAAAAAGGTAATCCATTGTCTTAAAAATTTATTTATACTTATGAAGTTTCATTTTTTGGTGTAGGGTTAAAATAAAAATCTAAAAAAAATATAGATGTATAAAAATTCTAAGAGATCCACCACCTCATAAAAGGTGGATATAGGTGTGTCAATGAATATTAGATCCTCAAATAGAACCTGAAATAGTTATATACCTACCCAAAAATAGAAAGGATATCAATCTGTTCAGAATCCATATACAAGAAAATAAAGAGGACTTACTGGTAGATTTTTATGCTGCTGGAGGTTTGGGCACAAAGCTATTGAATTATGGAACAACATTTCAATGTATGTAAATTATAAAAATCCTGAATTTAATGGGATTATATCTGAAGCTAAAATAAAACCTATTGGTATGAAGTGGGATTTATAGAAAGAGAGACATTTTCCTATTATGAATAGATTTGAATGCTTGTAAAGATTCTGTGAGTACTACAACAAAGGTGGTATAATTACCTAGACTTAAACATTACATATCATGAGTTTAAAGTCAATAATTAACTATTTTATATTTTTAGGATATTTATAGTTTATATTTTTATAGAACTAGGCCCTCACCATTACATAAATAAATATTACATCATAAGGTGGATACTTAAAATCAGTATCCATTTTTCCTGCAATACAAAACTTTTAAGATATAACATGTTTTATTTTAATGATGTATTTATCTTGACCTCATCCTTGTCCCTACTCATCCATAAAAAACTGTAAAAAATATTTTAAAATATGGAATGAGCACAAAAGTATCGGTAAGGTACATATAAAAAGAAAAAAAGAAACCCGTTAGTCTATGAATACCCATAAAATTTTTATTTTTCAAAAGAAACTTTGGGTTCAAAATAAACATTTTCTTAGTAAAGAAATCAAATTCCCTACCCAAATATTTTCATAAAACTTTTTATAAAAAATATCAAAGGAAAAATAAAACTCATAAAATTTTCTTTAAAATCATGAAAAAATCATGAAAACTTTGTCCCAATGTTATGCATTTCACCCTTAAGAATTGGCATATACATTCCTTTAAACATAAGATCATTAGATTACCTTGTAAAATCATAAGATTTATGTAAAAACCAATTTAAAGGATAAATAAATCATATAGGTAACTTGAGACATCATTTCCATATCAATCATACAAATGAAATAAATTACCTAGTAAATTCCAATAATATCATAGGAAAAACCTAACCAATTAACTCCATCCATTTACCCAATGCATTGGAGATCCATATCAAGATCACCTGTTCTAGGTTTATAATGGAACAAACCATCTTTGTTTTATGATAGAACCAATGATCATCATAAAAAATTATCAATAACCATAAAATAATCACAACACATGAAAACTTTTATTTCCATCATCATACTCATAAAAATATTCTTTTGTACCCATAAGAAAACATTTCTAGATATTGTAATATTCATTTCATTTAAAACAGTTTTTTTTTAAAATACCCAGAATAAAGAGAAGAAGATTTTTTATTTAAATAAAACATGAAATCTTGTAAAGGAATCCAAACATGAAATAATGGTTATGGCAGGGAGAATAACTATTGATGTTGTATATGTTAAAATTGAACATTCCATTTTTCTTTTTGTCAAAATGTTCCATATAAAACACATAAAAAGATTCATTTTAAAAAACATTGAAATAAAGTAAAAAGTGACATAAAATATACTTTATAATTAATTTATGTATATATAAATACGTCAATAAAATAATTTTAAGAATATAGACATGGAAGAAAAATATTTAGAAAATAAATCTTGAAAACATTTAAAATTATGTTTTAAGGTAAAATGTCCCTTAAATCGAGTGTGATTTGTCACATACATTATTTATCTTTTTGAAAAATAACCATATGTTAATTATTTACTTTCTTAATAATAATTTTCAAGTTTATTACTCCTTTTATTTTATTACTATATTGTAATCAAGTACTTAATCAATTAAGTTCATATGAGACGTTTTGATGATATTCGACCCATATGTCCAAATCAACTTCGGTAGGTTGAGTATGGTCAAATAGGTAATTATTCCATAATATACCTAATAATAATAATTTAATAATTATTATTTTTATATATAAATTATAATTTTAAAACTAACCATGAATTATGGTTATGGTAAATTAATTGCGTTATAATCACAAAGACGGTAGGTCGTACGTACGCATGAGTAACATTTCCATTTTTAAATGAGTATGATAGAAAGAAGTTAAGTGTAATTTTATATTTTAATAATAATTATTATATCATAAATATCATATTATTTCTTTAAATTCACTTATATATACCATTAATTTTACATGGTTATTAAAAATGATTCACATCACTTCATAGAGTTTGTAACCCACATGTATGCATGAACAACATTATCATTTTTCAATAGATGGAAATATAAGAATTTAGATTATATATTATCTTTAATAAATGATAAATATGTCATTAATATCATATATATACCTTAAATCCATCATTATAATCAGCCGTGGGATGTGGTGATGGAAATGAATTATATCGGTTCGTAAGATGATAATCCTCTGTAAACACGAAAAATGGTTTCATTTCCCATTTGATGGAAGAAGGATATGAATATAGGTTATTCAATTATAATTAAAAATATATTATTATATTTAATATATTGATGTTATTATTTGATTATGTTTTTATAATATTTTAAGTAGTTAGAAGAAGAAATAAAACTGAAACTTTCAATTAAAATTTGTACCTATTCTTTAGACAACCACCTTTTCATTACACCCTAAGCCCTCTAAGGTTGGTATTATTTCAAACATAATACCTATAAAATGTAATTATAGATGTTAGGAATATTTTTTATTCAGGTATTTACTAATATAGAATGCTCAAATGGTGCGAGGAAGAAAGTAGAGGAGGTTCCCTCTTATAATTGAGGGAAGATACATTCATGGAATTTCATGATGTATTAAATTAATATAAAATAATTTTCATGTTTAAGTGAAAACAAATTGATATAATTAAAATATATGATGATTATGGGTCGAAATAATCTCATCCATTAAAAGTTTTACAAGTTTATATTATATTTTTACCATTATCTCTTTATTTTATCCCCCTTTAACCTTTTTGATAATTATAGTGATATCAATGTTTTTTACTCTTTAGGGGTCAAGAAAGTTAATAAAATGGACAAAATGACCCATAAATGGAAAATTATTGATATTTTAACCCATATATCATTAACTTGGCCAAATATACTATTTTTATGAATATCAAATCATTTAATAAAATATTATTTATTATAATGTATAATTAATGCCATTTTGGAACTATTCATTTAATTTTACTTTAATGACATCAAGATAGTAATTGAATTTGAAAATAAACCTTTAAATCATCCATAATATGTTATTTTTATCTATAAAATTCATGGGACACTATAAATCACCCAAATAATATTAATTTTAGAGTTTTTATAATCATTTACTTGATTTTTATACTGCTTGTAGAAGCACCGTGTTGGTGTTGTGTAACCATTTAAGGTAATTATTCCATCAATAAAAATTAAAAATCAATTGACATCATAAAAATAATTTTATTATTTTTTAATACTCATTAAAAACTTAATTTTATCAATTTTTCAACAAATAAGATAAATTTAAGATCAAGAGAGTGACATTTTGTATTTTTCTCTACCTAAAATAATATAAAGGTCAAAAATAAAATATAAAAGGCCAAAAGGCATTTTTTTAGAATTTTGGATGATTATAGATAAAATATACAGATTAAATGAAATAAATACAAGTTTTTAATGAATTTTAATCTTTATCACATTTGTTCTAACGCTTATTAACTCATTTTACCATTACCGTGTAACAAAAATTTACTACGTTTACTATTAATAATGATGAAAAATAAAATGGAAATATTTACTAAATTTTGGACCTAATAATTCAAAATATGGAATCCATTTTTCAAGATTCAATTTATATAAGTGATAAAATTTAATTTAAAATTAAAATCACAAAAAGAAATGAAAATGGTTTTTCAAAAAAATGTTATTTTAAGTATAAAAATTATTTTATACCAAATTTAATTATAAAATTAATTCTAATGAAAAAATATAATAAAATTTAATTTAGTACCCAATAAATTATGAAATAATATTTAAAAATTAGTATTAAATATGGGATCACGGTCAGATATAATAGAGAAAGGAACCCTATGTAACATGAATATCTTCTTGAGATGCAGTCAAGAAAATTGATCTAAATACATAATATCTAAAATGGGAAGGAAATGTATAGATTTATTTAGTCGATCAATAACAACCAAAATCACATTATTACCTAGAGATATCATTGGAAATCCCCCCAATGAAATCCATGGATATATTCTCCCATTTCAATTATGGCACTGGAAAAAGCTAAAGTATCCCATTCAGTAATTATTGTTCTACTTTAACCTATTGAAAAGCCAAACATTTCATAGTAAATTAAACAATATCTCTTTTCATTCCATCCCACCAATAATACTTTCAAATGTATCTATATATATTTGTGCTTCCAGGATGAATAGTGAATGAAGAACTAAGATTCACTCAACAATTCTCTCTTCAATTGGGAATCACAAGACACCCAAAATCTTTTTCCAAATATAATAACATATTCTTCATCAACGTTAAACTCTAGAAACTTAAAATTCTTAAAAAATTCTACCTTTTCCTATAAAACATGATCCTCCTTCTAATCTTCCTTAATTATTTCCGATAGATATTATTGTACTAAAACCTAAAACAAAATAGAGAAATTCATGCATGTGAAATTTCTAGGACAAAATTAATCAAATCATTAAACAAAGTGTTATATTACAAATGTAACATGGTTAATATAACATTATATTTCCAACTAAAAACATCAACTACTTTTTTTTTCTTTTTCCAGGATGGTAATGAATTATGGAGTCATAATCCTTAATTAGTTCATGCCATCTTCTCCACCTCGTGTTTAATTATTTTTTAGTGAATATATACTTAAAGATTTTGAGATTAGTATATATTTCACACTTTAATCCATATAAATTATGTATCTATATTTTTAAAGAAAAAATCATAGTATCTAATTCTAGATTATGTGTGCATTAATTTTACTCATGATATTTCAGTTGATGTGAATCATAAAAAATTACCTGATCATTCTACATCAGAACACAACCAAGTCTATTAAAAGAAGATTCACTTTTAGTGCCAAATTCACTATTTATAGTAGGTAGATAAAAATTAGAGCATTCACTAATATTATTTTCAGTTCTTATAAATAAACATCACACTCCTTTATCCAAATTAATTTAACTCATTTTTGAGTTAACTTAGTCAGTTGACTTGATAACTGACCAAAGTTTTCAATAAACCACCGATAGTAACCTACTAATCCCAGAAAACTATAAATCTATGTGACATTTATAGATATTTTACATTCTTAAACAACTTAAATTTAGTAGTTTCAATAGTTATTCCATATTTATAAATAATATTCCTGGGGAAAGAAATCATTTGCAACCAAAATTCACACTCACAAAATTTTATATATAACTTATTTTCTTTCTCGGTTTGTAAAATAATCCTTAGGTGTCTTTTATGATCCTAATGAATTTTATAAAATACTAATATATCATTAAACAAATACAAACATATCTAAATATTCATGGAAAACTCTATTCATAATATCAATGAATACAACTAGTGAATTAGAAAACCCAAAGGACATGACTACAAATTCATAATTCCCTTATTTAGTACAAAATGATATCTTTGGAATATCTTCCTTCTTCACCTTCAACTGATGGTATCTTAAATTGAGATCAATCTTTGAAAAAATACTGCACTCTTTGGATCTGATCAAACAAATCATTGATATTAGGTAAACGATATTTTTTCTTAACAATAATTTTATTAAAGGCTCTATAATCAATAAAAAGTCTCATTGAACCATATTTATTTTTAACAAATAAAATAGAATCACCCCATGATGAAGTTCCAAGATGAATAAAACCTTTATATACCAACTATTGTGACTACTTTTTCAATTCCAAAAGTAATAATTGATCCATTCGATAAGATGGTTTTTTAATTATCATAGCATCATACGTTGAGTCAACAATAAACTCAAATTCTCAATTTGGAATAATACCAGAAAACTCATCAAGAAATAAATCCAGATATTCATTAACTATAGGAACATCACCGATATGAATAGTTTTCCTCTTCTCAATAATATTTTCAAGATATCTTTAATTTCTATCTATTAAGAGTTTCTTGGATCCTTGATATGATATAAAAGGTGTGAATTATTTCTTATACACAAATGGAAACCCATTTCAGAAAATAACTTCTTTATCCTTGAAATCTATCTGAGCATGATAATCTAGAATAAAATACATACCCATAATAACATTAAATTCTAAAATGGGTAAGACAAAAAGGTTTTTAAAGAAAATTATTCCACATATGATAAAATTAATATCTTTGTAAATTCTTATTGCCTTAATACTACCCCAAGTGTTTTAACCAAAATCCATGACTTTTTTTCTTGATTTTAATTTTTCATTTTACCAAAAAATTTCTTAGAAATGAAGTAATGTATAGACATTGAGTCAAAAAAGACATTAGCATAATATTAATAAACAAGTAATGTACCTATTAACACTTAATTTGATATACCATCATCTTCTGAATTAGTTGAAAAGGTTTTTACCACATCCTTATGCTTATATTCCTACTGCTTTCCATGATTTATGCTGTTATTTGGACATGCATCCGCATAATAACCCATCTCATTACATTTAAAACACTTTACTACCTATTTATCAAAATTGATCTCACCACTACCAAGATATTTTTATCTTCAATCACGATCCATGTGACCAAGATTACTACATCAAAAGAACTTACTTGATTTTATAAGACATTCCCATGGGTGTTTTTACCACACTCATCACAAGATAAAAAATTTATTTTTTAACCTTCAGATTTATTTGATGGTTGCTTCCCCATTTCCTACCATCTGGACCTTTTCTTCTACTTGTTTTATAGAATACATAATCATCAGAAAACTCCATATCTACCTTTTTGTCACATCAAAAAGTTTCTCATAATTTTTTAATTCACAATAATCCAATTTCTTTGATATATTGGATTTAATCCTGAGTAAAATTGATTAATTTTACTACCAAGTTCCAAGATAAAATTTGTTTCATACCATACCAATTAGGTAAATCTTGCTTCACACATGACCACTGAATATTTCCAATTCGAAAAATTTATTTCTCCTCCTAATTCAAACAATCTTAGGAAAATATTTCCCAAGGAAAATATCCTTAAATTTGTCCCATTCCATAGCATCAATCTCTTATCTTTATCTAGTATTCTTAAACATTGACCACAATTGATCGAATTCACCTTCAAAATGGTAAATAAAAAGAGTTAACTTTTGATGACCTAAATAACCCTTGACTTTGAATATTTTCTACAAGGATTTAACCCATCCTTCAGCTATCATATGTTCATATGATCTACTGAATGCAAGATAGTTTTGTTTTATGAAATGATCCACTATATACATGTTCTTATGTGATGAACATGGTTACTCTCTCTCATGGATACCACTGCCATTTATAACTAATACATCAAAACAAAAAAAACTATTTTTATCCAATTACAACTAGTCCAGGTTGCTGATTTGGAAGGATATTATCGCCCCTACTCCAGATTCCCTTCCTCTATAGAAAAACATTATGAACAACATAGTTTTAATGAAGCAACATTGTAATCTTCAAATTATATATCATTATAACCATAAATTACAGTATCTTAAGAGTATTTAATTCCACTATCCTAACCTCTAAAATTATCTAATCCTTTCCACTAATACCAACTATAAGGACCCAAACTTAAAAATTACTTAATCTTGAGTTTAAAGTAAATAATTCACTCTCTTACATTTTGAGGATATTTAAAGTTTAGTGTTTTATATAATTATTTCATCACCTTGACATAAATAAATATCATATCACAAGGTGGACACTTCAACTCATAATCCATTTTTTCTATAATACAAAACTTTTAAGATATTTTTTTTATTTTCATGAATTATCTTTATTATATTCATCTTTACCTTATTATTTTCCATAATAATCCTTAAAAACCCATGAAAAGAATTTTAAAACATGGAATGAGCTCAAAAATCTCAACAATAGACATATAAAAAATAAACATGTTAGTCCTTGAATACTCATAAATTTTTTCCTTTTTCAAAATAAAAAATTTCTTACTCAAGAAATAAACTTCCCCACCCAAATATTTTCATAAAACATTTCATAATAAATATTAAAGTAAAAAATAATACTTATATTGGTTTTTTTGAAATTAAGAAAATCTCATGGAAACTTATTTACAAAGTTTTACATTTCACCCTTAAGAAGTAGAATATATTATAATTTAATCATAATCTTATTAGTTTACCTCGTTAAATCATAATATTTTTGTAAAAACCCATAGTAAGAATAAGTAAATGATGTAGGTAACTTGGGACATAATTTCCATATCACTCTTATAATTGGAATAACCTACCTGGTAAATTACAATAATCTTTTAGGAGAGACCTAATCAGTTTACTACATCTCTTTACCCAATTCATTAGAGATCTATACTGGGATCATCCGTTCTTGGTTTATAATGAAACCAACTATCCATGGTTTATAATGGAACTAACCATCCTTAGTTTATAATGGATCCACCCATCCTTGGTTTATAGTAGAATCACCCATCATCATCAAAAATTACCAATAACAATAACATAATCGTGAAACATGAAATCTTGCATTTCCATAATCATACTTATAAAAATATTCTTTTTATACATAAGAAAACATTTTCAAATATTGAAATATCCATTTCATTTAATTTTTTTTGAAAATATATTGAAGAAAGGGATAAAGGGTTTTTATTTTAAGAAAACATGAAATATTATAAATGAATTCAAATATCAAATAACAATTTTGATGGTGAGAAACACTTTTTACACCGTATACATTAAAATACAACATTACTTTTTAATTTTTCTCAAAATAGGTCATATAAAGCACATAAAAATATTCCTTTTGTAAACCTTTAAAGAAAGTAAAAAATTTCATAAAATTTTCTTTATAATTCATTGATGTTCATATAAATACATATATAAAATAATTTTAATACTATGGACATAGAAGAAAAATATTTAAAAAATTAATCTTGAAATCATTTAAAAAGACGTTTTTATTGTAATGTGTAATTCCCCGAATCGAGAGTGACTAAACGGTGCCCTAAGATAGTGGGTCACAAGGCCTCAAGCACACCTCCCTGTATTCTAAAGGATTCCGAATAACAGTGAGTGTCTAAGGTGGTACAATGGGAAGAATATACCATTATGATCCAAGTAATACAATAGTACTGATAAATAAATAAATGTAAGAAGAATAATATCAACCAAATTAGAAGATAAATTATCCTTATGAAAACAATAATAATAATTGTTGGTTTGAGTGAGTTACTCAAGAGGGGGGTGAATTAAGTTCCCAATAAAAATTTCCATTTAGAAAAGTTCAAATAATCCCCCTAATAAAATAAACTGGGCCTATTAATAAAAATAACCAATCAATATAAGATATATCCTTTTAAAATATTTCTCAAAGAGTGATTATGTCTCAGTTAAAATAATGTTGAAATTATCTTTGCTTTTGAAATAAATTTACTTATACAAAAATACATATAAACACTAATTAAGATTAACTATAAAAGTAATAGTTTTGTTTATAGATTATTTTTTGTGGTTTTGGTATAAAGAAAACAAAATTACATTGTGGAATAAATAAGTGGTTTAGTATTAAGGTGAGACTTAATCCTCTCCACTTATAAATCTCCTGCTACCAAGAAGATAATAATAAAAATAATAATCAAACAGATCCACAACCTGGACCGAGTAAACAAAAAATAACAAATAGTTGTCCAGGCTAAATTTTTTTCCCATAGTTATACATGGGAAGTAAAATAGTACATACCACACAAGGACCTCTTCCACAAACACCGTGGGTAAATAGATGTAAATTGAAAGAGATAATAACAAGTATTCTCTAGTTTAGGTGCATGAGATAGTGTGTGTTTAAAAATAGAGTAACAACACACTACTTGAAAGATAAAAACACTAAATAGAAAGAGAAATCAATATAATGTGATGAGAGTAGTGATGCTCAGTCTGGTACGATCAAAATGTTCTGAAGTCCTTAGTTTTTGTTTAGTGAATAACTAGAGATTATTCTCTAAAAGTGTTAGAAAATAGAGTATCATGGGAATTTTTAAGAATGATTCACTTGATCTCTGTTAGAGAAACTTAAAAAGAATCTATCATTATCTCAATAAATATATGTATGGGTATTGTGTTACTATGTCATTGATATTCACAGCAGATGGAACTGGTGCACAAAATCATTCGTATGATCTTATATCCAGAGACACACTAGTGAGGTGGAGATATAAATCTTTTTAAAGATATAACATCAATGGTTAGAAGGGATCCAAAATCCACACAACATTAACTATGTTTTTTATGACTCGTTTAAAATAATAATCATATAGTCGTTGGATCATTAAAGAAAATATCCTTGAATATTAATGGTGAATTGAACCTAGCAGTGAATTAACATTCGATGGTAACTTATATTGGCAGTGACTCAGGCTGTTAGTACCTCGGGCTGGCGGCACCACAAGCTGGTGGTACCTCACGCTGGTGGTGATGGTGACTCAAGTCTTGGCGGTGACTCAAGTATTGGTGGTGACTCAAGTCAATACTTGTCCAAATTTAACAAAAACTGTCTTATGATATTAAATAATATCAGAAAACATAAAAATTATTAGTAATAAAATAAACATGGGTTATAGTCATTAAAATAAGTAAGTTCTAAACACCATCCTCAGATGGAGGTGCCAATAATCTCTCCCTCTTTTATTATCACCAAACATGGAATTTTATAAGTCATGTACTAAAAATAATAATAGATAATCAGAGATTTATTTCAGTTAAAACAATATGATGAAATTTTTAGAAGATATATGAGTGATATAAACAACTATGATATCAAGGAAATGTAAGATGTAAAAATAGTAACATTAGTCAATGAATAAAGTAATATCAAGAGATAAAAATATAGAAAAGAAATAAATATCAGAAATATATAATTAATATTTCACATGAATATTAAATTGTCTCTTTTCTCCCCCTTTAATAAATAAATTTCCATTATATCTCTCACTTTGAGATTATAAAGAAGAGAATAATGATAAAATAAAATGACAATTGAATGAGAAGATACTGATATATTGCATTTAATATGAGCCAAAAAGAGAAATACAACAACCCTATCAAAAACCACTTCTATTCTGAATCACTCTAAGAGGTAGATGGAGGAATAGATGTGGATTTTCCTTTTCCTTTGTCTATGAGAGGTGGAACTGAAGTACTTACTATGGGAGTATAGGTGGGGATGGAAGGTATTGTTGTTGAAGGAGGAATAGGAGACTCATGTAGAAGAATAATTGTAGGTTTCTGATTGCTTCAACTGATGATAAACTCGTATGTTGATACAGTGGAAGAAGAAAACCATATGACTATGTAATCACCACCAGTCTGAATTGAACTAGTTCTATATAGATTAAGGAAAGAATAGTAGTAACTAGGATTTCCTCATGAGAAATTACATCAGTTCCATGAACATGAAGAAAAGGCATCATGAGATTTATAATTTCCATGATTATATTTCCACCCCTATCTATATCACTAAATAAATATCTCTTTTTTTTCCATAAACTGCTTCAACACTGGTGTGATAACTTTCAACTCACCTATCAATTCCTTGAATTCTCTAGTGACCAGTGGTATTCTCAAATTCTATTTTATAAATTTTAAATGAGAGTTTATCTCATGTTTGGTATAAATTATTATCATATGATATTTGATAGCTTTATTAATAGTGTCCTTATCTTCCCTGATATCAGTAGAAAACACTTTCACCATATGAGAAATGTGTTCTCCATGATGTAGTATTTGCCTTAAATATTCATCATGAGAAGTTACATCCCCCAAAAAAGTGTTTAATTCTAACCTAATAATTTTTCTAATCATCTCAATATTAAAATAATGTGATGAAGGAGGAGGTGTAGTAGTTATGGATGAAACTGTAGTCATAGTGTCCAACTTCTTTAAAAGTGAATTCAAAACTTCCGAGAAAGTTATTTTCATACCATCTATTTCATATTTTTAATCGTCCACTAATTTCAATAAGATATTATTCTCTACTTATAACTATTGTATGTGAAAAGTGACTTTCAGTTGCAAATGAGATACAATGATCTTAGAAAATATTTATTTTCACTTTCACTAAGTCTTATTATTATAGGAGTTAGATTTCTCAAAATAATATTGAAATGAAAAATCATATTTATTCTATAAGATTCTAATTTAGAAATCATATTTATTTGAAAATATTCTAAATCACCTTTTGTCACAACATCAGGGGCATAAAGACTTGAGAAGGTGTATGATCTTTATGATCATGAGGCATAGCAGCCTCAGATGGTACTGGTCTGTCAGACTCCATTGGAATAAAACGTTGTATCTCATAGGCCTGATCAATCTAATCCACTAAGGACCCTTCTATTTTGATAGGTCTTTCACTTGATTCATCATCCAAATCTGAGTAATCTAGGACAAGTCTAACAAAACTAGGAAATTTTTACCACTATTCAAATTCACTTACTTCAAGTATGGTATATTGAAGAATAATTGATTATTTGAGATTATACATAGTTGGAACAAGAACAGGCATATGCTTTAAGTGAACAACCTTTTCAATAACTATTATCTAAAGATAAGGCACTTTTTGGTAAGATTCTGCAATTTCAGGTATAGTAAGAGATGACTCTGTATCAACTATCTCTGTGTAAAAAAATGATTCTAAGTGGTCAACCTCCTATTAGTGATGCATAAAAGATATTAGATACTTTTCCACCTCAATTATAGCTTGTATTACATTGGTATAATCAATTGGCACATCAACCATCTCATCAAATTTTGGTATATCCTCATAACTAGAAACAATTGGTGAGGATGGGTGTATCTGAGCCATCTCATGATCATTATCATATCTATTTTTATCATATCCACCATTATGATCGTATTTATCATCATGATCCTCACCAGTATCACCATCATTTCCTTATGATTTTTCATGTTCCTCATCATCTCACTCACATTTCCTTATAATTTTTCATGTTCCTCATCATCTTTCTCCTTAAAGGAATCACTACCATTCCCATCATAGAACCATTGACTAATTCTATCAATGATTTGGAAGAATATATATTAAACTATTCCTCTCTATATACTTTTGTTTCATCATCATTTCCTTTATCTAAAAGTGACTCTTGGGTAGGTAAATAACTTAGTGGACTTACAAGTCCATAATATATTGCCTTATGGGTTTTAGGTATCTTGGGATCACTTCCCACTTAAATTGATAATTATACTTCCTTTTCTTATTCAACCTCAACAAATTCTTTAATAACATCATCATCAGAATATTCAACTACCTCATTAGGTTCAAGAACAGGATCCACCAGATACTTTGGCCTCAAAGGATAATCAATGATATTGAATTTATCATAGAGTTTTTCATTATCTCTCACCCTATATTTCTAATATGGGTTCTAAATTACTTTAACTGTTTTGTAAATTGTTTTAGAAAAAACCACCATATTTTTCTTATACTTCCTCACCTTCCCTTACCAAGAATTTATCATCTAACAAGGCATAGATCATTTTAGGGTATATAATAGAATTTGATCTTTAATACTTTTTTCACAATTCATACATGTGAATCATAGAAAATCTACAAATATTAATCCTTTGACATTGTTTCATCATCAATATGAAGTTAATATCCTGACATCACATCATGTTGAAATCCTCTTTTCTAGGACACAATACATGATGTACAAACTTAAATAGAAACTTAAACTCACCATCACTCTCAAAATCGGTAGGTCTTCGCATAGTGGAATTTATTGTCAACTATAGGAGATCATATTTATAATTAAACAACTCACTATCACTAGGTATGTTGCCTTCGTAATCTTGATAAACTCTTCTATGAGGTACCTTTAGGAACCATTCCAATTCTTTTAAAGTGAAGGAAAAATATTCCCCATCAGTGCAACTCTTAATAATATCTTTCTTATCTCTGAAAATAAATTCATCATTTTGAAAAAAATAACAAACCAAAATTGGATAATAAACATGATTATTCATAGAAAACTAGTCCATCCACTTTTGATCTTTGATTACTTTCACCACTAGTGTAAAATTGTTGGAATCCATTAGGAATCTACTTCCTTTTTTGTATCAATGAATCAGTTCACTAGATGCGGGTTTCGTGATTCAATAATTGTACTACTCAAAGATCCTTTGCTTTTCTTAGTTAAACTCACTTATTATGAAGTCTATTATTCTAAATGCTTCATATGATCCATTCTGATCAAATGAATGTTTAGGTAGGATCAAGAGAAGAAAAATGATCATTTGGGAGAAGTAGAAAGGCTCGGGAGTTCAAAGGGTTAGAATGAAACCAATTAATATAAGGCCATATTCTTATCATTTCAGGATTCAGATTTTCTTAAAAAAAAATAATGTAAAATAATTAAAATTTTAATTTTGAAAAATAGCAATGGTAAAAAAATTATGGTGACTCATTTACAATGACCCATCAATGATGAATCATCAATGATGCCTCATCAATGTTGAATCATCAACAGTGACTCATCAATAGTGACTAATCAACCGAAAAATATCATACCTAACTCATGTTTTATGTATTTTAATATTTCATAATTCAAAGGTTTTGTGAATATATCATCAAGATGATGTTTAGTTCCAATAAATTTAAGAGTTATATCACCTTTTTGTTAATTATCTCTCAAAAAGTGATTTTTTACATCAATGTTTTTTTTCTAGAGTGGTATACTGGATTTGTAGAGATGTTTATTACACTTGAGTTATACTAATTTATAGGCACATGTATAAATTGGTATCTAATGTCTAGTAAATTATGTTTAATCCATAATATTTGTGCACAAAAACTTCCTACTGCTATGTATTCAGCTTCAGCAGATGATAGTGAAACATAATTTTTTTTCTTAAATAACATGATACTAGAGATTTCCCTAATAAATTACACATTCCATAGGTTTTTTTCTCTATAAATTATAGCCACCAAAATCAATATCTAAATAAGTTTCTAAGAGAAATTCTTTTTCTTATGGGTAGAACAATCCTAAATTGGTCGTATATTTGAGGTATTTAAAAATTATTTTAACAGCTAATAAGTGTGACTCTTTAATATTTTATTGAAAGTGAGCACACATATACAAACTAAACATAATATTAGACTGACTAGTAGTAAAATAAAGTGTACTTCCAATCATACCTCTATAACTAGTTTGATGTACTAACTTCCTGGTTCCATCAAGATCTAGTTTACAGGTGGTACTCATGAGATTATCACTACAATTACTACTATTTAACCCAAAACATTTTAAAATATCTTTAGTTTATTTTCTTTGATTCAAAATAATTACTTATTTATTTTTAAAAATATTAAAAATAATAAAGTATTTAAGTTCACACATCAAACTTATTTCAAATTCATTTTTCATTTGTTTTAAAAAATATGTACATAAAGAGTCTTTTATAGATCCAAAAAATAATGCCATCCACATATATTTGTACTATTAAAACATATTTTGAAATTATTTTTATAAAAAGAGTTGGAACAACTATACCTTTTGAAA
Source organism: Viscum album (assembly GCA_963277665.1). Classification (NCBI taxonomy): domain Eukaryota; kingdom Viridiplantae; phylum Streptophyta; class Magnoliopsida; order Santalales; family Viscaceae; genus Viscum; species Viscum album. The sequence goes on from OY728126.1 coordinate 980,562,381, forward strand.
AATAATTGAAATAAAAAAGAGGTAATCCTATCATACCAAGCTCTAGGAGCCTATTTTAAACCATATAAAGCTTTTTTTAATTTAAAATCACTATTTTGAAAATTTAGATTTGGAAATCAAAGGGTTTTTATAAAAAACATCCTCAATTATAAACCCATTTAAGAATGGATTTTTAACATCCATTTGATATTGTTTAAAATCCAAATGTGCTACATAGGAAAGCCGTATCCTAATGGATTCAAGTCTAGCTATAGGTGAAAAGGTTTCTTCATAATCAATACCCTCTTCTTGATTATACCCTTGTGTAACTAATCTATTCTTATTTCTTAATTTAGTTCTTGACTCATCAACCTTGTTTCTAAACACTTATTTAGTTCCAATAGTTAATTTGTTTTTATGTATATAAAAAAGTTCCCAAAATTGTTTCTTTCAAATTGATTAAGCTCCTCTTGCATATCCATTACCCAAAATTTATTATTGAAGTAATAATTAATGTTCTTAGGCTCAAGCTATGACAAGAAATCTTGGAGTTCAATATGATTCATAATATAAGACCTAGTTTGTGTACCTATTTCTAGGTCTCCTATTACAACATCTAAATGATGATATCTTTGAGTCCTAATATCTTTTTGAAAAGAGGGGTTGGTTGTTTCAATATTTTCAGGTTCAGGTTCTGGTAGTTCACCGGATGAATTTTATGCTTGTTTTATAGAACTGTCTGAAGGTTTAACATTAATATTAATATTTGAAAGACTATCCTCAATATTTTATAAGGTTTTATTAGGTTTATTAGTTTTAGTTTCATTAAATTTGATGTGAAAAGTTACTTCCATTATTTTGGTTCATTTATTAAACACTCTATAAGATTTACTGGAAGTTGAATATCTAAGAAAAATTCCTTCATCACTCTTGTAAGAAAATTTGTTAAGATTATCCTTAGTATTTAGAATAAATACTTTTCAATCAAAAACTCTAAAGTAATTAACCTTTGGTTTTATATTATTCCATAATTCATAAGGTGTTATTTTTAAGAGAGGTCTAATTAAAACACTATTTATTATATAACAAGTTGTGTTAATAGCCTCTTCCCAAAAGTAGATAGACAATTCATTTTCATTTAGCATAGTCTGAGATATCTCTTTAAGTGTTATATTTATTCTTTCCAAAACAAAATTTTTATGTGGTGTCCTAGGAAAAGTTATGATTATAAACATTTTGAGAACAAAATTATTTAAAGTACTAATTTTTAAATTATATACCATGATCACTTCTTAAGGTCTTAATCCTAAGTCCACTTAAATTTTCTATATATCTAGAAAACTTGGTAAAATAAGTCCTAGTTTCACTTTTGTGAGCTAAAAAGAATACCCAAGTGCACCTAGAGAAGTTCTGAATGGTTTGAAGGCCTTATTTTTTATTTTATTATGAATAATCCCCCTTTTAAGGGTTAAAGGGGAACCCATACATGACCCATAGGCCCAAGGAACAAGGCCCGACATGACTTGCAATACATGAACCGAAGGCCCAGAGGCATACCATGCCCCATATGTGACCTGTAGGCCCTACCCACTAAAACTACCCCTCCGTATATTCTCCATAATTGATCACCTAGCTCCCCACCTTGAATTTCTGATCGACTAGCATTTCCCCATACAAAGCTGCATGATGCCTGGTTCAAATGGTGGTTGTCATACCCTCTCATTCTTCCAATCTAGTTATCTTTGCTTCTGGTGACTGCTATTCTTGTTGCTCTGATCCTCTTATAGGTCCTGATATATGTGAATTGGGATGCTCTATGGTCTCAATGGCCCGAAGGCCTTGTGTCCCAAAGGCCTTTGATGACCCGAAGGCCCTTGAGACCCATAAACCTAAACTGGTGGCCCGAAGGCCCAAATCGGGTGAATAGTTCCTACTGCTACAATACTAAACAGTATCTACTACAGTAACTTCTACAGTTCTACTACAGTACTGTGACAGTAACCTAAAAATTTGCCTCTACTCGGTTTTGAACTTGGGTCTCTTGGATGACAAGCAGGAGCCCTTACCACTCAGGTATGAGCTCGTTGGCCACCTAGAGAAGTCATTTACAAGAACATAGGCATATTTTTTCCATTTAAACTAGAAACTATAGAAGTTCCAAAAAGTTCCATATGAATTAACTCTAGAGGTTGATAGGTTGAAAGTTCATTCTTATATTTAAAATAAATCTTGTGTTGTTTCTTTTTTTTAAAGGGGTCACACACTTTATTATTTGGTAATTCAAGCTTTGGTAGATCATTAACTAACCCTTTTCTAGTTATTTTTCTAAGTGAATGGATATTTCAATGGCCTTGTCTCCTATGAAAAGGACATGATTATTTGTGAAAGAAACTTAAGAAATAAATATTTTTAGAATATAAATAATTTAAATCAATAGAAAATATATTATCATTTTTTAAGGCAGTAAAAATTAAAAAAAATATCATTAAAAACCTGAAAAGCATTGTTTTCAAATTTTACATAAAAAATCATAACATAATTGAGAAATTCTAAGTAGATTATATTTTAAACCATCTACATAGAAAACTTTATAAATTAACAATGAATTATAATTACCAATTTGGACAAGGCTGATGATTTCCCTTTTAACATTTTCACCAAAAGTGACTTGACCACCCTTAAAATTTGATGAACATTTTGAAATTTGAATATGCACTAGTCTTGTGTATAAAACACCCACTGTCCAAATACCATATATTTTTTGGAGGTTTTCAAATATTTTTCTTACAAAATACAGTTTATACCAAAAATGATTTTGGTACCAAAACCATTTTGGGTCTATTTATATTAGTAATAAAATATTTAGGCACCCATAATTACGTAATGGGTTTTTATAAAAATATTGTAATATTCTAGAAATAAATAATTTATTAGGTCCAATTGAGTAAGTACTGGAATTATATGAATTTTCATAATTTTTACTAGGCATAAATCTAGTTTTTATAATTTTTATCTACCCAGGTTGATAACCTATGCACGTTTTATACTTGACAACTATTTTATTTCCAAGAATCTATGTTAGAGATTTATTTATATTTGTAAACCTTTATAAATCCATTTTAATTGATCATTATACACATTTAGTTCATTTTTATCTTTTAAAAATTGAACATTTTTCTCCTTTTCAACAATAAGGGTAGTTTTAATATTTACTGTCAAAGAATACTATTTTTAAGTGAATTATATTTATCTTTTAATTAATAAAAGGTATCTTCCATCATGTTATAATATTCATACAGATCTTTATTGGTCATTATTTCTTCATTATATTCATTTTCATAAAAGTTTTAAATATTATTAGGAGAAGAAGGAAGAATATTTTGTACATTTTATGTGCTTTCTATACATCACATATTTTCCCTGTCTACTTATCTCCTTGATTATTTTCTGAATCACTAGAGATATCTTCGATGTCACTATAATTTTATTTCACAGATTTATTGAATATTCTATCCTTATCCTCATATTTTGTTTTATATTTAAATTTTCAAAATTAATCTTTAACATTTCCTTTCCTCTTACATTCATAGAAGATGATCTCATTTTGAATACCATCTTTTTTCCAATCCTTTTTTCACTTTCCCTTATTGTCATAATTTTCTCTGAAATTTGATTTCTTAAATAAATTATTTTTCCTATTGAATTTCATAAATCTTCTAGCCATGTGGTCCATCTCATCATCAATATTACCAGGATTATTCTTTACTGGTACTTTCATCTTGTATCTTTTCTTTTTGTTTGGAGGTAGTAGAATTGAATTCTACTGATTTACTTTCTAGTTCATCTTCATAGATATCCTTATTGACTTTAAGATCTTATTCTTACAATATAACCTTTCCTATAAATTCCTTAATATGAATTTTACCTACATCAAAAGATTCTCTAATTGACACAAATTTTCCTCTCCACCAGTATGGTAGACATATGAGTAGTCTCATCAATTGATCTCTACCTATCACTTGTTTCCTGAGTGAATATATGGTATTCATTATTTCATTGAACCTGATATACATGTCAAAAATGGGTTTATCATAATTCATTTTAAAAGTATCATATTTAATTATATATATATATTTATTTTCATTTTCTTAACATTTTTTGTTCCTTCACGAGATATAGATAAGGTATCCAATATTTCAAAAGCATATCTGCAAGTAGATATTATATTAAATTCAAACTCACCCAAGGCACAAAAAAAGCATTTATAGATTTATAGTTATTATTGTAAGAAGTTTTTATAGCTTCACTCCAAGCAACTCTAGAAGTTTTTTGGTATTTAATAATGATATCCTATTATAGTCCAAATGTCAAAGCAGATATTTTCTAAATGCATTTTCATTTTTATTTTCCATTGATCATAATTTGTACCATTAAAATAAGGAGTTCTATTGGTAACTGATCCTTCTTTTCTATTATCCATAAAGAACTAAAATTTAGAATTGAAAGAAATTTTAGATATTTAGTATACAAGTAAAATCATAGTTGAAAATATAATTTAAAAACCTTTAATACCAAAGTTTGGTTAGAGTGAGTAACTCAAGAGGGGATCAATTGAGTTCCAAATTAAAATTTCTACTATAAAAAGTTTAAATAATCCCCTTAAAAATTAAATTGGGTTGGTTAATCAAAATAGAATATGGATATAATATTTGTCCTTTTAAAAATATTTCTCAAATAGTGATTATCTATCAGTTAAAATAATCTGGGGACTGTCTTAGTTTTTGAAATCAATTTACTTAGAAAAAAGCATATAAAAACACTAATTAGTATTAATTATAAAAGTAATAGTTTTTTTTATAGATTAAAAATAATATGGGTTTTGGTAATATAACAAAAGAAAATAAAATAGTAGAATAAACAAGAGGTTTGTTCTCATGATGAGACTTAATACCATCCACTTGGAAATCACCTACTGCCAAGCAGATAATAACAATATTAATCAAACAGATCCATAACTTGGATCAGGTAAACAAACAACGACAACAAGCTATCAAGGCTAAAAAAACTCTTATACCGCTATACATGGGAATTAAAATAGTACAAACCACACAAGAACCTCTTCCAAAAACACTTTAGGTAAACACATATAAAGTGAAAGATATTATAAAACTAATCTTCAGTTTAGGTGTAGGAGATAATGTGTGTTTAGAAACAACGCAATAATATACATATCAAAATATAAAAATAATAAACAGAAAGAGACATAAATAGAATGTGTAAAAAATAGTGATTCTTAGTTTGGTATGATCAGAATGTTCAAAATTCCTCATTTTTTATTTGATGAGGAAGACGATATTCTTCTCTAAAAGTGTTGTCAAATAGAGTATCATGGGAATTTTGAAGAATGCTTCACATGATATCTGTTGGAGAAACACAAAATGAATATATCAACATCTTGATCAATATTTGTATGGGTATTGTGATAATGTGTTGTTGATATTCACAACAGATGGCACAAGTAAAAACAATCAGCCATACCATCTCATATCTAGAGACACACCAGTGTGTGTGAGAGAGAGAGAGAGATAACCCTTCACAAAGATATAACATCAACAATTGGAGGAGATCTACAATCCACGCAACATTGACTATGTATTTTATGAATTGGTCAAAAGACTAATAATATAGTCATTTTATCATTAAATACAATATCCTTGAATAGAAACAATCACTTGAAGCTGGTGGTAACCTAGCATCTGATGGCAGCTCAGACCGATTGTGACTCTGGCTGGCGGTACCTCAAGCTGGTGGTAGCTCACACTGACAGTATCTCATGCTAGCAGTATCTAACGCTAGCGGTAAAAAGTCTTGTTATGAAAAGTTTGGTGATTATGGTGACTCAAGTCTTGGTGGTGACTCAAGTCTTAGCAGTGACTCAATTCAATACTTAGAAAAATTTCACAAAAACTATCTTATGATATAAAATTCTATCATACAACATAAAACTTATAAGAACAAAAAGAAGCATGGTTTGTGGTCATTAAAACTAGAAAGTTCCAAAAACTATCCTCGTAAGGAGGTTCCAACAATAATAATCAAGTCCAATGGTGGTTTCATATAAAAAAGTATGAGTATTTCATGGAGATATAAAAAATAGAAGTAATACTTTTCAATTGGAATCTAGTACAGTACATGTAACAAAAGAACAAAAAATACTAGCTATCTCCAATAACATCATGATCCAAGGATTAGTCCCGTGCTCCCTTACTCACATAATATAATCAATCAACCATCTATAACTAGGATATTTCCCTTATATGTACCTATAATAATTAGGTCTATTTAGGTACCATAGGTGGCCTAAACAAGGTGTGAGATATACTAAGTAGGCCACTGCCAATGATGTCTATAACAAATCTATTTTCTTCATATGAACTATATTTGTGTGCACATATAAAAGATATGATATAAAATGAATAACATATATGAAAATTACATTGAAAAATATGTACTAAAAGTAGGATATAATAGATGAGCATCAATATATATAAAGTTCCAACAACATGTAGTAACTATCTTACCATATGCCTTATAAGAAAAAAGTATTATACCTACATGGTCTAGGTCCCAAGGAAATAACTAGGGAAACCTCATCAACACCAAGGAACCCATCCAATGGTGCTCGATATAAATTATAATACCTACATGGTCAAGGTCCTAAGTTAATAACTAGGGAAACCTATATCTGAAGATATTAATGTATAAGAAATTCACATGTTCCATACCTTGAATGTCACGAACCAGCCCGGGTCGACCCTGAACCGGTCACCCGAGCCAGCCCGTGGCAAGTCCCGAGGGGCGTTCTCGATCCCCCCAGGATGACAACTAGTGTCAGGAATCAAACAAACAGTTGGGAACGGTTTAGCCCATAAAATAAAATATAGATAAATATAAATGAACACAATAAGACAGGTAAACAAATGCAGTGGAAAATAAAATTAGAGATAAATAACTAGACATACCTTCAAGTGACCCCATGGGTCACCACCGACATAGAACCACGCTTGTCTGAAAACAACCGAAGTCTAAAACCTGAAACTGAAAGTAAAGTAGGTGTGATCACTGAGGTGCTCAATAGGAAAGACAAAAGTTCAACAACATCCCACGCCCCTGCCCTTAATAAGAATTTCAATCATGAAAGTTTGAAAATAAGACCTATTAAAATATTGTTTTCCACTTCATTTAAGAATTCAAGTAACAGGTTTCACTTTTAAGGAATTCTTTTATTTCCAAGATGTTTAGAAAATGGAATCAAGAATGCATTAACCTTTTGAAATGGAAAGAGAGCAGTTTATAATAAAATGTTGTTTTTCACCAATGAAGCATTAGATATGAAACAATTAAAATGGAAATCACACCACAAGTAGCATGTCACAAACGAGCACCATGGGAAATCCCTAAAGGTAACAAGCACAAGTGGGACCCTAGAGACCTCATACCTCAGTGAACCATATCATACATTCCCGTGCACGAGCCACTGGTAGGGAAACACCTCCTACCATAGTGGTCTCCAGTCATCATCATACATTTAGTTAGTGTTGTTGTGTCAATCCTGCTAGACTAACCGGGACAAAACCCTACCGTGTCATCTAGCATACTAGTACTAGTCCTCACACCTAGATAATTGGGGTTTCCCATGTGCTCAAATCCAAAAAGGTGGTGAGTTTTTATCAAAACAGAAATGAACAACACACTTTCTTTATCCAAAAACTCGCTAAACCGCTCACCACTGTTCCCCCTCCTTAAGCGCATTCCCCTCTTTCACATTTTAAAAAAATGCATAAGCTTCAAGTTTGGGCACATATTCATAGACTCAACATACAATACATTTTCTAAAACCAAGGGGTTTTCTTTAAGAGAGGTTTTCAAATTTTACAAAAAAAAAACAATTCAAGGGGGGCCAAACAGAATTCATTGTTTAATAAATTATAGTTTTCACTTTTAAACACATAATCATCTAAACTCTTTGTAAAACCTTTTTCTAAACTCAATTAACAAACTACATGTTAGATATTAAACAAAAAAAACTTGAACTCTTTCTTATAATGAAGAAATTCATTTATGAAAGTCCAAATGGGCATTAGTAAAACACTACATTTTTTTTCAAAGAAAATGCATAACCAATAATAGCAATGGCACCCAGATTTCATAGCATGTATATATATATATATATAGCATTTATGTATAAAACATAATTTCAAAACAAGAAAGAAATTATGAAATTAAAATTAAAGGCTTAGGCATAGGAGACCTACCTCAAACATGTCGTTGTTTGAAGATGACCACTCGAACCGACTGTGGGAACATACACGCACATGCATTTATATATGTATATATATATATGTATATATACATATATAAACCCCTAAATTCATTGAAAATATTCCATGTGTCATGAGGGAATATGCACCAAAAGGGGATATATATATATATGTCTTACCACATGCATGTACGTGTGGGAATTCTCGGCACCCGCAGCCCAAAACCAATACAGCAACGTCCAAATACACTACACACATAATTTAATAAAAACAATTTCAACACTTAAACCATATCTAAAACATTTCCAAGTTTTACAACAAGGATTTACCCTCCAAACATACTCAAATTCCTCCCTTTAACATCAAACACACATTAAAACATTTTCAAAACATGGTCACACCTTTTTTTTATAATTGAATAAACCATTTAAAAAGTTTATAAAACGATTTCAATAACACTTCAAATATTTTCACCAAAATGAATTCAAAACCATCGTTAAAAACCAACCACACACTAACCATACCAAAACATGATTTTCACCTCATACATAACTTAAAAAAACATTGCACGATTTAACAAAGCCATATTTAGTGACATAATATGGGTTTTCCTCAAAACACGTCATATCTCATATTATGATACCACATTAAAATCAAATGTATAATAAATTGTCTTAAAACTATTTTTGCACGACATAAACAATTAAATAAATTAAAGAAACACTTACTAAAACATTTTCAAGGTGTGTTTCAATGTTTTACCACAAAACTGCACTAAAATAATTTTGTTTGAAATCCAACACACATGACTCCATATAAAAAAATACACTTTTCACCACCTGCACATATTAATAAGCTAACTACAGCATTTATTAAATCACTAACAACAGATTAAATGTTAGTTTTTAGCAAGAACACACTTATAACATATAAACATGCTACCAAACAATTTAACACATATCAAACATCCATGAAAACTAAATTCGCACGACATAAATTAACTGAATAATATGCTAAATTAATCAAACTTTAAATTTAATTCATAAAATAATAATTATATGTGGAACCACCTACCTCGGTGTAGGCCAACTTCACTAATTTGGTGCGCAAAGTCCACCGCACCTCAATCACACTCAAAAAAACTCAAATAAAACCTAAAATAAAATCATGAAATTATTTATAATCAAAATCTAAACAAGGAAACACAAAAACCTAACCCAGAAAAACTAAACCCTAAAGAATGTTGAAGAAATTTTACCCAGATGAAGAGCATGAGGTGGCGGGACGGTGTGCGGGGTCGCGGTCACCGGAGGAGGCCGGCGATGGCAAGGCGGCGGGCCGTCGCGTCAGAAGGGAGGGAGGCGGCTGGGGTCTGGTTGGTGCGAGGAAAGGCCAGAAGGGAGGAGGGACGTCGGCGGTGGCTCAGTGTGTCGGAGGAGGGCAGCGGCAACGTGTGCGGGTAGAGGGGAGAGCCAGCGGTTAGGGTTAAGGGAGGAGGGATCCGACGCGATGGGGGGGAGGGGGTTGCGCAACCCAAAGAGGAGGAAAGAGGATAAAAAAATGAGAGGGGGGGGGGTAGCACATGGAGGGAGAGAGAAAAAGGGGTGAAGAAAGAATAAAAAATAAATAAATAAATAAAGAAATAATAGAAAATAAAAATAATAAAAATAAAACTTTCATAATAATAAAAATAATAAGAAACTTCATAAAAATAATAATAATCCTGATAACTTAATAATAATAATAATAATAATGTTAACAATTTTTTTTAAACACATCAATAATATAATATTCTAAGACTAATTAAAATATTAACTGAAATAATAATAATAAAATTATTAACTGAGAGCGGACACCGCGCACGGTCTCACGCGCGGTCGCGTACATGGTTGCATGCCTCAAAAAACAACACATTCGATAACAAACAATCCCTTCACAAAATTAGAAACTGTACAGGGCGCGCATACGCTCGCACATTCATATAAGAATGAAATTTTATTTTAATTTAAAACCGGTTCAAAACGCACTTCAAAAACGAGACCCAAAATAATTAAAATAAAATAAAGCATCGGGTCGGGGTGTGACAATTCTCCCCACCATGAAACTTTCTACCCCCAGAAAGTCCCAAAAGACCTTGTCAACCCATGATTCCAAGAAAGACCACAAAGACACTTAAAACAAAACCTCAATCGCCCAAAAATCGGGCATTCAAAACACACAAAACCTGAAACCCCATTGATCTCAAATCTAGAATCATGAAGAAGAATAACCAACGAAAAAATTCAACTTCAACACAACCTCAACATGGAATACTCTAACCCCTAACTTAGGAAACACCAAGACCCACTCACGACGTTGAAGAGCACTCACCAAGCTAGTCCCATGGTGGTCTCCCCACCATATTAGGATTCTTGTCAAACATTGATTCTCCAAACCAAAACGACTCCCATATCCAGACAAATATCTAATGCTAGCTTGATCCTCAAATCTCCCAAAAGTTAGACCAAACTCACACAAGAGGAGATGCTGGCGAGACCCACAGTGGGTCTCCCCACCATTTTAGAATTTTTCTAACATGACGTCATTCACGCAGTTGAGAATTGCTATGAATGACTTAAAGTGACTAATTATCCACACTATAAGTTGGTGATTAAGAGGCTTTTTTTTGACAAAACAAGAACTAGTTGAAGGAGCTCTTTGAGAATAGGTCCCTTCGGTTCACCCTCCTCATTGGACGAGGGACCTTCCCTTGACAAAACATGAAAAATAAAAACTATCACGAGCTTAAATTTAATTCCCCCCCCCCACTATCTCGGGAAAGCGTGAAGCTATCTCATCGAAGAGGTCAACACACTTCCTTCACCGTCTGTTGACTGGTCGAGCACCTACAAGATTCACAACGTTTCCCCGCTTTCATTTCCTTAGGTACAGCCACATGGTGAAGCTAGTCTTGAGGGTCACCTAAGACATCCCTGTTCGTACTGAAAACAGAACAATCACCGCTTACTTGTCTAGTACCTCTCCTTTAGACATACTCGAGACAACTTACAACTACACCAAACCTACAGTTCCTCAAAACTGGACAACTCCCATCTTTCCCAAATCACTCAACAATATTCAACTGGCCTCAACGTCTACAAACAACTGAACCAACCAAGAAGAACCCAACTCTGTCACTCATCTGAGAGACCTAGTTGAGCAAAGAACCGAGAGAGATCCACTGGAAACCTATGGGACCTTTCTAGGGGGCGTATCCCGAACCATAAAAACAAAAACATCCTTACAAAAAACCAAACAATACATAAAACAAACATTCACACCTCAGACATAAGTCCAATAATTTCAATTTAAAAACATCAATTCATTTTCAAAGAAAAACACTCTCTTAGAAAACCAAGCACTATACAACAACGACCAAAATCTCTTTTGAAACGATTCTTTTCACTTGAACTCAAAAAAAAATTTAATTCAAATATCATTTAAGCACCAAAAACCCATTTTTGAGAAAACCCCGCTTTTATTCTCAGGTCCTTTCAGATAAAATCAACACAACACCTTTCATCAAACAAGGAGTCTCAGGAACCAATCACCCACCACTGGTAGTTCATGATGCCCCGCATGTGCGCATTTTCATGACACTTTGGCACTCATCCACACGATCTACCAACTATCCACTAATCACATCTGGATGCACATGCGATCACCCATAAGAATACCAATGGACCAAACAAGGCCCTTCCACTTAAAAAAAACATTTTTAATATTCCAAAAATACTTTTTTTCCCAAGATCCATTTCAAAATTTCAAGATAAAATTTCAAAATCCTTTCATTTCCAACTTATATCACTTCAATTTCAAATAACCCAAGAAGTTCCTTTATAAATTCAATTTCCACAATTCAAACACCAAATTCCAAAATCAAGATCCAAGGGAAACATGTCAAAAACCAATTCAAAATATAATCATGAGAAAATAAGAGCAACCCCAAAGTCCATTTTCATCTTAAAACCCTTTCACATCAACCTAAAGCAGAACCAAGTCATTACCAACACTAAATTACATGGATGGAGAAATATTGGTCGCGTATAACCCGGCTGCATGGTTTAGCAGACCATGCCCTAGGCAAGCGCCAACCACTAGGAGTGTCGAACCGTACTCTCGGGCATCACATGGGTCGCTACTCCTTGTGAGACCACGCACATGACCGATTTACTCCTACGGTCATCCTCCATCCACATAGACCAAAATCAAAAACTTAAATCCTGAACTACCCCTGGTTACTCAAGGATTGGAACGAGCAAGAGTTCACGACGCTATTCCTGCACCTACCACTCGAGTACCGATAGACCTATCTCCAATCTGCCAGACATCCCAAATAACAAGAACAAACTCAACCTCCTCTGATACCACTTTTTCATGAACCAGCCCGGGTCGACCCTGAACCGGTCACCCGAGCCAGCCCGTGGCAAGTCCCGAGGGGCGTTCCCAATCCCCCCGGGATGGCAACTAGTGCCGGGCATCAAACAAACAGTTGGGAACAATTTAGCCCACAAATTAAAATATAGATAAAAAGAAATGAACACAATAAGACAGGTAAACAAATGCAGTCGAAAATAAAATTAGAGATAAATAACTAGACATACCTCCAAGTGACCCCATGGGTCACCACCGACATAGAACTACGATTTTCCAAAAACAACCAAAGTCTAAAACCTGAAACTGAAAGTAAAGTAGGCGTGAGCACCGAGGTGATTAGTAGGAAATCCAAAAGTTCAACAAAATCCCATGCCCCTTCCTTTAATAAGAATTTCAATCATGTAGGTTTGAAAATAAGACCTATTAAAATAGTGTTTTCCACTTCATTTAAGAATTCAAGTAACAGGTTTCACTTTTAAGGAAAACATTTATTTTCCAAGATGTTTAGAAAATGGAATCAAGCATGCATTAACCTTTTGAAATGAAAAGAGAGTAGTTTATAATAAAATGTGGTTTTTCAGCAATGAAGCATTATATATGAAACAATTAAAATGGAAATCACACCACAAGTAGCATGTCACAAATGAGCACCATGGGTAATCCCTAAATGTAACTAGCACAAGTGGGACCCTAGAGACCTCATACCTCGGTGGACCATATCATACATTCCCGTGCACAAGCCACTAGTAGGGAAACAACTCCTACCATAGTGGTCTCCATTCATCATCATATATTTAGTTAGTGTTGTTGCGTCAATACTTCTAGACTAACTGGGACGAAACCCTGCCGTGTCATCTAGCGTACTAGTCCTAGTCCGCCCACCTAGATACCTGGGGTTTCCCATGTGCTCAAATCCAAAAAGGTGGCGAGTTTTTATCAAAACAGAAATGAACATCACACTTTCTTTATCTAAAAACTCGCTAAACTGCTCACCACTGTTCTCCCTCCTTAAGCGCATTCCCCTATTTCAAATTTAAAAAAAATTCATAAGCTTCAAATTTGGGCACATATTCATAGACTCAACATACAATCCATTTTCTAAAACCAAGGGGTTTGCTTTAAGAGAGGTTTTCAAATTTTATAAAAAAAAACAATTCAAGGGGGGCCAAACAGGATTCATTGTTTAATAAATAATAGTTTTCACTTTTGAACACATAATCATCTAAAATATTTGAAAAACCTTTTTTTAAACGCAATTAACAAACTACATGTTAGATATTAAACAAAACAAGCTTGAACTCTTTCTTATAATGAAGCAATTCATTTATGAAAGTCCAAATGGGCATTAGTAAAACACTACATTTTTTTTCAAAGAAAATGTATAACCAATAATAGCAATGGAACCCAGATTTCATAGAATATATATATATATAGCATATATGTATAAAACATAATTTCAAAACAAGCAAGCAATTATAAAATTAAAATTAAAGGCTTAGGCATAAGAGACCTACCTCAAACATGTCGTTGTTTGAAGATGACCACTCGAACCGACTATTGGCACATACACGCACATGCATATATATATATATATATATATATATATATACACCCCTAAATGCATTTCACATATTCCACGCGTCATGAGGGAATATGCACCAAAAGGGGATATATATATATATATATATGTCTTACCGCATGCATGTACGTGTGGGAATTCTCGACACCCACAGCCCAAAACCAACATAGAAACGTCCAATGCACTACTACACACAATTTAATAAAAACAATTTCAACACTTAAACCATCTATAAAACATTTCCAAGTTTCACAACAAGGATTTACCCTCCAAACATACTCAAATTCCTCCCTTTAACATCAAACACACATTAAAACATTTTCAAAACATGGTCACACCTTTTTTTTATATGTGAATAAACCATTTAAAAATTTTATAAAACGATTTCAATAACACTTCAAATCTTTTCACCAAAATGCATTCAAAACCATCGTTAAAAACCAACCACACACTAACCATACCAAAACATGATTTGTACCTCATACATAACTTAAAAAAAACCATTGCGTGATTTAACAAAGCACTATTTATTGACATAATATGGTTTTTCCTCAAAACACGTCATATCTCATATTAAGATACCACTTTAAAATAAAATGTATAATAAATTGTCTTAAAACTATTTTTGCACGACATAAACAATTAAATAAATTAAAGAAACACTTACTAAAACATTTTCAAGGTGTGTTTCAATGTTTTACCACAAAACTACACTAAAATAATTTTGTTTGAAATCCAACGCACATGACTCCATATAAAAAAATACACTTTGCACCACCTGCACATATTAATAAGCTAACTGCAACATTTATTAAATCACTAACAGCAGATTAAATATTAGTTTTTAGCAAGAACACACTTATAACATATAAACATGCTACCAAAAAATTAAACACATATCAAACTTCCATGAAAACTAAATTCGAACCACATAAATTAACCTAATAATATGCTAAATTAATCAAACTTTAAATTTAATTCATCAAATAATAATTATATGTGGAACAATTTACCTCGATGTAGGCCAACTTCACCAATTTGGTGCGCAAAGTCCACCGCACCTCAATCACACTCAAAACTACTCAAATAAACCCTAAAATAAAATCATGAAACTATTTATAATCAAAATAGAAACAAGGAAAAACAAAACCCTAACCTAGAAAAACCAAACCCTAAAGAATGTTGAAGAAATTTTACCCAGACGAAGAGCGTGAGGTGGGGGGACGGCGTGCGTGGTCGCGGTCACCGGAGGAGGCCGACGATGGAAAGGCGGCGGGCCGTCACGTCATAAGGGAGGGAGGCGGATGGGGTCTGTTTGGTGCGAGGCGAGGCCGGAAGGGAGGAGGGACGTCGGCGGTGGCTCGGTGTGTCGGAGGAGGGCAGCAGCAATGTGCGCGGGTAGAGGGGAGAGCCGGCGATTAGGGTTAAGGGAGGAGGGATCCGACGCGATGGGGGGGAGGGGGTTGCGCGACCCAAAGGGGAGGAAGGAGGAGAAAAAAAATGAGAGGGGGGGCAGCGTGTGGAGGGGGAGAGAAAAAGGGGTGAAGAAAGAATAAAAATAAAAATAAATAAATAAATAAATAAATAAATAATATAAAATAAAAATAATAAAAATAAAACTTTCATAATAATAAAAATAATAAGAAACTTAATAAAAGTAATAATAATCCTGATAACTTAATAATAATAATAATAATAACAATAATAATAATAATAATAATGTTAATAATTTTTTTTAAACACATCAATAATATGATATTCTAAGCCTAATTAAAATATTAACTGAAATAATAACAATAAAATTATTAACTGAGAGCGGACACCGCGCACAGTCTCACGCGCGGTCACGCACATGGTTGCGTGCCTCAAAAACAACACATTCGATAACAAACAATCCCTTAACAAAATTAGGAACTGTGTAGGGCGCGCATACGCTCGCACGTTCGTATAAGAACGAAATTTTCTTTTAATTTAAAACCGGTTCAAAACGCAGTTCAAAAACGAGACCCAAAATAATTAAAATAAAATAAAGCATCGGGTCGGGGTGTGACATTGAACATCCATATTAGTGCCAAACCATAAATGATCATACCTAGGGGTTATAGGTTCCATACCTTGATCCCCCAGTCGGTTCCATAATGTAATGCAATAGGTTCCATACCTTTATAAGAATTTAGTGACATACCAATATTTTTAATGTAAAGTCCCCGACCCCAGTTTTCTAGAGCCTATACCTCACTTTATTTAATTAGAATAGATACAAGATCATAATCCCAAAAGAACTATTAGTTTATCCATTTTTAAAACTATATTACATACATGAACCTTACCTTAAAATTCAAAATATTGAATACAACATAGAGAATCCTTTGAGAACACAATAATTATCTTATCTTAACCCAACATATCATTCATAATATACATCTTGGCATATTTTAAAATAAATAAAACATAATAAAGGGGTGATCTCAGATGCTCAACATGGGTAAGTGTACAACGAAATCTAATATGAATAAATAAGCATAAACATTAAGGAAATGAGTATAACTGAAACAAAATATATTTAAAAATAATATGAAGAATAATTTAGCAAGAATAAATGAAAATAAAATATTGATATAAAAATAATCACATGGATATACTAATAATTTAATAATTACACTAATTTCATAATGAGGAAATTTATAATGCTTTACATCATAAACACATCATCAAGGATTTAACCAAGAAACCATGTAAAAACAGGTAAGGCCTTAGCCAATACCCAAACTAGTTTGTCTCATTAGACCTACTAATGCATCTAGGGGATATTGAAGTTTCTTTCCATCACTTAATAAGTCCAATCCATTCCTCATATGAAAAGGGTGAAATATAAACAACAAAAACATTCATATTGAAAAACTAGCATATAAAATGTGAATACTTTAACCATAAAACATGAACGGTATAAAAATAGCACATCTATTGTCAAACTGATCATAGATCCTTCGAAAAAATATGGTATATGGTATCATAAGAGTTCAAACTCAAAAAATAAGAGGATATAATAAAGTATGTTGACATAGATAAAAATACTCAAAATTTATTAGAAATTTCTTAAGACTAATAACCCTTTTTACTTTAAAATCATTTAGAAGGCTGCACAATTTTAAAATAAAACATTTTCATTGAAAGTAAACTTGTAATGGAATCTTAAATACATTAAGGTTTAATGACGGTGGAAAAATATGACCATTCTGTATAAGTTATAAAAACATTCCTTCCATACTTTTATTGAAAAATTCATAAATTACCTCATTTGGAAAACAATAAAAAGATTCCCTTCAAACCATTTTATAAAAATTAGAACATGAGTAAAAATAAATTAATCATTTTTAGTATAATAGTAAAAATATTTTGATTTTTTTAGAAATATGTACATGGATGATAAATATTCCCCAACAAATACTTACGTATAAACAATCCTAAATAATAATGAAATTACGAAATTAACCCTTACCTTTTACTTTAATTTAGTTGAATGTGATTTAAAATCATGTATAATGGTTTAAATCATGTCATTAATTTATAATATAACTGTATACATATTTATGATATCATATATGATCTTTTTATATCATTTTATTAATAATATTTTGTTATTACCCTTGTTTCAGGTGTAACTTGTTCATTTTCCTATGCATGTTTTTTCGTTTAAGTCCTATTTCTTTATTATGTATATGATATATTTATTTAATATACATAATGATATTAAGCTCAATGATATTATATTTACTCATTATATACATTTTTATAATCATTCTTGAATGCTTAACATGGAAAATGAATCACATCGCATCGTGGAGACAGTAGGTCGTACGTACACATGAGTGATGGTGTCATTCCCTTAATGGTGAAAGGGTTAGGAATTGAATGGTATATTAATTATATAGAATCAATATCATGTCATATTTATTATTAATATCTATTATTTACATCATTATACCCATTCAAATAAAGTGTTGATGAAAAACAATTACACCACGATGTGGAGACGGTAAGTCGTACGTACGCACGCGCGATGCTTTTATTTTTCGTAGGAATGATAAAATGATGAATATGGTTGTATAATAATCATAATAACATATAATAATATATATGATACTTGATTTATTACTTTATTATGGAAAAAACACATGAATAGGAAGTATAAGAAGAAATGAACTTGAATGAGTTGGTAAAACAATTACCCCTTCTTCAATGGACTTCCTTTAAATCTCTTCTCAATGGATCTAGAGTTGGTATTTTTGGAAGAAAAATAACTCCATAACAATTTTAAGTATGTTTTAGAATAAATGGTTATGGTTTGGTTGAGCTAGAATGCTCAAAGTGGTGTGAGGGAGTGAGGGAGGAGACTCCATTTTATGATTGAGGTGAGAGGCACTTCTGGAAACTCTCAAAATATTAAATTAATATAAATTAATATTCAATTTAAAATGACTAAAAATTGATTTATTTAAAATATAATATGATTATGTTTTGAAATACTCTTAAAAAATATATTTTATACAAGTTTACGTCACATTATTACCCTAATATTTTTGTTTTAACCCTTATTTTAACCCTTTAACTCTTACCATTATAATATTTTTTTTAATCTTTGAAGGTTAATATAATTACTATAAAATTATAAACTAACATAAATAAGTCATGGGTAAAATTTTCAGCATTATCCTAATTAGTTTGATGAATTTTACATTTTATTAATTTTATATCATTTAATAAAATATTATTCATTTTAAAATGCCATTAATGTCAATTTTGACACTATTTATCTCTTTATTTTTTTAGAAATATCAATACAAAATATGAATAAATTTTTTTTAATGCATACCTAATATGTATAATTAATATAAAAAATAATTTTATGACGTCAATTATCTAAAATTATATTTATTTTAATATTTTTAATACCATTTATTTGACATTTCTATTAATTAAATAATTACTACATCATCATTGTGTAAGAATTTAATGAAATTATTTATTTTATAAAAATTTAAAATAAATTATAATGATGAAGATAAAAGTTTTATCTTTCAAATTAAAATTTATAGTATAATTTATCTTCTATATAAACCAATATTAAAATTATATAGTTATTAAAATTATGAGTATAACATCTTTAAATTTTTTTAAATAGAATAAAATAAATGTCATATTCTCATCCAAGTGGCTTCAAAGGGTTATAATATCATCCCAAGTATTATTTTGGTCAAAAACTACTCATCAAATGAAATTTGGACAAGTGTTAGGGTAATTTTACAATATTTATATTATTACTTTTTACCATTAATTACTCGATTTACCTTTAACCATGGTAATAAAAAATTACTAAAGTTACTATTAATAATTCCCAAAAATAAAACAAACCTATTTACATAATTTAGAACAAATGATTCCAAACATGGAATCCATTTTAAAAAATTCAATACATAGAAGTTTCCATAATTAATTTAAAATTAATCCCGTTGATAGAATGAGAAAATGAGTTTTAAAAGTGAAAACATTCAAAAGATTGAAATATTTTTATATTGAAATTAAATGTGAAATTTATTAAAATGTAATAAATTCGATTAAATTATAAAAAATGATCTAATTATCCTTTAAACCAATAAATAATATAATTTAATACTATAAATTATTTAGAAAAAAATATATTTTCAATTAAAATACAATATTTTATTACTATTTATCAAAACATGAAAGTTATTAGAAAAATACCTAAAATTAAACCAAAGTAATTTTTTATATTCTAATTTAAAATAAGAAGTTTATTTTCTCAAATAGAATATATAAAAGTGTCAAAAATTGGATTTAAAATAGGCTCGCAATTAAAAGGCGGTAAAACCGCCTTTAAAAAATATTGTTTTTATGTATAAAATTGTGTTTGTTCTTATCTCATGCTTATAAAATCTATTAGATGAATATAAAAAATATTTTATTAAATATAATATATATATTTTATTAATATAATTCACTAATTTTAATTAATTTAATTTATTAAGACAAAATTACTTTGAGAGAATAAAAATATTTCCTTTATATTCAATTGATATATATTCTCTTTTATAATTAATTGGTAACCAATAAATTAATCTTATATTTTTATAAATCACATATTTTCATAAGTTAGCTAATATTATTTATAACTGTTATTTTAATGCCAATGTTAATAGATAACGATGCGCTCGAACTTAGTGTTGTATGGAACGAAAAATATTAAATTTATTTAAAAATAAAATGTATCGTGAAATATGGGGGTGTTACATTCTTCCATCCTTAAAAAATTTTGTCCTAAAAATTTACTAAATATCACCTCATAAAAAAATTTGGGTAGTTCTTTGCCATAATTTCCTCAGGTTACCATGTTACCTCTTCCATTTTATGGTTTCTCTAAAGAATATTTACCAATCAAGTCATTTGATGCCTCAACACTTGTTCTCTTGTGTCAAGAATCTTGTTAGGATCTTCACAGTAAGACAGATCAGGTTTCAGTTCTATTTCATCATAAGTGAGTACATGCATTGGGTATAGAATATATTTCCTTAACAATGATATTTGGAACACATCATGAACTTTGGAGAGAATTGGAAGCATTTATTAATGGTAAGCTACAACTCCAATTAATTCTAGAATTTCAAAAGGTCTGATGTACATGGAACTTAATTTTATTTTATTTACAAATATTATAACACCCTTCTTTATAGATACCTTCAAGAAAACATGATCTATCAATTAAAATTCCAAATCCTTCCTTCAATTATTGGCATAAATATTTTTCTTAATTTGAGATGATTTGATGTGGGTTTGAATAGTCTTTACCTTTACCATTGTTTCCTTCACAAGTTCTAAGAAGACAAGCTTCCTTTTACCATCTTCATTCCAACAAGTTGGTGAATGGCATATCTTTCCATATAAATCTTCATAAGGTTCCATTAGAATACTTCAATGTAAGCTATTGTTGTTTTAAAATTATATCAAAGGTAAATATTGATCCCCCATACCTTGAAAGTGATGTAATAAAGATCTCAACATATATTCTAATGTTTGAATAGTTCTTTCTAATTTTCCATTAGTTCGAGGGTGGTAGGCGGTGCTCAAATGGAGTTCAGTATCAAGAGACTTCTGAATAATTTTTCAAAAATTTGATGTAAATCATAGATCATGGTCAAACAAAATTAAAATAGGTTCACTATAAAGTCTTAAAACTTCATTAATATATTGTCGTTCAAGACACTCTAGTGGAAAATATTCCCTTATTGTGAGGAAATGTGCAGATTTTTTAAGACGATCAACAATAAACCATATCTCATCATTTTTGGGGGAATTTTTGTTAATACAGTGATAAATTCCATATCAATGTCATAAAATTGCCATGTGGGTATAGGTAGAGGTTGAATGAACCATCTAGGATGTTTTATTTTAGCCTTTACTTGTTAAAAACCCAAACATCTTGACAGGTAATCAGCAATTTCCCCTTCATATTGTCCCTCCAAAAGTGTTCCTTAAAATATCTATACATCTTAGTACTACTAGGGTGTATAGAAAATTATAGCTATGATAATCACCCAATAATTCCCTTTTTAGCTTGTGTAAAGAGGGAACAAAAATTCACTTTCAAAATTTCAAAATACCATCTTCACATATCAAGTATGTCAATCATTCATCATTCATAGATTTATTTTTCTTTTATAAATTCTCATCATCATACAGAGAACATTTTATCCTTATCAATAAATATGGTTTGGTAATAATTTAATAGGGGAGTGATGTTTCCCCTACCTTAATAATTACAATATCCATCTTTACTAGATCCGTGAACAAATGATACATTTCAATTCTCATTTTGTTCAAAACTCCATGGTACTTCATGCTCAATGCATCTACCACCTTATTTTCTTTCCCTAGGTGGTAGTGTATTGAACAATTATAATCCTTGAGTAGCTGGAGTCATCTATTTTTCTTCAAGTTAGGTTCGTTATATGAGAAGATATATTTCAGAATTTTGTGATATGTATATATCTTACATCTTTCACTATAGAGATATTGTCTCCATATATTTAGAGAAAATATTATAGCTGATAACTCAAGATCATGAGATGGATAGTTTTGTTCATGAATTTTTACTACCTATATGCATATGTAATAACTTTATCATTCTGTATAAGGATAAAACCAAGTCCTTTCCATGATGCATCACTATAAATAAAAAATACACCATTTTTTAATAGTAAAGTCAAGATCAGATAATTGAACAATCTTCTCTTCAATTATTCAAAACATTATTCACACCCTTTTTTCTATATGAACTTAACCCTATTACGTGTGATCTTGGTTAATGGGTTAAAAAATCATAAAAAATTATAAACAAAACACCAATAGAAACTTGCTAAACTAATGAAACTACATACCTTGGTTATGCTCGCTGGTGTGGGCCATTCTTGGATTGCCTTTGTCTTTATAGGATCAATAGAGATTCCATACTTACAGATAATATGGATAAGAAATAAAATTCCTGGAAGATAGAATTCACACTTTCTAAATTTACAATAGAAATATTTCCTTGTGAGAGTCTCAAGAATGATCTATATGTCATTATCTTGGTCTTTATAGCTTTTAGAATACACCATAATATCATCAATGAATACAATAAAATCATCAAAATATTACTTGAATACTTTTTTCATTAGATATATATAAAATGAGGGTGAATTAGCCAATCCAAATGGCATTACTATAATTTCTTGATGCCCATACCTCATCCTAAAAGCTGTATTCATAATGTCTTCCTTCTTTACTCACAATTGATGATATCCAGAAAAAAGGTCAATCTTAAAAAAACTGATCTCTTTGAAGTTGTTCAAATAAATCATCAATGAGAGGTAGAGGATACTTTTTCTTCATTATAATATAATTGTTTTCCTATAATCAATACACATCCTCATGGATCCATATTTCTTCTTAACAAAGATAAAAGGGGATCCCCATGGAGAAACACTCAGGTGAATACACCCATTTTTTACCCAAATCCTCCAATAGTTTCTTTAGCTCCACTAATTATACTATAAACATTATATAGGTATTATTTGATATTAGTCTTTCATCAGGGATTAAATCAATATAAAACTCAGCTTCATGATCTGGGGGATTTCCAGGTAATTAATCAGGAAATACATTAATTTATGCCTTTAAAATAGGTACATCCTTAATTTGAAGATTACATTCTTCATCCCTATATGTTGTTTTCTCTTACACCCCAAGATTTTCATTTAGTAAATCTAATGGGGGTGGTTCTAGATAATAATCATATGATGAAGTTTCTGCTCTAAAGATAAAGGATTTTATTTCTTCCTTAAAAATCGTAATTTCCTTCTTCTTGTAATAATTTTTTTGCATCATATTTTAAAAAATAGACCATACTAAGAATTATATCAAATTTAATCATAGTTATGATGACACAATCAGCATTTAAATCATGTTTATATATCATAAAGGGGACTACCCAACACATATTTTTTGCAATGATACTTTCCTTAGGTGTTTTGACTAACAACTCCTTTATTAAATCAACAGGGAAATGTCTAATTTTATTGGAAAACTAGGAAGATATAAAGAATAAAATGATCCAAAATAAAATAAAACTTTTACTAAGTTTTAGGATACAATTAAAGTACCTTCCCCCACATCATTAGGAACTTCAACCTTAGTAGTTGTGATCACATAAGCTTGTCATTTCTCCCTTAGCCTTTTTGGTGTAAGTTTCTTTGATTCTTAAGACTATCATTTTAATAGTGTCCCATATCCTTACAGCTAAAACACTACATGTTGTATAATTATCTCTTTCCTTTTCAATCATGGTATTGGTGGGATTTTTTCCCCACTTGTAACAAACCCCCATCCTCAAAATACATGTTCCATGATGTTTCTTTCCACATTTATTGCAGGATGGAAATTCAACCCTTCCATTCTTCCTATTTTCATTATTTAATTTTCCAAAGTGTTCAACATCTCTCTTATTTTTTTGATTTCCCTTTAATTAATAAGAATTATATAATTCTTTCTATGTATTGATAGCATAAAAGAATATATCTTTGTATGATGAGAAATTTTGGGAGACCAGTTCCCTTTAGAGGAATGGTTTTAACCCATTAAACAATTGATAAATATTGCCCTTTAGATTGTGTATGTAATCTGAAACATGAATTTATAACCTTGTAAAGTTTTCTTCATACTTTGAAACATTCTAATCCTCCTTTTTCCATAGACTCATAAATTTCCTCTCCAAATTTTCTCGCTATTATCGAGGAAATATTTTTCTAAGAAAATTTCCTTAAAATCCTTCCGTTCTATGTTTTATATTTATTCCTCCTCCTTCGTGTTTTGAATCAATGACCACCATTAATCTGAATCTCTTGAGAGATGATAAATTTTCATGAAAAGATTCTCCCTTTCATTACTTTCTAAAGAAATAAATAGATTCTTTAAGGAAATTATCCATTTCTCAACTAAAAATGGATTTGTAGTCCCATTGAATGATGGAGGTTGTTGTATCGTGAAGAGGTGTAACATTGTTACTCCATGTTATAGATCAGGGTTCTCTATGTGGGTAATGTTATTTTTCATAACCTGAGTCAGCTATCCCATTATAGTTATAAGTTGTTTAGTACTAGTTGAAGCTCCTATTCCAATATCATTATCTTACATAGGAGGTAAATATCTATATGGATTACGTGCATTGATATGGTTTACATTCCTTCCACTGGGTGCCATTTCTAAATAATTGAATGCACTAGATTAGGTTATGAATCACAATTCATAATTTCAAACTAGCAAAAAACTGAACATAGATTTATTTTTTTGTACAACTAATCTCATTATCTTGGTTACTTTTAGAATATTCTCAAAGTACATTACAAGGTTACATTTCATTAATCTATATTGTTCGAAATATATTTTCCAATGTTTATACTAAACTTAATTTGATAAAAACTATAAATACCCTAACCCTAGTTTCCCAGAGTCAGTTCCACACTTTATTACATTGGAATAGATACAAGATTCGAGTCCTAAAGGACTAATTCATTTAACAGTTTTTGAAACTAGATTACATACATGAACCTTAAATTACAATTCAAAATCTAAAATACAAAATAGATAATACTTTGATAACAATATAATTCTTCTATCTTAACATTTCATATCATTAATAATACACATATTGTAATCCTTGAAAAAAATAAAACATAAAAATGGGGTGACCTCAGATTCTTAGCAAGGGTAAGCGTACAAAAAAATACAAATAAATAAGCATAAACATTAATCAAATGTGTATAAATGAAATAAAATCCATTTAAATATAACATTGAGCATAATATAAAAATAATAAATGAAAATAAAAATAATCATATGGATATTATAATAACTGAATAATCACACTAATTTCATAATGAGGGAATGCATAATTCCAAAAATCATAAACATATGATCAAGGATTTTTCCAAGATACCATACATAAATTGGTAAGGCCTTATCTAATACCCAAACTAGTTTGTCTCATGAGAACTACTGATGCATCAAGGTATTATAACAGGCATCTCCTATAACTTACTAATTTCAATTCATTCCTCATATGAAAAGGGTTAAATATAAACAACATATACATTTGTATTGAAAAACTAACATACAAAATGTGAATACTTTAACTATAAACCATGAATGGAATCAAAATAGCACATCCAAAATCAAACTAGTCATAAATCCTTCAATAAATTATGGTATATGGTATCAAAAGAGATCAAACTTAATTAAAAATAAGATCCAACAAATTATTTTTACATATATGAAAATACACTAAAATCATTAAAATTTTATTGAGAGTAACACCACTTTTTTACTTTGAAATCATTTAAAAGGATGCACAATATTAAAATAAAAAAATTTCATTTAAAGTAAACTTGTAAATTAAGCTTCAATACATTAACATTTCATGATATTGGAAAAATACTGCCATTATGTATAAGTTTAAAAAACACTCCTTCTGTATTTTTGTTAAAAAAGTCATAAAATAACTCATTTGGAAAATGAAAAAATATTCCTTTAAAACTATTTTATAAAAATAATAAAATTACTAAAAATGATTTAAAATTATTTTGGATAATATTAAAAATATTTTGGAAAACATTTTTAAGAAAAATATACATGGATGATAAATATTCTTCAGTAGATACTTACGTATAAACAATCTTGAATAATAATGAGATTGTGAAATTAACCCCTACATTATACTTTCCTCTAGTTGAATGTGATTTAACCACCTGTATAATGGTTTAAATAATTTCATTAATTTATATAAAAAATTTATCCATATTTATGATATCATATATGATCTTATTATATCATTTTGTTAATAATATTTCATTATTACCCTTGTTTTGGGTGTTATTCATTTTCTTATGCATGTTTTATCATGTAAGTCCTATTTATTATTCATAGGATATATTTATTTTATATATAAAATGATTTTAAGTTTATATATATTATATTTACTGATTATATACATTTTTATAATCATTATTGAATGGTTAACATGGAAAATAAATCACATCGCATCATGGAGATGGTAAGGCGTACGTACGCACAAGCAACAATATCATTCCATTAATAGTTAAAGGGTAAGGAATTGAATAGTATATTAATTATAAAAAATAAATATAATGTAGTGTTTATTATTTTTATCCATTATATTCATAATTATACGCATCCAAATAAAGTGGTGATGAAAAACAAATTACACCACAACGTGGAGATGGTAAGCCATGCGTATGCACATACAATGCTTTAGTTTTTCATAGTATGGATAAAAGGGGGAATATGATTACCCCATTATCATAATAAAATATCATAATATATATGATACCAGATTTATTACTTTAGTATGGAAACAACACATGAATATTAAGTATAATAAGAAATGAACTTAAATGAGTTGGTAAAACAATAACCTCTTCTTTGATGGACTTCCTTTAGATATCTTTTAATGAGATATAGAGTTGGTATTTTTGAAATAATAGAACCAAAAAAACTTTTATAAGGATGTTTTGAGGAGAAATAGGTAGGTTTTGGTCGATATAGAAGGCTCAAAGTGGCATGAGGAAGTGAGGTAGGAGGTTCCCTTTTATAATTGAGGTGATGGGCACTTTTGGAAACTCTCAAAATATTAAATTAATATAAATTGATATTCAATTTATAATGGATATAAAAAGTTATTTATTTAGAATATAATATGTTTATAGTTATAAATACTCTCAAATAATAAATTTATACAATTTAGGTCACATTCTTACCCTTATATTTTGGTTTTAACCCTTATTTAAACCCTTTAACTCTTACCATGACAATATGCATTTTACTCTTTGAAGGTTAATATAGTTACTATAAAATGACAAAAGAATAATAAATAAGTCATGGATTAAATTTTCAACACGATCCTGATTATTTGGATAAATTTTATACTTTTATTAATTTTATATCATTTAATAAAATATTATTCATTTTAAAATATCGTCAATGTCAATTTTGACACTTCATTTCTTGGATTTTTTAAAAAACATCAATACACAAGATAAATTCAAACCAAAACCTTTAATACAAACCTAATATGTTTAATTAATCTAATAAAATTATTTTATTTCATTAATTATCTCAAATTATATTTATTTTAATATTTTTAATTCCATTTATTTTATATTTCTATTAATTAAACAATTACTCCATCATCATTATGTAAGCCTTTAAGGTAATTATTTATTTCCTAAAAATTAAAAATAAATTACCATGATAAAGATAAAAATTTTATATTTCAAATTAATATTTATAGTCAAATTCATCTTCTATATAAACCTATATTAAAGTGGTATAGTTATTAAAAATACGATTATGAAATCTTTAACTTTTCTTTAAATAGAATATAATAAATGTCGTACTCTCATCCAAGTGGATTAAAAAAGTTAGAATCTTATCCCAAGGATGTTTTTGGTAGACACCTACTCATCCAATTAAAATTTTAAAATTGTTAGGGTAAATTTATAATATTATTTTTTACCCTTATTTATCTGATTTACCTTTAATAGTGTTAATAAAAAATTACTAAAGTTACTATTTATAATGCCCAAAAATAAAATAAGACTATTTAAATAATTTTTAACCACTAATTCCAAATATGGAATCCATTTTTAAAAATTTAAAACACATTAGTTGTAGTGATTAATTTAAAATTAATCCCTTTGACGAAACTAGAAAATGAGTTTTAAAAGTGAAAATCTTCAAAAGATTGAATTTTTTTTGTTCAAAAGTAAATGTTAAATTGATTATAATGACCTAAATTATATTAAGTGATGAAAAATTGATCTAATTATACTTTAAAATCAATAAAAATATAATTTAACACTATAAATTATTTAGACAAAAAAGCTGTTTTTAATTGAAATACAATATTTTATTACTATTCATCAAATCATGAAAGTTATCAGAAAAATACCAAAAAATAAAAAAATGTAAGTTTTTATATTATTATTTAGAATAATATATTTATTTTTTCAAATAGAATATATAAAATTGTCAAAAATTGGAATGAGAATAGGTTACTCATTAAAAAGTGGTAAAACTACCTTTAGAAAAATATAGGGTTTTAAGCATACAATTGTGTTTGTTCTTATCTCATGCCTATAAAAAATATTAAAAGAATATCAAAAATATTTGATTGAATATATTCCAATATTCTGCACATATTTCATTATTATCATTAACTAATTGTAATTAATTTAATTTATTAAGATAAAATTCCTTTAGGAGCATAAAAATATTTCCTTTATATTCAATTTGTATATATTTTATTTTCTAATTAATTGGTAATTAATGAATTCATATTACATTTTTATAAGTTAGTAAATACTATTCATAATCTCTATTTTAACAACTAGGTTAATAGATCACGATGCACATGAACTCAGTGTTGCGTGCAATGCAAGCTATTAAATTTATTTAAAAAGAAAATATACTACGAAATCTTAGGGTGTTACTGTTTCAATGGGATCTAATTGGTGACATTAAAACCCTTATCTGACGATCAGAATGGTTTGATGAGAATTGGGAATTCTATCCTCTTTTATTTTTGAAGGGGACATGACTCTTAACAAAAACTCACAACAGTTCCTCCATCCATAACTCAGTATGGACCTACTTTCCAAAGGCCGGTGTCCAATTGGGGTTTTAGACCCAATGAAACTTAGGGACTCATATTGTTTGAGTGGATGGGAGATATTTCTCATCGTACCCTATTGAGGGGAATTATTTCCAACTTCGAGACTCTCTTATAGATTTAAGATATGTTCGGAAAACTCTTCTTAATCCTGATACATGACCAGTTTCCCTAAAAAAATGATTAATGGGCTAAGTATCTTTTGAAACAAAAGTGGGGGTCTCATGGGTGAATTTATCTTTATGTATCTAAGGTTCTTCATCCATTTCTGAGTGATGAATAACTACTTTATATACTGAATCCATATAACCATATTCTTCGGAATGTGTTTCCACGTAGGGAGGTGGTTAATATTCTGAGGAGTGGATTGAGCCATTATGAAGCATCCTACATATCCTAGTTATTGTTATAATCAAAAACCTTATAGTTTTTTAACCAATATAGTTTAACATCACACGAATATGACATATGTGTAAGCATTGGGTAACTATATATCTGAGATTGTGTCTGAAGGAGACGTCATATATATCCTGGTTATTGTAGGAATTAGTGTTATCGTAGTTCAATCATGCCTTTGGTACTGACCCCAAAGTAGACACCCTTATGTAGGAGATAATTATGTCATTCCACTCATTAGGGATTACACACAGAGGTTTCCCTTTTTATTAGTTGATATGGAGCTCGACCCTCAGGGGAGGCGTCCTACATATTCTAATTATTACAAGAATCAGAGTTCTCATAGTTCAATGATTAGGGATTACACTTTGAGGTTTCCCTATTTATCAGGGATTACATATTGACATTTCCCTTATATGCAATACATATAATATTATTCCCCTAGTCGTGGATTACACTTTGAAATTTCCCTTTTACTTATAGAGGCTCATGGTGAAAATGATATAATCACCGCAATTACCTAAACCAACGTGAGATATGATTGGTGTGGGAAACAAGGAATGGGATATGATCAATATCATTTCTTGTGATTATGGGACTAGTGTATTGGGACCTCCCTTTGGTTGGTGAATATAGAGATCAGGACTCAGGGAGCCATCCTATATATCCTGGTTATAATAAGAATCAGAGTCATCATAGTCCAGTTAATGATTGGAGCTTACACTATGAGGTTTTCCTATTGATCATGGCTTACACACTGATGTTTTCTATAAGATTTTGTATATCGAGCTCAGGCCTTAGTAAGAAATCCTACGTATCTTGGTTATGATAGAAATCAGAGTCATCATTGTTCGGTTGATTGGGTCTTATACACTCTGGATGCCCATATCATTGGGGTTTACACACCGAGGATGAACAAGGTGATCAAGTCTTAGGATTACATTGTCTTTATAGGGGATTATGATGAAAATTATATAATCATTTTAATTACCTAATCCCACATGATATACACTCGGTTTAGGAAACAAGGGATATCGAGTAATCAATTTCATTGCTTATAGGTGTGGGAATTATGTATTGATAAAACCCTTTAGAGACATGGAAAGGATCTCAAGCCTTAGGAAGGTATCCTACATATCTTGGTTATGGAAATAATAAGAGTTATTTTAGTTCACTTGATCAGGGTTTACACACAGTGGATACTGATATCAGTGGGTCTTATAGACTGAGGATGAACAAGGTGATGAAGTCCTAGGATTCTCTTATGACTTGACCAGCTTGATTGCCTCTCATGCGTTGATTGTATTCTCAATATTCTTTGATTTCCTATTTGAAATATCAAAGGATGTCTACACAGAATTTCCCAAAAAAATCGCATGGTCCAATTGGATTGTCCAAGAGACATCGTGTATCTCAAATAACATGTCTGAGGGCTATCGCATGACCCATGCTGACTTCTCTGGGGGACATCTTAATACTTGGCTAGTTGACCTTGGAATCCATCACATGACCTTGGCTGATACATCTAGAGGGTGTCACATGATCCAATAAAATTTCCCTGATGTCATAGTGAGAGTTGGATGACATACTTGGAGGGTGTCACGAGTGTCAATATGAAATGCCTCAAAGGGTAGAACATGTTTTGGTTGTCATGTCTAGGGGATGTTGAGAGGCATAGATGGCATGTTCGGAGAGCGTCATAAGATCCAACCAACATGCTCAGGTGTAATCTCAAGACCCAACCAACATCCATGGGTTCCATTATATGGGTTAGGAAAACTATCTTAAGGACATCAAAAGGCTAGGATTATGATCCCTGAGGGATTCATGAGACATGGGTGGCATGCCTGAGGGGCGCCACATGACTTGTCCTAACATGTCCCAAATGACTTCTCATGATCAAAATAGTATACCAAAGGGACTTCGCAAGATTTGGGTGACATGCCTTGGTGATGATTTGTGTCGTGGGTGGTTTAGGCGAAGTGCATTAGGACCAGTGCATATGTATTCACTTAAGTCTCCCATATGTTAGTCTTAATTCTAGCCTTTTATCACAAATTACTTATATTTGTTTAGTTTTATCTTATTTTAGGGCTTGTGTGAACTAGTATGTGCATGGTATGTTCTTCACATGACTTTCCAGAAGTCCTTCTCATGATCTATAAGTGATCACATGAAGTTATTTAGTCATGGAGCATGATATCTCTAGTGGTTCCCTGGATATTACCTGATGGGAATTTTTCTGGTCATGAGATTAGTCGCTCCTAGAAATTCTCTCTAGCACTGGTGTGAGACTCTAAGAGTTCTTCAGTGTGTAGTAGAAGTCTATAGTTTTAGAGTCCATCCCCGTTTTCATTTTGGGGTGGGGGAATTATAGGTCTCTCCACCCCAGTTGTTCAGTTCTCTACATAGAATATCTCACATGAATCCATGCTAGAGTCAGCAAAGGGCTCGGTTGCCACGCGTCTTTGTGAGTCTTTATCGCAGATATTTTCAGGGAATTCATCGAATTTTCAATGACCATGAGTGTAATCTGTCAATGCCTACTTTATTGGATTATTCTCAAATTAATTAGATCTTGTGGAATCATATGATCATGCTAAAGGACTTCCATATTGTCATATCGACATGTCCAATAAGCTTCACGAGATCAAGGAACCTCTAGAAGACCTTCACGTGATCTTGAGTGAATTTCCTGAGGCATTCCATGAGACAAGTATGACTTGTCAAGGAGCCTTCACAAGAATATTCTGGATAGTCTAGCAGTCTTTTGAGATTGTATCATAGACTTCCTTGGCACTTTGTATGAGTTTTATGACTACGAGAGGATCTTGGATCCCTCCATTTTATCTCCTTTGTTTTATTTTACAATGGTTGGGAGTCATGTGAGATTTAACGAGTAATGTTTAATATAATTACTATATTTTTTTTGGTGATGAGTCATGTGACTAATGGGGGTCCTATGTGAGATGTGTGATAATTTCATGGACAATTCCATCCATTCTGTCCTTAGGGAACTAAATGGGAAGTTCATGGTTTCCTAGACATACCCGATACTTTCTACATGATGGGGTTGTAAATCCAAAGGGCTTTATCAATATTAAGTGGAAATTTAACAAAGGTTTCACGGTGATTTGTGGATATATAGGGGTGCATGCATGACATTCAACAACTGTGATAGGATCTGGCCTCCTCTCCTTTATTTCCTTTGTTTTATTCCATAAAGGGTTGGGGGTCTTGCGAGTTTGTTTAGATGTGGTAAAGTATAATTACCCTTCCCATTAGTGATGCATCATAAGATCCTTGTGACGGCAAGAGACTCTCACCTTTTGGGCATTTCACTCCTATTTTCAATGTATTTTTGGATAGTTTTTCAGGCGCTCTCTAATGAAAAACCATGTATCCTAGGAAAACTTGTTTGGATTCCACTACATAGCCACTGGTTTGTATGGACCACATTTACAAGATCAGGAGGTCTTGTTGAAGGGGGTTCCACAGATTCCACTGTAGGATATGCATTTCACATGGTCCTTCTACGTGACCTTATAATGGTCATGTGATTATGAGTCTCTTATAGGCTTTCGCATTCCATAGGTCTTGGCCACCCTCTTCTTTATTTTCTTTTATGGGGAAACAATACTCATATTTAGGTACTTATTTCATTGTAAATTTACTGATTCTCATTTAGAGGGTGTCAAAAAATGACCCCCCTTAGGAGAGACATCCATAGGGATAAGGTCTCGGTTATGAATAAAGTAAATGCCTACCAAAGTCTTTGGAGATATCTCAAACCCCTGACTTGGGTGACATTTTGGTCTATCAGGTGACACTTATTATTCCATGAAATTTCCTATATATAGGCGGGGGAGCCATTAATTTCATCGTCTATCACTTCTCTAGAGTGCTCTCTCTTTCCCTCTGTCACATGCCTCTATCACAAGACCATTCTGCGAGTCTTGATTGTGAGACCTATCTACGATCTTTTGAGATGAGCCCATTTTTGAGAGCCCTTTGGGTGATTCACAATTTCCCTTTTGTTTATTCATGAAATGAACATGGTGATACCAAAACTTTATGTATTTATCTGAAAGGATTTTATTTTATATATCTGACATATACCACTTACTTAATTTTAGATGGATTTTGGTTCCCACCAATATTCTACTACAACCAATCAAAGGGAAATAATCTCTATAAATCGTAATGTTAACCCCAATATCATGTGGATACAGATAATGAAGTTTTTAAGAAGTTCCTCTCATCCAAACTCGGGTTTTATTCCATATTGTATCAACTACCTCTGTATAGGTTTGGTTTTCTAGTTGATGTTTCAATTACTCATTAATAATTTAATCTTATGTCTCACTGGTTATCAGCTTCTCTCAACTACGTCCAAATGATGATTATTGAGGATGGTTAGTTGGTTATAACTCAACCCCAAGTTTTGTCTTATATGTTGAAAAATTATCCCCTGGGTATGGATGGATGTGACTTTACTTAGAAACCTATCGCCCAGAGTTACTCGAATATATTATTCTCTTCTCTAAATAATTCGAGTGGTGGATGGTACTCAAAGTGGAATATCCTTCCCAAAATAAAATTTTTAGAGGAATAAGAATGGTCATTTCGAGTGAGGAAAATCTGTTTGGAGTTTTCTGATGATCTATACATGATTTATCTTTACAAATCCATATAGATCTCTCAATTTATTATCTATCTCCAACCCGATCTTCTCTGAGAACTGTTTAACTATTGGTGTCCTAGTACCAACACCTTCCACTTGTCCCATAGTGAAATAGGCATCATCCTATGGGACATCCATTATCTGGTTGGTTCCTCCTCTTGGAGAAATGTATGAATAATTTCTCCTAGTCACAGATGTTTGGGATGATTCTTCATAGACTCCAGTATTGGAAAGGTACGTGCTTGTTATTATTAAGGACAATATGATAAAGGATCTGAATATGTGTTCACTTATCTATTTTCACCAGATCAATATTTTCCTCTGTAATAGCAGAGTTAGACCTACTACCATTCTCCCTCATTGGTGTCCTTCCCAGCATGTTCGTGATAGTGATGGTTCATATTGTTCCATCCTGGAGGATGGAGATCATACCACATGGGGATATTACTTGAGCTTGTAGATCTCACAAATTCTTAGATTGGTGGTTGTTCTGGCTCCTAGGTGGTGCAAAAATGGAACAATGAGAATCATCACCCATCCCTTTTTTATAGAGATGGGTTCTCGCCAAATTCACCATTCCTTTTGTTTCAATCCTTCCAGTGCCATTATCCTTTAAATATGGTTGAATTAACCCTGTGGGAACTGTTGGTACCAGAGGGAGATTGCGTGGAGGTCAAGCACTTGCACAATCGTTCATTCTCAGATATAAATTCCTCGGATGGGTCTCCAATAGGCTTATTCATGGAGCCAAGAATGCCCAATGACCCTAGTATCCATGATTCATTGATCTGCTTTCCAAAGGCAGGCACTTGTTGACTGATGATTCAACCAATGACACTTAAGGACTCATTTGATCGATAGGATGGGAGGTCAGGCTCACCACACTCTTCTGGGGGAGGATTGTTTCCTGTTCTGGGACTCTCTTGTACATTTAAGTTGTGTTCATATTTCTTGAATCCTTGGTTTATTCCTGAAGAGTGTTTCCACATTCTACCCTTGGTTTGTAGGATCATTGTAGGCATGCATATATTTGATGAAACATAGGTTATAGAGAATTGTGACATGTAATAAGGCACTCTAGAGTTTATCATCATCTAGGGGGATGGAAGGTGACTTGATGTTGGGATCGGGCTTGTAATAAGGGATTCCCACATATCCTCAGAAGAGGAATCAGAACCCATGTAGTTTGAAAGGTGTGGGGATTATGCATGGGAGCTGCCCAATTGAGGGACATGATTGCGTGGACCCTTTTTGATGGGAACCCTTTTGAGTTCGGGCCTTCTGGTAGGAATCCTACATATCCTGATTTGATCAGGAATCAGATTTCTCATAGTTCAGAATGATGTGGATGTTGTAACCCTCACAAACCTCTAAGCCCATGTGATTCATGCTCAGTGTGAGAAAAAAGAGGATATGAAAGATTAAATAATACACATGTCTCCTCCCCTATTGGTGGGGGAGGGAGATCCTATGGAAGAAGAGGCTGGGGTGACCGTGGTTGAGGGCGTAGTGTAATCAACCCTTCAATGAGGAATGATATTGAAGTTCGTGTGGCCTAGCCTCAGAAGATTAGGGACTTACCTCAATGGGAGGGCCCCAGAGCACGTTCTAGGAAAGGGAGGAGTTTCGCCCTCATTAAAAGGGGGAGAAAACGTAACCCCTTTGACCAATCACTATTCCTCATTGAATGGAAAAGCGAGTGATCACCCTTATTCCCGAGAATGGGGAGGTTCACGTCAGCATCCCAAGTTTGGGCTCCAGGTTATTGTGGGAATGTAGCCTCACATGCATTCTGGAAGCCTGCACTATTGTGGGGAGGGCCTTTGTGAAAATTCTTACCATGGGTATGTAGACTCAATGGGGCACGCTGATGCACCTGATGGTATGATCATACGGGTCTGGTGGATGTAGAAGAGGATTTGTCCTAATACCATAGGATTGGTTAGTGGAGGGATCTTGGAGGACTGGATGGTAGTGGAGGGGTGAGGTTGGAACCAGAATGAACAATACCCGAAAACACCCCATTCCATGTACCGAATTTTTATGTGGGATGGGGGAGGCTCCGCATACCATAGTGGTATGCGGGCAGAGGGGTCGTCCGGGTACCATTGAGGTACATGGGCATGGGTATAGGAAACCGCATTCCATAGTGGTACACAACCCATCACACCTCTTTGGGTTCCATCCATGTATCAAGGTAGAACATGACGACGTTTTTATTCCTCGTAGTAGTATGCTATGCGAAGCACCATATTAAAGGGGGGTATGGGGGACCATCGTTTACGAGGAGTTCATCCGCAAGAATCCTTTGGTTTTCGGTTCAATAGTTATGTTCTTAGTTCTATTATTATTATTCAATTCCCCCGTTTTATGGTTCACGACTGGCTATACCTACATAGGGGGTGGTTTACGGTTTGGGCTTCGCTGATGAGACAAGAAAAAATCCCAAGTATAACCTCTAAGTATCCCTCAAGATTTTGTTGTCCATACTTCTCTCTGTCTGTCTCCCTCTCTCTCTGCCCCATACTTCTACTGTGCTTCTTTTTTAGTTAATCAGAGCAATCGTATCTATTAGGCACGCGACACCATTTTCAAAGGCCCATTGAAGCAATATCCTGACCCGTGGAAGACTCAGTCAACTAGGTTTTGCAGAGGCTTTGTTTTGCAATAATGGTTCACAAAACCCTACTAATTTGATTTTTCTGTGAAATAATGAGTTCACAGTATGATACGTGGACAGTCCTCATGCGTATGAATCTATTGACGACTTGGTTCATGGTCTGCCTTGCTCACTGGCCATCACCTCGCAGGCTAGCAAATTACGGATCATCTCACATACCTAGAAGTTTGCGATCTATCTGCTCCACATACCATTCCCAGTGATGGTATGCGGGCCACTTAAAAAAACCTTGAAAACTTTAATTCCTTCAAGTTCCTTCAAATAATTGCAACTCAATTTGAGTCCAATCACCTTGTTAGACTTGTAGAAGTAATTTTTTCTTTCTACAAAGCGTTTGTGGGGGTATTTTCTTCCCTTGTCCGAATTTTTAATACCCTACAAATTCCCCCAATAGGAATGTTGTTCATTCGGAATGAAAAGGGGACTATTCTAATGTAGAAGTGGTCTTGAACTGAAATGGTTCATGGTAAAATAGGTGGATCTGGTAGGAGGGTACCACACCTATATATAAGGGCCCATGTCATTTTTTCCTTTACTGTTTCTCATGATGAAAAGTACTCTCAATTTCCCCATCTTCCCTTACTCTTGCATACCATTCTCCTTGCAAAAATCCCATTCGCGAACTACTTCATACGTTCCATGAACCGATTTCCTCACCATTTCTCTATTTAGGTACCACATTTTGGATTCCGCAAATGGGACTGTGGAATTTTAAGACTCAAAATCTGGATTCCACATAGGAGAATGCTATGTGGCTAGCTTGTCTGCATACTTTACTTGGATCAGTGAACTGGACATTAAAAATATTAACAATCCAAACTTAAACTTTAACTCACCAATATGAATTACGAACTTAATCAAGTCCTAGGTTCGCGATATCCTATTTTCCTGAACATTTATTTTCACCGACTAATAATCTACAGGCCAACACATTATGGATGGTTCGTGTACCATGGTTGTACATGGTAGAACATGACTGCTTACCATAGCTATAGGCAGGGTTAATTCTATGTATCATGGAGTATGCGGGATGTGGCTACCGTGTACTATTTCTAGAATCCATACATGGAGCTTCATGTGGACATATTTTGAGTCCTTTAACCATTCTTCCATAGCCTTTATCCAATAAATTTTTATTAGACTGGCTTCTCATTGGCTTCTGGATCTTCCTATACAGGATACAATGGCTGATTCACAGGCTGCTGCAAAATCAACGAAGATAAGGGAAACCATGGAGAGGAATTGCGATGATCATCTTCAGGCCCACATCATTCCCTGTGATAGCTTATTGATATTCTTCTTGAATCCATATCTCTTAGCTTATTTGTTATCCGTACAGTTTCCACTTTATGACTTTGGTCTTCTTGACGATGTGCCCCTACCGTTGCCTGGACATGACATCCCTTTCATCCTCTTGGAGGCACCGCAAGGTCATGACATGCCAACATTCCCCAATAGGAAAAGTCATCACCACTCTGATTTAGGAGAACGTCTTCATACTGCGAGGCTCGACATAGACTTAGGGAAAATGTGAGTGCTACGACGGTGTCCTAATACTAGATTCTTGATAATACACATCCATTATCAGCATTTACCAAGAAAATCTTAGCAGCGGGTGGAGCACCAAGTGGGATTTTCAGGCTGGAGGATGTTTCTCCAATGAGTGGGCCTGAGTGTTCTGGGTGAATTATAATTTTTTGGAGTCCCCTGACCATTTGGAGGTAGTGTGTTTTTACCAAGCATCCTAGGTTTCTCAGTTTTTAATCTTTTATCCAAGAAAAA
This sequence comes from Viscum album, assembly GCA_963277665.1. Lineage (NCBI taxonomy): Eukaryota > Viridiplantae > Streptophyta > Magnoliopsida > Santalales > Viscaceae > Viscum > Viscum album. Next base: position 980,601,516 of record OY728126.1, read on the forward strand.
TTCTTCCAGAATTGCTGATCCACTGGTGTTCGAGTACCAACACCTTCCACCTACTGCACGGGGAGGTGAGAATCAGTCTATGAGACATCTACAAGCTTGGGGGACTCCTCATACATGGAGAAATGTAAGACTAGTTCCTCCTGGAAGCCTTCATATGGAATGACACCCATCATGTGTCTCCTTTGACAAGGATCTTACTGGTCATGGTAGCGAGATCACTAGATCATCCCCTTGAGGTTCATTCTATCATTCCATTCGAAGCATGGATAAGGTTATTCTTGTAGAAAAATGGACCCAAGTCGAGGGCTCACCACAGTCGAACTCATCCTACTCGCCAATCCCACCAAACCCCATGGTCATATTGTGCTACCCTTGAAGCAGGGTGATATACCAAATAGGGATATGAGCTTCAGCCAGACATTTCACCTGCACTTAGACTTGCAGGTTTCCTTGACATGTTTTTAAGTGGATAGATATTGACATCCCGTGACATATATACCAGGGTTTGGGCTTGCACTATGATGATGGCGGCCATGCTAGTAGAGGGTGGACCCATTAATTTGGCCCTTCCTACCCTTTCCCAGCTTTATGAATTGTTGGGACAGATACAAGAAGGCAAGCCTCTACAACATCTTAGTGGACCATTCCAATTCTTATACAGGTGGATGGAAAAACAATTCCCCTATTATGAATATCGCCATACCGCAAGGGTTCCCCATTTTTACTTTCATCCTAATATTCTCAACATTTAGGTTGTTTGTCACAGGACTCTGAGTGTTACCGATGTAGTTGGGCTATTGAACGATGCCTCTCATTTCTCATTCGCACCGTATCCTACCCCTCATGGATCTTTGAGAGGTAATAGGTGAGGTTCCTTAGAGAGGAAACCTCATACCTCATCAACCTTCAGGACGTGATGTTCACTGCTCGTGTAGACTAAGTAGTTATTTGTGAGTCATATCTACCCTATCGGTTTGCCAGGAAATTTTGATGCCTTCAACAGACTGTGATGTTTCTGGTTGTTCAACTAAGGGGAGAATCTCATCATGTGGTTCTCCACCAATTGTGGCTTATGATGATGCATGAAGGTGATGCTAGGGAGATTATCATTCCTAACACAATGGGTCCCACATTTCCATCACTGAAGTATGCCCAACTATGGGTAGATTTTTACCCCAAAGAGATGCTAAAAGAACTAGTTCAGTGGGTGAAGAAACCCTTGACAATTTCCTACCTTGTCCTTGCCTCAATGACAACACTACATATTTATTCTACCGTGAAAAGTGAAACAGCTACGCCTTCTACTTCTGTCCCTATAGAAACCAAAATGGATACACCTCCTACTCCTGCTCTTATGGTAAGAAGGTGTTCAGTCCATCATCAAAAGAGTTTAAGAGGTGTTTCATCAGTACAATACATTTCTATGGGAATTTATTCAAACTACTCACATCTTACAGACATTTCCCAAGATCTTAATTATACTTGCACCAGCTGAGTATCACTGATCATCCCGGAGGCCGCGGTTAGTCTTCCGCATCTGGATTCAGTCATTGGGATATCTGAGGGAAAATAGAGTCTCCCATCTTGGGTGACTTGCCTTAGGTCACTAACCACTCCTATGGAGACACTTCTTGCTTACAGACATGTGGAAGAAAGGGAGGATCAAAGTACTGGTGCTGTGGAAAAGCACCAGGTAGTGCGAAAAGAGGCATGGATCCAGTTAAGTTCTCTTACCGTGGAGACACCCTTGGCCTATTTTTCTGATGAGGGTGATAATTTTCATCATTTATTCACTAATATGGGTTCCAGTGGCTTTGATTATCAGCACTTACACCTCCTTATTTACCAAATCATCATTTCCTGAGAAGACCTTGCCTCCTGTGAGGACAAGCTGTCCAGGATCAATTCTTCCCATCACCAGGTAGCGACCTTCTGAGATGTTTCGGAAGAATTTGATCATCTAATGGATGAGGAGGTGAAGGCTCATGATTTGGTGGAGACCCAAGAGGAAGATATGTGAGAGTGAGAAACCCATACAACAAGGTTTAGGGAACAACTGGCCTCCTAGTACGCCAACTATGAAGCTTTCCAGAAGAAAGGGCAGAACCTTAAATTTATTCTGGAGTGGGTGCATCTGACGATCAAGGCCGAAACGGAGGAAAGAGCTTCTTTGGAGAAGACTATCGATGGACCGTGAAAATCACTCACCATCCTTTTGGAAAGGGAAACCAAGACCTATTTTAGTTCTATCCCAAATCATGATATGTACTCTCCCACTTTTTTTGATACTTTAGAGAGACTCTAAATTGAGGACGTTCCTTCATTTTTTGTTGAACTCAATGGAACTAATTTGGATTTTAAATATCTCTCTTTTTAACTTTTCATATTATGTCAACATAATTTCAATCATGCATTAATTTTAAAATATGACTTGAAATTAATAAACTGAAATAATCGAATTGAGATCTAATTTTTTCCCAAGTCGCAGGACTCTGCAAGCATAGTTCGACTATTACTGGGGTTTCATGGAAATCCCCATGGACTTTTATGTCTTTTTTTATATTACCCTAAATTTTGTCTAATACTTCTTGGTACTGGCTTAACAGGAATAACATGTATTTTCATAACTTGGATTTTTCTTAGGATGCCCTTTGTGGGTTTTTGACCTAACACGCTTTACACCTTTTCTGATGGCTCAATGTTTCCCTTTTTTTAATGATCTGATACTTGAATTTTTACTATAGGTTCCCTTTGTGGATTTTTTATCTAGAAAGTATGGAATATTTTTCACTGGCAGTTCACAGTCCTTCCAATCAAACTTATAACTGATGTTTTTGGTCAAACAGCTTTGACTGGGCTTAACGAGGCAGGGCCCTGACTTGGGACTGTTATCTGGGAATGTTCTAGTATCCTTCAGACATGTATTAAGGATTTTTATTGACCCATTATTGGTGGATTCTAGAGATACATGAGGATCAGGAGATGCATTAAGAGTATAAATATAGGAAATGACTCTCCTAGGGATGAATTTTCCTTTGCTTGATAGCCATTTTTATGGGCGACATACGCAGAGCCACCGAGGCATGATGTGCATAGTTAATCAAAGGTGTCTGTGGGAAACCGACCTTCCATTTCCGATGGCTTGGTAGGATTTGCAACATTCTGGATTTATTTTGATGTTGGGAGCCACAATGGGTGGCTGGATTGAGTAGTGTTTTCTGAAAACATTAGGAACATTCATATCAGATTTGAGTGGAAAACTATTCCCACATATTTCTTACTTTCATTAGGGAGAGATAGTGAATGGTCAGGTCAATTAAGAGTCTTTTTTATGTCAGTGGAACTTGAAAAGAATGAGGTACATAAGTCGTCATCTAGGAGTTTTCCAAATCCGGGGGTGTGATAAGACATGAATTTCATTTGAGCGTACTGAAACTATAAAGAACTATCCTGGGGACAAATTTTCCTTTGATTGACAACCATTTTTGTGGAAAATATATATAGAGCCACCAGGTCTTGATATGCATAGTCAAGAAAAGGTGTCTATAGGACATCAGCCTTCCATCTCCAATAGATATTGAAGATTATAGAGATTGAGATCTTACTGAACACAGTATGCGACCTTCAATGAAGGGTGCACCTGAGCATCAAAAGGGGAATTTTGACTGAGCTTCTTCAGAAATACCAAGAAACGAGTGGGGGATCTTTTCTTTTGTATGCAGATCAACTTCACGCATATGGATGGGATATCTTTAGAATCCTAAAAAGGGACTAAAAATGAATTGGTCTTGTATGGTATGATATATCTAGGATATGTGTAAAGAGAAAAGTGTAAACCATGACTTTGAGGGCCCTTGAATTAGGAGGGATGGGATGAGTCTTGGAAGCCCTTGGGTGTACTGAGATAGGAGAGGACTCTCATGGGGACGAGTTTTCCTTTGATTGATGGCCATTTTTATGGGCAACATATGCAGAGCCACCGGTGCATGATATGCATAGTCAAGAAAAGGTGTCTGCATGAAAATGGCCTTCCATACCATATGGACTTGGAGGGTTATGTAGATTCAAGATCGCTTAGATCATGGAGTTTGAAATATGGAAGGAGCGTATCTAGACATACTGGGGACATTTGAGCTGCTATTTACTCATGGAATTGAGTGTCCCCTATGTAGATATAAATCGTACACAGGGTGAGGAATTCGTTCCATCTTTGGGATACCTGGTTATTTAACATCACATGGCTAGGATATGGGGTTCCTCTCAAGGGAGGTAATCATGACATACCTTTTAGGGTTGTGCTACTTGGACCAAATTCCTGGACTGTTTTTTCATAATGCCTTGATGGATCTCTCTCTAAAATCCCTAAGATCATGTGAACTATGCTTGATATGAGAAACAAGAGATTATGAGGATTCTGTGTCATTGATTAGGAATATAAAAATTAGCATTAGAGGGTATTTTTGGGATTAAACCATTGGTATGCAGTTTAACGTCATACAGTAAGGATGATTTTGGACTTGCAGTTTAACGTCTTGCGGTGAGGACGTTTTTGGCCTTGTTGTTTAACATTGTGTGGGGAGGACGTGATACTATGCAGTTTAGAGTTATTCAGTGAGGAAGAACTTATTTTCATAAAGATCCTTAATAGTTTTAGGTTAATCTTAATCATAATGTTCTAGTGTTCCTTAGACATGAGTGATGATAGAAGGTGTAAACCATAATACCAGGGGAAACTTGAATCAAGAGGGATGACATGGGGCTTGGAAGCCATTGGGCATACTGAGATAAGAGAGGACTCTCTTGGGGAAGAATTTTCCTTTTATTGATGGCCATTTTTGGGGGCAACATATGAAGATCCACTGAGGCATGATATGCATAGTCAAGAAAAGGTGTCTGCATGACACTGGCCCTCCATCTCAGAAGGCCTTGAATGATTATGGGGATCCATGTTCTCCTAGAGTATGGAGTTTGAAAAATGGGAATGATGCACCTAGGAACGTGAGAACACATGGACCATGATTAACTATGAACTACTTGGAGAATTCACATAGGTCTAACTCATATGTATAGGGGGAAGCAGTATTTTTTGACTTCTCATGTCTGAGAGGCATGTGCAAAATCCCATAATACCGAGGAATGGTCCACACATCACTCTTGAAGAATTTCATAGTTTATTTTCATAAAATAGGACCTTTTATGGACTTCCTGTACAAGTATGACCTATATATGGGGGAAATGGCATTTTTTTTGCTGGTGGATGGGTCGAAATGCCAAATTTGAGCATCACTACGTTACCTGCGAGGGAAGGAATCAAGGTGTACATAGTTCTCAATGCTCCCTAAAAATTTTCATTTGACGTGTAGGGAGATTTGAGGGAATTTTGGTTTCACTTGATATGGGTTCTAGGCCTTCCATATTCCCCTATGATTTATTTGCATAAGAGAATCCTCACCACTGATCCTAAGCTTGTGTGAGTTATACTCGGTGTGAGAAAAAATGAGTGGACATAGGGTTTCCTTCACAAGTGTTGGGAGGTAGAGGATATAATGGGGGAATTTTATTCTTCTTTCCTAGTGGGGTTGTGCCAAGATTGAAGATCAGGGCATCACAAAATATCCTAAAAGGGAAGGAATCAAGACATACATAGTTCTGTACGTACCCTATGATGATTTGGCTCGGTCCAAGGGTAGGGAAATTTCTGTTTTATCCATCATAGTTGCTTGTTCTATCATGTTAGTCCATTGTTGGATTTCATAAGAGAATCTATACCACTAACCCTAATCTCACATGAGTTATAATCGATGTAAGAAACAAGGAGTGATAAGGGTTTACCTTATGAATATGGGTAGATAGGGGGCATGATGGAGGCATTTTTTTATGGTGGGGGTTGAGCGAGGATCGACGATTGAGGCGTCACTACGTATCCTGCGAGGGCTGGAATCAAGTCATACGTAGTTCTATAAGAGATCAAGAATTTATCATTATGTGATTAGGATGTTTTGTGTCATGTAGTTTAACATCCTACATCGAGGACATGAGTCACAATTTATTTTCATGTTTTAGGGATGAGTTCCTTACAGTTTATCATCATGTGTAAAAGATGATGACTCATAGTTTAAGGTCTTAGAGTTTGGACCATGAAATTTTAGTTTAGTGTCCTGTTTCATGGACTAATACCATACAGATTAACGTCATGTGGCTAGTATGATGGATCATAGTTTAAGTTCATAGAGTTTGGACCATGAAATTGGGAGTATTATAACTCATAGTTTGGGTTCATAGATCTCGGACATTGGCGTTTGCATTTCTGTTACACAAAGTATTTTTTCAAGAACTTCGCATTTTTAGAAGTCGTGATGAGTTGTCCGTCCATTGATATCAGGTCATATTCTCCATTGGAATAAACCCAATTCATGACATATGGTCCTTCCCACTTTGGTTCAAGATTTGGGGGATTCTTCCCGAGTATCATCAGGATTCTGAGGACTAACACCATTTCTCATTAGAGGAAAGATTGAAGGTGAACCTTTTTGTTGAAGGCTCTTGAAATCTGATTTTTGTAGATTTCCAAATGCTGAAGAGTGTGCATCATTTTTTCATCTAGCTTCTAGAATTCATAAAATCATCTCTGGGATTTCTCATCCATGGACATTTAATTTAAAATGTCCACATGAAGTGATGGAACTTGGATTTTGATAAGTAACACCGCCTCTTCCCCATATACTAGTGATTATGGGGTTGCCTTAGTGGTAGTGCAGGTCGTGGTCTAGTAATCCCACAAAGCATGAAGGAGCTTGTATGGATATGATTTCTTATCCTTATCGACCATCTTTTGAAGTATGTTGGAAAGAGTCTTATTAAAAGCCTCTATTTTCCCGTTGTCCACCACATAGTAGTGGGATGAACGGTTGGATTTGATTCAATACTCCTAGTATAACTTGTCCAACTTAGCAGAGCAGAATTTTGTTCCGTTGTTCGTCAAGATAGTACGAGGGATACCAAATCTGGTAATGATGTTGGACTTCACAAAGATTGCGATGTTTTTTCCCAAATTCTTTAAGGGGTATGGATTTGACCCATTTGAAAAAGAAGTCAGTCGCCGTGAGTATGAACTTGAATTGTTTAGATATGGCAGGAGGATATGGTCCCACAATATCTATCCCTCAGGAGATGAATGTCCAGGAGTACATAGTTGTATAAAGTAACTCTAGGGGCGGTGTATGAAATTAGCATGAACTTGGCAGGAATGGCACTTCTTGGTGAATATGGCACAATCGTGTATCATGGTGGGCCATTAATACCCAAGCCTTTGGATTTGGTGAGAGATTTTGGTTGTTGATTGGTGTGCTCCACAAGCTTCTACATGCACTTCTTTCATGAAGGTAACTGTTTCTAATCCATCAATGCACCTGAAAAAGACTCCATCAAGACCCCATTTATAGAGGACCTTTTCTTGGTTTAACCCATTGTATAGAAAAAAATTGACTACCCGTCTTTGAATCTGCTCCCTTATAGTCCTATATGGTGGGAGTTCCCCATTCAGAATGTAATTTTCAAAGGGCGTCATCTAACTGGTGGTATGACCATAAGGTTTAGATATGGGGTTAATTTCATTGATTTCTTCCACATCGTTCTAGATAAATAGAAAGACTATCCGGTTGTGAGAAATGCTAATGACTATTTCATCCTGGTCTGGATCAGACAAGGTTGTGGATACATTTTCCCAAGCATCGACTTGAGCATTTTGTGACCCCGGGACATAGGTCAATGTGGGTTTTGATGGGAATTCTGCCATCAGTTCTCAAACACGGTTCATCAAGGAGAACAATACTTCATTCTTGATGGAGTAGTCGCCATTGACCTATTTGATGACTAGATCTGAATAAAACTTTATTTTTAGGTGTTTGTCTTGAACCTGAAGTACTAATTCTAGGCCTGCAATGAGGTCCTGATATTTCACTTCATTTTTTGTGCACCATTCCGAAAGTAGGAAAGAGTAAGGAACATCGTCCTTTTTGAGGTATACAAGTATAACTCCCAGCCCCACATTTTTGATCTTGTGATCCTCCATCCTTTTCCATTTTGAGCTTTGGGAACACCATCGAAGTATATTTCCCATGTCTGGGGGTTTTCCTGAATGGAAAATAATTCTTTATCTGGAAGTTCAACATCCAATAGTTTTGTTTCTTCTAAGGGGTTCTCGGCCAGGAAGTCTACTAACGACTAGACTTTGATGGCCTTCTGGGGCACGTATCATATGTAAAAATATTATAGTATGACCACCCATCATGATAGGTTCACATTCAGCATAGGACAGTTGAGGATATATTTGATCAGGTTGCAGCGGGAGACTAGTTGGACCTCATGGTGCTATAGGTAATGCCTAAGCTTTTGAACTGTGAGTATTAGGGATAGATATCTCTTTTTAATTTTTAAATACCGAGTTTCATCATTAATCATTTTCTGGCTGAGGTAGTAGAGTCTTTTCGCACTATTGACTTCATTCTTATGTGCGCAGATGGAACCTAATGACCATTCTAGGGTAGTTATGTATAAAATGAGTGGTCTTCCCTCAACTGGCGGCATGAGCACCGATGATCTTAGTAGATATATTTTAATATTCTCAAACACTTCTTGAAAATCATTATCCAACTCTTACGTAACTCTATTCTTCATGAGCCTGGTGAAAGGTAAAAATTTACCTTCCAAGTTGGCTATGAAGCTCCGAATTTAGGAGAGGTGCCCCTGGATAATTATAAACTCGATGAGGTTGTGAGGTGGGGACATGAAAAGAATATATTTTTTCTTCTCATGGTCGAATTCGATGCCATGACAGCGTATGATGAAGCTGAGGAATTTTCCCGAGGTAACGCCAAAGGAGCACTTTAAGGGATTCATCTTTAAACTATGCTATCAAAATTTGTTAAAGATAGTTTCAAGATCATCCAGGTGGTTTGAGTGTTGTCGTGATTTAACCACCAGGTCATCAACATAATGCTCGATGAATTTTACCAATAAAGGCTTGAATATGCGATGCATGACGCACTGATATGTGGTGCCAAAATTATTTAGACCAAAGGGAATCACCTTATAATAGAATACTCCATAAGGGGATATAAAAGCAGTAGCTTATCTATCTCCTTGGGTCATCCAGATTTGATTGTATCTAGAATAACCGTCCATGAAAGAGAGGGATTCATATTTGGTTGTTGCATCGATCAAAAATTCTATGATGGGGACCGATATGTCATCTTTTGGGAAATACTGATTAAGGTCCCTGAAGTCAATGCATATTATAACATACCCTTTATTATTTTTATAGAAAATATGTTTTCCAATCAGATCAGATTTTGGACCTCTTGTATAAAGTTGGCTTTAATCATCTTGTCATCTTCAGCCTCTATTTTGGAAGCATGCATTGGGTGGGTCCTTCTGGCTATCTTTTTATAGCCCTAGTGATCTTCTGGTTAGCCCAGATGATGATTTGAGACCTTAGGATCGATGAATGGAATCTCTATGTAATTCCAGGAAAACACATCTTGATTCTTCTTTAGGATGGAGGTGTATGACTCATGTTTCCCGACAGACATCGCCTCATTGATTAGAGTGGGCCGTGTGTCATTTTCGGTCCTCATATTTATCTCCTTAAGTTCATTGATGGTGGTGGAGACACCTTCTTTGAATGCATGAGGGGAAACTTTGAGGTCTTCTTCTTCCTCTTCTTCTTCTTCATCATCTTCATCATCTTCCTCTTCTGATGGAGAAAGAATTTTTGAGATGAACTCTCCTATATTGGAAGAGAAATCATCTTTTTACTTAGTGTGTGAGGCAATGGTAGTTTGTCATCACAGGGACGGTCCAAGAGAATCTTTGATAAGAATTTTATTATCATCATGGGAGTCAGCCCATTCTTCCGGGTCCTTGGGCTCAGTGGTCATAACAGAGACCATGTAGAAAACTGAGCCTGCACCCGAACTTCTGTTTATGCATTCAACTTGGTTGATGGGTAGTAAATAATCTTCCCCAAGTTGCTGGAGGGGATCGGCGGGATCCATTTCTAATCCATTCGTGGAATTGATCCAATCAACATCTCCAGTCAAAAGATGGTTTTATTCTAATTCATAGAGCCCTACGTCGATATAATGCGACTCATAGGACTCAAATGGGGATTTATTAGCATGCAACACCCCATTTATCCCATTAGTGCAATATTTGATGCACTGATGGTTTGAGGATGTAATTGTATCATGTTGATGCAGTAAAGGCCTCCCTAACAGGACATTGAAGGCCATATGTTAATGCATCACCAGGAACTCAGAATCTGACATGAGATCTTTGAACCAAGTTTTAAGCTTGATTCTTTCCAATGGTTTTTTCTCTCTTTTTTTGTATCCCAACATAGTTATAGTGTAGGGTGTCAAGTTTTATTCATCATATCATAGTCAAGGAAGAGTTCTCAGTGGGAGGAGGTTAACTCTAGATCCATTGTCGATGAAGATCCTTCGGATATAAATTCCATTTATCTTTCCAAACACATATAAGGGTTTGATGTACCCTTTCATGATGGCGTCTTCATCCCTTTTTTTAAGGAGATGACATTATCACATTCTTTAGGACTAGTCTCTGTCTGGTAGACTTCAGATGCTGTTACATTAGCCTCGAACTCCTGGGAACTTAGAAAGTCTTCGATGAGTGCCTCCCTAAGATATGCGGAAAGGATCAACGCATCCAGGATTGACATCTTTGCTGGTACTGAACCCGGATGATTTAAAATATCATACTTCTTCTCTAAAGGTTGGTGCTTCCCAGCTCAGGGTTTCTCTTTTACATACACTTTAGGGGTTTGAGATTTGGGTGTGGATGTTTCGGCCTCTGTGATAGGGGCTGATGGTGCTGCAGTCCTTTCCACATTTGGCCAAACTGGTCCACCTTTATACCTTGGTAAGTCTAGTATTTGTTCTTCTCCTGATGGATATTCCAAGATAACTGGGCTTGGATTTCTTCCAATTGGGGTGAATAAGCATTTAATCTCTTTTTGTGTCTATTGGAGGGTCCTTTTTCAAGTTTATGCAATGTCAATGGTTTGACTTGTGGTGTGGCCATGAATTTGACTCCTGCCATGATCATGCCTTCCAGGAAACCTCCGGACTCTGTGGCCTCTTCCTCCAGCTCTCTATTTGGGCATGGGGAATTCGGGTTTGTGGCCATAGTATTCATTAGATAAATGGTCCATCAAGTGGGTGAAATTAATGGAGCCGAAGATCATTTCTTGGTCCGAGACTATTTCTGTCTGACTGTCTCCTTCTGATGGTGCAGTTTGGCGAGGTGGTGCCCGTTGTACCATTTGGTGAGGTGGTGACCATTGTACCAAGTCTCTTGGAATGAAGTCTGAAAGAATCAACACTGACTTCGTCTTTGGTATCATCTCATCTTATTTCTCTTTCTTTCTACCCTTCTAGCCTTTGGAGGGATGCAGGGATGAGGAGGATTGTTGTATTGTATCAAGAGATTTTGGGGGCATAGTTAGTTGTTTCAACTTCACCTAGAGGATTCCATTGACTCATTTTATGGTCTTCTGGGTCATCCAACTTTCAAATTTTTGATCCTTACTGGTGACTGATTTCCACTCCTCTTCCTCTCTTGATTCTGAGGTGGAAACACACACCACTTGTTCTGGTGGTGGGACCAACTTGACTTATCCAGAATGCACCATATTTTTTAGGAGATCCTTGAAAACGAAGCATTCTTGGATGGTGTTTCCCAGTATCTAGTGATATGAACAATAATTCAGACATTCATCGAGACCCACTTCATCAGCTCTCTTTGACTCTAGTAGTCAGAGCAAATTTCAATTCATCGCAGCTATAAAGTAGTCACGGGCCGGGTTGTCTCAGAATGAGTAAAATTTATTTCTTTGTTCTTCAAACTGATTTATTTTGGAACTATTTCACTCATTTGGTCAAGGTGGTGGTAGTTGTTGGCATCTATGGGGTCTCACACGGTTTGGTGGGGGCCTCACAACTGTAGCTGGTGTCGAGGGTGGCTTAAGCGTGACAGAAGCCACTTCATATTTTCCCATTATGTTCCCAGGGGCTGATGGGGATACTCAGGACTTAAAGTTGGTCCATTACTAGAAGTATTCTATCCTTTGAAAAATGACATATAAGTCTCTAAACCCACTGGTGTACTTCACTGAGATGAACAGCGTTCACAATTCGTCCTGAAGGTTATCGATGCACATGGAGAGCATCTCATCCTGGGGGAGTATCCAGTTTAGGGAATATGTCAGGAGCTTCCATCTGGAAATGAAGTATGAGACTCTTTTGTTCTCTCATTATTTGCAGTTCATGAGGTCAGTGACCGTCATCTTGGGTAGCGTCGAACTGAACTTCAAGATAAACTATCACCGGAGGTCCTCCCAACCTGAAATTGAATTGTTTGGTAGGCTAGTATACCATACAAAAGCAGAGACTTGTAGGGTTTGTACAAAGAACCTATGTTTTACAGCTTATTATTGCTCTGGAGTTCCCATCATAGGGTCACAGTAAGAGGCATGGTGTAACAAATTCTGTTTTGGGTCCCTCAAACCATTTAATACTAGGAATATTGGGTTCTTGAAGTTTGGTGGTGGCGGGACATTACTCACCCACTCGGGGTAGGGTTTTCTCTCTGGTTGTATTAGAGTGTGCCACCACTCTATGGATTCTAGTCGATCCATTAGCTACTCGATGGTGTTTAGGAGACCTTGATTCATATCCTGTTGGGTTTGATATTGATTTGGTGCGGTAGTGTCCAAGACTAGGTGTGCTGGTGCTGCTGGAATTTGGGGTGGATACCCAGCCAGGGGCATCATTTGATGGTTTGCACAGATATATTTTTGTTGTCTTCCCAGTGGGGAGAAGTCTTTATGTCATTCCGAGGCTAGGTTGAACAGTCCTTAAAGCATGGATTCATTTATCAAGATGAGTGCCTATGGAATGAGAACCTCTTCTGGAAGCACCTGCTGACATTCCGCGGGGGGAACACATCCAAAAAGGTAGCTCCCTCAACGTAGCTTGAAATTAATTCACCTGAGCTCTTTAATTTCTTCCTCCTACTTGGAGAACCTTTCCCCAAGGGTGATTGATGCACTCTCAGGGATAAGAGAAGGTGGGTCATAGACGACCTTGGATTTATTCTTCTTTTTGTTGTGGTTTCGCGTGGGAGGTAATGTCAGATTGACTGAGGGGGCACCCAGATTTAGGATTTTCCTTTGGTTCTAGGTATGCACACCATTAGTTTCGGTGTGGGATGCCTCTAGGAAGAAATCATCTTCCTTCATGTCCTCTCCCCCTACGCCATTTCTTGTGAGATCCTTGGGGTTGAAGTTTACCATGTTCACTGAGGCATACCATATTCGGGGTGGTGTACCCAGTATTGAATGGTAGGAATGCTTTCTGTGTCCTTTATTAGACTTTCTCCTTCCATTAAACGTTATTCTACAGGTTTCTTAGTGAATATTGACCCAAAATGATCCCTGGTCTGACCTCGTAATGCGCCTTTGTCTCAGAGGGTGCGAACCAGGAGAAGGGGTGGAATGGGTAACTCCTCTGTCCATCGTTCTTCCTAGACGGTGGAAGACAGACGTCTATTGTGTGGGGATTTGAGGTAAAAATGACCCCATCTATATGGGCTGGGGTTGTTCCCATTCACCTATTGATGCACTACGACCTGAATTTGTTGGTCTTACAGGGGCATTTTGATTTAAAAATACCCCCAACCCTGTGGGCTGGGGTTGTTTCCGTATTGCGGTGGTAGCCACTGCTTTTTCCACCCTTTCAATTTCACATACTCCCATGTGGGTGTAAGACTAGTATAGAATTGGGTCTGTATGGAGTTTATGGTCTTTTGATGACATGAACACTGCTTTCCTGTTGGCTTCCCCTAGGCAGGAAGCCTTTTGGATGTTCCTGGTTTCCTAACTTAGAATCTTTTTTATGGATTGATCTCTTTGGCCCTGACACTTTTGAGACTTACCCCAGGCTGTTTTTTGTTTATTATCCCATCTTTTCTAAGTAGTAAGTTCATTTTATTTCTTCCTTTGGGTGATGACATTACAAAATGTCATTTTCAATGGGTCTTGTTGGATGGGACGTGGGGTGAAGTGTAGAGCTCCATGTTATCCCCATCCCTGAATGTGAACTCTAACCGGGACGTTGCCGATGAGAGAACGCAACTTATGAAATGTGTGGAGGCAATCCAGTTTGAGGTTTTTCTTTTGACTTTCTGATTTTGGCTGCCTTGAGGATGGGAGGGTTTTCAGGTTGATTAGATAGTGAAGCTCCCCTATCATGCGAACATGGTCTGCATACCCTTCATAGGGTATGAATTTTTCTTTCACCTGACGAAGAGTCATCCATATGTTGAGTCGAATGTCATGAATTCATTACCTAGAAAAATCTCCTAGTATGTCGAAGTGAGAAGTGGTTGTGGTCTAATACATCACTGGTATGTTATCCCTAGCTAGTTGTCTTCCCACCAGCAACATATCATGTTGTTGTTATTTCAGAGTTTCCTCTAATTGATATGACCATATCAACTACTTCTTAAAAATTTAATTCCAATCATCTAGACTAGTGGGAGACTTATTGATTTGCGGATGGCGTGAGGGTGGATCAGAAGATGAGCGTGGCCCCGGGTCATCATATGGCTGAGAAAGAATATCACTCATTATAGACAGAGTGCCTAATGTATCTGACTCCTTTCCGAGAACCTCAACATAGGGGGGATTTCTCATATTTATTTCATCAAGGGTAGGACCTTCTTTCCAGCATGAATTTTGATTGTGGGGAGGACCTCCATAATCAGTGTTGCAGTGGTGAGGGCTGCTATTTCAACTTAATGCCTGACCGCGAGAATTTTTCTGATGGATTATACCTTGGGGAGGACCTTCAGGGCGAGCTGTAGTAAGGGGAGGAATTTCTTGCTACCTGATGACACAAAGGGGAGGAAATTAATAGCAAATATCATTGTGGGGAGGGCCTTTGCAATAAAAATCATCATGGTGAGGAATACCATCATGACTTGATACCTAGCTACAGGGAAAATTTCTACAGTGTAAATTCTGGGGAGGTCCTTCAGGTTGTACTGTAATGAGGGGATGACCTTATCATTTCTTGATTTTACAATGGGGAGGGCCTTCATAGAAACTTTCAATGTGGGGAGGGCCTTCGTAATGACCGTCATCATGGTGAGGACTACCATCATGACTTGATACCCGGCTGTAGGGAGAAATTATATAGTCTACATCCTGGGGAGGGCCTTCAGGATGTACTACAATGAGGGGAGGAACTTATCATTGCATGATTTTACCATGGGGAGGGAATTCATATCAACTGTCATTATGGGGAGGTCCTTTACAATGACTGTCATCACGGTGAAGACTACCATCATGATTTGATACCTGGCTGTAGGGAGAATTTCTGGAGTGTACATCCTGGGGAGGGCCTTTAGGATGTACTGAAATGAGGGGAGGACCTTCTTGTTTCTTGATGTTACCATAGGGAGGGACTTTATAGAAACTATCATTATAGTGAGGTCCTTCGCAATGACCATCATCATGGCGAGGACTGCCATCATGACTTGACATCCGACTATAGGGAGAAGCATATCTGTAGTGTATACCCTAGATAGGACCATAAGGGTGGATGAAAGAAATGGGAGGACCTTCTTGTTGTCTGATCTTCAGGTCGAGGGGAGGGCTACCCTAATTCACATCAGGAGATAAGATCTCATGATAGATCATTCTTGGCCCATAGAGTAATCCCCCGTGGGTGCTATGTGGAGGACCTTCAGAGCCACTAGTAGTGACATTGTTTGGAGGAGCTTCGTAACTACAACTACCACTTCCATAATTTAGTAATGGAATGACAGGGTCTTGAGAATTTGTTTATATATGTTTGAGGGCGTCAATAACCATAGCTTCCAATAGAGAAGGATCATGAATGTGCTCTTCATTTTTTAGTTTCCTTTGATGATTTTCATTTGTGGGTGCTCTATTGCAGGTATCTGGGGCCATCTTCTAATGGTAATGGACTTCATATATGGGTCCCTATCTTGTTTGGTCCCGCAATGTCGTCGGGATACGCCGACGGGCATCTTAAGTTTTGGTAGGGATATATGCCTACCCTCGATTAGCCACCACATTGGGCCAGTGTCCCCCAGTTGGAATGGGTATTTGTTCCCAATATGGTTGTCCTTATGTTGTGGGATATTTACTTTGACCCTCCTAGATTAGTGTAGGGATGCATAACTACTCTAGAGTGACTAACTCATTTTGTGAGTGAGTCATTCTATTTGAGGAAACAGATTTGTGGGCCCAATTTATCACCTTTGTCACTAATGTAATAATATCTTGGCATGTTTGGAGGATATGGTAGGGAATTGACCTATGATCTTCAATAATTTCCAGGATGTGCTGAGATACATCTTTGGATGGAACAGGTATGAAGGCCCATTCCGATGTCAGAGTAAGAGTTGGTTCCTGCTCTGGTCCTCCATGAGTTTCCAGTAGGTACTGGAAGTTCTCCTGTGCTGGGATAGAGTAATGAGTCTGCCACTAGTTGTCTTCTCTGGTTTCCATCGTATTTTACTAGTGTTCTTTATATTCACGAGCGAGTATTTTCATTCACTCACTTGCTGCTGTAATTGTCTCATGGGATTTTTTTTCATCCAAAGAAATTTTACTCTACTCATATTTAGTTTCCACCCTATTTGGATGGTGGGCTTGATATGCATCAGTAGGTGTTTGTGCCTATGTGTAGCTAAGTTCCACACTATTTGGATGGTAGGATTGAAATGCATTACCAGGTGTTTGTGCCTTTGTGTAGCTGAGTGCCACCCTATTTGGATGGTGGGATTGTTGTGGCTTAATAGATGTCTGTATCTACCTATATTTTCCCACTGTATCTGCACGGAGGGACCAGAGAGAACCATCAGGAATGTGCGTGTGCTCGTATTATGCCACCCTATTTATGTGGTGAGCTTGGGTGGAGGGGGAAAGGTCATAGATCTTCCCATTGAATGCCACCACATTAGTATGGAAGAGTTGTTCCTCAGGAACCAGGTTGATAGAGTGTTCCTGATTATATATTCTCTGCCCTTGGCAGGCAGTCCTAGGGGCCCGGGTCTTCTGGACTTTGGATGGTTCCCTCGGCATATGGTCCTCCTTAGTGGGACGAGGCCTACTCGTCTGGTGTCAGCGGTAATGCTCTCTGGCGGGGGACTGTGAGTAAGACCCATGTGCAGTTGAGATGAATCTTTCAGCACTGACTTCATCTGCCTCCCTAAGATAAGGAAGGTACTCATTGTTATGTTCCAGGGATAGGCTCCCGAAATGGTTTGAGATGACTATGGGGGCCACCTAGTACTGGGGTGCCAACAGTGGCTGAAGAGGCGGCTGGTGGACCTTTGCAGACTGGAGGGATTGTCTTGCAACATCCAACATGGGGAGAGTACCATTTCAGTGGTACTCTTTGATCAGCGTATTGGATACCCAACATTGAAGACGTTGAGTAGGTGAGGGGGTCCTTCTCTTTATAGGGGCCCTGACAGCCTGCATGATCACTGATGTGTGAGTCTGCATGGGTTGTTGGGATGTCATTTGAATTTAAGGTCACTCTACAAGAACCTTCAATATACATATATGACATACAGACCACAAACCAATGTCAAAGTATCATTCCTTTAAACATATGCATATTTGGAAATTCAGCTTGGCCCCCTTCCCCTTTTCTTTTGCTGTTGGGAGAAGGGGCCTGAGTGGGGTAAGACCACCACCTTGGTTAAGGATTCACGTTGGGTTCACCATTTTTGTTCCACCTCTGAGGTGGCGCGTTTAGATCATACTGAGGAAAAAAAATGGGCCGACGTGCAATGTCCTTTTTCATTTTATCATTTGGGTAGAACCGCCACCTTGGTTAAAGATTCACGCCGGGTTCACCATTTTTGTTCTGACTCCAATGTGGCATGTTTCTAGAAAGTTTGGAAATGGAATAATGAAAATCATCACCTCTCCCTTTTTATAGATATGGGTTCTCATCAAATTCACCAATCTTTTTTTTCGACTCATTCAACGTCATTATCCTTTAAATAAGGTTGAATTTACCATACAAGAACTTTTGGTCCCAGTGGGTGATTACATGGGGGTCAATCACTTTATGCAATTAGTAATTTTCTGATATAAATTCCTCAGATGGTCTCCAATGGTCTTATTCGAAAGCCAAAAATTCCCAATGTCCTTGGTATCCATGATTCATGGACCTACTTTCCAAAGGTAGAAGCTCGTTGACCGATGATTCAACCAATGACACTTAAAGACTCCATTGGTTGAGAGGATGGCAGGTTAGGATCACCAAATCCTTCTGGGGGAGGATTTTTTCTTATTCCAAGACTCTCTTATAGATTTAAGTTATGTTCATATGTTCGTGAATCCTTAGTTCATTTCCAAAGAGTGTTTCGACAGGTTACCCTTGGTTTGCAGGATCATCATAGAAATGCATATATTTGATGATTCAAAGGTGATGCTGACTTGAGACATTTAATAAGGCTCTCTAGAGTTTATCATTATCCAAGGGGGATAGAAGGTGACTTGATGTTGGGATCATTCCCGTAAGAAGGACTTTCTACGTATCCTTGAAAGTGGAATCATAACCCATGTAGTTCGGTAGGTGTGAGGCTTATGCATTGGAGATGCCTAGTTTAGGGACATGATTGGGTGGGCACTTTTATATGGGCACCCTTTTGAGCTCAGGCCTTCTGGTAGGCATCCTATGTATCCTAATTTGATCAGGAATCAGAGTTATCATAGTTCAGAATCATGTGGATTTTGTAACCCTCACAAACCTCTAAGCCTACGTGAGTCATGCTTGGTGTGAGAAACAAGAGGATGTGAAAAATTCCACAATGCACATGCCTCCTCCCCTGTTGGTGGGGGAGGGATATCCCTTGATGGAAGAGGTCGGGGAGATCGTGGGTGAAGGCATGGTGGAATGAACCCTTCAATGTGGAATGACATTGAGGGTCACGCAACCCAGTGCTAGAAGATTGGGGACTTACCTCAGTGGGAGGGCCCCAAAGCACGTTATAGGAAGGGGATTAGTTTCTTCTTCATCAAAATGGGGGAGCGAACATAACCCCTTCGACCAATCAATATTCCTCAATGAATGGAAAAGTGAGTGATCACCCTTAGTCCTGAGAACAAGGAGGTTCACATCGACGTCCCAAGGTTGGGCTCCAGGTTACCATGGGAATGTAGCCTCACAAGCATTCCCAAATCCCACACCATTTTGGGGATAGACTTTATGACTCCACTTACCGTGGGTATATAGAATCAGTGGGGTGCGTTGATACACCTAATGGTCTGATCATATGGGTCCGGTGGATTTAGAGGAGGATTTTTCCTAATGACGGAGGACTGGTTAGTAGAGGGATCATGGAGGAATGGACGATAGTGGAGGGGTGAGGTTGGAACTGGAAGGAACAATACCCAAAAACACCCCATTACGTGTACTGAATTTTTATGCGGGATGGGGGAGGCTCCACATAACATAGTAGTATGCGGGCAAAGGGGTCATCCACATACAACTGCGGTACATGGGAATGGGTATAAGAAACCATGTACCAAAGTGGTATGTGGCCCATCATGCTGATATGGGTTTCATATGTGTATCGACGTAGTACGCGACATCGGGTTCAGTCCACGTAGCAGTATGCTATGCGAAGCACCATATTGAAGGGGGGGTCTGGGGGAGCATCCTTTGTAGGGAGTTTATCCACAAGAAGCCTTTGGTTTTCGGTTCACCATTTAGGTTGACAATTCTATTATTATTATTATTATTATTATTATTCAATTTCTGGTTTTATGGTTTGCGGCCAGCTATACCTACAGAGGGAGTGGTTCGTGGTTCAGGTTTTGTGATGAAACAAGATGGAAGATAGAGTGCAACCTCTAAGTCTCCCTCAATCTTTCACCGTCTATCCTTATCTATGTCCATCTCCCTCTCTCTATACCCCATACTTCTACTGTGATCCTTTTCTAGAGCATCGGAGAAATCGTATCTATTGGGCATGCGTCACCATTTGTGGAGGCCCATTAAAGCAATATCCTGACCTGAAAAAGACTCGGTCAACCAGGGTTTGAAGAGGCTTTAGTTTGCGATAATGGTTTGTGGAACCCTGCTAATTCGATTTGTCCATGAACTGATGAGTTTGCAACACAATATGGGGATGGTCCTCACGCGTATGAACCTATTGGTGACTCGGTTTATCGTCTGCGTTGCTCGCTGGTCATCACCTCACGAGCCAGTAGTTTGTAGGTTATTTTTCATACCTAGTGGTTCACGATCCATCTTCCCCAAATTCCTTTTCCAGTGATAGTACACGAGATACTTAAAAAAACCTTTAAAACTTGAATTCCTTCAAGTTTTTTCAAATATTTGTAGCTTAATTGGAGTCCATTCACCTTGCTAGACATTTAGAAGTACTTGCTTCATTTTGTAGAGAATTCTTGGGGGTATTTTCTTCCCTTGGAAAACTTTTCAGGACCCTATAGTGGTCTTTATGGCCATGTTATTGAATGGATGGCTCTTCCTGGCTGGGGATACATGCTCAAGGGTTTGAGTTAGTATGATTTTAATGGAAGCATGACTAGAAGAGGTACAACACCTTAATTTGGCAGTTCCAGTCCTTGCATGCCTTTACTGACTTCTAGGTCATATCCAATAAGGTATCACCCCTTACATGATCATTTGAACCATCCATTTTTTATTCAACTGGATAGGGGATCATTTTCATTTTTATGACTACTACAATTACACTAGGATCCCTAATGCCTCTTCTCATCCAAGATCGATGAATATATCCAAGGTTGGAGCCATTTCCTTGAGCTCTAATGAGGTTACAGGAATGCTGTGTTGATTAGAAAACTTACCCCTTACCAGGCATAAATTGGTCCAATCATTGAAAATTGTAGCAGATCTATCAAAAAAAGGTCTTACATAATCTCTCTCCAAGATGGGTTTATTACAGATAGGGTGGATGAGCTAATTATATGTGAGCCATATACGTATTACTGATTCTCTTTCTCTTTTTATTGTATCCAAAGGGTCTCTCCTCTTCCTTTGGCTGACATATAGGGAGAGCGACACCTTGGGGTCATTTTTCAATTTTGGATGATATTGGAACATGAGGATACTGAAACTAAGATTATTATTATGACTGTTAGTGATTTCACCTTCCTTACCCTGGATTATTCTCAGGATTGGGAAGTGGCTTATCTAGTTTGAATTCTAAGCCAACTGATCCTTCATATAGTAAAACCACTTACTTCAACAACCCCTCTATCTGTGGAAATAATCGATCTAATTGAGGAATTGGGAAAAGCATCGAAGAAGCACCCTTGTCCTGAAAATGGCCACTCTGATAGCGGGTTAGATTCTATTTAGGAAATTATCCCTCTATTATAGGCAACAGTTGAAAAACCTACTCCACTGGTCACAAATTCTCATACACAACACAGGATAATCAGAAAAAATATTCATTACATGGTTACCAAGAATCCTCTAGAGATGTTCCATGATCATGATGAGTGCCTTTTATATATTTTTGATGACCTGGGGGTGGATGTATTTGACTGCACAAAATTGTGAAGAAAATCACCTTGATTCGACATGATTATATGCCCATGAGAGGGGATTGCATGATCTAAAATATTAATCTCTCCTTATTGAACAAATGAAGGAGATCTTGGAGGCATTAGGGAAGTAATTTAAATTCATCTCCAACTTTTATGCTCAGATGGATACTTGGACCATGTAGATATGGATGCATGAAAAAATTATAGCCTGTCCGAGGTCCAATATCTCATCTTCATCCTCATTGTTGGAAAATACTTAGAAATTGGTTGGAGAGATGACTACTCTCATTGAGAATCTTTCTAACCTTTCAATCTCGGTGGATTTACTTTTTTAGAATTCAACCCTTGATGTGTACCCCCCTCTTTTTTATCATTGGACTTAGAGGGACTTCAAAATGTGGAGATTACTTCTTTTTCATGGTATCAATGAATAGTTTTTGTAAAATTTATATGTGTTGTCCATTTCCCCTTTTATTCTTGATGTGCGTGATTTTTCATTGTTCTGATATTATGTGAATCGCCAATGCTACCCATACTTTTTATAATATCATGTAAAACTAAATGTCTGGAGTTGAATATTTAAAAACATAACAGATTCGTTTCAAGAAGTTCTCATGAATTCCCACCTACATGAGATTCTTTATTGGTGTATCTAATCCAGTTATCTTGAGATCATTTGACTTGTATAAGGATAATAATGTATAATACATGTCCTAGAGGGAGAGTTCTCTAGTGTTTACAGATGAAGATAGTCTTGGTGATCCTATCTTGATTTTTCTAGGTCTATATGGTAGGACTTACAAGATCTTATAGACTAAATCATTGTTGTGTTGTGGTTTGAGGACTTTCATCTCAGACCTTTATTGTACTATAGTTTAGGTTATTCTAGCTCGAACCTTTTCTGTACTGTAATTTAGGGTCTTCTAGATCAGACATTTTCAATAATTTAGTTTAGGGTATTATATCCTAGACCTTTGATGTATTATAGTTTAGGGATTTCTAGCTTGGACCTTTGATATACTATAGTTTAGGGACTTATAGATTAGACCTTTGTTGTACTGTAGTTTAGGGTATTCTAGCTCAGACCATGATGTGTTGTAGTTTATGGTCTTATAAATTGGACCTTTTATGTGTAGTAGTTTAGAGTCTTCTTTCTCAGACCATGATGTGATGTATTTTATGGTCTTTTAGCTTCTACCTTTGATGTCATGTAGTTTAGGGTATTCTAGCTTAGACCTTTGATGTGTTATAGTTTAGGGTCTTCTAGCTCAGACCATGATGTGCTATAGTTTATGGTCTTCTAGCTTGGACCGTTAATGTGTTATAGTGTAGGGTCTTCTAGATCATACCTTTATTTGTTGTAGTTTATGGTATTCTATCTTAGACCTTTTATGTGTTTTATTTTAGGGTCTTCTAGCTTGGACCTTTGATGAATATGGAATATGGGGTAGGCAGACCAGGGATGAATCCAAACACTACGGGGTGTTGATTTCCTCCGTGGTGTTTTCATAGCTCACAAGGATTGGAGTTCCTTTATGCAAAGAGGATATGACTTTAGTTGGTGGATTAAATCCATTATGCATCAATTGAATGACAAAGAAAATCTGATCTCCACACTTTTCCAAGGGCCATATAATATTTATGGAGTTAACATGGTTGAGGGAGAAACACTAGGGTAGCTAGGAACATCTGGATAGTTGGAATATGGGTGAAATAAATCAAAACACAAAAGTTCTAGTTAGTGAATGTGGGATGGGGAAGACATACCAGGTATGTCCTGTGACACTCTGAGATGCTAGGTCCCACTGTGGTGTTTCTAGGGCTAACAAGGATTGAAGCTCTTTTCTGGTAAGGAGGAGATGACTTTAGTTGGTGGGTCAATGACCTTATGTGCTAGTATCATGGTCAAGAAAAAGGATGATCTCCACTCCTTTACAAGGGACATTAAAGAATTATGAAGACTCAAATGTACAAATAATTAATTTGGGTATGGAGGAAGGTTATCCAGGAAGGGTGATAGAACCCTAGGGTAGTTATCTCTTGATTATGAAGCTCGAGCCCTACACCCTTTGGTTTTGAATCACAAGGTGTAGGAAATAAAAGGTTCGAGAATGGAATGTTGAATTTTGACCTTGATAAAGGGTACAAAACACACTAACATAATTTTGAGGATATAAAATCTTCTCACATATTTTGTTATAGAGACTATAAGTCATGGTTTAAAATGCTTGGGTCTGGAGGATGATATGGGAAGGTCATAACGAGAGTAGTTCAGACACACTAAGTTGTTGAGTTCTTCCATGATGATATCAGGGATCACAAGGATTGTAATTTACTTTTTTAGAGTGACATATTTTGTTGATGAACATAGGTGCATATGCCGGATCCATAGGCATACATGCATAACTAAGAAAATGGTCCCTTAAAACTGAATATTTTTTCCAAGGGACCTAGAAGGGTTACAATGATCCAAGGCACCCCAAATCATGAAGTGTGATTTGTGGAAAGTGTAATATACAAGAAGAGTTCAAACACCCTAAATGTTGTGTTACCACCTAGAAATTATATTCCCATGGTGATGAGATATGACAAATAATTAATCTTACTTTTTCAAAAATAAATTGGTCCAAAGATCTTAGCTTGGATTTTACTAGGGATATAGATTAGGTCATGTGAGATTTATGAATTATTTATTTTCACCCTAATTTTTTCCTAAACTCTGGAGATGAAGAGTTTAGTGAGAAAAGACTTGACTTTCGATCAGGCCACCCTTTACAGGTTTTCAACCTGAGAAATTTTGTGTCTCTTTCACTAGTAGTTTAAGATCTTGTGATTTGGACCATTTTAGGCTAGAGTTTAAGGTTGTACAAATTTGACCAATGTGTAGGTAGTTTAAGTTCATGAAACTCATGGACCTAATATGGGGGATGTTACAAAAGAGCTTATTAGGATACCCAAGGTCAAGAGTACTCCAACATCTTTATGAGAAAGAGGTGAAATGGTTGAAAATCATGGATTGAGGTTTTCAGGTCATGAGTAATGATATGGTACAATCATGATGGGGATAACCTAAAACAATCTCAGGTGATAAGTTCCACCATGGTGATGTTAGGATCACAAGTATTAGAAATACCTCATTATAGAGCCAAGATGTTTTTGGATGGTGGGTCTCAAGTTCTTATGCATCAATAGCATGAACAAACTGATATATCTCTTTTTTCCTTTCTAGAGGCCTTTAAAGTTTCATGACAAACTAAGGTGATCAATATATGAAGTGTGATAAATGGATCAAGGTGCCTTAAAAGATGGAGGAAGTAACCCATACTCTGGTTGGCCAGGGTAAGCATTTTTTGTTCCTTTTGATAAGGAATGATGATGGGTGATGGCCTACAAATTTCACCATCATGGAGTGGGGACTCATTATTCTATACAGTTTAACATCATGCAGTAAGGATGTACCTCTGTGCAGTTTAATGACATACAATATGTACTTAAAAAAACATGAAAAAAATTGTACGTGATACATTTAGTTCACAAATAGTCCATACATAGATCTGAATTATACATAGGTAAGAAGGTATAGTACGATTCATCCCCTATATAGTTGCAGTGTATTTTATTTTTTAGTTGTTGTAGTTGGGCCCAAGATTTAAGATTCAAGAATCACTACATATCCTGTAATGAAAGGAATCAAGCCACGTGTATTTTTGGAATGGGAAACTCTCTACGCAGGTCTAACCTGTATGATGAGGTGGGCATTGTTTCTGTTGATTATTGTAGTTGGGCCTGATATTGGAGATTCTAAGCATCACTACATATCTTGTGATGAAAATAATCTAGTCACACGTAGTTTTAGAGGAACTGCATAGTTTAACATCATGCAACAAGGATTTTGGTGTTCTGGCGTGAAAATGGGTATGGTGGCTGGACCTAAGGAAAAAACTTGTGCGTCACTATGTATCCTATGGAAATAGGAATAAATCCATACATATTTCATAAGTAAGTTCCCTACACAGTTCTAACCCGTATTCATATAGGGGGAATTTTTATATTTATCTGTTCTGACTAGGCCCAGAGTTGGAAATCTGGGCACCACTATGCATCCTGTGAGGATAGGAATCAAGTCACACATAGTTCTTGAGGGACCGTGTAGTTTTATGTCTTTTAGAAAGGACATATATCCTACCTCTTATGGTCTTTCATTTAGGACCGTGCTGGACCTATCGTGTACTTTCATGCCTTGTTAATGTGGGGAAACCCTTACTACAATTCCTAATATTTTCTGAGATATGCTCAGTCTGATAAACAAGGAATAAAAAGGGTTTCTATCACAATATAGAGGCATTTGAGGGTACAAAATATGCATTTTGTGTTGTGTAGTGACTAGACCATGATATGGAATCGAGGTGTCCCTACACATGTTATTGTCAAATGAGAATCAAGCCATGCGTAGTTCTTAATGGACCATGCAGTTTAACTTCGTGCAGTAAATACATTAGTCGTGCAGTTTAACATCTTGTGTTAAGGACATTATCTATGCAGTTTAACATCTTACGGTAAGGAAATACATCCTAATGTGAAGGAAAACATGAATTTGTGTGGATGGGTCCAAAATATTAAAGGTTCAGGCATCACTACGTATCCTACAATGGTAGGAATCAATCCATGCGTAGTTCTTGAGGTGTAGTTTAGTGTCATGAGGTTAAGATGAACTCCATACAGTTCATCTTCATGATTTCAAGATAAAGGATTTCGTGTATTTTATAGTCTTTTTGTTAGGAATTTGAGGTGATTGATGATAGCTATGCAAATAATTTCTTGATAAATCTTTAATTTATAGGTGGTGTGACACACTCCCCATCCATGGTGGCCAATGAGTAGGATCCATTATCATAGACCTTTTGTATGACATAAGGCCTACCCCACTTGGGTTTTAGTTTCGGAGGCTTCTTTCCTAGTATCATTGGGGTTCTGAGATCCATAACTATTTCTTCTTTGAGAAATGAATGGATATGAACCCTTTTATTAAAGCCTCGTACGATCCTATTTTGATTGACCTCCAGGTTGTGTAGTGCACACAACTTGTTATCATCTAGTCATTCCAATTTTTCTAGATACTTTTGTGATTATTCATCATATGAGAGTTTTCCTCAAATTTATATTCAAAGAAAATGTAGCTGGAATTATATGGGTAACACAACCTCAGTCACGTACACCAAAGTGTATGGAATTGTTTGTGTGATAGTACACATGGTAATATGGTAGGCACATAAAGCATGGAGGATCTTGTCTATACAAGACTTATTATCCTAATTAATCATCTTATGGATTATATCTGATAGAGTCTTGTTTAAGGCCTATATATATCCATTCACCACTATATGATATCAAGATGTGTGATTGGACTCAATAATTCACTCCTCATATAGTCTTCTCAACTTTGTACAAAAAAATTAATTTCATGGTCTGTCAATATTATGTGAGGGACCCCAAACCTAGTGATGATATGGTACTTTATGAAGTTGATGATATTCTTCATCCTGATTTATTTGATGGGTATTTCCTCATCCCATTTGGAGAAGAATTCAGTACCAGTAAAGATGTACTTGAACTGCTTAGCAATGGATGGAGGATATGGCCCCACCACATCCATTCCCCAGATAAATAATGGCTAGGAATATTTATCTATATGTATCAATTTTAGGGGTTTATGGATGAAATTTTTATTAATATTGAACACATGAAATTTCCTGGTGAACCCCACACAATCATATATCATGGTTTTCCAATAAAATCCCAACCTCCTAATTTGGTGGGAGAGATTGGTCCCAGATTGATGGGTGTTGTAAGATCCTATATGAACTTCTTCCATGATGAAAAGAATATATCTTTTTTCTAATCATCCGAGGAGGATTCCGTAAAATACATGCTTGTAGAGGGTCTTCTTCTTGTTCGAGCCATCCTACAGGGTGAAATTCACTGTTGACACCGAATATATTCCCTTCCCTCCCATTCCATTAAGAGAGTCCTATATTGGAGATAATTGATTATGGGATACATCCATCCAGGGGTGGACATTGGTTCATCACACTCTGGGGTGGTGTTGAACTAATTTATTTCTTCAATACCACAAATGAAGATAACATAGACCATTCTTTGTTGTGTGATATAAAAGATTGCTTCTCCCTGATCAGGGTCATCCAGGATGGTAGCTACATTTGAAAATGTATCGGTGTGAGCATTCTGTGATTTGGGAACATGATGCAATGTTGTGTCAAAAGGGAAATCCTCAATCAATCCGTTGATGTAGCTAGTGAGAGGGGAAATTTCTTACTTTGTGATAGAGTGTTCTCTATTGATCTACTTTACCACTATCTATGAGTCCCCTTTGATATTCTGGTAGTATATTTGTAGATTTAGGGATAATTCCAATCTAGTAATAAGGTTTCAGTATTTTTCTTTTTTATTCATGCAGCCTTCAGATAGTGAGAAAGAGCATAGAAAAATTATTTGTTAGGAGAGACAAACAAGATCTCTAAGCTAACTCAATTAATCTTTGTGTTTTCCATCCTTGTGCTGATGAGACTCTTAGAGGAACTACCAAAGTAAATATCCCTTGTATGTGGAGTGAAATGGGCCTAGAATACCTACTCTTCTGGAAGATCGGTTTCTACCCATGTAGTTTATGAGGAAGTATGTGCTGTCAGGATATCATCCAGGTATTTCCCTTTCACTGACTTCTATGATATAAACTGAATTCCATATTGATGAAAAATGATCATCCTCATGACAAGCACCCAATCAAAATAGGACAACCAAGGATTTACTTGAGAGGATCAATAAGAGAGACCATGTGGACCTCATGGTGCTTCAAGTAATGCCTTATCTTTTTCACTATAAAGTCGAGTGCATGACAGTTCTTCTCGATATCATAATATCTATTCTCAGTACCTAGAATCATACGGCTAAGGTAGTAGAGAATTTTCTAACTCTCCACATTTTTTTTATATATGAGGAGGGTTCTCAGTGATCATTACATAAAATCCACATATAATATGAGTGGACTCCCTTGGGAACCAGGACCGGTGGGTATATTAAGTACTGTTTGAGGATTTTGAAGTCTTTTTGGTAGTCATCATCCCATTAATAGGAAATTCCATTATTTATTATCCTAGTAAAGGGGATATCTTTTCCAGAAAATTTGGATATGAATCTATGAATGTAAGAAAGGTTCCCTTGGACCCCCCTCAGTTATTTTAGATTACTAGGGGTGACATTACTAAGATATCACTAGTCTTTTTAGGCTTAACCATAATGTCGCACAAATGTACCACAAAGCCAATGAACTTCCCTAATGTTACCTTGAAAGCACTTTTTAGTGGATTATATATAGACTATGCTACCACGACTTGTCTAAGACTGTCTGGAGATATGTGAAGTGATCACATCGCTATTAGTATTTAACAAAAAATTCTTCAACATAAAATTCATCTATCTTTCCCATTAATGGCTTAAAGATATGGTGCATGGGGCATTGTTATGTGGTTTAGGCATTCTTAAATATAAAGGGCATAAAATGATATCAAAATATCCACTGAGTCACTCTGAAGGAAGTGGATTATTCATCTTATGGGTCTATATTTATCTAATTATACCTCAAATACCCATCGATGAAAGAAAGGGCCTAGAAGCCAAATGTTTCAGCAATCAAGAGTTCTATGATCAGTAGTGGGAATTTATCCTTTAGGAAATGTTGATTAAGGTCTCTAAAATTGATACAAACCCTAATCTTACCATTCTTATTATTGAAATGGATGATGCTGGAAATCCATCATGGGTATTTCAATTCTCAAACAAAGATGGATTTTATTACCTTGTCAACCTTTGCCTATGCATTGCTGGCATGAGAGGGGTACATACTTCTGTCTTCCTTCTTGAATCCTCGATGCTCATCGGGTAGTCTAAGACAGTGCGTAGCCACATCTATATTTGGTCCAAACATTTTTGTATAGTTCCAACCAAACACATATCGATGCTACTTCAGAAATCCAATATACATCTCTTGATCTTTGAGGGGCATGGTGGCACTAATCAGAGTAGGACACAAGCCTTCTTATGCTATTAGATTTATATGTCTGAGCTCATCGATGGTGGTAGATACACCTTCCTCAAATTCTAGAGGAGAATTGCTGAGGTCTTCCTCATCATTTTCCACCTATGAGTCTATGGAGACATTTTTAGATGAAGATGGATATATGGGGGGATTCTACATCACTATTGGGTGAGGGAGGCCATGAGAAGAGATATTATCATCCCCTACTACATGAGTTGTTGTATAGAGATACTAGAGCTAATTGACTTTCACTCTATCACTAGGGAAAGAAGGATCTTGGACCTATGAGACTAGATATGTGACCTAAACCAGATTTAAGGAGAGAAAATAGTCATTGTTGAGCATACTCCATGGATTCATAGGGGAGTTCCTCAAGCATTTGGGAGATTCAACCTATATATCATCATCCACCATTGGTTTTTTTACTCCCCTTTTGTAGAAAAATAATTCAACATGTGTGGATATGCAAGTCTTGAAGGGGGAATTATCATCATGAAATATTCCAACCTTTCCTTCAAACACTGATGGAATGTTGAAGGTACTTCCAAATGGCTATGGATCCATGTTCTTACAAGAAGAATATTTTACACAGTGTCTTTCTAGATAACCATAAACTTAGAATCAGATGTTAGGTCCCAAAACTGAGCTTCAAGTTTGATCTTCCCAAGAGGCACCTTATCATTCTAATCATACCCTTGAATGGTCAGATTTTTGGGAGATATGTCCCCTTATCCATATCCCAAATGTCAGATGGTTTGAACTAGGATAAGATTGATATCAGAACCATTATTATCCAGGAACCTTTGGAAATCGATTTTATTGAGTCTTGTAGAAACATATAATGGCTTGATGTTTCCTTGAAGGACCTCTTCCTGATCCTGGTCAGTGAATGAGATGGAGACATGGCATTTTGATGACATGGTCTTCACTCAACAAGCCTTATCTGTAGAGAATCTCGTCTTGAACTTCTGTAGGATATAGAGGGATTCAAAAGGTGCCTCTCTGAGTTATTTTTAAATATGGAAGAAATTAAGGATTGAGATCTTGGTTGGTACTATATCTAGCTACTTCAGAATGTCATATTTTTGTTCTAGAGGTCGGTGCTTCCCGATATGGGGATGCCCCCAAGTATGGTGTTCAGGATCCGAGGAATTTGAGGTGCACACGATTGGTTTATATGCAGAAGTTAAGGGAATATCATCTTACAGTGGTATAGATTACATTTTCCCTCCCTATTTCCTAGGTTGATCGGAAAATTGAACCCCCACTAAGAGGTCATGCAATATAATTGGGTGCGGATAAGTGTTGGAGTGATTTGGGGCACCTACCTACCTTTTTTCTAATTGCTGGAGTGATTTCCCATGAGTCTCAATACATATATGTTCTCCTTGGGTACATGAACAAAATTTTGGGTCTGACCACATCCTTTTTGTCCTCTATATCCTCAGTTTTGATGCATACATCCTCTCGTTCCCTATTTATTTGTGGGAGATCATATTTGGGGGCATATTCATCATTAGAGAAGGGGTTTTCCAAGTGTATCACAATGAAATAACCAAATATGAGATCTATGTCCGATAAGGATTCCATTTGGTGGGGCGGTGCCTGTGCTCCAGATGTTTTAGGGAAGAAATTTGAAATAGTTAGAGCTTGTGTTGGAGAATAATACGACTCCTCCTCTTCCATTTCTTACTACTTCTAATGGTCACACCCACATTTGGGAGGAATTTTTTATGTTGTCTATTTGGGTGGTGGAGCTATTATGGGTATATGAATCTATTATCTCATGATGGTATAGGATCAATAAATTGTTTTTCAAGTCATAAAATCATTTAACTTCTGCTCATGCCTGGCCGAAACATTCTTCCACTCACCCTCTTCTTTTGACCAGGCAACAGTTATGCAGGATACTTTCTCTAAAGAGTTATCTAGAACCACCTATCTTGAATTAATCATTCCTTAAATTATGTATTTTAAGATGAAACATATCTGGATATTTTGAATTATCCTTCTATGGAAATGGAAGTAATCCGGATGGTCAGTGAGGTTGAACTCCTCGGGTGTCCTGGGTTGTGGTAGTGTGAGAAGGTTGTTGTCCATGGATACCAGGAAATAACTGAGGACTTGTTCATTTCAGAAAGAGTGTGCTTTTTTCATCCTTTCCTTAAATCCCAGGTGACCATGATTTCTCTGCACTTCTGGATGCGGGTGATTATATGATTTTCACAGCTCAAAAGGAGGTGTTCGGTGGTTTGGAACCTACCCAGATACTTGGATGGTATCCACTGTTGGATTGAGTGTGAGGACTATAAATTATAATTTTCCTGGACTTTTACTCTATGATGTTGGTATGAGTCGTGTCTTGGATCGGGTTTGTTAAATGGCCTTTCCAAGAAATTGTTCCATTTCAACGAACTCACGAAACCCACCAAGATACTTAATTGGGATCATAGGTGTCTATATATCATCCCTAATATTTTAAACATAGATTTACAATAGTTTCTCTTATGATATAGGGAATCTAAATGAATATTTTAAACCCTTCCACCTGGCTATGAGGCCAGAAACTCTCTCATTCTCACATTGTTTGCAGTTCATTGGGTTGAAGATGGTTATTTTTCCTCTCATAGAGCTAAATTGATAGAGGAATTGATGAAAAAGGTCTTCCCATCCTATAACAGATCATGCTGGCAAACTTTTGTACCATACAAAAGTTGGACCTATCAATATCTACATAGAATACCTAGGCATTTTGGATCCTACTAATCTCTAGGTCCCATCATTGGTCCACACCGGGACACGAAGTGTGTGAGATGCTGTTCCGAGTCACCTACACCACCAAAAGTGAATAAGGTAGGATTTCCAAAATTAGGTGGAGGCAAAGTGACATCCACACATTCGGGATATGGATTCTTCTTAGGCTTCAAAGATGTGTTTCACCCTTCCAAGGATTTCATTTGAATATCCAAGGATTCAATTATGTTATAAAGATCTAGGAAAACTATTGTCTGATCCACCTCCAATCTATAGAGAGTAGGTGGGGGTTGATGAGATGTCCCAAATTTCTTCTCCCACTGATTTTAAATTCATCCCAATAATTAATGATTACTCTGGTGAGGGATATGTTGTAGAAGTAATGGAGGGAAGTCACAATAAATTTATACTTCTTTCTTTATAGAGACTGTATGCCTAGATTTGGAGCCAATATGATTCTTATACATGGCTCTCACTTGCAGGTCACCTATATGAGGGATAATATTCATCTTGGCCTGAAGACAATACGTAGTGGGAATGTTTCCCTTGAGTATCTCCTCATTGAGTTGTCAGAGATTTTCCATCTCATTCTCATAATGTGACAATTGTTCCTCCATTGAAATAAACTCAACTATTCTGGGTTCTGATTAGGATGTAGCAGCACCTTTTCCTCTTTTTTGGAAGCATTCTACCAGGGATGTAGAAAATCGATATTTGAAGGTGCCAGATTTTGGAGTCTTCATTGGTTCCAGGTGGGTGAAACCTTGGTTGGTGCAGCGAGATCACCCTCCTCCCAGGGTACATTTTCCATGTTATGGACCTATATATTTGAATCTTGATTGACATCTATCATGTTGACAGTGATAATATTCATAGAGGCATATCAGGAAATGGTGGTTGTGCAATTACTTTCAACAGAATAGGATGATTATTTATATATTTCATCAGGTATGTTATTCAAACCCTTGGACATATTGGTCCGTTTTGGCTTGCAAACATGGTAGGGTCTAATTATGTTCACTATATATTCCTCCCATCTTGGTCTATTAACAGTGAACTTGAGGGAGTTTCCATTCGTAAATGTTGAATGAGCCCTAACTAGTAGAGGTTTATCTTGTGGTGGGAGGAGCTGGTGGGATGATGACCATTGATTATTTCCTCCTAACTTATAGAAGAGTGATTCTCTCTATGGTGATGATGATTATGAAAATGCACCTAGACCTTTGGGGTGAGGGTCATTTGAATCCACAATTGGCATTTATTGATCCTGATGTTGAGGATCCAATGGCTCCAATAAGGTATTTGATGACTCTTGGGATGAAAATAAAGATATAAATGCCCCCAAACTAGTGTGTTGGGGTTGATCTAGAATCACCATTGATATACCTAGGACCCTCTTAGGTGGAAATGAGTCTGGTTATTATGATTAAGAAATAAATTTCCTCGGCCCAAGGGGATGGGATTTTCTTACAGCTATTGTTGATGTGTTCTAAATACTTTAAAGAATTGATGATCTAATTGGTGGAGGTGGTGGTAAATATTCCCTTGTCCTAGTGAGTTGGGTCCACTTCTAGATAGATGCTACTACTACCTGTTTGATGTGGCACAGTTGTGATCGCGTAGGAGTTGAGCGTGATGGAAGCCCATGATGAGAACTGTTCCTTATGAGAAGTTTTTCAGATGATTATAACTTCAGTATCTATGTATGAAATGAATTATTATTCGTTTTAGGGGCCTAGTTTGCAATTTTTTTGGTTATCCACTATCTCCACCCAAGATTTTTGGTCACCTTTGAAGTGGGAGAATTTCTTTGTAGTGACCAACTGGCCCGAGCATTACCCGATACCATGATTTATCTGGAGGATATTAAATTATTGGATGTTGTATCTGAGAAATTCTATTGTTATAGGGTCACAACAATGTGTATTTCTCCATACTCTCCCCATCCTCAAATACAGATGCATGACATGGATTTGTAGATCAACTGCTGAATAGTTGTGATGCAATGGTGGCAATCATGGTGCAAATTTGAATTGTACTTTTCTGGTTTTGGATCCTGATCCATGGAGATAGCATCCAAATATAGCTGACAATAGATTATCTTTATGGTCTGAAGGTGACCCTCATATCCTGGATAAGGGAGGTGTCTAGCCTTTTTCCACTGATGAGTGACCAATATATTTTGACGTAGGTAAGGCATGAAATCTTTTTATAGATCATACGGTATCGCTTAGTTGGAAGTAGAGAAGGGAAAAACTTAATGGGTAAGTTGTTTCTAGATCACTCTCTCTATAAATCAATTTTGATCTCTTCTTCTTTATACTTACATGCCTATATCTGGTCATACCATAGAAGTTGACTATGAAGGACATCTATTGATGAGAGTGGAGTGTTGCTGGAAGTTGATGGGGAACTATATGTGATTTACCTTGATGTTTCAAGAACCTCTATATATGAAGGTTTCAGAGTTTGGTACACATTTCTATATGGAGTTTGTTGGGAAAGGGGGGGGGGGGTTTCTTTTCCATGTGAGATATCACTATGGGTTGGTTGACCATGGTGGATTTTAGGAGTAAATTCCCTACGATCCATCTCCACACTAACATAAGAAGAACTATCATGGTAATGAATGTCTTCTAATTACACTTTGATAGAAGAGTTGATGAACCCTCATGGTGTTTATAATGTGTACTGAATGACCTCGAGGACACAAGTATTGATAAAATTAGGAATATTGGTCACATCCTGCATTGTGGTTGGAATATGATGACCTACCTTTTGGTATTTCATGGGAATATGGGCCCACTATATGAAGGTTTCTAGAATTTATTATAACTTTATGATGCTACGAGGATATGAGTCTGATATTGATAAGCTGTTGGAGTATTCTGATGATATGTCTCCTTATTAATAGGAATATGAGCCTACCATGAGGCATGTTCCATTCTCACTTGGTGAGACTCGATCAGGATGAGAGTATGATCCCAATCTCGAGCCTTTGGAATATGTCACTAGTATTTCTTTGTAGGGATATGAGCCTACCCTGAGGCATGTTCCGCTCTCACTTGGTGAGTTTCAGTTGGATCAGGTATATGAGACTGGTCTGAATATGCATTCCCTATCAAAATATACTGAAATACCTCCAGAATGGGAGAAGGGATATGAGACTCCTCCTATATTGCCTTGGAATGATAATGGTGTAGTAGTTCCTTGACAGATGTAGGTATATGGGTTTGGCTTTCATGATCTACTGTAACATGATAGGAAGATTCACTAATAGGAATATGATCCTTTCCTGAGGCCCGTTCCATTATCATTTGGTTGGCCCTGGCCAGAACAGGGATATATGCCTAGTACTAGGCCTTTGAAGTATTCCACTAGACTTCTTCAATAGGAATATGTTCCTTTACCAAGGCATGTTCCCCTCTCATGTGGTGATCCCCAGCCAAAATAAGGATATGAGCCCGATCCTAGGCCTTTGTAATATTCTACTGGACTTCTTTGATAGGCATGAGCCCTTGTCCCGAGGCATGTAACCCTCTCACTTGGTGGGCCCTATTTGGAATGAGAGTATGATCCTGGTCTGTTGCATTATCCTTTTTCAGAATATACCAATAATCCTTCTGGATGGGAGAAATAATGTGGTCTTGGTCTAACATAGCCATTTGTTCTCAATGATCAAAGTGTTGAACTATCGAGGTTGTAGGGATAGAATCATGCACCTATATCTTTATCTGTAATAGTGTTGGAATATACCAACAAAGTTTTCATCTATTGCTAAAATATATTGTAATTTTAGAAAAGTTTGTGTTGGGATATAAACCTACATATTTTATGTCTCCACTATATACTCGAATATATCTTTAATTGAAGTAGGGATATGATCCCACATTTTTCTCCTGGTTCCATCATAATATGCCAACGGTATTTATGAAAAAGGGTCAGAATATGTACCTCCCCCATGATTTATATGAGAATATGACCACAGACTTGTTCAAAGTGAGCAGAGATATGACCTTACTTACTAGATACTGCTGGAATATGCCGACATGCTTTTTTAGTGGAGGTGGGGATATGAGCCTGCTCTAGGATATCCATTACCTTCCTGACCAAACAAGTCTTCCTTGTGGACCATGCATGGGTGTTAGAGGTGACCATGTGTTGGGTGGAAACCTCAGTAGGTGACTAGTGGGTACCGACGGGATGGTGTTGGCGACGGTGGTTGACAAGTTCCCTCCTTGGCGGTACCTGAATCAGAAGGGAGCCATATATGGCTTCCTGGTACACCTTTATTTGATATTGAAGGTTGTTATTGTCACGCTCTAGGGATAGGCTCCAAATGTAGTTGAACATGACAACAAGGGCCACGAGCTTAGCTGTATCTTTTCTTAGGTGATGCAGAATCACTAGTTTCGGTGTTTTAATAACCTCATAGGTAGCTTCCATGGTTGGTATTGTACCATGTCAATGGTACTCCCAAAACATCATGTTAGCCACTTGGAATTAGAGCCTTTTATTAGGAAAGATAAACCTGTGACCCACATGGGTTTCTGTCATAGATGATTTACTAGAGAAAGCTATCATGGGTTGATCATCTCAGAACATTGGTTCGCTCGTGCGATACCCCATCCCCATCCAAGGTGGGTGGGGTTCAGTTTTCCAGATCTTTATATGATGTGAGGTTCCCTGTTTTCATCCTACCACAGACTCAACAATAGAGTGGCCCCAATTCCCAACCAGTGGTGTTAGGACAGACACACACCATCCTCCACATTATCGAGTCGATTACTATCTCTTTGATAGAAAAAAACCACATGAACCACATCCTTTATGTTCTTGCTAGTGTGGTACAAGACCCCTATGATTGGGTCATGAAATTCTCCCACCACCATTCCATGAACGCCCACATGCATGAAGTGTGTCTGTGAAATGGCCTTCTTCCAACTAACTAGATTCCAAGCATGGACAATAGGATTATCCTTCCTTATCATTGGAATTGTATTCCACCCTCTTTCTAGGTCAAAAACGAAATGTGGTTCACCCTTTTTATGGGTCACAAAACACATACTCAAAACCCACCCTTCATAGTGGTATCTCTACCTTAGACATCTCACGAGCATAGCCTTCTCTGTCGTTTCACCTCCTCCATGACACCCTAGGACTCCAATCCCACCATAAAGGTCCAGCCAACAAAATTACTCAAACATCACGAGGAATATTCCCTATTATACCACTTGTCACAGTCTGAGCATCTCAGCACAATAGTTCGCTCATGCGACACCCCAACCCCCTCCAAGGTGGGTGGGGTTCAGCTGTCCATCTCTTCATATTATGTGAGGTTCTCTAGTTTTGTCCTTCGATGGACTCATTAGGAGAGTGGCCCCAACTCCCAACAAGTGGTTTCAGGACTAACACACACCATCCTATACATTTTCTAGGTGACTATCATCTCTTTGATAAGGAAAAACCACATGAAACAAAACTTTGATGTTCTTGCTGGCATGGGAAAAGATCCCCATGATTGTGTCATGACAAATCACTAGATGAAGAAGGCATTATCTTGGGTTGGGATGCTATTGATGAGAGTCGTATCCGTAGTCACATAAACAAAAAGGAACAAAGTTATTGACTAGTTCAATATTTTATGCATGATGTTCTCAATCAGATATGCATGGTTAACAAAATTATCCTATTTTCCCAATATTTCCATTCTACTTGTGTGGACATATGAATATGAGGATGGAATTATTTTATAGGAACCCTAGTTATAAAGTATTAGCTATAAGATCATGTCAGGATTACTAATTTATTTGTATAGGATTGTAAAAAAAGTGGTTTGATGCATGGTTAACTGATCATTTTGTTATTAGAGAGATTTTTCCTAAGTTCACCATTTCTATTTGTGTATGGTGGGAAACAATGGCCTAAAAACGATAACCAATCATTTTTTATTTCATATATTCACATCGGGTTCACCATTTTTGTTTGTGTATGGTGGGAAAACAAAATGGACTAATGGAAAAAATGGACTAATGGATGATAACCAATAATTTTTTATTTTAGTGTTTCACATTAGGTTCACCATTTCTATTTTTATGGGATCTAAGAGGTGACATGGAAACTCTAATGAGACAATCAGAATGGTTTTATGAGAACTGGGCATTCTATCCTCTTAATATTATGAAGGGGACATCGTTCTTAATAGAAACTCCCAATAGTTCCCCCATCCATGACTAGGTATGGACCTTCTTTCGAAAGGCAAGTGAACAATTGGGGTTTCAAACCCAATAAAACATATGAAATCTCATTGGTCGAGAGGATGGGAGGTTGGGATCATCACACCCTATTGAAGGGATTTTTTTCCTACAAAAGTACTATCTTATAGATTTAATATATGTTCATGAATCTATTCCTAATCACGATATAGGATAGATTATCATAACAAAACGATTCATGGGATAAGTCTCTTTTAACAAAAAGAAGGGGGTCTCATGGGTGTATCCATCTGTATGTATCCTAGGTTCTTCATCCATTTCCAAGTGATGAATAACTGCTTTATTCACTGAATCCATATAACCTGATTCCTCATAATGTGCATCCATGCAGGGAGGTAGTTAATATTGTAAGGAGTGTATAGAGCCATTATGAGGAATCCTACATATCCCAGTTATTTTATGAATCAAAAACCCCATAGTTCATTAAAAACAAGTAGTTTAATGTTGTACATGGAATACATATTCACAGGCACAGGGGAACTGGTTATTTGATCTTGAGTCTTAAGAAGAAGTTTTATGTATCTTGGTTATTTCATAAATCAATGCTATTGTTTTTCAATCATTCCTTTTGAACTATCCCTAAATTAGATTCCTTTATGTGGGTGTTAGTTATGTCATGCCAATCATTGGGGATTACATGTTGAGGTTCCATTTTTATTAGTTGATATAGATCTCAGGCCTTGGGGGAGGCATCCTATGTATTATGATTATTACAGTAATCAGAGCTCTCATAGTTAAATGATTGGGGATTACACTATAAGGATTCTCTATTGACTAGGGCTTACACACTGATGTTTCCCTTGAATGCAGGGAATATCATATTATGCTGCTGGTTAGGGATTACACTCTCATGTTTCCCTTGTACTTATAAACGCCCATGGTGAAAATGATATGATCACTCCAATTCCCTAAACCCATATGAGTTATGCTTGGTTTGGGAAACAAGGTATGGAATATGATCAATATCATTACTTCTGAATATGTGACAAGTGTATTTGAACCTCCCTTTGGTTGGTGAATATAGAGTTTGGGCCTTGGGGAGGTGTTCTACGTATCCTTGTTATAGTAGGAATTAGATTCATCAAAGTTTAGTTAATGATTGGGGATTACACTATGAGGTTTCCCTATTAATTGGGGCCTACAAATTGATATTTCACTTGAGATGTTGAATATGGAGCTCGGGCCTTAGGAAGGTGTCCTACGTATCCTAGTAATGATAGGAATCAGAGTCATCATATTTTAGTAGACCCGGGATTATACATTGAGGCTACCCATATCATTGGGGCTTACACACTAAGGATAAACAAGGTGAACATGTCCTAATATTCCCTTGTGACATGTCCTTCTTTCCTTCCTACCATGAATTGATTGTCCACTCAACATGATTTTATTAACTCTTCTATAGATCAAAGGATGTCTACCCAGCATTTCCCCATACAATCTCATGGTCCAATTGGGTTGTCCAAGTGACATTGTGTATCTCAGATATCATATATGAGTGTTTTCACATTTCCCAAGAAGAATTGTCTGAGGAACATCACAAGACCTGGTTGGTTGACCTTAGAAGCCATTACATGATCTCAACTGATACTTCCATAGGGCTTCACATGATCTAATCAAATT
The DNA here is from genome assembly GCA_963277665.1 of Viscum album. Lineage (NCBI taxonomy): Eukaryota > Viridiplantae > Streptophyta > Magnoliopsida > Santalales > Viscaceae > Viscum > Viscum album. The sequence goes on from OY728126.1 coordinate 980,641,954, forward strand.
TCCCTGGTGTCATTGTGAGAGATGGCTGACATACATGGAGGGCATCGTGAGTGTCAACACAACATGCCTCGGAAGGTGGTGAATGTTTTGGATGATATGTCTGGGGGCTGTCAAGAGACATAAATGGCGCGTTCGGAGGGCGTAGCAAGATCCATTCAACATGATTAAGTGTTATCACAAGACCCAAACAACATGTGCGAGTGACATTATATGAGTCAGGAAACCTGTCTAAAGGAAATCATAAGGCTTGGATGATGAGTAGTGAGGGATTTGCGAGACTCAGGTGGCATGCCCGAGGGGCACCGCATGATTTTTCCTAACATGTCATAAAATACTTCACATAATATAAATAGTATGCCAAAGGGAAATTTCAAGATCTAAGTGAAATGCCCTGGTGATGTCGTGTGTCATGGGTGGTTCATGTGAAGCACATGAGGACTAGAACATATGTCTTCACTTAATTATCCCATCTATTAGTCTTCATTATAGCCTTTTATTTAAAATGCCTTAGATTTGTTCAGTGTTAGCTTATTTTAGGTCTTACATGATCTAGCAGTTGCATAGGTTATTCTTTGTGTGACCCTATATAAGTCCTTCACGTGATCTATAAGTGAGCACATGAAGTGATTTATGAATGGTGTATGATCACTCCAGTGGTTCCCCAGATCTTACCTGATGAGATGTTTTCTAGTCGTGAGATCAGATTCTCCAATAAATTCTCTCTAGAATTGGTTCAAGATTCCAAGAGTTCTTCCATGTGTATTAGTGGTCTAGAGTTTTAGATTCCAACCCTGTTCTTCAGGTTCGGGTATGGGATTTATAGGATTCTCCACCCCATTTTTTGGTGCTTTATGCGGCATATCTCTTGTGAATATAGGCTAGAGTTGGTGAAGGGCATTGTTTCCATGCGTCTTCATGAGTCTTTGTCACAGATTTCCCTAGGGAAGTCACCTAGTTTTCAGTGACTGTGAGTGTACTCTGTCAATGCCAATTTTATTATATTATTTTCCAATTAATGGGTTCTCGTAGAATCATGTGGCCATGTCGAAGGACTTCTTCTATATTTTCATATCAACATGTCCAATGAACTTCATGAGATCAGGGCACCTCTAGAAGACCTTCAAATGATCTTGGGTGAATTTATTTGGGATTTCCATGAGATAAGGATGTCTTCAAAAGGATCCTTCATGGGATCAGGCTAGTTTGTTCGAGAGTCTTGCATATTGTATCATGGCCTTCCTTGGTGCATATTATGAGTTTTACAACCATGATAGACTCTTTAATCCCTCCTTTTATCTAATTTGTTTTATTTTACAAAGTTTGGGAGTCATGCGAGATTGCATGAGTATTGTCGAGGATAATTAATCTATTTTTGGGTGATGTGTCAGTTGACCAATGGGGGTACTGTGTGAGATGTGAGATCATTTCATAGACAATTGCATCAGTTATGTGCTTAGGGAAACAAAGGGGAAGCGCATGGTTTCCTATACATACATGAGGACTTTCGTGAAATGGGGATAACAACCCAAAGGGATTTCATGAGATGAGGTATACATGTTTCCAGGAATTTTTGGTACTTTACAAACCTCTAGGGGAATGCACATGATGTTCAGCAACTATGAGAGGCTTTATCCTCCTCCCATTTATTTCCTTTTTTTATTCCACAAAGGCTTAGAGGTCTTTCTATTTTTTTCGGATTTTGTAAAGGATAATTACCCTTCCCATTAAGGATGCATCGCATGATCTTTATGACCTTAAGAGGATCCCACCTTTTGGAAAATTTACTTCTATTTTAAATGTATTTTCAGATAGTTTGTCAGCCGATCACCAATGAAAAACTATGTGGCCTAGGGGAACTTGTTTAGCTACTACTGCACAACCATTGGTTTGTTCATAGCACCTTCACAAGAGAAGGAAGGCCTATTAAAAGGGGTTATACAGAGTATATTGTACAATATGTACTACACATGTCCCTTTCCATGATCTTATGATGGTCACATGATCGTGAGTCTCTTAGAGGAATTCATGATCTGCAGGTCTTGGCCACCCTCTTCTTCCTTTAATTTTTTGGGGAAAATAATACCCATATTCAAGTACTTCTTCCATTATGAATTTACTAATGCTCATCTGGAAGGGAATCGATAGTTACATCCAACATCATTCAAGTGATATAATAATAGTGAGGTATATGTTAGTTTCCATACCCATTAACATTTATCAATATAGAGGCACAAGCCAAGATAATATCCTTCTCATTCTATATTTCCATTTTAAATTATTTTACCTATTTAATAGAATTTAATAACATGGAAAAGGATGAATGATAAAACTCCTAATAACTCATTTAATTTAATAAATCTCCCACTAAAGATGGAGAGCTCACACACCCAATAGGATGGCCTGATCAAGGGAAATATATAAGAACACACCTTAAGGGTAGTTTGGGTTAAGGTTGAAAACTTCCAACCAGATCTAGGTACTATAATGGAAAACCATTAAGTTTCCATCAATTTTATTTAATTCATTTATATAATTTAGGATAAATTCATGGAAGGTATGATGGGTAGTACAAATAAAAATAATAAATAAACCACAAAAAATTATGGAAATGGTATAAACCAATTACCTTATGCTTGTAGAAGAACACTTGTCCAGTATCAACCCTTAGTTTGTCCTGAATAAGAAGAAAATGGAATAAAAAATGAATACCTTGAAAATAGGACATAAAAGATCACACTAAAATAGAATCTTAAACACAAATAACAATAATTAAAGGACATAAAGGAATAAAGAACACACCATTGGAAATCAAATAAGATGAATAATGTCACTATCATACATCATATGAAGAAGATCTTCAAAAGCCTAGGTTTAGGTGTGGAGAAAAAATTTAAATGGGATAAGGCACTTTTCATGGGATACAAATGAAAGGATGGGTTAGTTCTTAATGTGAATAATGGAAAAAGATAATTTTAAAACTTTTTAAGTGGTCACATGGTTTGTTCGCATGGTTGGCCAAACCGTGCGCCAACCATGAGCCAACCGTGCATACCCCACTATCCAGGGGGCACACCTCATATGACCTAAAATGCATAGTTATAAAAATCATTCACAACCTATGCAAACCCTCTACCTAATCCTCACATGGCCTTAGCCACCCTTATACAGTTTATAAACACCATTCAAAACCCTTATTGGGATGAACAGTTTGAGGTACATAGATAACACTTACCATGCGCCTCTACAGTTTTCTCTAAAACATGGAGATCCATGATTAAAACAATACCCAAAAATTTTGAACCCACCCTTAAGCTTAGGGAATATTTATAAGGAAGAAATAGTGGGTTATAACTGAAAATTAAAGGTTACATAGCTCATAGATTAACCAATATCTTAAAATATTTCCCTTAAAGTAATGCATCCATGAGTTTCCCATCAAATGTTGGTAAAACATAATTTGAGAGTGACTCTATCCCATAGTCATGTACACCAGACTCTACCTCCTAGGTCTTATCCCATATGTAGTTGTGCTTCCATAGCATCCATACTAAAAGAACTAACCTACCTCAGGGAGTCTTTGTTCTCTAGTCCACATTATGAATAGGATGTTCCTCAACGGATATATCAACCTCTAATTCTACCTCATTAGGATAAAGAATATGTGATGGATCTAAATAATATTGGTGAAGCTAATATACATGGAAGATGTCATGCATGGCTCGACACGTCTGAGGCAACAACAACAAATATGCTATCGGCCCGACTCTCTATGAAATCTCAAAGGGATGAATATTAAGAGGTGATAAATCAACTTGTTTTTTAAACCATATATGCCTCAGTCTTAGTGAAACACATAATAAAAACTGATTCCCCACCTAAAAATATAGTTGTTGATGGTGATGATCAATATATAACTTCTTCCTTGAATGAGTTATATCCATTTACTTCTTAATAATCTAAAGCTACTCTGAATTCTCTTAAAAGAGATGATGTCCAAGTAGCACTACCTATCCTACCTATAACCAATATAGGAGTGAATGAAATATCCTACCATATAAATATTTATAAGGATCAAGATGCATAGTCAGCTAAAAAATATTATTATAAGTGAACTCAGTGAGAGATAAGGGTTTCTCCGAAGATCCTCCAAAATCCAAGATACATTCATGGAACATGTCCTCTAACACCTGTATTGTTTGTTATTATTGGCCATCTGTATGAGGGTGAAATACAATTCTCAAAAGTATATGCGTACCTAAATATTTCTATAACCCCGTTCTAGAACCTTGACATTAAATAATAATCCCTATTAAAAATGATAGTATAACGAACCCTGTGAAGGCATATAATCTCACAAACATACTATCTCCCAAGATCATCCACTAATAAGGTCTATCTAATAGGGAAAAAATGTGAAAACTTCATGATCCTGTCTACAATCACACATAGTACATCATTGCCTTGAGGGGATATCGATAAGTGAGTCACAAAATCCACAATGACATTATCCCATTTCCAATCAGGAATGAGAAACATCTATAAAATCCCTATTGGATGCTTGTGTTATTATTTCACTTACTAATAGGTGGAACACTAAGTAACAAAACCTTCTATCTCCATTTTCATACCAGGACACTAATACTAGAGACATAGTTCATGATACATCTTTGTAATAATAGGGTGTACCACCCAATTAGAAGCATGGTATTCTCACATAAATTCCCCTAGAATGTTTGTAAGAACCCATACATGCCCATGGATGTTTAATACCTCATCATTATCAATGATCTAGCCTAGCAGAAGATCTTCACCTGAAACACTCTCCCTTAGTACTGGGCCCTTAGGATCTGATAGCTGCATCATCTTCAATATCACAAAAAATGAAGAGGTCCCAGATAAAAATGCGAGTAAAGGCTATCCATGATGGTCTTGAACCTATAAGATCATATTAGAAAAGAGTCCCATAAGTTGTCACTCTCTATTGGCCTCCTGAACTATGCGTTTCAGAGTCCTTCATATCAGAGCAGAAACTACTACATTTCCTTTTCTAGGCATATAGGAAAGATCAAAATCGAAGGATTGCAGGTATTCAACCCACCTTATCTGCTTAAGTTTCAAGTCACACTATGTAAAAATATACCTAAGGATTTTTTTTCTATAAAAACACAAAAAATATCTCCTAGCTAGTAATGACTCGAATAATGAAATGCATAAACCATGACTTCCAACTCGTGGTCATGCATCAAGTAATTTCACCCATGAGGCCACAACTGTCATTAATTGTATGTAATGAATTAATCTTCATGTATCAAAAATACTCCTAGCCTAATACTTGATTCATTAAAAAAGACTATATAGATTCCAACTGTCATGACCCATCCTCAGAACTCGTGCCATGACTACCCCAAGCCCGCCTCCCATAGGCCAGGGGTTGGCGACTAGCACCAAAGGCGTAAATCCTGATAAAAAGGGGAGGCATTGCCTTTATAAGAAAACTAACACCACAGAGTAAGCCAGAAAGAGTAAACACTAGGTAACACTAGGTACAAAAGTAAGTGTGGAAAAGTAAGTGTGCCAGAATACAAACCCAAACTGAAAGTGCAGTACAACGGAAAGTAAAGTACAACTGAAAGAGAGTGCAGCAGCAGAAAAGTAACGAGCAAGTCCAAGCCGTCCTCTAGAAATCCCACCTGAAGGGTGGGTAAAGATCGTCTCCTCTACTCCTCAGCTCCAGCCATCCGTTCCAAGCACGTCACGTCCAGTGGTCCACCTCCAGGTACCATCCGGCTCTATGAGCTTCTACCTCGATCAACGATGTCCGTCGTCTGCATCCAACACAACGAAGTGCGGGAAAAGCCTATGCAGGGGTGAGTATATGCTCCCCAATAGGGACCCAGAGACCCCTGATGGTCTCCTAGAATCTAAAAAGGATAATCCACAAAGGAAAGATACAATCATGAAGTAACAACCAACATTACTTAGGTATATTCCCATGCATATACCTAAGTCACCAATTCCAGTTCGGCTCCAACATCTGAGCCCATGTTCGATCTAGTCCACACATGATAACACATCCAACCCACACAGGATAACGCAACCCAATCCACATAGGAAAGAAAGTCAATCATATCGAAGATATTGATTTAAAGTCAAGACTCAGCTCACACAGGTATACTTCTTCGTAAGATGATAGAGATGATCAGATGTAGCCATTGATTCATCTAAGCTGGACCCACGTAGGATACTAGACCAGCTATGCTTTCGGACCCACGTAGGATACAAGTACTGTAGTCATCACCGCCGAACCCATGGAGGATTCCAGTACGATTGTCGTTGTCGTCGAACCCACGGAGGATTCTAGTACGATAGTCTTCACCGTCGAACCACAGAGGATTCCAGTACGGTTGTCTTCACCGTCGAACTCATAGCTGATGGGGAACTCCTCCTCTATCTATTACAGTGGTCCTGCCACTACAACCAAGCACTTTCCACTAACCCTGGACTACTGTAGTACTCCACCTTTCATGTACTATGGGCCTGCTTCTACAACCAAGCGCTTCCCACTATGGGTCTGCCGCTACAACCAAGCGCTCCCCCTCATCGCCTACAGAGGTACTCCTTTTGTTGAGTACCGTGGGTCTGCTTCTACAACCAAGCGCTCCTCCACCATGGGTATTCCACTACAACCAAGCACTCCCCACTGGGCTATCGAAACACTCCGAGTTGATCGATCAGCAGTCGTCAAGTCTCAGCCAGCTCTAGGGTTTCCGTACACAGCACGCTCGTTCTGGGAGGGTCCGCTCCACGAGCCAAGAGGTTGATACATAAACTATCACATAGACCAGATTTTATGTATTGCAAAGTTCTGTCATGCCAATAGGAACACAACGCGACAGACGGCGCGTCAATCAGACACCTGGTCTGAGAGTTATTGGCTTTTTCGTTCCAGGGGCCTGGTTGGTTTTTAATTCAAAACCAACCTGAACTTACTCCAACTACTTCCAAACCTCGAGCAGAGTAAGCCAAAATGTCCATCTCACTAAGAGGAATCCAACAAAGTCGACGGCACGTCAATCAGACATCCGGAGCTCAAGTTATAAGCGTTTCCGCTCCGAGGGCCCTGTTGGTTTCGTGTTTGAACCAACCCGGACATACAAAAAGTTCTCCGAAACCTTGAGTGTAGCATACCGAAATGACCGTCTCGTTCCAAGTATTTCTACGCAACTGACGGTGCATCGATCGGAGGTCCATAACCCAAGTTATAGGCAAAACACCAAAAGTGGTCTGAAAGTGGGGGGGGGGGGGGGTCTGGGCCCGGTCCGACCCAGCCCAACCCCCCCGGGTCGGCCCGAACCGGGTTGACCCGACCCGGGTCTGGGTCCAGCCCATTAGAGAGCGGCCTAGCCCGGTGGGCGCGGCCTGGTCCAGTCTGCGTAACACGGCCCGACCCGGCCGGGTGGCACGCTGGCTCGGCCAACGACCGAGCATGGGGGGGGGGGGGGGGTCCCCCTCCCTTTGTGCTCCGCGGACGTGGCGGGTGCCGCATCCTCTTCCGGATCCCGCATGGCCGCGGGATCCCGGTCGCCTACTTCCACGTCTTCAGCCACGATAGTTCCTCCTGGTGGTGCGCCGGGACGCCGCCGCCTCCGGCCGCCGGCGCCGCCGGTGAAGTCCGCGGGCCACCAGAGCCGCTCCGGTGGTCCGTTCTTTCTCCCGTCTATGCCTGGGGTCGTCTCAGGACCCGTAGATTACTGTGATGGCCTCCAATCGCTCAACGATACCGTTTCATCATCACCCAATGTTCCGCGCATCAAGAACAAAGAATCAGTGGGTTTGGACTTGTTCGTTGGTCCGCACCCACCGCGTTAGTGGTTCAAACGACTTCCAACAATTAAAACACATGTCAAGGATATAATCCACATAAATTAAATTAAACCAAACCCCCTACCTAGAAGAAGTTGTTGAATGAGGATCGTTGCGGGAAAAGACGTCGTGTAGAAGAGGATCGTCGGCGTCGCGGTACATGGCGTCGCGTTGTCGATCTCCAAGGAACTTGCATTCTTCGTCGTCTTTCGTCGGAGGCCGACGTTCTTCGTCGTTCTTCACGTTCTTCAATGAGGAAGAACGTTTTTGAAGACTAGAGTAATTTCTCCCCAAATATTCTCGCACAACACATCAACCATAATAAAATAAGGCTTTGCCTTATTTTATTACTCATTACATCCCTTTTTGAAAATCAAAATTAAATCACCATTTAATTAACGTGCGTTGACCAATTAATGAGGCATTTAATAATCCAATTAAACGCAAGAGTTGACTTTTCATTTAATAAGGGGGTGCGGGTGTGTTACACAAAATTAAAGGGGGTTTTCCAACTTAATGGGAGGTTTGTGGAAGTTGAATAGGTGGGGCTCATGTGGGGACCACCTCACTAATATCCTATCAAGAGGGGTTAGGATTTAGTGGGTCCCACCTCAACTTCCATACGTAGGTTTAAACTACTTAGAATAAAATTTGTTGCACAAATTTTATTTTATTTATTAGTTAACTCAATTTTTTAAAAATAACACTCGAGAAAACGCAACTCCAGAAAAGGTCTTCCTAAGAAAAAACTAACGCTGCGGTTTCATCAGTGCTCTCAGATTTCGGTTTCGAGCACCGGTTCAAAAGTTAGAAAAAAACCCGCTCATTCGTTCACTGAACGTACCCGAGCTAAACTTCGGAAATTGATTCTGGGAATACCGGGCCTCGGAATCAGGTGCCGTTTGAAACTGCGTACTTGTAAAATCCCAAAGAAAATTAAGAAAAAATTTCCCTTGAAATTTACGGGTCTTTACATTACTCGCATCTCAGGGATTTACGTCCCCATAAAGATACATCACAAACTAGGGGAACAAAAGAGGGTACTGAGCACACATCTGAGCCTCCCGATCCAAAGTGCTCTCCTGGAGGTTCCCGTGCTGCCATCTGATGCGCACTAGAGGAATCGACTGCCCACGTAGGATCCGCTCCTGTCGATCCTCGGTCTCCACCGGGACCTTCGCAAAAGCCGCCCCATCATCAATGTCCAATTCCCCATGGTCGATGATATGCATCGGGTCGTGCACATACCTCCTTAGCTGAGATACGTGGAAGACATCATGCACCCGGTGCAACTGAGGTGGTAGAGCCAGGCGGTAAGCCACCTTGCTTATCCTGCTAATAATCTGGAATGGTCCGAAGAAGTACGGAGATAACTTGTCGCCCCGTCCAAAACTCCGTAATCCACATCGAGGTGAGACCCACAAGAAGATGTGGTCGCCATCCTCGAACTCTAGTGGTCTCCGCCTCCTGTCAACACAAGGCTTTTGTCGGCTCTGAGCTGTCCTCATCCGCTCCAGGATGACCTGAACCTTCTCTAGTCCTACAAGAGCTGCTAAGATTTCTTCTTTGCTGATATAAGAAATCCGGTCTCATCCCCTGGATGAACCACGTTCTTTTCCTAACACAGTCAATCCCGACCTGGATGATACTAATCCATATCAAGGATGACGTCGTAAGGCCTCGACGCTACTACCAAGAGATCCAACCGTTACTCTCGCCTCCAAGGGTTGAGTCACACTATCGGAATCAGTGTGTGGTCACTGGGTCTCCTTCAGTAGGTATCTCAAAAGTGAGGGTCAAGTAAACAGTTTTAAACCAGAACCTCTTAGTACACATAAAGAGAGGACATGAAAGTAAATTCCACAAATAAAGGTATCTTTTATTACAACAGCTCAAAGTAAAAAGACACAAAGCATCCACAAACAAACATCAACAAGGATAGAAGCAACAAGAACAAAAGTCTCCATGTCTGGAACTAGTCCCTCTCCCGTCCATCTGCTTCCAGAGCTCCATGGTCGTAAGAATCAGCTGCATGAAGTTGATCTCTCCCATGTCCATGTGTTCCCTGCAGTTGGGGTGGACCTCCTGGTGGTGGTGGTGGCAACACCTCGAAACATCATCCACCTACAGCTGCACGGCCAGCTCCCCTACCTTGGTCTCCTGCTACTTGTGGTCTACCTTGATCGAACGTCTACCTCTACTTGGGAGGTCCTTCGTTTATCTTCTTATCATTTGTATGGCGGGTCGGACAGTCACGAGCCATGTGACCAACCCTTCCGCCAGAGTAACACTGCCCGCTCATGGTAAGTCATTCTCCACCCCGGGTGCCTCGCACAAATGATCCCGTGTCATGTGGTCGACTAACTGTAGGTCTGGTCCTCTTGGACCTCTGCGTCATCTGTCTACATCCCACTACAGAAGACTCTGCCGCATGCCGGCTAGTGGTGGGTCCTACTGCTGGAGATTGCTTAGTAAGGAAACTCTCCACTAAGAAGGCTCGCTCCAACACCCTGTCTGTGTCAGGATGCTGTGAGAAACAACCGAAGATCTGATCTCTCGCCTGAGCCCCTGCTCAAAGGTTTGGGCCCTGAAGAATGGGTCCCCTACCATGTCTATGGAATAGCGCGAGAGATCGGTAAACCTCGCCGAGTACTGGGCTACTGTCGTGCTGCTCTGCCGCAGCTATAGTAGCTCTTAGATGCGCACCGCACGGAGGGTGGCTGGGATGAACTCTGAGCGAAAGAGGCTCTCGAAGTCCGTCCAGAGAAGAGATGCCTTGTCGTGCACCTGGAGAATCAAGCTCCACCATTTGCCTACTACCGCGTGCAGGAGGCTCGCTGCAAGGATCACCATGAGGTCAGCTGGTGTCCCCACTAGCCTGAAAACTCGAACTACAACCTCCATCCAATCCTTGGCTACCTGAGGGTCCATCTCCCCGTGGAACCTGGGAAGTCTCTGATGTTGGAACTCGTGCAGTGCGCTAAGGTGACGTAAACTCTCAGCGGCTAGGGCTGGTGGCATCGGTGGCTCGGCGGGTAGAGGTACCGCCGGTGCCTCCACTGAAAAAGGGCCCTACATTGAGGTCTCGTCACTCAGTGGGCTGTCATCTCGCACAAAGATCTGAACCCTAGCTGGCTACCGTCGTGGGGCCATCACGAAAAGAAACACGCACGCCACGGTCAAAACTGTATACCTGGTGAACTGAAACAAAGTAATCACAATGAAAACTTTTGAAACACACATGCAATCAGTGTTTTCGTGCACTCAGTTGGAAATCAGAAGTCAGGGTCCTGGTGTAAGGATACGTCGGCTGCCGCACCAACACTAGACTCCCTGCACTGATAACCACACTCAATACCCTTAACACTATTGCTTCACATAGAAGAAAGATTAGAGTCCCAAGTTCTGTAGAAGAACCGAACTCCTCTGATACCAATTTGTCACGACCCGTCCTCAGAACCCATGCCGTGACTACCCCAAGCCCACCTCCCATAGGCCAGGGGCTGGAGACTAGTACCAAATGCGTAAATCCCGATAAAAAGGGTAGGCATTTCCTTTATAAGAAAACTAACACCATAGAGTAATCCAGTAAAAGTAAACACTAGGTAAAACTGGGTACAAAAGTAAGTGTGGAAAAGTAAGTGGGCCAGATTACAAACCCAAACTGAAAGTGCAGTACAACAGAAAGTAAAGTACAACTGAAAGAGTGTGTAGTAGCCGAAAAGTAAGCAGAATGTCCAAGCCGTCCTCTGGAAATACCACCTGAAGGGTGGGTACAGATCGTCTCCTCTGCTCCTTGGCTCCAATCATCCGTTCCGAGCACATCACGTCCAGTGGTCCACCTCCAAGTACCGTACGACTCCACGAGATTCTACCTCGATCAATGATGTCCGTTGTCTGCATCCAACACAACGAAGTGCAGGAAAATCCCATGCAGGGGTGAGTATATGCTACTCAGTAGGGACCCCGAGACCCCTGATGGTCTCCCAGAATCCACAAAGGATAAGCCACAAAGGAAAGATACAATCACAAAGTAACAACCAACATTACTTAGGTATATGCCCATACATATACCTAAGTCACCAATTCCAGTTCGGCTCCAACATCCGAGCCCAAGTTCGATCTAGTCCATAGAGGATAGAACATCCAACCCACACAGGATAACGCAACCCAATCCACATAGGAAAGAAAGTCAATCATATCGAAGATATTGATTGAAATTCAAGACTCAGCTCACACAGGTATACTTCTTCATAAGATGATAGAGATGATCATATGTATCTATTGATTCATCTATGTTGTACCCACGTAGGATACTACAGCAGCTAAGCTGTCGGACCCATGTAGGATACAAGTACTGTAGTCGTCACCACCGAACCCATAGAGGATTCTAGTACGGTTTTCTTCATCGTCGAACCCACGGTGGATTCCAGTACGATAGACTTCACCGTTGACCCATGGAGGATTCCAGTACGGTTGTCTTCACTGTCGAACCCATAGATACTGGGGAACTCCTCCTCTATCGAGTATAGTGGGTCTGCCGCTACAACCAAGCGCTTCCCACTAACCTTGGACTGTTGTAGTACTCCACCTGTCAAGTACTGTGGGCCTGCTGCTACAACCAAGCACTTCCCACCATGGGTCTGCAGGAACAACCAAGTGCTCCCCCTCATAGCCTATAGAGGTACTCTTTCTGTTGAGTACCGTGGGTCTGCCGCTACAACCAACCACTCCTCCACCGTGGGTCTGCCGCTACAACCAAGAGCTCCCCACTGGGCTATCGAAACACTCCGAGTTGATCGATCAACAGTCGTCAAGTCTCAGCCAGCTCTAGGGTTTCCGCACACAGCACGTTCATTCTGGGAGGGTCCGCTCCACGAGCCAAGAGGTTGATACATCAGCTGTCACGTAGACCAGATTTGATGTGTCACAAAGTTCCATCATGCCAATAGGAACACAATGCGACAGACTGCGCGTCAATCGGACGACCGGTCTGGAAGTTATTGGCTTTTTCGTTCCAGGGGCCCGGTTGGTTTTTAAGTCAAAACCAATCCTATCGTACTCCAACTGCATCCAAACATCAAGTTTAGTAATCCAAAAGGTCCGTTTCACTAAGAGGAATCCAACAAAGTTGACGACACGTCAATCGGACGTCTGGAGCTCACGTTATAAGTGTTTCCGCTCCGAGGGCCCGGTTGGTTTCGTGTTCAAACCAACCCTGCCATACCAAAAGTTCCCCTAAACCTTGAGTGTAGCATACCAAAATGACCTTCTCATCCCAAGGATCGCTACGCAACTGACGGTGCGTCAATTGGAGGTCCGTAGCCCAAGTTATTGGCAAAAGACCGAAAGTGGTCCGAAAGTGGGGGGGTCTGGGCCTGGTCTGACCCGGCCCAACCCCCTGGGTCAGCCTGACCCGGGTCCCGGTCCGGCCCATTAGGGCGCGGACCGGCCAGGTGGCACGCTGGCTCGGCCAGCGGCTGAGCATGGGGGGGGGGGGGGTCCCCCCTCCCTTTGCGCTCCGCGGATGCGGCGGGTGCCGCGTCCTCCTCCGGATCCTGCGTGGCCATGGGATCCCGGTCGCCTGGGGCCGCAGCTTCAGCCACGGTGGTTCCTCCTGGCGGCACGCCGTGACGCCGCCGCCTCCGACCTCCGGCGACCCGCGCCGCCGGTGAAGTCCGCGGGCCACCGAAGCCGCTCTAGTGGTCCGTTCTTGCTCTCGTGTGTGCCTGGGGTCGTCTCAGGACCCACAGATTACTACGACGGCCTCCAATCGCTCAATGGTCCCATTTCATCGTCGCCCAACGTTCCACGCATCAAGAACAAAGAATCGGTGGGTTTGGACTTGTTTGTTGGTCCGCACCCACCGCGTTAGTGGTTCAAACAACTTCCAACAATTAAAACACATGTCGAGGATATAATCCACATAAATTAAATTAAACCAAACCCCCTACCTCAAAGAAGTTGTCGAACGAGGATCATCGTGAGAAAAGACTTCATGGAAGACGACATCGTGGAGAAGAGGATCGTCGGCGTCGCGGTACACGGCATCGCGTCATCGATCTCCGAGGAACTTGCATTCTTCGTCATCATTCGTCGGAGGCCAGCGTTCTTCGTCGTTCTTCGCGTTCTTCAACGAGTAAGAACGTTCTTCAAAACTAGAGTAATTTCTCCCCAAATCTTCTCGCACAACACATCAACCATAATAAAATAAGGCTTTGCCTTATTTTATTACTCATGCCATCCTTTTTTGATAATCAAAATTAAATCACAATTTAATTAACGTGCATTGACCAATTAATGAGGCGTTTAATAATCCAATTAAATGCGAGAGTTGACTTGGCATTTAATAAGGGGGAGCGGGTGTGTTACACAAAATTAAAGGGGGTTTGCCAACTTAATGGGAGGTTTGAGGAAGTTGAATAGGTGGGGCTTGTGTGGGGCCCACCTCACTAATATCCTATCAAGAGGAGTTAAGATTTTGTGGGTCCCACCTCAACTTCCATACGTAGGTTTAAACCACTTAGAATAAAATTTTTTTCACAAATTTTATTTTATTCATTAGTTAACCCATTTTTTTAAAAACAACACCCGAGCAAACACAACTCCAAAAAAGGTCTTCCTAAGAAAAAACCGATGTTGCGGTTTCATCGGTGCCCTCGGATTTCAGTTCCGAGCACCGGTTCAAAAGTTAGAAAAAAACCTGTTCGTTTGGTCACTAAACGTACCCGAGCTAAACTTCAGAAATTGATTCCAGGCACACCGGGCCTCGGAATCAGGTGCTGTCAGAAACTGCGTACTCGTAAAATCCAAAAGAAAATTAAGAAAAAATTTACCTTGAAATTTACAAGTATTTACACCAACCAACTATGGTAGAATTAAGATCAATATAGATATCTGTCTCTCTTTCATCTCCAAAAAGGATTTATCACAATATTTTAATCACATAAACTTCACACACTTCTTAATCTAGCCCATAAGAGATTCTTCTAGGCATGAAATGTCCGGTATAAAGTTTCTGTAATATCTAGTTTTCCCCAAGAAACTATGGATGTCAAAAAAGTTATTGGGATGGTCCCAAGTAACTATAAATTTCAATTTATCTAGGTTAATTTAAACTCTTGCATCTGAGATAATGTGACATGGGAAGTGAATTTTATCGATCCAAAAGTGGAATTTAGTGAGCTTAGAATACATATGGTCATCTCTCAATGTATTCAGAATGATCTCAAGATGTTTGGAATGGTTGTGTTTAGTAGGAGAATACACTGAGATTTCATCCACAAAGACTACCATAAATGAATCCAAAAACATATGGAAAACTTGATTCATCAAATCCATAAAAACACCGGGTGGATTTGTGAGACTGAACAACATAACCAGATACTCATAAATACCATACCTACAATAGAATTTCGTATGAGGTGTGTATGAAGGTATAACTTGTACCTGGTGATAACCTAACCTCAAATAAATTTTTGAGAAAACCTGAGATCCTCAGAGTTAATAAAATAGGTAATATATTCAAGTAAAATGATACCTATTTTTCATAGTAATCTGATTAAAATTACTTTAATACATATAAATATAGAGGGTTTTGTCCTTATTCTTGGAAAAAAGGACCGGTGAACCCTAGGGAGAAGTACTGGGTTGCATTAAACCCTTATCTTTCAATTCCTCTAGCTGTCTCTTGAGTTCTTTCAACTCAGCAGTGGTCATACTATAAGGAGTAATGAACACTGGTGTAGCTCCTGGAATCAGCTCAATAGAGAACTACACCTTTCACTTAGGAGGTAAACCAAAAAAATCATCCAATAATACATCCCTAAAATGATCTACTATAGGAGGGAATTCATCTTGATGGGTTACCAAATCATATATATATATATATATATATATATATATATAAGATAGCAATCTAGGTAGTCATGTCGCTCAACCCACGATACTCTATCCCAAATCTACCTACCTAGACATTACATTCACCCTTGTGAATATAAGTACCACTCTCTGGTGATGTGAAAGACACCCTATGGTGATTAAAATTAATTTTGGAATGATAAGGAACTAACCAGTACATCCCAAGGATGAAATCAAAGTGTTTCATCTCAAGAAAAAAGAAGTTCCATAAGAAATAATAACCTATTATCTTTAGGGGCACTCCTTACTCTAGAATATATTCTCATATCGAATACCCAAAGGAGTGTCAAGTTCCATAACCCCAAAATAGTATTGAATTTCAAGCATGATAAATTCCACAATATCAATATAGATATAATAATTAAAATCTCTCATATAAAAAAATAGATACAAAGGTATATGTTACTAAAATCGTACCTCGAACTGTACATGGTCTGAGACTCTTCTCCCCCACTAGATGATGCACTTCATAAACCTGGACTATTATATATCCTTGAGATACAACATGAATACCTTGAGCAGGTCTTATATACTAACATTGTGTAAGTGGTGTATAGAACCCATAACAATGACCGCCCCCTCAACCTAACCAGCCGATAACACTCTAGCTTCCTTTCTAAAGTGGAGATGATAATCCCACTCCAGGACCTGGAGTCAGTGCTGATCATATATCATTGGCCACTAGAATAAATGTTCTGAAATTTACTATAAATGGACCATCCTTCCATAGGATCGACACTCAAATGGGTCCCTTTCTCACTAAGGTTTCACATGACCCTACTTCCCACACTACTAACAGATCACAAAACTACCAGTACATGTGCTATGAATAGTGATTACCTCAAGAGAGGTCTCGAAATGACACTTACTTATACTAGATACCACACTAATGAGTCGAGAAACATGTTCAGTTTGATCCGAAATTCTATCTTTCCTTGGGTTATTCTCATTAATATGATCCTATTTTACTATATCATACATGGAAGACAAATGAAAAATGTTCACTTGAGATCTAATTGGATTCCTAATCCCATACTCAAAAAATATTGATCTCACTAAATCCTCAATATTATAGACAGACATAAATAAATGAATCCCTATAAATTGAGTTGATTAGTCCATAACAGACATAGAAGCGTACTGTAGTTTCATGAAGTCCTTGGAACGATCCTCTCTCAAAGTCTCAGGAAAAAATTCGTCATAGAATCTAGATTGTAATTCACTCAAAGTCTCATTCCAACTCTTCCATAAAAGAGGAAAGTCACAGAGCTCCATGTATATTTTTTATAAGCCACAGAAAATATCCTCAAAACTACGCATCATCACCCACATTAGGAATAAAAATAGGTTCCATAGGTGTCACTACTGAAGGTAAAACCAGTGGCCTAGTGCCAACCACATTTGGAGAATGTTCATTACCACCCTCTTGGCGCACAACTCGAGGACAACATAGTGGAATAACTCTAAAAATGACAAGAACACACCTCAATTAAGATTTGATAGTGGTATAGGCCATGCGTAGAAGTAATGAACAGGTACACAACCTTTCTATAAGAAAGTAACACCCCTAAAACTCCTCTTAAAGATAAAAATGGGTGATAGGAATGATTATAAGGAATATGAGAGACACTACCTACTTCCCACTACTAATTTTGGGTATGGGTCAAGATATCTGTTTAAGTTAGTGGTTATGGTATATGGACTATCATTTCTAAGTTTGGGAGAAAAAATGACTTTTAAATTAAAAATGGAAGCCCCATTTAACAGTTACTGTATTGGAATTTAAGATTTATTAGTTCTTTTATTTTTATAATAAATCAGTTATCTGAAGTACCATTCCCAATTTATATAAGTACATGCTTTGTAAATTGTAATTGGTAGTTCATGTAACTGTATCTAGATATTTAAATTCAATATCAAAATGTAATGGGTAGAATAATATGATCTAACTAAAACAATCTTCATTCCCAATTTATATATGTGCATTCACTCTTTAAATTAAAAAATGAAATTTATATATTTCAAATCAACTAATATTTTAGTCTATGTAACCTCAGTTACATAACTCAAACATGTGATAATTGATTAATTAAGGTGTCATAATCATTCTACATAGGAGAGAACTATTTAGGTTGATATAAATAATTTAATAACCAATTATCCAATCTCATTATTCTTGCAGAAACTTTAGTTGCAGAACAGATATACCAATCAAGGTACATACAACAAGTATCATGGAATTAGGCAATGAAACCTACATGACATGGAATAATTCATGACATAATAATCCTATAAGGTGCCTAAAATAATGTATGATCAATGATTCCTTTCCATAATTGTCCAAGGATAAAATATAATCCTCAATTATAATAATAATTATATCACATTTCATGTGCGTCTCCCAATGGTGGAATCAAATCAATTGTAATAGGTATAATCCAAAAACAAAAATTCCCATTCCAAGTCATTTGGATTTTCTTTGTACATGGGTTAACTACTCCTAGGAACAATATCAATAACACGTTCCTACACATCCTAATATCCTTTCTAATATCCCAAAATAGCAAGGAAAAGAAAAGAAACATTCAATATCACTTTGTAACATCCTGGCCTGGGAGCCACTAAAAGGTACCCCAAGCCAGTGGGTCATAAGGCCTCAAGCACACCTCCACATACGCAAGAGGCTGACGAATAGAAGTGAGGGTATAAGTTAGTACAATGGGAAAAATATACCCTCATGACCATATTAACACATAGACACTGTAAATAAATAAATAAATAAATAGTGGAAGCATAATATCAACCAATAATAGAATATAAATCATCTAGATGATAATAGTAATAATAATAATCAAATCCAAGGGTAGTGTCATGTACAAAATGACGATTATGTCATGGAGATATAAAAAATATATCAAATACATGGAAACAAGAATCCAATACATTACATTTATCAAAAGAACAAAAATACCAAAAAGTATATCTCTAATATCAGCATGATTCAAGGCTCAGTCCTGTGCTCACATTCTCCCATGCTATAATCAATCAACCATCCATGACCGAGCTTTTACCCTGTACCTTATTTAAATCATGAGGTCTATTCAGGTACCATAGGCATCCCAGATAGGGTGTGAGATGTACTCAGTAGTTCACCATCAATGACAAATATAACAAATATAGTATGTTCATATGAAGTATATTAGTGTGTAGATATAATTGGTTTGATATAAAATGAATAAAAGATTTGAAAATTCCATGGAAAAAGCTATACTAAAACAAGGCTATAAATTATGATCATCAATATATATAAATTGACAACAATAGGTAGTAACTGTCTCAACATATTCCACATATGAATAAAGTATCAAACCTACATGGGCCAATCCCCAAGGAATTAACTAGGGTGACCTCATTGAGACCAAGGAACTCGTTCAATGGTACTCGGTATAAAGTATCAAACCTACATAGGCAAGGTCACAAGTTAATTACTTGGGAAAACTATATCTGAAGACATGAATGTATTTAGAATTCACAAGTTCCATACCTCAAATAATATCATTGATTCTATATTGTAAATAATCATACATAGGTGTTTCATGAGCCATACCTAGACCCCCTAGTTAGTTACACATCGTAATGAAATAGGTACCAAACCTTCATAAGAATTTGATATTATAATGAGATTTCCAATATCATGCAAGTTATATAATAATAACAAGGTATATGTTAGTTTCCATACCCATTAAGATATTTATCAAAGTAGAGGCACAAGTCAAGATAATATCCTTGTCATTACACATTTTCATTTTAAATAATTTAACCAGTTTAATAGTATTTTATATCATGAAAAATGAGGGATGATCCCTCTCATAACAACTCATTTAATTTAATAAGGTACCCACTAAAGATGGATAGATCACATATCAAACAAGGTGGTCTGATCAAGGGGTATATATAATAATACAACTCAAGGGTATGTTGGGTTGAGGTTGACAACCTCCCACCATATCAAGGTACTATAAGGGAACCCCATTAAGGTTCCATCAATTAAAATAAAGTAATTTATTTAATTTTGGATCAATGATTGTAAGTTATGGCATGAAACAAATTTATAAATAATAAATAAAACACAAAACCTTAGAGAAAAGGTATAAACCACCTACCTTATGCCTATAGTAGAACACTCTTATGGTTTTATTCCTTAGTTTGGCTTGAATCAGATGAAAATGGAAGAAAATATGAAGAAACTAAAAATATGTCATAATATATCATATTAAAATAGTGCCTTTGATAGAAAAACAAATGAATAATGTATATAAAGTAATATTGAACTCACCGGTGGCTATCCAACAAGATGAACGGTGGCTTGATCTAATATCCAACATAGAAGATATTATAAAGCCTAGTTTAGGCATGGATTACATGGGAGAGAAATGAAAGGATGGGTGAGTTCTTAAAATTAATTAGGGAAAGAAAATAATTTTTACACTTTTTATGTGGTCACATGGTTTGGTCACACGATTAGTGAAACCGTGCGTCAACTATGCACACCCCACCATCTGGGGGAACACCTCGCATGACCTGCAATGAGTGGTTAGAAAACCCATGAACATCCCATGAACACTATCCGTATCATCCAGAAATGGACCCAACCTCCCTTTAATAATCTATAAAAACTCTGTGGCACCCTTATTGGGCTGCACGGTTTGAGGTGCATGGTTAGAACTAACCATGTGCTAATCATGCGCCTCTGTTGCTTTATTTCAATATTGAATATCCAGGCTCTGATCAAGCCCTGAATTATTCAAAACCCTTCATTAAACCTTATGAAACATATATATGGAAAAAATAGGATTCTAAAAAAAATAAAGGTTATATACCTAATATAAAAACTAGGATCTTACATAAAGTGTACCTTACCTTGAGTGTAAATCGTTATGTTAATTCTTTATCTTCTGAAATAAGAAACCTATGTTAATTATTTAATTTATTAACAACCATTTTT
The DNA here is from genome assembly GCA_963277665.1 of Viscum album. Lineage (NCBI taxonomy): Eukaryota > Viridiplantae > Streptophyta > Magnoliopsida > Santalales > Viscaceae > Viscum > Viscum album. Next base: position 980,662,742 of record OY728126.1, read on the forward strand.
AATTTTATTATTACTTTTATTTCATTACCATTTTATAATCAATTACATAATTAATTAATTTCACGTTGGTTGTTTTTATGATATTCAGATTGTATGTCCAAAATGACTTCGGTATGTTGAATATGCCAAAAGAAGTCATTTTTTATCATATCTAGAATAATAATCATGAAATAACTATTTATATATATATAAATTATAGTTTTAAAACCATCATTGAAATATGATTATGAAAAATGAATTATGTTACAATCATGGAGACCGTAGGTCATATGTACACATGTGTAACATTTCCATTTTTCAAAGAGTATGACATAAGAAATGTAAGTATAATTTTATCTCTATAGAATTATTATTTTATCTTAAATATCATATTATATATTTAAATAAACTTACATATATCAACCATTTGATGTGTCCATGAGAAATTAATCACATCGTTTCATTGAGGTGGTAATCCACATGCACGTATGAAAAATTTTATCATTTCTCAATAAATGGAAAGGTAAGAAAGTAAATGATATCATTTATTTATATAATTATAAATATTTCATGAGTATCATATATATACATTAAATTAGTCATTATAACTCTTCATGATAGGAGGTTATGTAAAAAGAATTAAATTAATTCCTGTGATGGTAGTTCTTCATACACACGAATGATGGTTTCATTTCCCATTTGATGGAAAAAGTAGAAGGATATATGTGATTCCATCGTCATAAAAACATCCCAGTATATGTAATATATTGATGTTATTATTTTATCACGTTTAATGAATATTTTAATTAGGTATAATAATAAATAAAACTAAAACATTTAGTTAAAATCTATACCTCTTCTTCAGACAAACTCCTTTGATTTTCATCTTAAGCTCTATAAGGTTGGTATTATTCCCAAAATAATACCTCTAGATTGTGGGGAGGGATGTTAATAAGAGATTATAAAAGGTATTTTATGAGATAGAGTTCTCAAATGGTGTGAGAAATAGAAGAGGATGTACCCATTTATAAGTAAGGGGAGGAGAAATCTTGGAATTTCTTAAATTATTAAATTAACATTAATTAATTTTCATGTTAAAGTGGATAAAAATTAATTTAATTCAAATTTAGGATGACTACTGGGTTTAAATAATATCATAAAATAAAATTTGGACAAGTTTAGATTATTTTTTTACACTTATTTCTTTATTTTAACCCTCATTAACCCCTTTTACAATTATGATGATATCAATGTTTTTTACTCTTTAGGGGCCAATAAAGTTAATATAAAGGAAAAAATTCCCCATAAACGGAACATTATTGATATTTTCAACCATATACCATTCATTTGGCCAAATATAATATTTTTTATTAATTTTAAATCATTCAAAAAAATATTTATTATTATAAAATATCAGTAATGTCATTTTTGCTACTATTCATTTAATTTGTCCTTAATGACATCAAGATAGAAATGGAATAAAAATATAAAAGATTAAAACATATTTGATATTCTATATTTATCTATAAATTTTTTTATTCACTATAAATTTTTCAAATAATATTACTTTTAGAGTTTTTAAAACCATTTACTTATTTTTATACTACTTGTAGAAGCACTATGTCGGTGTTGAATAAGAATTTAATATAATTATTTCATCACAAAAAATTACAAATAAATTACCATATTAATTTTTTATTATTCTAAAAATAAACTTTAATATTTCATCACAAATTATTTTTATCCCTATGTGAACATATAAGATAAATCCAGATGTTAGATGGTGATATTTTGTATTTTTCTTTACTTAAAATAATATAAAGGTAAAAATAAAATAAAAAAGGAAAAAAAAGGTCATTTTTCAAATTATAGATTATTATGGATGAAATAAAATCACACAATGAAATAAAGAAATTTTTTTGAATTAATTTTAATCCTTATCACATTAGTTTTAACCTTTATTAACTCATTTTACCTTTACCATGGTAACAAAAATTTATTATGTTTACTATTCATAATGACCAAAGATAGAAGGGACCTATTTAACAAATTTTGGACCACATGATTCTAAATATGGAATCAATTTTAAATATTCAATTCCTGTAAGTTTAAAAATTTAATTTAAAATTAAACATGAAAAACACAATGAAAAACAGTTATTCATAGAAATACATTTTTAATTTAAAAAATGTTTTTATACCAAATTAAAGTGTAAAATTAATTATAAATACCATAACTAGATATTTTTTATTAAAAATAAAATGATGAAATTTTAAAAATAATCCCAAATATAATTTTACTTATTAAATAATTTAAAATAAAATATATTTTTCAATAAAAATCAATAATTTTCCCTATTCATTGAAAAATAAAACTTTTTAAGAAAATTCTCAAAAATTTGTAGTGAGATAATTTTATCATGATGAAGGATAAAATTTATTTTAGTTTTTCAAATTATAATTCTATAATTTGAATATATATTCTTTTAATAAAACCATATAATGCATGAAAGCCCAATTTTTTTAGAAAAAAGTTTTTCTTTCATTTTTACTAAAAAATTACCTATTATTTTAATAATGAATTTAAATCAATAAAATATAATTAATAAATATATTAAAATTATTTATATTAACATTACCTATGTTTTTACTGGTGGTTATAAGGAATAAGAGTGATGGTATGTACCAACCATGCACAACTCATGTGCTGATGTGAATATAAGACCATATTAGAATATGAAGCATATGTTTTCCTTGAGAAGTAAACAAAGGAAGAAAGTAGATTGAACTATTCCCAAGAAATTAGTGAAAAAATAATGATGTATTTCAAGACTACATGTAATTTTTATATACTTTAGAAATAAATAGAACATCATAGGCCATTATAAACTAGTCATGAACATCAATATAAATAGGAGAAAGATGGATTCAAAGGAAGAATCAATCTGGGAAAAGGAATAGCATGTTTGGTTTGACAAATGACAATCCTGATTAACATGAAAAGTTTACAAAAAGGTATACTCAAATTATATTGAAAATTTGTGTGTAAGGTGCATAATGGCAGGGAATATAACTGCTAAGTCCATGAAATGACTATCATGACAAGATAAGTTGTTGAAAAAAAAGAAAAATGCCATTGACTTCTAGTATTAAAATTGATGTTGTAAAAATGGCATATGAACAAAATAATAAGGATGAGAATGTTATAAAAAATATTTAACAATTTGGCCAGATCAGTATGAATTTTACAAGGATATTAAGTAAGCTAAAATAAATGTATGTTCAATGATTTCTAAACTAAATAATCCTATTCCAAATAATAATAAATCTCAAGAGTAACAAAAATCCATGACTCTCAAAGATGTACAGATTTGGAAAATCATGGGAGAATCTATCATTAAGAGATCTCGAAACTTTAGAGCTAAAAATATAGAAGTTTTTGGGTTGAGATCCAAGTCTCATACCTATTTCTCTCATTAAGGCATTAACGAAAACCCATATTATTCCCATATTTTTCTATTTATGCTACTTTGTACTAAGAATTAATGGTGAATCATGAAAATGGAGAAATTATTGAAAGCTATGATCATTATATAGCTTGAATATTCATCTATCCTGGAAAATTACAACTGATATCAAGTTATATTCTTGAAATACATCATTTGAAACAACTGAATTTGTATTTGGTATTAATTGTTATCAAATATTATATAATTTCTTCTTAAAAAAAACCAACCTTGATGAATATTATTTAAAATCATACCTTTAGGGGACCTATTAAAAGGGTAAAACTATCAGAGTTTTTTCCTTATGGTTAAATATTTTTTTAAAAGACTTTACAAAATTGAAGTTTGAGGTAGGTTGATTAATTTTCCATTATTGTTTTGGTTTATTATAAATATGGTCTCTAATGGGGAGAGATTATAAAACAAAAATGAATATAAAAATGAACTTACACATGAACTTTTTGGATGTGATTATTGAACTTGTGTGTAGGTTTATAAAATTTCTTTAGAAAAAGTTTGTACAATACCTAAGAAATGAAGTTGGAGTTGGTATCACATCATGGAAAGTATATTGATACTTTTTTTAAATTTAACACTCTTGTTTTCTAAAAAAGGAATAAATCATGTTGACTTAGAGTTAAATAATTGATGACACATTACTAAGGAAATTTTTTTGTCATTCTTCTCTCATGAGAAATTGATTTATTCTCTCAATACGGGGGAGAAAAAAGAAAGAAGGAGAACATAATGGGAAAATATGAGTTTTAAATCAAGGAATTTTAAGAGTTTTGTAATATTTTACCTTGCATAAATAAATTTGTATTTATTATAAATAGGTTGGAGAAATTAAAATTTTTACAGAAGAACAAATATTGACTTTAGTATGAAGTGGATTGAATATTAAAAACAAATCCAAAAGGGCAGATTAAGAAACCTAAATGGATTAATGGATCTGATTTTGTATTTAATTTAAATGTAGTTTTATAAAATACAGTTAATTTAGGTTTAATTTGGGTGATGTAGTAAAAATACACCCACTAAAAAAGATGAATATGATGCCCATGTATTTGAGTAAAGAAGATTGAGAAGCTACTATTTTGGAATACTTGGATGGAAAGATTATAATTAGTAGCTATATAAGTCTAATGATTGGAGAGTTATCCTTCATGAAAATAAATGAAAAGTGATAATTTATATGATAATCACTATCTACAATAGTTAATTATAACACCCTAAAATTCTAAAATAAGAACATTGTATTTGATAGTGTACATGACATGCAATACCATACTTAGAAGAAAAAATAACACCCCAAGACTTTATGATATATTTATTTTTAAATAAATTAAATATATTAAATATATTTTATTACACACAACACTTATTTTAGATTTTGTTACATGAAACAATAAGTCTCTCTAATAGCTTGTGTGTCATTGATCGGCGTCGCGGAAGACGACATTGTGGAGAAGAGGATCATCAGTTTCGCGGTACACGGCGTCACGTCATCGCTCTCCGAGGAACTTTCGTTCTTTGTCATCTTTCGTCAGAGGCCAGCGTTCTTCGTCATTCTTCGCGTTCTTCAACGAGTAAGAACGTTCTTCAAAACTAGAGTAATTTCTCCCCAAATCTTCTCGCACAACACATCAACCATAATAATATAAGGCTGTATTTGCCTTATTTTATTACTCATGCCATCCCTTTTTGATAATCAAAATTAAATCATGATTTAATTAATGTGCGTTGACCAATTAATTAGGCGTTTAATAATCCAATTAAATGCGAGAGTTGACATGGCATTTAATAAGGGGGAGCGGGTGTGTTACACAAAATTAAAGGGGGTTTGCCAACTTAATGGGAGGTTTGAGGAAGTTGAATAGGTGGGGCTCGTGTGGGGCCCACCTCACTAATATCCTATCAATATGAGTTAAGATTTTGTGGGTCCCACCTCAACTTCCATACGTAGGTTTAAACTACTTTGGATAAATTTTTTTTCACAAATTTTATTTTATTCATTAGTTAACCCGTTTTTTTAAAAACAACACCCGAGCAAACACAACTCCGAAAAAGGTCTTCCTAAGCAAAAACTGATGCTGCAGTTTCATCGGTGCCCTCAGATTTCAGTTCCGAGCACCGGTTCAAAAGTTAGAAAAAAACCCGTTGGTTCGTTCACTAAACGTACCCGAACTAAACTTCAGAAATTGATTCCGGGCACAACGGGCCTCAGAATCAGGTGCTGTCAGAAACCGCGTACTCGTAAAATCTCAAAGAAAATTAAGAAAAAATTTCCCTTGAAATTTACAAGTCTTTACACCAACCGACTATGGTAGAATTAAGATCAACATAGATATCTGTCTCTCTTTCATCTCCAAAAAGGATTTATCAAAATATTTTAATCACATAAACATCACACCCTTCTTAATCTAGCCCATAAGAGATTCTTCTAGGCATGAAATGTCCTGTATAAAGTTTCTGTAATATCTAGTTATCCCCAAGAAACTATGGATGTCAAAAAAGTTATTGGGATGGTCCCAAGTAACTATAAATTTCAATTTATCTAGGTTAATTTGAACTCCTTCATCTGAGATAATGTGACACAGGAAGTGAATTTTATCAATACAAAAGTGGAATTTAGTGAGCTTAGCATACATATGGTAATCTCTCAATGTATTCAGAATGATCTCAAGATGTTTGTCATGGTTGTGTTTAGTAGGAGAATACACTGATATTTCATCCACAAAGACTACCATAAATGAATCCAAAAACATTGGAAAACTTGATTCATCAAATCCATAAAAACACCGGGTGCATTTTTGAGACTGAACAACATAACCAGATACTCATAAATACCATACCTACAATAGAATTTCGTATGAGGTGTGTATGAATGTATAACTTGTACCTGGTGATAACCTAACCTCAAATAAATTTTTTAGAAGACCTGAGATCCTCAGAGTTAATCAAATAGGTAACATATTCGAGTAAAAGGATAACTATTTTTTATAGTAAGCTGATTCAAATTACTTTAATACATATAAATATTGAGGGTTTTGTCCTTATTCTTGGAAAAAAGGACCGGTGAACCCAATGGAGAAGTACTGGGTTGCATTAAACCCTTATCTTTCAATTCCTCTAGCTGTCTCTTGAGTTCTTTCAACTCAGCAGTGGTCATACTATAAGGAGTAATGAACACTGGTGTAGCTCCTGGAATCAGCTCAATAGAGAACTCCACCTTTCACTTAGGAGGTAAAACAAAAAAATCATCCAATAATACATCCATAAAATGATCTACTATAGGAAGGAATTCATCTTGATGGGTTACCAAATCATATATATATATAAGATAGCAATCTAGGTAGTCATGTCGCTCAACCCACGATACTCTATCCCGAATCTACCTACCTAGACATTACATTCACCCTTGTGAATATAAGTACCACTCTCTGGTGATGTGAAAGACACCCTAAGGTGATTAAAATTCATTTTGGAATGATAAGGAACTAACCATTACATCCCAAGGATGAAATCAAAGCGTTTCATCTCAAGAAAAAAGAAGTTCCATAGGAAATAATAACCTATTATCTCTAGGGGCACTCCTTACTCTAGAATATATTCTCATATCGAATACCCAAAGGTGTGTCAAGGTCCATAACCCCAAAATAGTATTGAATTTCAATCATGATAAATTCCACAATATCAATATAGATATAATAATTCAAATATCCCATATAAAAAAATAGATACAAAGGTATATGTTACTAAAATCGTACCTCTAACTGTATATGGTCTGAGACTCTTCTCCCCCACTAGATGATGAACTGCATAAACCTAGACTATTCTATATCCTTGAGATACAACATGTATACCTTGAGCGGGTCCTATATACTAACATTGTGTAAGTGGTGTATAAAACCCATAACAATGACCACCCCCTCAACCTAACCAACCGATAACACTCTAGCTTCCTTTCTAAAGTGGAGATGATAATCCCACTCCAGGACATGGAGTCAGTGCTGATCATATATCATTGGCCACTAGAATAAATGTTCTGAAATTTACTATAAATGGACCATCCTTCCATAGGATCGACACTCAACTGGGTCCCTTTCACACTAAGGTTTCACATGACCCTACTTCCCACACTACTAACAGATCGCAAAACTACCAGTACATGTGCTATGAATAGTGATTACCTCATGAGAGGTCTCTAAATGACACTTACTTATACTAGATACCACACTAATGAGTCGAGAAACTGGTTCAGTTTGATCCAAAATTCTATCTTTCCTTGGGTTATTCTCATTAATATGATCCTATTTTACTATATCATACATGGAAGACAAATGAAAAAAGTTCACTTGAGATCGAATTGGATTCCTAATCCCATACTCAAAAAATCTCGATCTCACTAAATCCTCAATATTATAGACAGGCATAAATAACTGAATCCCTATAAACTGAGTTGATTAGTCCATAACAGACATAGAAGCCTACTGCAGTTTCTTGAAGTCCTTGGAATGATCCTCTCTCAAAGTCTCATGAAAAAATTAGTCATAGAATCTAGATTGTAAATCACTCAAAGTCTCATGCCAACTCTTCCATAAAAGAGGAAATTCACAGAGCTCCATGTATATTTTTTATAAGCCACAGAAAATATCCTCAAAACTAGGCATCATCACCCACATTAGGAATAAAAATAGGTTCCATAAGTGTCACTAATAAAGGTAAAACCAGTGGCCTAGGGCCAACCACATTTGGAGAATGTTCATTACCACCCTCTTGGCACACAACTCGAGGACAACATAGTGGAATAACTCTAAAAATGACAAGAACACACCTCAAATAATATTTGATAGTGGTATAGGCCATGCGCAGAAGTAATGAACAGGTACACAACCTTTCTATAAGAATGTAACACCCCTAAAACTCCTCTTAAAGATAAAAATGGGTGATAGGAATGATTATAAGGAATATGAGAGACACTACCTACTTCCCACTACTAATGTTGGGTCTGGGTCAAGATATCTGTTTAAGTTAGTGGTTATGGTATATGAACTATCATTTCCAAGTTTGGGAGAAAAAATGCCTTTTAAATTAAAAATGGAAACCCCATTTTACAGTTACTGTATTGGAATTTATGATTTATTAGTTCTTTTATTTGTATAATAAATCAGTTATCTGAAGTACCATTCCCAATTTATATAAGTACATGCTTTGTAAATTGTAATTGGTAGTTCATGTAACTGTATCTAGATATTTAAATTAAATATCAAAATGTAATGGGTAGAATAATATGATCTAACTAAAAGAATCTTCATTCCAAATTTATATAGGTGCATTCACTCTTTAAATTAAAAAATGAAATTTATATATTTCAAATCAACTAATATTTTAGTCTATGTAACCTTAGTTACATAACTCAAACATGTGATAATTGATTAATTAAGGTGTCATAATCATTCTACACAGGAGAGAACTATTTAGGTTGATAAAAATAATTTAATAACCAATTATCCAATCTCATTATTCTTGCAAAAACATTAGTTGCAGAACAGATATACCAATCAAGGCACATACAACAAGTATCATGGAATTAGGCAATGAAACCTACATGACATGGCATAATGCATGACATAATAATCCTATAAGGTGCCTAAAATAATGTATGATCAATGATTCCTTTCCATAATTGTCCAAGGATAAAATATAATCCTCAATTATAATAATAATTATATCACATTTCATGTGTGTCTCCCAATGGTGGAATCAAATCAATTGTAATAGGTATAATCGAAAAACAAAAATTACCATTCCAAGTCATTTGGATTTTCTTTGTACATGGGTTAACTACTCCTAGGAACAATATCAATAACACATTCCTACAAATCCTAATATCCTTTCTAATATCCCTAAATAGAAAGGAAAAGAAAAGAAACATTCAATATCACTTTGTAACATCCTGACCTGGGAGCCACTAAACGGTACCCCAAGCCAGTGGGTCATAAGGCCTGAAGCACACCTCCCCATACGCAAGAGGCTGAAGACTAGAAGTGAGGGTATAAGTTAGTACAATGGGAACACTATACCCTCATGACCATATTAACACATAGACACTGATAAATAAATAAATAAATAAATAGTGGAAGCATAATATCAACCAGTAATAGAATATAAATCATCTAGATGATATTAGTAATAATAATAATCAAATCCAAGTGTAGTGTCATGTAAAAAATGATGAGTATGTCATGGAGATATAAAAAATATATCAAATACATGGAAACATGAATCCAATACATTACATTTATCAAAAGAACAAAAATATAAAAAAGTATATCTCTAATATCAGCATGATTCAAGGCTTAGTCCTGTGCTCACATTCTCCCTTGCTATAATCAATCAACCATCCATGACCGAGCTTTTACCCTGTACCTTATTTAAATCATGAGGTCTATTCAGGTACCATAGGAATCCCGGATAGGGTGTGAGATGTACTTAGTAGTCCACCATCAATGACAAATATAACAAATATAGTATGTTCATATGAAGTATATTAGTGTGCAGATATAACTGGTTTGATATAAAATGAATAAAAGATTTGAAAATTCCATGGAAAAAGCTATACTAAAATAAGGCTATAAATTATGATCATCAATATATATAAATTGACAACAATAGGTAGTAACTGGCTCAAAATATGCCACATATGAATAAAGTATCAAACCTACATGGGCCAAGCCCCAAGGAATTAACCAGGGTGACCTCATTGAGACCAAGGAACTCATTCAATGGTACTCGGTATAAAGTATCAGACCTACATAGGCTAGGTCACAAGTTAATTACTTGGGAAAACTATATCTGAAGACATGAATGTATTTATAATTCACAAGTTCCATACCTCAAATAGTATCATTGATTCCATATTGTAAATAATCATACATAGGGGTTTCATGAGCCTTACCTAGACCCCCTAGTTAGTTACACATCGTAATGAAATAGGTACCAAACCTTCATAAGAATTTGATTTCATAATGAGATTTCCAATATCATTCAAGTTATATAATAATAACAAGGTATATGTTAGTTTCCATACCCATTAAGATTTATCAAAGTAGAGGCACAAGTCAAGATAGTATCCTTGTCATTCAAAATTTTCATTTTAAATAATTTAACCAGTTTAATAGTATTTAATATCATGAAAAATGAGGGATGATCCCTCTCATAACAACTCATTTAATTTAATAAGGTACCCACTAAATATGGATAGATCACATATCAAACAAGGTGGTCTGATCAAGGGGTAGATATAATAATACACTTCAAGGGTAGTTTGGGTTGAGGTTGACAACCTCCCACCATATCAAGGTACTATAAGGGAAACCCATTAAGGTTCCATCAATTAAAATTAAGTAATTTATTTAATTTAGGATCAATGATTGTAAGTTATGGCATGAAACAAAATTATAAATAATAAATAAAACACAAAACCTTAGAGAAAAGGTATAAACCACCTACCTTATGCCGATAGTAGAACAATCGTATGGTGTCATTCCTTAGTTTGGCTTGCATCAGATGAAAATGGAAGAACATATGAATAAACTAAAAATATGTCATAATATATCATATAAAAATAGTGTCTTTGATAGAAAAACAAATGAATAATGGATATAAAGTAATGTTGAACTCACCGGTGGCTATCCAACAAGATGAACGGTGGCTTGATCGAATATCCAATAGAGAAGATATTATAAATCCTAGTTTAGGCATGGATTACATGGGAGAGAAATGAAAGGATGGGTGAGTTCTTAAAATTAATTAGGGAAAGAAAATAATTTTTACACTTTTTATGTGGTCACATGGTTTGGTCACACGATTGGTGAAACCGTGCGTCAACTATGCACACCCCACCATCCAGGGGGAACACCTCGCATGACCTGCAATGAGTGGTTAGAAAAACCATGCACATCCCATGAACACTATCTGTCTCATCCCCAAATGGACCCAACCTCCCTTTAATAATCTATACAAACTCTTTGGCACCCTTATTGGGCTGCACGGTTTGAGGTTCATGGTTAGAACTAACCATGTGCTAATCGTGCGCCTATGTTGCTTTCTTTCAATATTGAATATCCAGGCTCTGAATAAGCCCTGAATTATTCAAAACCCTTCATTAAGCCTTATGAAACATATATATCGAAAAAATAGGATTCTAAAAAAAATAAAGGTTATATACCTAATATAAAAACTAGGATCTTACATAAAGTGTACCTTACCTTGAGTCTAAATCGTTATATAAATTCTTTATCTTCTGAAATAAGAAACCTATGTTAATTATTTAATTGATTAATAACCATTTTTAATTTTATTATTCCTTTTATTTCATTACCATTTTATAATCAATTACATAATTAATTAATTTCACGTTTGTTGTTTTTATGATATTCAGATTGTACGTCCAAAATGACTTCGGTATGTTGAATATGTCGAAAGAAGTCATTTTTTATCATTTCTAGAATAATAATCATGAAATAACTATTTATATATATATAAATTATAGTTTTCAAACCATCATTGAAATATGATTATGAAAAATGAATTATGTTACAATCATGGAGACCGTAGGTCATATGTACACATGTGTAACATTTCCATTTTTCAAAGAGTATGGCATAAGAAATGTAAGTATAATTTTATCTCTATAGAATTATTATTTTATCTTAAATATCATATTATATCTTTAAATAAACTTACATATATCAACTATTTGATGTGTCCATGAGAAATGAATCACATCACTTCATTGAGTTGGTAATCCACACACACGTATGAAAATTTTTATCATTTCTCAATAAATGGAAAGGTAAGAAAGTAAATGATATCATTTATTTATATAATTATAAATATTTCATGAGTATCATATATATACATTAAATTAGTCATTATAACTCTTCATGATAGGAGGTTATGGAAAATAAATTAAATTAATTCCTGTGATGGTAGTTCTTCATACCCACGAATGATGGTTTCATTTCCCATTTGATGGAAAAAGTAGAAGGATATATGTAATTCCATCGTCATAAAAACATCCCAGTATATGTAATATATTGGGGTTATTATTTTATCACGTTTAATGAATATTTTAATTAGTTATAATAATAAATAAAACTAAAACATTTAGTTAAAATCTATACCTCTTCTTAACAAACTCCTTTGATTTTCATCTTAAGCCCTATAAGGTTGGTATTATTCCCAAAATAATACCTCTAGATTGTGGGGAGGGATGTTAATAAGAGATTATAAAAGGTATTTTTTGAGATAGAGTTCTCAAATGGTGTGAGAAATAGAATAGGAGGTACCCATTTATAAGTAAGGGGAAGTGAAATCTTGGAATTTCTTAAATTCTTAAATTAACATTAATTAATTTTCATGATAAAGTGGATAAAAATTAATTTAATTCACATTTAGGATGACTTCTGGGTTTAAATCATATCATAAAATAAAATTTGGACAAGTTTAGATTATTTTTTTACACTTATTTCTTTATTTTAACCCTCAATAACCCCTTTGACAGTTACGATAATATCAATGTTTTTTACTCTTTAGGGGTCAATAAAGTTAATATAAAGGAAAAAATTCCCCATAAACGGAACATTATTGATATTTTCAACCATATACCATTCATTTGGCCAAATATAATATTTTTTATTAAGTTTAAATCATTCAAAAAAATATTTATTATTATAAAATATCTTTAATGTCATTTTTGGTACTATTCATTTAATTTATCCTTAATGACATCAAGATAGAAATAGAATAAAAATATAAAAGATTAAAACACATTTGATATTCTATATTTATCTATAATTTTTTTTATGCACTATAAATTTTTCAAATAATATTACTTTTAGAGTTTTTAAAACCATTTACTTATTTTTCTACTACTTGTAGAAGCACTATGTCGGTGTTGAATAAGAATTTAATATAATTATTTCATCACAAAAAATTATAAATAAATTACCATATTAATTTTTTTATTATTCTAAAAATAAACTTTAATATTTCATCACAAATTATTTTTATCCCTATGTGAACATATAAGATAAATCCAGATGTTAGATGGTGATATTTTGTATTTTTCTTTACTTAAAATAATATAAAGGTAAAAATAAAATAAATAAGGAAAAAAAGTCAATTTTCAAATTATATATGATTATGGATGAAATAAAATCATACAATGAAATAAAGACAAGTTTTTGAATTAATTTCAATCCTTATCACATTAGTTTTAACCTTTATTAACTCATTTTACCTTTACCATGGTAACAAAAATTTATTATGTTTACTATTCATAATGAAAAAAAATAGAAGGGACCTATTTAACAAATTTTGGACCACATGATTCTAAATATGGAATCAATTTTAAATATTCAATTCCTATAAGTGTAAATATTTAATTTAAAATTAAACATGAAAAACACAATGAAAAACAGTTATTCATAGAAATACATTTTTAATTTAAAAAATGTTTTAATACCAAATTAAAGTGTATAATTAATTATAAATACCATAACTAGATATTTTTTATTAAAAATAAAATGATGAAATTTTAAAAATAATCCCAAATATAATTTTACTTATTAAATACATTAAAATAAAATACTTATTTCAATAAAAATCAATAATTTTCCCTATTCATTGAAAAATAAAACTTTTTAAGAAAATTCTCAAAAATTTGTATTGAGATAATTTTATCATGATGAAGGATAAAATTTATTTTATTTTTTCAAATTATAATTCTATAATTTGAATATATATTCTTTTAATAAAACTATATAATGCATGAAAGCACAATTTTTTTAGAAAAAAGTTTTTCTTTAATTTTGACACAAAAATTACCTAATATTTTAATAATGAATTTAAATCAATAAAATATAATTAATAAATATATTAAAATGATTTATATTAACATTACTTGTGTTTTTACAGGTGGTTATAAGGAATAAGAGTGATGGTATGTACCAACCATGCACAACTCATGTGCTGATGTGAATATAAGACCATATTAGAATATGAAGCATATGTTTTCCTTGAGAAGTAAACAAAGGAAGAAAGTAGATTGAACTATTCCCAAGAAATTAGTGAAAAAAATAATGATGTATTTCAGGACTATATGTAATTTTTTTATAATTTAGAAAGAAATAGAACATCATAGGCCATTATAAACTAGTCATGAACATCAATATAAATAGGAGAAAGATGGATTCAATGGAAGAATCAATCTGGGAAAAGGAATAGCATGTTTGGTTTGACAAATGACAATCCTGATTAACATGAAAAGTTTACAAAAAGGTATACTCAAATTCTATTTAAAATTTGTGTGTAAGGTGCATAATGGCAGGGAATATAACTACTAAGTCCATGAAATGACTATCAAGACAAGATAAGCTGTTGAAAAAAAAGAAAAATGCCATTGACTTCTAGTGTTAAAAGTGATGTTGTAAAAATGTAATATGAACAAAATAATAAGGATGATAATGTTATAAAAAATATTTAACAATTTGGCCAGATCAGTATAAATTTTACAAGGATATTAAGTAAGCTAAAATAAATGGATGTTCAATGATTTCTAAACTAAATAATCCTATTCAAAATAATAATAAATCTCAAGAGGAACAAAAATACATGACTCTCAAAGATGTACAGATTTGGAAAATCATGGGCGAATCTATCATGAAGAGATCTCGAAACTTTAGAGCTAAAAATATAGAAGTTTTTGGGTTGAGATCCAAGTCTCATACCTATTTCTCTCATTAAGGCATTAAAGAAAACCCATATTATTCCCATATTTTTCTATTAATGCTACTTTGTACTAAGAATTAATGGTGAATCTTGAAAATGGAGAAATTATTGAAAGCTATGATCATTATAAAGCTTAAATATTAATCTATCCTGGAAAATTACAACTGATATCAAGTTATATTCTTGAAATACATCATTTGAAACAACTGAATTTGTATTTAGTATTAATTGTTATCAAATATTCTATAATTTCTTCTTAAAAAAAACCATCCATGATGAATATTATTTAAAATCATACCTTTAGGGGACCTATCAAAAGAGTAAAACTATCAGAGTTTTTTCCTTATGGTTAAA
Source organism: Viscum album (assembly GCA_963277665.1). Lineage (NCBI taxonomy): Eukaryota > Viridiplantae > Streptophyta > Magnoliopsida > Santalales > Viscaceae > Viscum > Viscum album. Next base: position 980,678,379 of record OY728126.1, read on the forward strand.
TATTTTTTAAAAGACTTTACAAAATTGAAGTTTGAGGTAGGTTGATTAATTTTCCATTATTGTTTTGGTTTATTATAAATATGGTCTCAAATGGGGAGAGATTATAAAACAAAAATGAATATAAAAATGAACTTACACTTGAACTTTTTGGATGTGATTATTGAACTTGAGTGTAGGTTTATAAAATTTCTTTAGAAAAAGTTTGTACAATACCTAAGAAATGAAGTTTTAGTTGGTATCACATCATGGAAAGTATATTGATATTTTTTTTAAATTTAACACTCTTGTTTTCTAAAAAAAGAATAAATCATGTTGACTTAGAGTTAAATAATTTATGGCACATTACTAAGGAAAATTTTGTGTCACTCTTCTCTCATGAGAAATTGACTGATTCTCTCAATACGGGGGAGAACAAAGAAAGAAAGAGAAAATAATGGGAAAATATGAGTTTTAAATCAAGGAAGTTTAAAAGTTGTGTAATATTTTACCTTGCATAAATAAATTTGTATTTATTATAAATAGGTTGGAGAAAGTAAAATTTTTAGAGAAGAAAAAATATTTACTTTAGTATGAAGTGGATTGAATATTAACAACAAATCCAAAGGGGGAGATTAAAGAACCTAAGTGGATTAATGGATCTGATTTTGTATTTAATTTAAATGTAGTTTTATAAAATACAGTTAATTTAGGTTTAATTTGGGTGATGTAGTAAAAATACACCCACTAAAAAAGATGAATATGATGCCCATGTATTTTAGTAAAGAAGATTGAGAAGCTACTATTTTGGAATACTTGGATAGAAAGATTATAAGTAGTAGCTATATAAGTCTAATGATTGGAGAGTTATCCTTCATGAAAATAAATGAAAAGTGATAATTCATATGAGAATCACTATCTACAATAGTTAATTATAACACCCTAAAATTCTAAAATAAGAACATTGTATTTGATAGTGCACATGACATGCAATACCATACTTATAAGAAAAAATAACACCCCAAGACTTTATGATATATTTATTTTTAAATAAATTAAATATATTAAATATATTTCATTACACACAACACTTATTTTAGATTTTGTTACAAGAAATAATAAGTCTCTCTAATAGCTTGTGTGTCATCGATCGGCGTCGCGGAAGACTACATCGTAGAGAAGAGGATCGTCGGCGTCACGGTACACGGAGTCGCGCCATCGATCTCCGAGGAACTTGCGTTCTTCGTCATCTTTTGTCGGAGGCCAGTGTTCTTCGTCGTTCTTCGCGTTCTTCAAAGAGTAAGAACGTTCTTCAAAACTAGAGTAATTTCTCCCCAAATCTTCTCGCACAACACATCAACCATAATAAAATAAGGCTTTGCCTTATTTTATTACTCATGCCATCCCTTTTTGATAATCAAAATTAAATCACGATTTAATTAACGTGCGTTGACCAATTAATGAGGCGTTTAATAATCCAATTAAATGAGAGAGTTGACTTGGCATTTAATAAGGGGGAGCGGGTGTATTACACAAAATTAAAGGGGGTTTGCCAACTTAATGGGAGGTTTGAGGAAGTTGAATAGGTGGGGCTCGTGTGGGGCCCACCTCACTAATATCCTATCAAGAGGAGTTAAGATTTTGTGGGTCCCACCTCAACTTCCATACGTAGGTTTAAACTACTTAGAATAAATTATTTTTCACAAATTTTATTTTATTCATTAGTTAACCCATTTTTTTAAAAACAACACCCGAGCAAACACAACTCCAAAAAAGGTCTTCCTAAGCAAAAACCGATGCTGCGGTTTCATCGGTGCCCTCAGATTTCAGTTCCGAGCACCGGTTCAAAAGTTAGAAAAAAACCCATTCGTTCGTTCACTAAACGTACCCGAGCTAAACTTCGGAAATTGATTTCGGGCACACCGGGCCTCGGAATCAGGTGCTGTCAGAAACTGCGTACTCGTAAAATCCCAAAGAAAATTAAGAAAAAATTTCCCTTGAAATTTACAAGTCTTTACACCAACCGACTATGGTAGAATTAAGATCAACATAGATATCTGTCTCTCTTTCATCTCCAAAAAGGATTTATCACAATATTTTAATCACATAAACTTCACACCCTTCTTAATCTAGCCCATAAGAGATTATTCTAGGCATGAAATGTCCTGTATAAAGTTTCTGTAATATCTAGTTATCTCCAAGAAACTATGGATGTCAAAAAAGTTATTGGGATGGTCCCAAGTAACAATAAATTTCAATTTATCTAGGTTAATTTAAACTCCTGCATCTGAGATAATGTGACACGGGAAGTGAATTTTATTGATACAAAAGTGGAATTTAGTGAGCTTAGCATACATATGGTCATATCTCAATGTATTCAGAATGATCTCAAGATGTTTGGCATGGTTGTGTTTAGTAGGAGAATACACTGAGATTTCATCCACAAAGACTACCATAAATGAATCCAAAAACATATGGAAAACTTGATTCATCAAATCCATAAAAACACCGGGTGAATTTGTGAGACTGAACAACATAACCAGATACTCATAAATACCGTACCTACAATATAATTTCGTATGAGGTGTGTATGAAGGTATAACTTGTACCTGGTGATAACCAAACCTCAAATAAATTTTTGAGAAGACCTGAGATCTTCAGAGTTAATCAAATAGGTAATATATTCGAGTAAAAGGATACCTATTTTTCATAGTAAGCTGATTCAAATTACTTTAATACATATAAATATTGAAGGTTCTGTCCTTATTCTTGGAAAAAAGGACCGGTGAACCCTAGGGAGAAGTACTAGGTTGCATTAAACCCTTTTCTTTCAATTCCTCTAGCTGTCTCTTGAGTTCTTTCAACTCAGCAGTGGTCATACTATAAGGAGTAATGAACACTGGTGTAGCTCCTGGAATCAGCTCAATAGAGAACTCCACCTTCCACTTAGGAGGTAAACCAAAAAAATCATCCAATAATACATCCCTAAAATGATCTACTATAGGATGGAATTCATCTTGATGGGTTACCAAATCATATATATATATATATATATATATATATATATAAGATAGAAATCTAGGTAGTCATGTCGCTCAACCCACGATACTCTATCCCGAATCTACCTACCTAGTCACTACATTCACCCTTGTGAATATAAGTACCACTCTATGGTGATGTGAAAGACACCCTAAGGTGATTAAAATTCATTTTGGAATGATAAGGAACTAACCATTACATCCCAAGGATGAAATCAAAGCATTTCATCTCAAGAAAAAAGAAGTTCCATAAGAAATAATAACCTATTATCTTTAGGGGCACTCCTTACTCTAGAATATATTCTCATATCGAATACCCAAAGGTGTTTCAAGTTCCATAACCCCAAAATAGTATTGAATTTCAAGCATGATAAATTCCACAATTTCAATATAGATATAATAATTCAAATCTCCCATATAAAAAAATAGATACAAAGGTATATGTTACTAAAATCGTACCTTGAACTGTATATGGTCTGAGACTCTTCTCTCCCACTAGATGATGCACTTCATAAACCTGGACTATTCTATATCCTTGAGATACAACATGTATACCTTGAGAAGGTCCTATATACTAACATTGTGTAAGTGTTGTATAAAACCCATAACAATGACCACCCCCTCAACCTAACCAACCGATAACACTCTATCTTCCTTTCTAAAGTGGAGATGATAATCCCACTCCAGGACATGGAGTTAGTGCTGATCATATATCATTGGCCACTAGAATAAATGTTCTGAAATTTACTATAAATGGACCATCCTTCCATAGGATCGACACTCAACTGGGTCCCTTTCACACTAAGGTTTCACATGACCCTACTTCCCACACTACTAACAGATCACAAAACTACCAGTACATGTGCTATGAATAGTGATTACCTCATGAGAGGTCTCGAAATGACACTTACTTATACTAGATACCACACTAATGAGTCGAGAAACTGGTTCAGTTTGATCCAAAATTCTATCTTTCCATGGGTTATTCTCATTAATATGATCCTATTTTACTATATCATACATTGAAGACAAATGAAAAATGTTCACTTGAGATCGAATTGGATTCCTAATCCCATACTCAAAAAATCTCGATCTCACTAAATCCTTAATATTATAGACATGCATAAATAACTGAAGCCCTATAAACTGAGTTGATTAGTCCATAACAGACATAGAAGCCTACTGAAGTTTCATGAAGTCCTTGGAACGATCCTCTCTCAAAGTCTCATGAAAAAATTAGTCATAGAATCTAGATTTTAAATCACTCAAAGTCTCATGCCAACTCTTCCATAAAAGAGGAAAGTCACAGAGCTCCATGTATATTTTTTATAAGCCACAGAAAATATCCTCAAAACTAGGCATCATCAACCACATTAGGAATAAAAATAGGTTCCATAGGTGTCACTACTGAAGGTAAAACCAGTGGCCTAGGGCCAACCACATTTGGAGAATGTTCATTACCACCCTCTTGGCGCACAACTCGAGGACAACATAGTGGAATAACTCTAAAAATGACAAGAACACACCTCAAATAAGATTTGATAGTGGTATAGGCCATGCGTAGAAGTAATGAATAGGTACACAACCTTTCTATAAGAAAGTAACACCCCTAAAACTCCTCTTAAAGATAAAAATTGGTGATAGGAATGATTATAAGGAATATGAGAGACACTACCTACTTCCCACTACTAATGTTGGGTCTGGGTCAAGATATCTGTTTAAGTTAGTGGTTATGGTATATGAACTATCATTTCCATGTTTGGGAGAAAAAATTCCTTTTAAATTAAAAATGGAAACCCCATTTTACAGTTACTGTATTGGAATTTAAGATTTATTAGTTCTTTTATTTGTATAATAAATCAATTATCTGAAGTACCATTCCCAATTTATATAAGTACATGCTTTGTAAATTGTAATTGGTAGTTCATGTAACTATATCTAGATATTTAAATTCAATATCAAAATGTAATGGGTAGAATAATATGATCTAACTAAAATAATCTTCATTCCCAATTTATATAGGTGCATTCACTCTTTAAATTAAAAAATGAAATTTATATATTTCAAATCAACTAATATTTTAGTCTTTGTAACCTCAGTTACATAACTCAAACATGTGATAATTGATTAATTAAGGTGTCATAATCATTCTAAACAGGAGAGAACTATTTAGGTTGATAAAAATAATTTAATAACCAATTATCCAATCTCATTATTCTTGCAGAAACTTTAGTTGCAGAACATATATACCAATCAAAGCACATACAACAAGTATCATGGAATTAGGCAATGAAACCAACATGACATGGCATAATGCATGACATAATAATCCTATAAGGTGCCTAAAATAATGTATGATCAATGATTACTTTCCATAATTGTCCAAGGATAAAATATAATCCTCAATTATAATAATAATTATATCACATTTCATGTGCGTCTCCCAATGGTGGAATCAAATCAATTGTAATAGGTATAATCCAAAAACAAAAATTCCCATTCCAAGTCATTTGGATTTTCTTCGTACATGGGTTAACTACTCCTAGGAACAATATCAATAACACATTCCTACACATCCTAATATCCTTTCTAATATCCCGAAATAGCAAGGAAAAGAAAAGAAACATTCAATATCACTTTGTAACATCCTGACCTGGGAGCCACTAAACGGTACCCCAAGCAAGTGGGTCATAAGGCCTGAAGCACACCTCCCCATACGCAAGAGGCTAAAGACTGGAAGTGAGGGTATAAGTTAGTACAATGGGAACACTATACCCTCATGACCATATTAACACATAGACACTGATAAATAAATAAATAAATAAATAGTGGAAGCATAATATCAACCAGTAATAGAATATAAATCATCTAGATGATAATAGTAATAATAATAATCAAATCCAAGGGTAGTGTCATGTAAAAAACGACGAGTATGTCATGGAGATATAAAAAATATATCAAATACATGGAAACATGAATCCAATACATTACATTTATCAAAATAACAAAAATACAAAAAAGTATATCTCTAATATCAGCATGATTCAAGGCTCAGTCCTGTGCTCACATTCTCCCATGCTATAATCAATCAACCATCCATGACCGAGCTTTTACCCTGTACCTTATTTAAATCATGAGGTCTATTCAGGTACCATAGGAATCCCAGATAGGGTGTGAGATGTACTCAGTAGTCCACCATCAATGAAAAATATAACAAATATAGTATGTTCATATGAAGTATATTAGTGTGCAGATATAACTGGTTTGATATAAAATGAATAAAAGATTTGAAAATTCCATGGAAAAAGCTATACTAAAATAAGGCTATAAATTATGATCATCAATATATATAAATTGACAACAATAAGTAGTAACTGGCTCAACATATTCCACATATGAATAAAGTATCAAACCTATATGGGCCAAGCCCCAAGGAATTAACCAGGGTGACCTCATTGAGACCAAGGAACTCATTCAATGGTACTCGGTATAAAGTATCAGACCTACATAGGCTAGGTCACAAGTTAATTACTTGGGAAAACTATATCTGAATACATGAATGTATTTATAATTCACAAGTTCCATACCTCAAATAATATCATTGATTCCATATTGTAAATAATCATACATAGGGGTTTCATGAGACATACCTAGACCCCCTAGTTAGTTACACATCATAATGAAATAGGTACCAAACCTTCATAAGAATTTGATTTCATAATGAGATTTCCAATATCATGCAAGTTATATAATAATAACAAGGTATATGTTAGTTTCCATACCCATTAAGATTTATCAAAGTAGAGGCACAAGTCAAGATAATATCCTTGTCATTCCACATTTTCATTTTAAATAATTTAACCAGTTTAATAGTATTTAATATCATGAAAAATGAGGGATGATCCCTCTCATAACAACTAATTTAATTTAATAAGGTACCCACTAAAGATGGATAGATCACATATCAAACAAGGTGGTCTGATCAAGGGGTAGATATAATAATACACCTCAAGGGTAGTTTGGGTTGAGGTTGACAACCTCCCACCATATCAAGGTACTATATGGGAAACCCATTAAGGTTCCATCAATTAAAATTAAGTAATTTATTTAATTTAGGATCAATGATTGTAAGTTATGGAATGAAACAAAATTATAAATAATAAATAAAACACAAAACCTTAGAGAAAAGGTATAAACCACCTACCTTATGCCGATAGTAGAACACTCGTATGGTGTCATTCCTTAGTTTGTCTTGCATCAGATGAAAATGGAAGAACAGATGAATAAACTAAAAATATGTCATAATATATCATATTAAAATAGTGTCTTTTATAGAAAAACAAATGAATAATGGATATAAAGTAATATTGAACTCACCGGTGGATATCCAACAAGATGTATAGTGGCTTGATCGAATATCCAACAGTGAAGATAATATAAAGCCTAGTTTAGGCATGGATTACATGGGAGAGAAATGAAAGGATGGGTGGGTTCTTAAAATTAATTAGGGAAAGAAAATAATTTTTACACTTTTTATGTGGTCACATGGTTTGGTCACAGGATTGGTGAAACCGTGCGTCAACTATGCACACCCCACCATCCAGGGGGAACACCTCGCATGACCTGCAATGAGTGGTTAGAAAAACCATGCACATCCCATGGACACTATCTGTCTCATACCCAAATGGACCCAACCTCCCTTTAATAATATATACAAACTCTGTGGCACCCTTATTGGGCTGCACGGTTTGAGGTGCATGGTTAGAACTAACCATGTGCTAATCGTGCGTCTCTATTGCTTTCTTTCAATATTGAATATCCAGGCTCTGAACAAGCCCTGAATTATTCAAAACCCTTCATTAAGCCTTATGAAACATATATATCGAAAAAATAGGATTCTAAAAAAAATAAAGGTTATATACCTAATATAAAAACTAGGATCTTACATAAAGTGTACCTTACCTTGAGTCTAAATCGTTATGTAAATTCTTTATCTTCTGAAATAAGAAACCTATGTTAATTATTTAATTGATTAATAACCATTTTTAATTTTATTATTCCTTTTATTTCATTACCATTTTATAATCAATTACATAATTAATTAATTTCATGTTGGTTGTTTTTATGATATTCAGTTTGTATGTCCAAAATGACTTCGGTATGTTGAATATGCCGAAAGAAGTCATTTTTTATCATTTCTAGAATAATAATCATGAAATAACTATTTATATATATAAATTATAGTTTTCAAACCATCATTAAAATATGATTATGAAAAATTAATTATGTTACAATCATGGAGACCGTAGGTCATATGTACACATGTGTAACATTTCCATTTTTCAAAGAGTATGACATAAGAAATGTAAGTATAATTTTATCTCTATAGAATTATTATTTTATCTTAAATATCATATTATATCTTTAAATAAACTTACATATATCAACCATTTGATGTGTCCATGAGAAATGAATCACATCACTTAATTGAGGTGGTAATCCACACGCACGTATGAAAAAGTTTATCATTTCTCAATAAATGGAAAGGTAAGAATGTAAATGATATCATTTATTTATATAATTATAAATATTTCATGAGTATCATATATATACATTAAATTAGTCATTATAACTCTTCATGATAGGAGGTTATGGAAAATGAATTAAATTAATTTCTATGATGGTAGTTCTTCATACACACGAATGATGGTTTCATTTCCCATTTGATGGAAAAAGTAGAAGGATATATGTAATTCCATCGTCATAAAAACATCCCAGTATATGTAATATATTGGTGTTATTATTTTATCACGTTTAATGAATATTTTAGTTAGGTATAATAATAAATAAAACTAAAACATTTAGTTAAAATCTATACCTCTTCTTCAGACAAACTCCTTTGATTTTCATCTTAATCCCTATAAGGTTGGTATTATTCCCAAAATAATACCTCTAGATTGTGGGGAGGGATGTTAATAAGATATTATAAAAGGTATTTTTTGAGATAGAGTTCTCAAATGGTGTGAGAAATAGAATAAGAGGTACCCATTTATAAGTAAGGGGAGGAGAAATCATGGAATTTCTTAAATTATTAAATTAAAATTAATTAGTTTTCATGTTAAAGTGGATAAAAATTAATTTAATTCACATTTAGGATGACTTCTGGGTTTAAATAATATCATAAAATAAAATTTGGACAAGTTTAGATTATTTTTTTACACTTATTTCTTTATTTTAACCCTCATTAACCCCTTTGACAATTACGATGATATCAATGTTTTTTACTCTTTAGGGGTCAATAAAGTTAATATAAAGGAAAAAATGCCCCATAAACGGAACATTATTGATATTTTAAACCATATACCATTCATTTGTCCAAATATAATATTTTTTATTAATTTTAAATCATTCAAAAAAATAATTATTATTATAAAATACCAGTAATGTCATTTTTGGTACTATTCATTTAATTTATCCTTAATGACATCAAGATAGAAATGGAATAAAAATATAAAAGATTAAAACATATTTGATATTCTATATTTATCTATAAATTTTTTTATGCACTATAAATTTTTCAAATAATATTACTTTTAGAGTTTTTAAAACCATTTACTTATTTTTCTACTACTTGTAGAAGCACTATGTCGGTGTTGAATAAGAATTTAATATAATTATTTCATCACAAAAAATTATAAATAAATTACCATATTAATTTTTTTATTATTCTAAAAATAAAATTTAATATTTCATCACAAATTATTTTTATCCCTATGTGAACATATAAGATAAATCCAGATGTTAGATGGTGATATTTTGTATTTTTCTTTACTTAAAATAATATAAAGGTAATAATAAAATAAATAAGGAAAAAAAGTCATTTTTCAAATTATAGATGATTATGGATGAAATAAAATCATACAATGAAATAAAGACAAGTTTTTGAATTAATTTTAATCCTTATCACCTTAGTTTTAACCTTTATTAAGTCATTTTACCTTTACCATGGTAACAAAAATTTATTATGTTTACTATTCATAATGACAAAAAATAGAAGGGACCTATTTAACAAATTTTGGCCCACATGATTCTAAATATGGAATAAATTTTAAATATTGAATTCCTATAAGTGTAAAATTTTAATTTAAAATTAATCATGAAAAACACAATGAAAAACAATTATTCATAGAAATACATTTTTAATTTAAAAAATATTTTAATACCAAATTAAAGTGTAAAATTAATTATAAATACCATCACTAGATATTTTTTATTAAAAATAAAATGATGAAATTTTAAAAATAATCCCTAATATAATTTTACTTATTAAATACTATAAAATAAAATATATTTTTTTAATAAAAATCAATAATTTTCCCTATTCATTGAAAAATAAAACTTTTTAAGAAAATTCTCAAAAATTTGTAGTGAGATAATTTTATCATGATGAAGGATAAAATTTATTTTATATTTTCAAATTATAATTCTATAATTTGAATATATATTCTTTTAATAAAACCATATAATGCATGAAAGCCCAATTTTTTTAGAAAAAAGTTTTTCTTTAATTTTGACTCAAAAATTACCTAATATTTTAATAATGAATTTAAATCAATAAAATATAATTAATAAATATATTAAAATAATTTTTATTAACATTACCTGTGTTTTTACAGGTGGTTATAAGGAATAAGAGCGATGGTATGTACCAACCATGCACAACTCATGTGCTGATGTGAATATATGACCGTATTAGAATATGAAGCATATGTTTTCCTTGAGAAGTAAACAAAGGAAGAAAGTAGATTGAACTATTCCCAAGAAATTAATGAAAAAAATAATGATGTATTTCAAGACTACATGTAATTTTTTTATACTTTATAAAGAAATAGAACATCATAGGCCATTATAAACTAGTCATGAACATCAATATAAATAGGAGAAAGATGGATTCAATGGAAGAATCAATCTGGTAAAAGGAATAGCATGTTTGGTTTGAAAAATGACAATCCTGATTAACATGAAAAGTTTACAAAAAGGTATACTCAAATTCTATTGAAAATTTGTGTGTAAGGTGCATAATGGCAGGGAATAAAACTGCTAAGTCCATGAAATGACTATCAAGACAAGATAAGTTGTTGAAAAAAAAGAAAAATGCCATTGAATTCTAGTGTTAAAAGTGATGTTGTAAAAATGGCATATGAACAAAATAATAAGGATGAGAATGTTTTAAAAAATATTTAACAATTTGGCCAGATCAGTATGAATTTTACAAGGATATTAGGTAAGCTAAAATAAATGGATGTTCAATGATTTCTAAACTAAATAATCCTATTCAAAATAATAATAAATCTCAAGAGGAACAAAAATCCATGACTCTTAAGGATGTACAGATTTGGAAAATCATGGGAGAATCTATCATGAAGAGATCACGAAACATTAGAGCTAAAAATATAGAAGTTTTTGGGTTGAGATCCAAGTCTCATACCTATTTCTCTCATTAAGGAATTAACGGAAACCCATATTATTCCCATATTTTTCTATTTATGCTAATTTTCACTAAGAAATAATGGTTAATCTTGAAAATAGAGAAATTATTGAAATCTATGATCATTATATAGATTAAATATTCATCTATCCTAGAAAATTACAACTGATATCAAGTTATATTCTTGAAATACATCATTTGAAACAACTGAATTTGTATTCAGTATTAATTGTTATAAAATATTCTATAATTTCTTCTTAAAAAAACCATCCATGATGAATATTATTTAAAATCATACCTTTAGGGGACCTATCAAAAGGGTAAAACTATCAGAGTTTTTTCCTTATGGTTAATTTTTTTTTTAAAATACTTTAAAAAATTGATGTTTTAGGTAGATTGATTAATTTTCCATTATTGTTTTGGTTTATTATAAATATGGTCTCAAATGGGGAGATATTATAAAACAAAAATGAATATAAAAATGAACTTACACATGAACTTTTTGGATGTGATTATTGAACTTGAGTGTAGGTTTATAAAATTTCTTTAGAAAAAGTTTGTACAATACCTAAGAAATGAAGTTGGAGTTGGTATCACATCATGGAAAGTATATTGATAATTTTTTTTTAAAATTTAACACTCTTGTTTTCTAAAAAAAGAATAAATCATGTTGACTTAGAGTTAAATAATTAATGACACATTACTAAGGAAAATTTTGTGTCACTCTTCTCTCATGAGAAATTGACTGATTCTCTCAATACGGGGGAGAACAAAGAAAGAAGGAGAACATAATGCGAAAATATGAGTTTTAAATAAATGAAGTTTAAGAGTTGTGTAATATTTTACCTTGCATAAATAAATTTGTATTTATTATAAATAGGTTGGAGAAAGTAAATTTTTTAGAGAAGAAAAAATATTGACTTTAGTATGAAGTGGATTGAATATTAACAACAAATCCAAAGGGGGATATTAAAGAACCTAAGTGGATTAATGGATCTGATTTTGTATTTAATTTAAATTTAGTTTTATAAAATACAGTTAATTTAGGTTTAATTTGGGTGATGTAGTAAAAATACACCCACTAAAAAAGATGAATATGATGCCCATGTATTTGAGTAAAGAATATTGAGAAGCTACTATTTTGGAATACTTGGATGGAAAGATTATAAGTAGTAGCTATATAAGTCTAATTATTGGAGAGTTATCCTTCATGAAAATAAATGAAAAGTGATAATTCATATGAGAATCACTATCTACAATCGTTAATTATAACACCCTAAAATTCTAAAATAAGAACATTGTATTTGATAGTGTACATGACATGCAATACCATACTTAGAAGAAAAAATAACACCCCAAGACTTTATGATATATTTATTTTTAAATAAATTAAATATATTCAATATATTTCATTACACACAACACTTATTTTAGATTTTGTTACATGAAAAAATAAGTCTCTCTAATAGCTTTCATTACACACAACACTACCTTTTCATTTAAATAATTTATAATGTTAAATTATATTTTAAATTGGTTTTAAAGTAAAATTAGTTCAATTATATATAAATTTATCTAATCTATATCATTTTAATTATTTTAATATTTATTTTTTATATGAAAACATTGTAAATATTTTGACATTTTCTCTTTAAAAACCCGCTTTCTCATCGTTTCTGAGAGATTAATTTTAAATTAAAATTTTCCACTTATGGAAATTTAATTTGTAAAACTGGATTAAATATAGGTAATATGAATAAATTTTTATTTCTAATAAGGTAAAATTAGTTTTTTACCAATATGAATAGTGAAAATAGAAAAAATTAATTACCGTGGTTAAGGTAAACATGGATTTATCAGGAGTTTAAAATAAGAAAACAAGGGTTAAAAATAACCTTCCAAATTTTATAACACCCATTTGATGGAAATAATTAGACACTATCTCTTATAAGTTTGAGAATGGTCCATTTTTGAAGATTTTTGCATGATAGAAACATGGGTATGATTGAATATTTTCAAAAAATTACAAGTGTGTCACTCACCTCATGTATAAAAGGCCACCCCCTCTTCTCTTTTTCAAACCTTTAAACCAATTTTTTTCGTAAAATAAATACCCCAATAACTTCAAAAATTACATACCCTCATCCTAGAATCTTTATCTTTTGAATAAATCCAACCTAGGAGGGATTTGGTGCAATCATAAGGAAAACACCCAAAGAAGAGGCAATGTTCTTCAACAAGTGTTTTTATTTTATTTCTTCTTCCACAAAAATCAATTATTATTAAACCATGATTATATAAAAACCTAATTATATTTAATATTATTATATTTTTTTATAATAAGTTAGTGACCTAAAACCATCTCCTCTTCCATCAAATGGGTTACAAAATCATCATTCGTGTGTACTGTAGACTACCACCTCATGAACTAATGTCATTTTTCCCCATTACTACCTCCCATAGTTAGGTATAATGATAGATATAAAGTATATATATGATATTTATAAAATAATTATACATATTTAATCATTATATAATATATATATATTTTACTTTTCTTTCCATATGGGACATTATAACGTTTCTCATTTGTATGGAGGACTACCGCATCGCGAAACGATGTGATTCGTCTTTCACAAACGATTTACATGGAAGGTTATAAGGATAAATTTAATGATCATATGTGATATTCATGAAATAATTATGATATTAATGAAATATTTATTATTCTTAAAAGATCATATATATCATTTTCATTCTTACATTTTCACTCATGTGAATATGATAACACCATTCATGTACGTGTGGACTACAACCTTCACAAAGCGATGTGACACACTTTTCATCACTGTAACAAATGGATGATATATATAAATATATTGGAAGAATTAATATTGTATTTATTATATTATTACCATTTTTTAAGAATTTATAATATTATAACCATTATTGAAGGATAAAATATTACATACCTCCTTTTCATAATGATCTTTTAAAAACAAAAATGTTACACATGCGTAGTTATGAGCTACCATCTACATTATTTAAAAGGTTGGGACTGAAGCCTTAATTTATTATTTAAATAAAATACCTATTTTAGTGTGGGTAGATGGAGACCCATTATATATCCTGAAGGCCCAAGGCCAAGTGTCATGAATACAAGGCTTGAAATCCCATTTTTTGGCCCTAAGGGCCCCTCGGCTAACAATATTGCTACAGTACCTACGCTGCTACAGTCCCCGCGCTGCTACATTACCATATTTCATGAATGGTATGAAAATTATAATTTATGTATAAATATTATAATTATTTCATGATTATTATTCTTTATATGATGAAACTATATAATATATAGAAGAACTGAATCTTTCATGAAAAAACATGCATAATAAAACAAGACAATTAACACCCAAAACAATGAAAATAATAAATTATTATCAACAAATGGGTGGTAAAATGTTAATAAAGGGTAATATATGATATTATAAATATTATTATGGTTCTAGAATAAATTAATAATATTCTTAAAACCATTATATAGGAGGTTAAAGAACATTCAACTAAAAGAAAGTATAAGGTAATGGGCTTATTCTCAATTTATATTCGATTGAGACTTATTTTTTATTATGCACTAATTCAATTTTATGTGGTGTATATACTAACCCATTGAATTATAATATCATAATTCACCCATAATTCATGGTATTTTAAGTTTCTATTTGAATTATTTCATCCAAGGGGATTTGATTTTAAAATTACCAAGTGGTAAAAGTTATTGAACAATCTCAGTTTCTTTTATAATTGTTAACTTTCTCTTGAGACAATCAATTTATTATAATAATTTTTATTAGAAATTAAATTTAACTGAAATTTCTATATCCTTACATTATTTATATGATTATTTCCTAAACCATATACCATTTTTTACATATAGTTTTTACTTTTAATGTTATTTGATTAACTGGGGAAATATTGATAAAACAGTATCCATTAACCAATACAAATATTTGATGCTAGTACATATTGATTCATGAGATAAATTAATTATTCAATATATGAGGAATTATTTGGACCTGATGTGATGGGTGTGACCTGGTTTTATATACCCCCTCGATGCATCTGTAGGTCTCACGATAAAAATAAGTTGGTCAAATTAAACAATTTTTTACCTGTAGTTTTAAACTGTATTGTAAAAGTTCTTGATAGTAGAGGTATCATGTTCCTATGAAAAGACATCTAAAAATTAAGCATTTAATTCATTTATTATTTATTTATTATTTTTATCCATGATATTTTCACTATAATATTATCTATGGATTCATTTAATTCTTATTTTTTTGATTAAATGGAATTCATTTTTAGTTATATACCTTTCTATATTGATTCTACCCTATCTTATCATGATAATCAAGTTATTAAAATGGAATATTTGTTCAGTTATTTACCTTTCCATTTTAATAATTCTTTCTGATTCATGATAGCTTCTAATT
Source organism: Viscum album (assembly GCA_963277665.1). NCBI lineage: Eukaryota > Viridiplantae > Streptophyta > Magnoliopsida > Santalales > Viscaceae > Viscum > Viscum album. Next base: position 980,694,371 of record OY728126.1, read on the forward strand.
TACATAACCCTTACTGTGAATTTGAGATCAACCTTATTTTGTTTACTTTCCCTAGGTTATGAAGATGAATCCCTTGAATGAGTTTTCAAGGATGCTGAGAATTATATTTTTTATGTATTATGTTACATTTTTTATTCCCAATTTAAAATGGGCATCATGTATGTATCTAGATCTCCAAAACTACTAAACTAATTGGTCCTTTGGTATTTTACCCTTTGTATCTATGTCTATATAATAAATTAAGACACCAACTCCAGGAAACTAGGGTCAGGGTCGTTATATTAATAGTGGACGTGGAAGATCTGGCTGCTGAATAACTTGTAAATATGTGATTATATAAGATATAAAGGTGGTTCAAATATCTTAGAAAACCTAGATGTGGTTTTGGATATATCATCCTTGTGTTATCAATCATGAAGTTTACTACATATATTGTCTAATATCACTTAGATGAGGAATTTGAGAAGGCAATTTTGAAACTGAAATCAAAGTGGGAAGTGGAGGTGCTTAAAATACTTTTAATTTAGTATTTAATATGTTTCAAGAGTTTAGAAATGATTATGAAGAGTTTTTGAAACATTCTGAAAATTTCCAAAGTTTTTTGAAGTGTTTTTAATTGATCCACATAGTTGGTAAATATGAAGAAGAAACCTCATAAAGATATTTCATGATATTCATAAGGTTGGCTATGAGAAGAATTTTGAGAAAATGAAAAAGCATTAACTTTGTAAGGTTGATTTCTAAACTTCATAAGGCTCATTTATGAATATTATAGTGTTTACTCACTTTTTTTAAGGTTAACAATTTAAGTTCTGAGGATTCATTTGAAAGTTCATATGGTTCATTTAGATTTTTATAAGGTTCACATTAGAGATAAAGGAAACTTCATAAGGTTAACTTTGAATTTGATATAGTTGATTATAGACTTCATAAATTTAACTTTGAAGTCCATAAGGTTCATGTGAGATTTTATAAGGATTTTTCAATATATAAAATCATAAGGTTGTTTCATGCAATTTGTATGGTTGATATATAACTTCATATGGTTCATGAAACCTTAAAAATAGACACCAAGCTAAAATTTAGAAAAGGTAATTTTATGAGGCCATTTTTGGACTTTATAAAGTTGAGTATTAACTTTTTAAGGTTTATACAATTTTATTTTTTTATACTTATAAAGTATAAAATATATGATAATTTATATAATAAATATTCTGAAGAAGAAACTAAATCAGATGATGTTTAATCTATTCTTCATCAATTCAAACATCTCAAAAAAATTGTGATTCAATATAAATGAATGAGGATGATGATATTACGACTAATGATAAAAAGATAAAATCAAGTTGAAATCGTGAGAAATTAAATGGTTTTAATATGAAGAAATTCAAGAATAAATGATTTTAAAAAAATATCCAACGATGCTCAAGGTGATCCTTATTGATTAAAACATCAAAAATGAATTGTGATTCAATATGTATTATGAGAAAGATGATCTTAATGATTGATGAGAAAAAGATCAATATGAGATGCTATATGAGAATAAATATGAAACATAAACTATTATTTTAGATGAATTCATTCCATTAATAAAAGATCCATGCCGCAATTGTATTAATGGTGTATAATTTTCATATAGTAATAGAAATTGATTTATTTGTGAGTTATTTGTGGAGCTAATTTGAGGAGAAGTTTCTCGAGCCTTTTGAAATAATAAAGTAAAAACTTATGCAATGGGGTTATAATGATGGTAAATGAGAAAAGGAGTTCCTAGAAAATTATTGTATACAATAAGTTAAGTAAAAATGAATATTTTCAATCATGGGGAAAACCCACGCGAAGGAATTGTCAAAAAGAAATAGAGATAGATATATTAAGAGTGATATGATTCAAGAATACATTTTACAATTTATTTTTTTGGAAATTACATAATAATGAATTATTAATTAATTCATGAGACTTTAAGGATATAATAGGTGAGGAAGAAGAAAAATAAAATACATATCTTATGGTGAGAAGAAAATAGAACCCAATACCACTCTAAATAAGAAAAATAAACAAACTTGATTATGTTGATCAGACCCATGTTTTCAAAGAAGAATGAATAGAATAAAAATAAAACATGTGATTATCTATATTTTATAAGTTTGAAATAGTGAAAAAGTTAGAAGAAGAATAATAATTGAGGAAGGACAACATGCATAAAGTTATTATGATTATTTATTATTAGTTAAGATCATTGAAGAATATATTGAGAGAAACTAGAAATAAAATTATAAAAAATTTCTAGGAGAAATATTTTTCATGTAGTCTTAGTTTCATGTTGTTATTCTTGAAGATATATAGGCTTTAGAAGACTCAGTTGAGGAAAAAGTTAAGATCATATTGATGCAGGGACATCCTGTGCATATTGATGATTTACTTTAAGAGGTTGGATGATGTTTAATAAAACCAATCACAAATATTGAATATTGTGGGATATTAAAAATTATTGTGATATGTTTAGTATGTATGAGATTCACTATGGTTCTAGGATAATACTCACCCATACCACTTATAATTGATAATAAGATTATTTACGATGAATCTATAACTCGATGTGAATATCCAATCATAATGAGTAGGTTTCTCATGATAGGTATGGACCTTGTAAAAACACAGTGTGCTACTATTTAATTTACATTCTATATTGCATGGGGTTATTTCATATTAGGTAAGAGATACATAGATTCATCTATATCATAAACGGTAAAAAAACTTCAAATACCAAATAAGTTAAAAACATATAATAATATTTGTAATTTGGAAAACATTAGTCATGCATGATTCACCCCTATAACAACCCTTATCTTTATTAGAAACCAATAAATGATTAAATTACATAAAATTAAACTTAATACAACATGAAAAATCTATAATTATAGTGTCTTTGGGAATTAGGTACATTACATTACAACATTAAACATGAATTACAACATCTTTATTGAAAACTTCTTTAATATGCTTGAGCATAAAACTGCATTGGATAACCTAGGGAAATACATAAGAAAGGGGTGAGCCATAATGCCTAGTAAGGGAATAAACATGGAATAACATGAATATAACAATACATTTTATACAAGTCAAATCAATAAGGCATAGAGTAACATGCATAACAAGGCATGATATATCATGATAATTATAACATGGGAAATATTGCAACAACATAAAACACTGCATCATCGGTCAAGGATAAACCGCCAAGAATTCATGGTGGAAAAATTACCATAAAGGAATAAGGTACACCCATATCCCAACATCAAATATCGTGATACTAAACATTACCCAATGCATTGGAGTTCTATATAATTCCAGGTGCACCCATCACTTTCATTTTAATCTCATGCTTAAGTGTGCCACATAGATCATAAAACATAGATTCATTCATCATAATATATTTTTACACAATAAATGAGTGTGGAATAAATAAATTTAAGTTACCAATTAAAATGTATATGTTCATAAAATTGAACACCCTTTATATGAAATGGGTACGATATTCACTATACAATTGGTTTAGCATGGAAAATCGTGGTGAAAATTTGTCAGCATAAAAACATCACTTAAAAAATCATAACATGGGTTTATGAGAGAGAAATGTGTATCTAATAACTTTTACATGATTTGAAAAGTAATATAGACATGGGAGGACATGTCCAAATTTTTATAATTAGAACAAATAAGTCATATGATTATAAATAAGCTTAAATAAAAAGAGAAAAAAGGATGCTTATGAAATTTTAGCATGCTAACAGGTGTACATGATAGGGATTAATGAGAAATAAAGGAGTATATCATCATTAATAAATATTAAGTTTAGTATGGGTAAGGTGATAAATAATACCTCATAATTAATAATTGAAAATAAAAGTTCATAACAAGATAAATGAATTTTGATAAAGATGAGAAAGGAAAGAACCTTTACTTGAACGCGTGGCTCCGAAAGCTTGAAAATGGGATTTATGATAGCTTGATGTGACTTAGGAGGATTATATAGATAGGATATAATAGTAAGGATGTTTTACAAGTATTTTTTGTGAAGATAAATTGTATCTTGGGTGGTTTTATATATGAAATGAGAGGGAAATTCTTTAATATTTCACAAACGTAGGTTTTAGACTCTATATAATAAAATATTCAAAACCACAAACCTTACCCTGGGTTTTGCTCATGGTTTTTGCCAAAGTAGGGAGGTTTTAATTATTTTATTAGGTAAAATTCCTAACATATTAAAATAATGACCTTTCTTATGTGTAGGTAAGTCACACTTTTAAATAAATGAATTTAAAACTCTAAAATATATTAAATGTTTTGTATGATTCATAAAGGATTAATAAAATTAATGAAGTAAACTTAAAATAAAATTATTTTAAGTTTAAAACATATATTTCTATAAGGATGCATATTATACTATTTATTACATCATTTTTTGGTCATTATTATGTAATAAAACACACCATATATTTATATTGTATTTAATTTTTAACTGAAAATTCAACTATCTCAGAAAATTATGAAAAATTTACCATTGGATATTTTTTATGTTTTGATTAAAAAAATAATATTTATTTTATCTAAATAATTTTATAAATATGTTAATTTTTCCTTTTAAAATAAGATTCTACATTTATTAAAAAAATGCTTAGTTTTTGACAATAACAGTTTCTGAACCCTTATAAGAAGTACATTTCACTTCATTAAATTATATGAACATTTATAATTACTAAAACATGTTTAATAATAAATTTTTTATTAAAATACTATTTATTTTAAAAAAAGGTTAATTCATCAAAATAAATCCCTTAATTGAATTTGAATATTAATTGAAAATACAATTTGAATTTAATTGAATCAGAATCAAAATAATTTATAAAGTAATAATAAAAAATTAAAAATAAATTCATTATTATATAAAATATAAATATTTATATTATTAAGGTCTTGATACATATCTCTTCATTACATAGACATTTTTTCTAAGAGTAAGGTGCACGATGGTGAGACTTTCAGGGGGGTGTTTGGAGAACATGGTTTGGGTAGTGATCTCTATGATCCTGAACTTATCTTGTAAAAGGTTTTGATAATGCTTAATCTGTTGGATCTTATCTTGGGATTAGTCAGGACAAAATCTTAGTGATGCTACCTCCCTCAGAAGCTCTGATAAATGGGTTTCATAGGGTACAATCCTATGGGATAAGGCCATCACTTCCTTTTTCTATGTAAATTGGATTCGTTAAATCCATATATTTATAATAATCATGTGATCATTGTTTAATGTATATATTATAAATAAAAAATATTCTTAACATTATTTTGAATCCATTTGGATATATTAAAACAAAACAAGTGCATGTGTTTTCTATAACTGTATTATATAATAAAATGTTAAATCATAATGGAATTTTATTTATAACAGTTCAGGTAATTAAAATCTTTCCCCTTGAGAAATTTATCCATAAAAATTTTCATTTCACCTCCTAAAAATAGATGAGGGTAATTCTATCTCATAACTTCCTCTGGTTCCCATGTTTTTTATTCAAATATGTGGTTTCTCCATATCCCTTTCACAAAGTGCATTGTATTATTTTGTAGAAATTTGTCTCTATGATCTAAGATCTTCACTGTATACTACTCATAGGAAATATAGTTATACAATGGTACCACATATAGATTGATTATATGTGAGGGGTAAGTTATGTACTTCCTCAATGTCTCAAAATCAAACTCTAGGTCTCATTGATGATTGTCAATGTAGCTCTTCTGTCAATTCTGAGAATCCTTGGTGTGCTACTGAGTTTTCTTAACCTTTTAAGACATTTCCTTGACCATTTCAAGGACTATAAGTTTTCATTACCCAACTTCATACCATCATGCAAGTGTCCTTCACCTATTTCCATAAATGAATTCATAAGGATCCATTTGGATGCTTTCATGGAAACTGTTGTTGGAAGAGAAATCGACTAGAGGAAGATGTTGATACCGTCCTCCTTTGAAGTCCATTGATCATGCTCTCAAAATATCCTAAAGTTTTAGGATTGTCTACTCATATTGGCCATCATTTTTTGGATGATAGGTCATGCTGAAGTTTAACTCAGTATTCAAATCATGTTGGAGACTCTTATATAAATTAGAGGTGAATATTGGATCTCGGTCGGATACAATTGATAGTGGTACTCTATGTAGCCTAACCACTTCCCAAATGTATATCCATATAATTACATCCATTGATAACTCCACTCATATCAAAATGAAGTGTGTAGTATTTTTAATATGATCCACTGCAACCCATATAACATTATTCCCTCTTGATGCCTTTGTAAGATCAGTGAAAAAGTCCATGGTGATGTTTTACCATTTACATGTATGTATGGTTAATGGTTTAATCATCCCATTGGGTTTTTTCCTTTTCACTTTCACTTGCTTCATACAAGACATCTTGATGTATATTCTGTGATATATTTCTTTATATTATCCCACCAATAGTGTTCTCAAATATCTTGATACATCTTTGTGCTTCCTGGGTGGATGGAGAAAGTTGATCTATGTGAACCATCCAAAAAATCCTTCTTTATCTCAGGATTTGATGGTGCACATATTCTTCAACCAAATATCAAAACACCTTTATCATTAACATTTAACTTTAAGGATTTCCCTTTCCCTACAACTTCGACTTTCTTTTGAATTTCCATATCAACTCTTTATGCATCCTCTAAACTCTTCATAAGAGATGGTTGAAAAATCATTTGTCAAAGGATATATGATGTTCCTTCCTTTATGATTCCCATGTCCATCCTTACCAAATTTAAGAAGATCATATCCCTCTCAATTCTCATCAATGACAGAATTTTTGGATCTTTTTTTCATAGAGAATATGCCACATTATTCTCTTTCCCAAGATGGTAGTGGATTGATCAATCATAGTCTTTAATCAACTCTTACCATCTTCATTGGAACATATTCATATCTTTCTGTATGAATATATACTTGATAATTTTGTGATCTGTATATATTTCAAACATCACCCCAAAAAGATAATGACACCAAATTTTTAAATATAAAATCACTGCATACAACTCTATATCATGTGTTGGGTAGTTTTATTCATGAAATTTCCACCACCATGAATAATAGGCAATGAATTTGTCATTTTTAATTAACCCAGGACCTTCTTTGAAGATTCATTGAATACCACAAAGAGTTCTCCATTTGAGGGTAGTGTAAGAACAGTGGTAGTGACAAGCCTTATTTTCAACTCTTTGAAGATCTCGTCACATTCATCATTCAAACCAAAATTTACACCCTTTTCAGTTATCTTTGTAAGTGTTTTTGACAGTCAGAAGAAATTTCTCACAAATCAATGATAATACCCAGCTAACCCAAGGAAACTACATATATCTATCACAAATTTTGGACTCATAAATCCATCAATTGCTTCTATTTTTTAAGGGTCCATAGATATCCCATTTCTTTTAATGATATTACCCAATAATGAGACTTCCTTCAACCATAAATGACATTTACTATACTTGGAATAAATCATTTCATTTCACAATGTCTTTAGCATAATATTCAAATGCTCATAATGATCCTATTTACTTTTAGAGTATATTATAATATCATCTATAAAGATTGCCACAAATTTTTCAAGGTAATCTTTAAAGACTATATTCATCAATCCCATGAAGATTTCTGGAGCATTAGTGAGTCCTAAAGGCATTAAAATGAATTCATAGTGCCTGTACCTAGTGAAAAAATTAGTCTTGGGGATATCCTACTTAATCAACCTAACTTGGTAATATCCTGACCATAGATCCACCTTGGATAAGTATTTTTCTCCATGTAGATGATCAAAAAAGTCATTAATCTGAGTCAGAGGATAATTTTTCTTTATCGTGACCCTATTGAACTCACAATAATTGATGCAAAGGCTCATCGACCCATCCTTCTTCTTGATGGAGAGTACTGGTGTACCCCCTGGTGAAGCACTTGTGCATATGAAACCTTTATCTATATTCTCTTGTAGTTGTTTCTTTATATCCTCAAGTTCTACAACAACCATTCTATGCGAAGTCTTGGTTAATGGTTATGCCCCAGGTATAAGCTCAATGGAAAATTCAACATCTCATCTAGGAGGAAGACCATGTGATTTCTTTTTGAAACACATCAACATATTACCTCATAATGGGAATGTCTTCAAGGATGATTATTTACTTAGACTAAATCATTTGAGCTAGATATTCTTTCTCATAGAGAAATAATATCCATGCTTGAGACAATATTGTTAAAGAAGATTCATACTCTTCCATGCAATTGTATAGAATCAAAGGTCCATTCTCAATATGGAGAGTGATTTCCTTCTCACTGCAATTTATGTTTGATTTATATAGGGAAATTCAATCAATGACTAGAATTTAATCAAATTCTACTAAAGGGAGTATGACAAGGTTTGCTGGGAAATTAATCCCACAAACTTTGATAGGGGGAGTTATATACTTGGGATGAAATAATTAACCCATTTTCTATTTTCACTAATATCTCTACTTTTATGTTTTTTAGTGGTGTTTTAATAGTTATAATAAACATTCAGGATACAAAGGAATTCATATAACCAGAATCAAAAAAGTATGGTTTCTATTCTTGAATGAATTACTAGCGTTGTAGAGACGCGAAGCTTGAAGTACATGGACATTACATTACTTGTGAGAAATACATAATACATAACAAAAACAGACACACAAGGACCGTAATAGTTTAGTGTCTTTGGAAACTTGGAACGTAATATTCTAATCGTGGTGAAAGATCTTCAACATCTACCATAAATATCTTCCACTTTTTGTTTCCTTACCTAAAAACTTTCTTTCAATCCTGGGGGAAAATAAAACATAAAAAGGGTGATCTCAAATGCTCAGTAAGGGTAAGCATGGATAAAATAAAACATACTATATACATTTGAACTTAAAAACATGAACATAATGTTTAAACATCAAAATATTGAGCAACGACTTAAAACATGGAAGAACATAAGGCAGAGATCATAATGGAACATAAATCATGATAACATAACATGGGAATAAAACATGTAATTGTGGCATCCATTAATCACATGTAATTATTTCCATAGTAGCCAAGGCATTGCTGCCAAGACCATCTTAATGGACAAAGTCCCTTTCTGAATCAAGTTCACTCCTCGTTCCAGTCCTGTAATACTGAACCGGATTAACTTACCGTTCCAGACATGTATATCTCATGAGATATAAATCTTTACCCAATACATTAGATGGATATATAGGTCCCTCCCATCTCATAATGAAATCATTCTTACTTGTTCCACAAAATCATAAATCATACATCATAGCATAACCCATGTAATAAAATGGGATTCTTAAACATCATTCCATCATAACTTAATCCATAAAAAAATATGGATATCATTTCATCATTAGAAAAGTGTACCATTTAAATCATAGATACATGATACTTGAAACATACACATGTGAAATAATGTCATCTTAGATGAAAATGGTTTTGATAAAACACTTGAAATGAATTCTTGAGGAAAATATACTTTTTTCTTCAAAATCATTTTCTTTTCACAAAATGCCAGGAAATTTTAAAAGAAAAGGATTTTTTTGAAAATAGTCATGAAATTATTTGGAGGAAGCTTCATGAAAATAAGGCTTTATAAAACTGTAAAAATCCTTTTATTCCATATAAGTTAAAAAACATTCTTCTCGTAATTTTGCCGAAAAAGTGAAAAAAGTACCTCGTAACGTAAAAAAATAAAGATTCATTACATACCATGTATTAAAATTTAAAAATGGGTAAAAAGGAATTTAAACATACATGAAAACACTTTTATAAAACATGGACATGGATGAAAGAAATAACCCCAGTAAATACTTACGAATAGGCAATCTCGGATAAAAATAAGATTTGAAAAATTATCCCTTACCTTAGGTCCGATATGCTTCATACGTATCCGAACCTCATGTATAATTATTTAAATAATGTCATTGAATTAATACATAATCATATTCATTGTTATGATATCATATATGGTTCACTTGTGACTTTATATTACCCGTTCTTTTGTAAATTCCATGTTAAAGAGGGTTTTGGGTAAAATCGTTTCATTTGTCGTCCGTGTTTTGACTTGTAATTATTCATATGATTACTTAGATCATGATTACTTAATTAAAGAATATAAAACATGATTTATATATAATATATATTCAGAATATAAATATATATAATAGATCTATAAATTGAAAGAAATACACCGTTCATGGAGACAGTAGGCCGTACGTACGCATGAACGTTGTTTTCGTTTCCTCATTGAATGAATGGAATTAATTGGATGACATAAATATATATATACATAAATCCAGTATCATTATTATGTCATATATTTCATGATTATATATTATATATACTTTATAATCATTCATGAATGGTTAATCATAGAGAATGAATCTCATCGCGTCGTGGAGACGGTATTCCGTACGTACGCACGAGCGATGATATCATTCCCATGATCGTGGAATTTTATTGGAGTGTATGTATACTATTACAGAATTAATATCACTTTAAAATAATCATATATAGTTATTATTTACACCATTATACCCATCCAAGTAAGGTGGTGGTGGAAAATAGATTACACCACGGTGTGGAGACGGTATTCTATACGTACGCAGGCGCGGTGATTTCGTTTTCTGTAGGATGGATAGATGGTGAAATAGGGTTGTTTCATACTTATAATAATAAATCAGTATATGAGTGATACTAATGTTATTACTTCATAATTAAACAACCTAAGAAGAAGAAGTGGAAGAAGAAATAAAGTTGAAAGAATCTGTAACGGACATTACCTCTTCTTTGAAGCGCCACTTTGAGACCTCCTTTTAGGGCACTAAAATTGGTCTTTGAAGAAGATCAGGACCTCTAGGATTATTCTAGGGAAGTGGATAAGAGAATTTGGCAGGGTTTGGCCGATATTGAAGGCTCAAAGTGGTGTGAGGAAGAGAGGGAGGATGTGCCCTTTTATAAGGGAGGAGAGGGGCACCTTTGGAATAACTAAAAATATTATTTTATTATAAAGTCATATTCGGTTTTTAATAGCCCCAAATTGATATATTACGAATCTAAGGTTGGTATGGGTCGAAATACTCTCATCCAATAGAATTTGTACAAGTTTATTTTACTATTATAACCCTATAATTTAGATTTAACTTTAAGTTTGATAATTTTACTTTTACCGTGTCTTTTTGTGTTCTTACACTATAAGGTTAATAAACATAATATACAAGCCAAATGAACCCAAAGTTGTTTATTATTAATATATATAACCTTATCTAAGTCATGTTTCCAAACATTAGATTTTTAGGAATATAATAACAATTAATAATATAATATTTGTTTTAAAAACTATTTTATGTCAATTTTGACACTATTTGGTAATTGATTTTTGTGTAAATCATAACAGAATGATTAGTTCTAAATAAATTAATTAAATCAATACTAACATGTCATATTAACATATAAAATTATTGGAATTCATAAAAAGTCTAAAATTACATTTATTTGGTTATTTATAACATCAATTATGTCAATATTGCATTAATAAGATAATTACTGCACCATCATTGTGTCATAAATAAATTAACTTATTTTAAGTCTAAAAATTACAAATAAAATACCATTATGTAGGAAATATTTTTAGAGTTCTAATTAATGTTTATAGTCGAATTTATCTTATGTATAACCCTATATTAAAAATGATTTAGTTATTAAACTTTGATTTCAATTATTTTAACCCTTCTTTAAATAAATTAATAATAAATGTCCTAATCTAATCCAAGTGGGCCTAAATGTTCATATTTTATTCCTAAGGTTGTTTTTGGCCGAATTAAACTTATCCAATAGAATTAGGACATGTGTTAGGGTAATAATAATATCATATTTACCCTTAATCATCCGATTTACTTTTAACCGTGGTAAAAAAAAGTAAAAAACTATAATTCACCAAAAATTATTTTCATCTCATTGAACAACATTTTAGTCCCTGATATTAACCGTGTCTCTTAGATTTTCAAAATTCCACTCAGAGAAGCGGTAAAATTAAGTTTTATGAAAAATTCAGTTTTTTAACTACCACTTAGTGGTTTCACTATTCATCAAAAAATGAAAGTTTCCAGAAAAATACCAAAAATCAGGACTAAGCTATATTTGATATTATGAATTCAAAATTGATGTATATTTTACCAAATTAAAAAAATATCAGTTACATTAACTAATTTAAAAATTAATTCCCATCGTCAAAACAAATAGCGTGTTTTTAAGAGATAATAACTATCAAAAGATTGACACTTGTTTATGTCTGGTTTAATTGTGAAATTACATCCAATGACCAAAATTGTATTAAATTGTAAAAATATATTCTAAATATACTTTAAAACCACTCAAATTAATAATTTATCACTATTAATTATTTCGATTAAAAAAGTTGTTTTTAATTAAAATTTAGTAATTTTCACTATTCATCAGAATATGAAAGTTATCCGAAAAGTACCAAAATTTCACCCTAAGATAATTTCGATATTAAAAATCCAAAAATGAAGTCCATTTTGAAAGATAAAATTTATAAAATTTCAAAAAGTGGGTATTACTATTCATAACGGCTAGTTCATAATAATATTATAATAATATCCCATTTAGTGAAACTCGGTATTGCGTACTACACACGCTATCGAGGAAGGTCGTGATTGCGTGTAATGCAAGGCAAGTCAGGGATGCGTGTTGTGCAAGCTCCTTTTGGTGTAGCGTACAACACAAGTCATTAATGAAATTAAAAAGAATATTTTTCATAAAATCTCAGGGTGTTACATTCTACCCCCCTTAAAAGGAATTTCGCCCTCGAAATTCGTTGGGGTTATAAATGGTTTACTACTCAAAAGTTTATTTAATAGAAACCCACATCGTAAAAAGGAATACCAAAACTTGGATTTAAAAACTAATGTATGAAACATAACGGTTACCCAAATTAACTTATCACTGGGTTTCCAAGTAGGAGAACATAGGTGAAAATATAGATATGGAAGAAAAATCTAACCATCATGTTCTGGTGGAGAGTGGTAGAGAACATGGCTATGAAAAATCCAACAATCACAAAGCCATAAATTTGTGACGATCTAAGGTACCATCTGATTCATCGGATATAAGAGCACTAGGACAACATTTTTGGTTTTCAAGATCATTTCCCTAAAGTTGATGAAATTGGAATTAGAAGAAATACTTTCGTGATTTTGGTACAGTCTCATCATTTGTCGTTCTTTGGACAATTTCCACTTCATCTCTTAAAGAAATGAATTTGAATTTGTCATTCATGAAGTGTTATCATATCATGTGATAGAATTATGGGTCATTCCATCTATTTCAAACAAAAGGTTAGAAAAGTTATCAAAAAATACATAAGTCAATCTATAGTGAGACTAATCATATATGGTTCCTAAAACGGACTTATACTTCATATATCATACTGATTAATATAATAAAACTAGTTTCTACTAAACAGGGACTTCCTGTAGGCTAGTGGTAGGTGATAAAGGCCAGTCGCACTTCGGTTGTGGGTTCGATTCCCATAGCCTTGTCCGACGCGATGGGTTGTAGCCCGTCTTGCAGGCTGTCCATTTTCTAAAACTACATTACTATAACATCCCATCAGTAATATCGAAAAAAAACTTCTATCCTTAAACAATACTAACTTATGTCCAACATAATCAATTCCAATCTTTAGGCTTATCCAAAATACTACTGTCCAATCTCATATTACAGTGAAAACGATTACCAAAGAGTTCATATAACAAGCATGTTAATACCATCGTTGATCCCCATATATCATGATATATGTCTTGTTGGCCACATTCCAAACAGTCGAAGGCCTTAATCATGTATTATATTGAAAAATGAATACCCATTGAATCTTAGTGAAAACATGAATGCTGTCAAAAGTTAACTCTTTCCACATACCAAAATCCAAAAATTCTATATACTCAAACCATAATATAAACTTCTCCTTATATCAATCATGAGCTCATGAATACTATCAAACATTTAATTTTCTCCTTATCCCTTCATTATGCGCATATCAGCTACTTTCCAAAAATATCTGAATAACCTTTCATGGTTACTGGTACCATTAATCATACACTTTCAAAACATAAGGAAAGACAACAGTGTAACAATCCTTAGATGTATATTTATTCGATAGTACCATGAGATTACTTATATAACATTACACTTGATAAACATGTAATCATTCCACTACCTTATTAAACCATTGACCAAGCTTCAACAATTCTTTCATCTCACATATCATTTGTAGTCTCTTCATCATCATCAACATAAATACTACTCATACGACCGTACTGATTCTCTTCATGAGACTTTCCCTTAGGGAATTGGTTTGCATAATGCCCGTACATTCCACATTTAAAACATCTAATCATTGTTGATGTCGTAGCAATACCATTATCCTTGTCCATGGTGTTAAATGAACCTTTTCCTTTGCACTTACTGGGTTTGTGTCCTTATTTTCCACACCCAAATCATCTTCCAGTTCCTTTGAAACATTCTCCTTGATGCCTCTTCCCACATGATTTACATAGGGGAAATTGAACTTTCTTTCCTCTATGATCATCATGAAACTCTATCTTTCTCTTATTAGATGAGTCAGGAAACTTACCAAATTTGAGTTTATTGATCATATTATGAGATTGTTGATTCGACATAATAATGATGTTTGGACTTCCAAATCCCATTTCATTTGGTTTCTCATGAAGAATATCATTCCATTGTCCATAATATCCTCCATTATCATGAATCATCTTGTTTCTAGCCATTTTCTAAAACCCAAAAAGAATAGTGTGAGAGGCATAAATAATGCTAGGAAAAAACAACATAGTAAAAGGGGAGCACCCTCAATATCTAACATCTTAGGCTAAATTCTAATATCGTTACCGTAGTTCTAGGACTATATCCTATACGTATACTTATACTTAGGGACATCCCTAGACATACCTTAGAAATATCTCTAGGAATCTCACTAACGTTTTCGCATCCTTGTTTCCAAAGGTTGACTAAACCTTTCCTCTGATACCAACTGTAGAGACCCGAAGCTTGACATACATGGACATTAAATTACTTTTTAGGAATACATAATACATAACAAAAATAGACACACAAGGACCATAATAGTTTAGTGTCTTTGGAAACTTGGAACGTAATCTTCTAATCATGGTGAAATATATTCAACATCTCCCATAAAGATATTCCACTTTTTGTTTCCTTACCTAAAACCTTTCTTTTAATCCTGGGGGAAAATATAACATAAAAAGGGTGAGCTCAAATGCTCATTAAGGGTAAGCATGGATAAAATAAAACATACCCTATAAATTTGAACTTAAAAACATGAACATAATGTTTAAACATCAAAATCTTGAGCAACGACTTAAAACCTGGAAGAACATAAGGCATAGATCATAATGGAACATAAATCATGATAACATAACATGGGAATAAAACATGTAATTGTGGCATCCATTAGGCACATGTAATGATTTCCATAGTATCCAAGACATTGCTGCCAAGACCATCTTAATGGAAAAAGTCCCTTTATGAATCGAGTTCACTCCTCGTTCCAGTCCTGTAATACTGAACCGGATTAACTTACCGTTCCAGCCATGTCTATCTCATGAGATATAAATCTTTACCCAATTCACTGGAGGGAGATATAGGTCCCACCCATCTCATAATGAAATCATTCTTACTTGTGCCACAAAATCATAAATCATACATCATAGCATAACCCATGTAATAAAATGGGATTATTAAACATCAAGCCATCATAACATAATCCATAAAAAATTATGGATATCATTTCATCATGAGAAAAGTGAAACCATGTAAATCATAGAGACATGATACTTGAAACATACACATGTTAAATAATGTCATCTTAGATGAAAATGGTTTTGATAAAACACTTGAAATGAATTCTTGAGGAAAATATCATTTTTTCTTCAAAATCATTTTCTTTTCACAAAAATGTCATGCAATTTTAAAAGAAAAGGATTTTGTTGAAAATATTCATGAAATATTTTTGAGGAAGCTTCATGAAAATAAGGCTTTATAAAACCGTAAAAATCCTTTTATGCCGTATAAGTTAAAAAAACATTCTTCTCTTACTTTTGCCAGAAAAGAAAAAGAAGTACCTCGTAATGTAAAAAAAGAAATATTCCTTACATAACATGTAGTAAAAGTCAAAAATGGGTAAAAAGGACTTTAAAAATACATGAAAACACTTTTATAAAACATCGACATGTATGATAGAAATAACCCCAGTTAATATTTACGAATAAGCAATCTTGGATAAAAATGAGATTTGGAAAATTATCCCTTACCTTAGGTCCGATATGCTTCATACGTATCCGAACCTCCTGTATAATGATTTAAATAATGTCATTGACTTATTACAGAATCATATTCACTGTTATGATATCATATATGGTTCAATTGTGACTTTATATTACCCGTTCTTTTGTAAATTCCATGTTAAAGAGCGATTTGGGTTAAATCGTTTCATTTGTCGTCCGTGTTTTGACTTGTAATTATTCATATGATTACTTAGATCATGATTACTTAATTCCAGAATATAAAACATGATTTATATATAATATATATTCAGAATATAAATATATATAATATATCGATAAATGGAAAGAAATACACCATTCATGGAAACAGTAGGCTGTACGTACGCATGAACGTTGTTTTCGTTTTACTCATTGAATTGAATGGAATTAATTGGATGACATACATATATATATATATACATAAATCCAGTATCATTATTATGTCATATATTTCATGATTACTTATTATATATACTTTATAATCATTCATGAATGGTTCATCATAGAGAATGAATCTCATCGCGTCGTGGAGACGGTATTCCGTACGTACGCACGAGCGATGATATCGTTCCCATGATCGTGGAATTTTATTGGAGTGTATGTATACTATTACAGAATCAATATCACTTTACAATAATCATATATAGTTATTATTTACACCATTATACCCATCCAAGTAAGGTGGTGGTGGAAAATAGATTACACCACGGCGTGGAGACGGTATTCCGTACGTACGCACGCGCAGTGATTTCGTTTTCTATAGGATGGATAGATGGTTAAATAGGGTTGTTTCATACTTATAATAACATATCAGTATATTAGTGATACTGATATTATTACTTCATAATGAAACAACCTAGGAAGAAGAAGTGGAAGAAGAAATAAAGTTGAAAGAATCAGTAAGAGACATTACCTCTTCTTTTAAGCGTCTCTTTGAGACGTTCTCTTAGGGCACTAAAATTGGTCTTTGAAGAAGAAAAGGACCTCTAGTATGATTCTAGGGAAGTGGAGAAGAGAATTTGGCAGGGGTTGTCCGAGCTTGAAGGCTCAAAGTGGTGTGAGGAAGAGAGGGAGGAGGTGCCCTTTTATAACGGAGGAGAGGGGCACCTTTGGAATAACTAAAAATATTATTTTATTATAAAGTCATATTCGGTTTTTAATAGCTCTAAATTGATCTATTTCGAAGCTAAGTTTGGGATGGGTAGAAATCCTCTCATCCAATAGAATTTGGACAAGTTTAGTTAACTATTTTAACCTTATCATTTAGATTTAACTATAAGTTAGATAATTTTACTTTTACCGTGTCTTTTTGTGTTCTTACACTATAAGGTTAGTTAACATACTATAAAAAGCCAAACGAATACCAAGTTGTTTATTATTAATATATATAACATTATATAAGTAATTTGGCCGAACCTTAGATTTTTAGGAATATAATAACAATTAATAATATAATATTTGTTTTAAAAACTATTTTATGTCAATTTTGACACTATTTGGTAATTGATTTTTGTGTAAATCATAACAGAATTATTAGTTATAAAAAAATTAATTAAATCAATAATAACATGTAATATTAACATAGAAAATTATTTTAATTCATAAGAAGTCTCAAATTACATTTATTTGTGTATTTATAAGATCAATTATGTCAATATTTCATTAATAAGATAATTACTGCATCATCATTTTGTCATAAATAAATTAAATTATTTTAAGTATAAAAATTAAAAATAAAATACCATTATCTAGGAAATCTGCTTATATTTCTAATTAATATTTATAGTCAAATTTATCTTATGTATAACCCTATATTAAAAATTATTTATGTTATTAAACTTTGATTTTAACTATTTTAACCCTTCTTTAAATAAATTAACAATAAATGTCCTAATCTAATCCAAGTGGGCCTAAATGGTCATATTTTATTCATAAGGTTGTTTTTGGCCGAATTAAACTTATCCAATAGAATTAGGACATGTGTTAGGATAATTATAATATCATATTTACCCTTAATTACCCTATTTACTTTTAACCGTTGTAAAAAAAGTAAAAAGTTACTATTCAACAAAAATTATTTTTATCTCATTGAACCACATTTTAGTCCTTGATATTAACCGTGTCTCTCGGATTTTTGAAATTCCACTCACAGAAGCGGTAAAATTAAGTTTTATGAAAAATTCAGTTTTTTTAACTACCACTTAGTGGTTTCACTATTCATCAAAAAATGAAAGTTTCCAGAAAAATACCAAAAATTAGGCCTAAGCTATATTTGATATTATGAATTAGAAAATTATTTCTATTTTACCAAATTAAAAACATATCAATTACATTAACTAATTTAAAAATTAATTCTCGTCGTCAAAACAAATAGCGTGTTTTTAAGAGATAATAACTATCAAAAGATTGGCACTTGTTTATGTCTGGTTTAAATGTGAAATTACATATAATGACCAAAATTGTATTAAATTGTAAAAATATATTCTAAATATACTTTAAAACCACTCAAATTAATAATTTATCACTATTAATTATTTCGATTAAAAAAGTTGTTTTTAATTAAAATTTAGTAATTTTCACTATTCATTAGAATATGAAAGTTATCCGAAAATATGAAAATTTCACCCTAAGCTAATTTTGATATTCCGAATCCAAAAATGAAGTCCATTTTGAAAGATAAAATTTATAAAATTTCAAAAAGTTGGTATTACTAATCATAACGGTTAGTTCATAATAATGATATAATAATATCTCGTTTAGTGAAACTCGGTATTGCGTACTACACACGCTATCGAGGAAGGTCATGATTGCGTATAATGAAAGGAAAGTCAGGGATGTGTGTTGTGAAAGATCCTTTTGGTGTAGCATACAATGCAAGACATTAGTGAAATTAAAAAGAATATTTTTCATAAAATCTCGGGGTGTTACAAGCGTACCTATCACCACTTCATTTTTGGGATTCACTTAGGCGGTAGTGATAGAAAAAGCTCACCCTTACTGCCTTGAATATTTTTGGTTATCTCTGAAAACCCTTTTGTTAGTGCATTGGGTTGAAATGTTCCTTGGTTTCTTACAGTTATAGAAATTAATAGTATGTTGAGGGTTAACTGGAGCATTCCTTTCTTCTGTTGTGGTAGCGGGTTTCTCCTATCATAAATCACTGACGGTTTCTCCTATAATAAATCATAGGCTAAGTGCTCTTTTTTTCCACACCTAAAGCATTTCCTCATACTTTTTGGAAAATTTCTAGGGTGCTTCGTTCTTCACCATTGGAAAGTAGGATGTTGAAATTTGTTGGCACCATTTGATCTCTCTATCGGACCACAAAAATTAAACTCCACTTTACTATCCGTATCCCCATGATTCCACTAAGATTTATAGATCTCTATTTTGACTTTGAGGGAACATTAGACAATTTCCTCATAACTATCAAAGTCAAGGATCAATAGGCATTTCTGTAGGCCAGATTTTAGCCCAAAAAAAGAAGCAGTCAACCTTGCACTCGAGGGTAAGGACAAAACTGAAGTTGTATCATGCAATACTTGTGAAGTTTTCATAGTATTACTCGACAGACTTGTCATCTTTTTTCTTGAGGGAAATGAAATCCCTTTCCATTTTAAGACAGAGAGTGATAGGAAAATATTTATCAAAAATACATTTTCTGAAAAATCTTTCCACACCACCACCTCGATCTCATCCTTAGGATTTATATTTTTAATCAATGTCCATCATTGATCATCTTCACCCTCCATATGATAAAAAACCAAAATAACCTTCTCTTATTAAGAGAATTCAAGGATGAAGAAGATCTTCTCAATAGAGTTTATCCATTGTTTGGAGATTAAGGGATCATATGATCCATTTAAAATATGAGGTCTTTGTAACATGAAGCTCTTGATTGTGGCTTGTTCTATTTTAGCGGTATTTGGACACTTTTCCTAATCTAGTTTTCTATTCAAAACCTAATTTAGATGAGAAAGTATCATCTAGAAGTGTGCGATTCCTACTCCCATCGGGTTGGGCATCTCATTGGGGTAGTCCTCAAATTTCCCTTCCCATTGATTGTTTACCCGATTTATCCTATTTTAGACAATTGTATTTAATAAAAGGAAAATTAATTATGAGTATATTTAACTTTTAAGCATATAAATGGGAATTTAATGACATTAAAGTGATAACATATAAATTACATGTATCTTATTAAATTATGAATCTCCAGGCTTCAATATATGCTATCCATGATTTATTTCATAACACATATTCTTATGGTTTTTTTCCTTTAATAATAGTCCTTACTAAGCTTATGAATTTACCAAATCATATACCATAGGAGTGTCAAACTAGGTGTGAAGTAAGGCCCATTTTTGTGTAC
Source organism: Viscum album (assembly GCA_963277665.1). Classification (NCBI taxonomy): domain Eukaryota; kingdom Viridiplantae; phylum Streptophyta; class Magnoliopsida; order Santalales; family Viscaceae; genus Viscum; species Viscum album. The sequence continues at coordinate 980,715,254 of OY728126.1, forward strand.
TAGGTTACCCTAACTCAAGCCCTGAACACTTTTTCAGTGTTGCTACTCCTAGGTACATCTGTTTTGGAACCAAATCCACCTATAGTATTCAAATAGGTATGTATTTTCTTGATAAAAGACTTAATCTATACTAAATAATGGATGTTTTCTTATACGTAGTCTTATCCCTAAGGTTTTCGCTAGAGTTTTCTAATCCTAATCCAAAAAATAACTAAACGTTTCCTCTTATACAAACTATAACAACACTTATCTTTATTAAACACAAATACATGATTTAATTACATAAAATTAAACTTAATAAAACACAAAATATCAAGAATTATAGTGTCTTTTTTAATTAGTTACATTTTATTGAAAATTTAAACATTAATTACAAAATCTTTAATGAAAACTTATTTGACATGCTTGAGCTTAAAACTGTATTGGATAACCTAGGGAAATACATAATAAAGGGGTGATCCATAAAGCCCAGTAAGGGAATAAAATTGGAATAAAATGAATATAATAATACATGTTATAAAAGGAAAATAAATGAGGCATAGAGGAACATGAATAATAAGGCACGATATAGCATGATAATCACCAAATGGAAAATGTGGCAACAACTTAAAACACTGCATAATAGGTCAAGGATAAACTGTCAAGAATTCATGGTGGAAAAATTCCCATAATGGAATCAGGTAAAACCCTATACCAACATGAAATATCAAGATACTAAGAATTACCTAATGCATTTATGCACTATATAATTTCGGTTTCACCTTCCACTTTCATTTTATTCTCATGCTTAAGTGTGCCACATAAATCATAAAACATGGATTAATTCATCGTAATATTTTATTACATGATCAAGGAGTTTGGGATAAATACATGTAAGTACCCAATTAAAAGGTATATTTTCATAAAAGTGAACACCCTTGATAGAAAATTGGTATGGTATTCACTACACAATTGGATTGGCATGGAAAATCGCAGTGAAAATTCAGCAACAAAAAGGCGTCACTTAAAAATTCATAACATGGGTTAATAAGATGGTAATGGTTCTATCATAATTTGAAAATGAAGAATACTGTAATAGGGAAATGGGAGGATATTTCCACACATTTATAATTAGAAAAAAGAAGGAATATGATAATAAATAAGTTTGAATAAAAAGAGAAAAGAAAGTATGATTATGAAATTTATGCATGGTAACAGGTGCACATGGGAGGAATTAATGAGAGATAAATGGGCCTATAATAATTTATACATATTAAGTATAGTATGTAGGAGTTTATAATTCATACTCTATCATTATTAATTGAAAAAAATGGCATAACAAGATAAATAAATTTTTATAAAGATGAGAAAGGAAAGAACCCATACTTGAATTTGTGGCTCCAAAAGCTTGAAAAGGGGATTATTGAGAGTTTGGGATGCCTTGTGAGGATTATAGAGAGGGTAGGGAAGAGTAAGGACGTGATATAAGGATTTTTAGTGAGGATAAGTGGGATATTGGGTGAGTTTATATATGAAATGATAGGATAATTCTTTAATATTTCACAAACTTAGGTTTTGGACTCTATATAATAAAATATTCAAAACCAAAAACCTTCCCATGTTTTTACCATGTTTTTTACCAAATTGGGGGAGTTTTTCATTATTATATTATGAAAATTTCTGAAGATATTAAAATAATTCCCTTTCTTATGTGGAGGTGAGTTGCACTTTTAAAATAAATGAATTTAAAACTCTAAAATATATAAATGATTTGGAGGATTCATAAAGGCTTAATAAAATTAATCAAGTAAAATTAAAATCACATTATTTTAAGGTTAAAACATATATTTTTCAAGTATACTAATTATAATATTAATTACATTATTTTTGGTTCATTATAATGTCATAAAACACACCATATATTTATACAGTTTTTAATTTTTACTCGAAAATTTGATTGGATTACAAAATTATGAAAGATTAAACGTTGGATAATTTGGAAATTATAATTAAAAAAATAATATTTATTTTATCTAAATAATTTTATAAATATTTTCATTTTCACTTTTAAAATAAGATTCTACATTTATTGAAAAATGCTTGGTTTTTGACAATAACAGTTTTGAACCCCTATAATAAGTACATTTCACTTCATAAAAATTATATGAAAATTTATAAATAATAAAACTTATTTAATAATAAAATTTTATTAAAATAATATTTATTTCAAAAATTAATTAATTCATCAAAATAAATCACTTAATTTAATTTGAATATTACCTAAAAATACTATTTGTGTTTAATTAAATAAAAATAAAAATCATTTATAAAGTAAAAATAAAAAATAAAAAATAATTATTTATCATATTAAATATAAATATTCATATAATTAAGGTCTTGATACATATCCTTTTATTACACCCGTGTAATCCCTAAGAGTAAGGTATGAGATGGTGAGACTTTCGTGGGGCCGTTCAATGAACATGGTTTGGGCCATGATCTCAATGAGCTTGAACTTCACCCATAAATGGGTTTTATCATGATTAAGTTGTTGGATATCATCTTAAGATTGGTCAATGGAAAATCCCAGTGATGCTATCTCTCTCGAAATCTCTAATAAATAGGCTTCATAGGGTATAGTCCTACCAGATGCGTTTATCACTTCCTTTGTCTATATCAATTAGATTCATTAAAACCCTATATTTATACTAATCATATGATCAAGATTTAACGACTATATTATCAAATATAAAGATTCTTAATATTATTTTGAAACGTATTGGATATAATAAAATAAAACAAGTGTATATGTTTTCTATAACCATATTACATAATAAAAAATTAAATCACAAGGGAATTTTATTTATAATAGTTCAGGTCTTTACAAACCCTATATCAGGTGACTACATGGTTCTTTGGGAATCTCAAGTGATATTAGAGAATAAGGTTCCCTTTGGACTAATTTAAAATTTTATTGCCCCAATTTTTTATTAGACATATATAAAGTGAATATTTGAAGACTTTTTAGAAGATCCTTATATGAAACATTCTATTTTTTATTCATGTTGCTATAAATGTGGAGGCTTCAACCACAAAATTAAAAATATGAAGAAAAAAGAGGAAAATATGATAGAGAATAATTAAAAATTGAAATAGATACCACCACTACCCAAAGGTAATCAAATTGGTAAATGTTTTCTTGAATCTATTTAAAATGATTCTTCTACTGCATCGAGTTATAGCTTTTATAAATACATGTTTAATGAATCACTCAATGTTTTTTATTCTAAATTCAAGGATTATATGAATAAAATTATTATTTAGGATTTTACACACATATTTTTACATTTCAAGGGACTATATGATGACAAATCATAGTTATATTTGGAAGTTAATTCAATGAAATACACATTGGTTAAAAATTTTAGTAGATGTTACATGCTTAAATTTTTTTTTCTATCCAAGGAAAAATATATTTTACTTTGTAATGAAAGATTTTCTCTATTTGGTAAATAATTTAAAAGTTTTTTTTATGAGAAATTTATGTTTGAGACTATTTTTACATAAGTGATACATGCATTGGAAAAACTAAAACAATCTCTTTGAATATCAAGGACACTCAACTAGAAGTTAAAGTAAATAAAATAAAAGATCATGGAAATTATACACTTCAAAAAAACTATGTTCATGAGGATCAAATTAATATGATGAAACATGAATTTGAAGGTAGGGTGAAATAAATAAAAGATCATAAGTATAGGTTTAATATAAAATTTCTTTAGTTGGATGTGAAGCTGAGAAATCTAGAAAACACCCAAACAGATCTTTAAAATATAATAAAATAACAAGTTCTAGAATATAAGTTTTTGAAAGTATTATTGATTATAAAAATATTCATATAGGTGGAAAAGGGTATTGATATCACTTGGAGAAATGTCTATTGAAAGATTTTGGAAAAATGAATTTCATTTTTATAATAAACTAGATTCTACTGATGTAGTTTTGTTTTATAATGTAGGGTTCAAATAAAAATTTGAACAAATATGGATGGATAAATAATATAAGAGATACACCACACCATTAAAGGTGGATATATTAATGTACAAGAAGATAATATCCTCAAGTTGAACTTAAAATATTGGTTTACCTTCCCAAAAATAGAATGGATATCAATCTATATGGGCTATATCTATAAGTAAAATAAGAGGATTCACTAGAAGATGTTGGTTTTGTTAGAGGTTTAGAAACAAAGATATTAAATACTAGAATGACATGTTAATGTATAGATTTTATAGAAGACCAGAATTGAGGGGAGTAGAGTTGATGTTGAATGAAAACTTTTCGGTTTGAAGTAGACTTCATAGAAAGAGAGATATCTATCTATTATGAACATATTTGAATGCTGGTAAATATTCTGAAAATATTGAAACTGTAAATATTTTCATTCATGTGGGTTGAGAAATTATTATGGAATTTAAATTTTTTTCTCTAAAGTGGAGTTTGATTTGTGAAAAAGGTTCCAGATTAGTATTCTGGGAATTTGGGAATCTCAAGGGGTGTTTTTGGACATAGATCTAGGCCTAATAGGTGGTTTGGGTGCTTGAGTGGAAAACTAATTTAAGCCAAATAAACCTACATTCAAATTCCACTATAGGTGGACCACTATAGGGAGGAAAATGTCACGTTGGATGTGAAATGATAAGTATATAGAGTATCAATCTCTAGTTTGACGTGGTGCCTAGGAAGACTCGTTGTGTGAAACAGGTAGGCAAAACATTTCCATTTTGAAGTTGTGGTGCTGAGCACCGCATCAAGGTGTAGGGGTGTGGGTTGATAGGTCTTGTTCTGGAACACCTAGTAGGGGATTCAACATATAAATTGAGTGTTTTGACTTGGCATGGAACTTGGGAAACCCTACCATGTTGTGATGTCCCTAGGATTGACATTTCAATGTCCATTTTGGACAAGGTGTGTCCCCTATGGGAAACAATGATGGGAGAAATGCCCAGGTTGAGCATTTCATTGGGTTTTTTATCGAGGGTGTTTGGTCATGTGTCATGAAAATATAAAATGTCTGGGTACCAAGTGTGTTAGGTGAGTGTGGAGACCTGAGGACATGGGAGATTTACTATGGGGAGATGGGGAGGTGAAATTCCTAGGTCCACACTGTGGTGTGACCTAGGCAGGTATTTTGAAAGGGTCCACGAAGAGTCCCTCCCTATGGTGTGATTGATGGATTTCCTATGAGTGGTGAGGTACCTTTCCCATGGTGTCTATTGTGTTGTGGGTCCTTAGGGGGTTTGTATAGGTGAACCATGGTGTGGTGAACCTCTATTTAAAAAAATGGTGGAATTACCAATTTCACCCCACCAATTTTAAATCCCTCTCCCTCTCTATTTCCCTCACTCACATGTGATGACCAAGAGGTCTATCCTCCTTTACTATCCATCAACCCCTATTCATATTGGGATGATTTTTTAGCATTCTTCAATGATTAAAAGTGATTTATCTCTTATTCATCCTTCGTTCTTCTTCAATTATATCAAATTATTATTTCATTGTCTCTATCTTAGGGTTAATTGATGATTACACTAGATAATTGTGGAATCGTCTAAATATAATGGGGCTTTCTAGTGTAGATAGAGGATATCCTGATATGGTGATTAAAATAAATTTTGATGAAGGTATGCCACCTAAAATTTTTTTCTTAGGGTTTTGATAAAATGAAATATAATTGGTTATTTAATTAGTGTCACATGTTAGGGATTTTACTTGAGAATCTATCAAGAGTATTCCATGGACCTTCTATGATAACGGGTCATCGTTTCCATGTGATGATGTTTCATGATGAGTTATTTTGAATTTATTCGTCTTGGAATTAAAATTTAAAATTATTTATAAATTTTTTAATTGATTATAAGTTATTATAATTAATTAATTTGCATGTCGTGGATTGAGATAGGTGCTTGAGAGATGATCTGAGGCTTGTGTGATCCTGGGTGAGAGCTTCTGGGCTATGATTTAAAGTAACTTTGACTATGGTAGGTAATTTTTATGCATTTTTGTATGGTATTATGGATGATTTATATATCATGAGATATATGAGGTCTCTCTACCTTGAGTGATTGAATTTTTTAAATTAAATAAGTTGTTTAACTAATAAATATGCCTATGAATAGAATGAATGAAGTGAAAAGGGACATGATGGACCCTTATACACTGGCTGGATTTCTCAGCTGTTGATGGCCAAGAGAATAATTATAATTTTATTCCTTGGGATTCATGAACTGTGTGAGGGGTATTCATTAAATAGAATGAATGAGATGTAGTGGATCTTGGTATAGGGTCCTTAGACCTTATTTGTAGAGGAATGTGGTGAATGAATGTGAATATACCTAGTAGTAATTTTTATGATCTTAAGATTCCTTTAATCCTTTGGTTTGAATGAGATTTTTATGGGGTGAGTGTTCCTTCCCCTAGCTTATGAGCACCTGGGTGGGAATTCCCCATATAGATTATGTATAAGTTTGGTGAGAGTACCAGCTTCGGATAACTTGGATATTGAGATGGGATTTATTCCATCTCTCTATAGAGGTTCCAATATAGCTTACCTTGGAGGCCAATGAGGCCTTGAGATGTTTATGACTATGTTGAGGGTCATGATTACCTTATTGATGGGTGATGGCCGAAGAGGTAAGAATGTCATCAAGGATCCCATTTGGGGTGTCTATTCTTTATGTGGTATAGAGGACCCTAATGAGTACCCTAATGATATAATTACCCTTGAGAGAGTGCATAAAGGAACAAGTAGTGATGATTTCAAGTGTCACCTTAGAACCCAAATCAACTATGTGAGGTGGATATGGCATTAGTGATGATGTTAGATGGTGCACTTGAGTGGAAAATTTATGTTATGTGAGATGGATTTGGGATTTTGGACAACCCATTTTATTTTTGTTATTGAGGTGAGATATTATGGTAGGGACACATTGGCCTTGAAAATTTATATATAATTCTTGTGTGGTTACCTAGGATTCAGTAATTTGGTCTAAATGGAATGCCTGGGGTTTGTCACCTGGGATTCAGCTATTGAGCTTGATAATATTGGTTTTCTTGGAAATGCTCCTAGGATCTGACTATTGATCCTAAAACTATTATGAATTCCTTGGTAAATAACCTTGAATTATGCCTTAAGGTATATATGGAATTCCCTTCATTCTAGGATTTAGTCTTTAGGTCTATATGATTACCTTAGATATGCTCATTGGAATTGACTATATTCCTAACACCGGATTTCTTGGACTTTATCTTAGGAATTAGCTGTGGGTTTGATACAACAAGATTGACTAGGGACACCCCACATAGAAATTGACTATATTCACAATTACATTGGATTTTCTAGTATTACCTCTTATGAATCAGTGCCTACACGTACCGCTATAGGGGTTTTGGGCATGGTATTGGTTAGTATAGTTACATGACATTTTCCGAGATACCCAGACACTAGCTGAAGTGGGTATAGTTAATCTCAAATGTCTTTTTAGGATTCGGGGATTGATGTTTCTAATTTTATTTATAATTTTATACTACATTTATTTATTTACCCGAGCATGTTACTTGCACATACACCACTTTTACTAGTCATGTATGGGACCACGTAGGTGGTTCCCTATAGAGTTGCACTAACACCTTTCTCGGGTGTCCATGACACTTAGATACCTGAACAGACTTCTCTAATCATATTTTATGGTAGGGAAGAGGCTCAATATTTAAAAATTGTGTGAGATATACTAGATTTATTTGGAGGCTGATATTGATGTACAAATCAAGGATGGCAGTGAAGTCCCTTGTATGTTCACTTTATTTATTTTGTTTAGTGTATTACGATAGGACCAGTTGGTGATTAGTCATTTTTTGTTGGCATGACCATGTGTATATATGGTTTCATTCTTCTACATTCAATATTATTGATGGATATATCTTATTATTCTATTTACTTTGTCAATTTTTTATTGATGGGGTTTAGTTATTTGTTTGTTATTGCGCACTCTAATACAGGTGTATAGTCTCCCAAAAATAACACCCTATACCTCTATTGTTAGTTTATAGTCTCTAGAATATGGGGAGGTGTTCTTGAGATTCTCGTATATATCAAAATAATACATCAATCAATGTTCCAAGGTCGGGGTGTTGAAAATTATTACTAGAGAATCCTTTTCTGTTGTCTTACTATTTGGTATATGATAAAAATAGATTAGGGACATGTCAAATATTTCTATGGATATCATAATGGTGCACCACAAACACATTTTTTGGTAGGAATTCTAGGTTACTAGGGATATGTTATTTCTATTCTTGGATTATGATTTTAAGGTTGTATGAATTCACCTTGTGTGATACACTTCGTTTTTTCGATTTATGATTTATTAGTTTTTGGATCTTGTCCCATTAGAAAGAGTCTGTGTACATAAATAATTCTTATCACAAATGAATCACATGATATATTACTATTTGTGTGTGATTGAATTCTCTAATGATGGGGGTTTAACTGTTTAAATTTTCTAAAATAACTTAATTTGTGTTTTACCATATAAATTGTAGCTAAAATTCTACTCATCTAAACCATGATCTATTTTCTTCTAATGATATGCCCTATAGATTCTATAGAGGTATGCCGCTTGATAAATAATATCCATTATCTATGTGTAAATGATTTATAGTGAACCTTATTGGGTTGATATATTCATTTTATTCTGTGGTGTTGGTCTTGAGAGAAAATAATCCTGGTTATTTAAAGTGCCAACAACAACCTATATGAAGATTCCGCAAATAGATTCATGGTGAAATTATATATAACCAGAACATTTGAACATGTTATACTTGAAAAAAAAAATCATTTAGGATATGGTTGTTATATGTGTATATGAGACTGTGGTCTTTAAGGGGGTTTTACCACATGTAGATACCTAGTAATGATTGGTTCCCTGGAGTAGGCTGATGACTTGGCATGTGATAATTGAGATATATGAGAAATCTAGAGTGGGTGTTGGCATGTGATTTTCCATGTGGAACTTTAAATGAGTGTAAGGATTTTCCTCAAAAGTTTTGACCTTATAAGATAGTATTTTTGTGTTTGGTGGGAGATATTAGTGAAATTTTTATATGTGCCTTAAGATTTTGGTGAGGCAGGTGTTATGATTGAGCAACAAGTTGATTTCCTACTAATTTTGAGACGAGTTGAGATATATAAGGTAAACTTAAGAGAGTGTTTAACTTGAGTTTATGAGTTCCTTATAAATAGAAATAATTGGTATTCTCTTTATATTTTGAGATTGGTGCACATGAGATTCTACTTGCTATGTGGTTTGGGAATGGAGACCCATTGGACTTTTGTGACATGAATTAGGGGTGTTTTGGGTATTAAGGTAAGTTTTGAGGGAAGAATCAATAGGATAACTATCCCTATTGATTTCAGGAATGGTTCCTGATAATATAGTATATTGTGATCTTAAGTGGTCAGATCTAGGATTAATAGATCATGGGTAGACTCTTCTCATTAGTAATGATTCCCATGATGGCGGGTGATTATAGGATAGACCATGACATAGGTGAAATTTTCTATTTTGAAGAGGAGTGATGAGAGTGTGTCTATATAGATAATAATTATGTGCATTGGGGTGTGATTAGTTGTATATGTGCATGATAATAGGTTTGATAAGATGAAACTCATTGGATTATGTGTCATTTTATGCGATTGGTTTTTACTGAAGAATATGCCTATTGGGTTTGGATGAGATCGAGGTGGTACATATTGGTTACACATGGTTCAATTGATATTAGGAATTACTGATTGTATGCATGTGGGCAAAGGAACAATGGTATTGAAAATATGATTGTGAGCTTGGATGACCAGTTTCTTAAGGGAGAATGCCCCTATATGGTGATGATGACACTGTGGATGATGTGGTGATAAGATTTAATAGTGATGAGCATGTATCGGGAGGAGAGACATGTATGTGGTTTGCAGAAACCATTGAGGTTATGATTAAGGATAAGTATAAGGGAATCCATATGGTGGTAAGTAAACTATAGGATGTTAGAGGTGATGAACCTTGTTTTAGATGAATTTTGGTAGATACTGAGGATGGAAAGTCTATGATCTGGGAATGGGTGGTGAGTGATATTTCATATTGATACTAAAGTATGAGTAGTAAAGTCATGTATAATCATTATTTGTAGTAATATATGGAACATTGGCCATGAAGGTGAAACCTTTGTGTGGGTAGGTGCATGGGTGAGATGAGACAAGTAATTGAATGGTTGAGGTGTCACTTGGATGTCATTGTATAGATGGATCTAATTTTATCTAGTTCTATAGTTAATAGCTAAAGTGGAATTTAGATGAGGTATTAGGCAGAGTCTAGGCATTGGAATCTGGATCATGTTGTCTTTCATGTGATCAAAGTGTGATTCAGATCAGTGGTGCATCGATGCTCGAGGTAAGAGAATAGTGGATGGTTTGGTTGGTCAAGGATCCAACCAAGGAATCACATTGGCTATCAGGTTTTAACTTTATTGTGGGTGTTTAGATGATCCTCCTATTCCTTCGGAAGTTGAGGCATCCTAATTTGGTGATAAATATAGTGAATTAGTGAGTGTAACCAAGAATTTTCAAGAATGATTATCCAGAGGAGGGTTGGATGATGTTTTTGAGTGAGATTGGGTATAATGAGATGGAAACTAAACTGAGTTGGTCATTGAACCATTGGAAATGTGTTTTGGTAGAAAATTATGATGGTGGGTATGACCATTGCCTAGAATTGGTCTTTATAAACATAAACCTAGAGTGGGGAGTGTCATAGGCCAAGTGATGAGTCAATCGATAAAATTATGCTATCTCAGAATAAATGGGTTTCATCAAGTTCCATCTTGCTATTGAAGATGATGAAAATCGGGTGGCTCAAATTTTGAAGAATAATGTACCTCATGTTGGGAGTCACTTATAAAATGATTAGTTTTTATTCCAGAGTAGAACATAATAATTTTGTTATGAACTTGAAACCAAGACAAGTTAAAATTAATGGTTATGTATCTTTGAGACTTCTTAGGGACTATAAGTGTTATAGTTGGGAGGTTTTAAAGACCCACATTTATGTAGGTTGAGAAATTATGAGGGAATTTGAATATTTGTTCTCTAAAATAGAGGTCAATTTGTGAATCATGTTTTAAATTGGAGTTCCAAGTATTTGTGTGCCTCAAGGAGGTATTTTTGGACATGGATCTATGATTGAGAGGATCTTTGGGTGCTCAGGTGGACAATAGGGAGAAGTTGGGTGAACCTATAGTTGAATTATACTATAGGTGCACCACTATGAGGAGGACCATGCCATGGTGGACCTTGTGGGGACGGGTGATATGCCCAGGATAAAGAGCATAGAGTTCTATCTACGTATGGAACTTGGGGAGCCTAACTTTGCAAAACAAGAAAGTAAAAAACACTCATTTTGACATCATAGTGCCAGTTTTGTGGGACCATAGGGAGCATCACACTTTGGTGTAGGGAATAGTGTGATGGGGGAGTCCTGGTTTGAAATTTATGGAAGTGAAATCACCATGGTACCCAAGGATTTTGGTTGGGTGTTTTTTTAGGTGTCTTGGATGGATGTTTCATTGGGTGTTTTGTTGAGGGTGTTTGTGTATGTGTCACAGAAATCCAAAACACCTAAGTACAAGGCATTTTGGGTGAGTGTGGTGGCATGGGGTTCTTGGAGATTCACTATGGGGAGCTGGGGATGTAAAATACCTATTGAATGTGGGTTCCCAAAACCCAACTTATATATGTACTTTGATTACCATTATATTTATATATTTTGATATATAAATGTGTTTATCTTACCAAAATAATTTTGATACTTTTGTGTCCACTATACTTATTGTAATGTCCTTAGATTAAATTTCATATAAAATGGTTATAGAAGTTCCCACAATATAATGAGAACCTAGATATACCATGATAGTAATTTTAATATAATTTCTCATGGTCCAAATACATCATACCGACATGACACAAATTATGTATGACCATCAAGTTCTTAGGGATCATAAGCAGCGAGACTTCTTCTTATAAAGTTTTCAATTGGTGATCTCGAGTAGAGTAGATCGTGAGTAAAGAACAACCAATATGAACATCACATGTTTCGTGTGTTATTGGTTGTTCTCATCTATATACATGTGTATTGGTCTCTTTGACCTGAGATTGTTATCAATGGTTACCATTTGATCATATACATTAATTCAAGGGAAAAATCATGAAATTGATGTCATAGTGAGGTGGCTTATATTGGGTGTGTCATTAGTGGTATGGAATTGGTTGAATGATCAAGATATAATTTTCTACTTCGTATTTGAGGAATTGATGTCTTAGGAATGATTTATCAGAATGATAGTACCTTAATTAAATCCATGGCCATGTTAGAAGAAGGAAATTCCATCCAGTTAAGACAAAAAATAATAAATTAAGTATGGATGATGACATAAGCTATGCATCTCTATTTTTGAGATATCTTGAGATAAAGGGATTATATTACATAGTGTGTGTTCATAGGAAGAATATCATTTCTATGACTATTAGTTATCACTTTAGGGGTCTTACTGGGTTTTTAGATATTGATCCTAGTCTGTAAATAATATTTCATTGCTATCAAGATAATGTATTAGAGGGTCACACAAAATAACATATTCAGAAGTCTTCCCTAATCTGATGAATAGGTGTATAGGAGAATGTGGGCTCCACCATATGGTTTGAGAGATTTCCAAGTGTTAATGATCATCAATGAATAAATAAATTTATTAATATTTGAGTATAAAATAATTTTTTTGAATTTAGTTTTTAAAAGTATTCACAAGGTATTAAGTGAATACATGGGAAAATATTATTCAAATGAATATTATTTTAATATTCAAGGTTCATTTAATATTAAGAAGAAATACGAGTTGTGCTAATAAATCACTTTTGTCACATAATATATTTATTGTATATTTAAAGTAGGTGATTAAATATTAATGTTGATTATGACACATTTAATTTGTTATAACATGTCATTTATTTTTTATTTTGTGGGTGTTTGATGTATGGGTGATGGGGAACCCTTTCTGGGTATTTTAACATCTACTATATAATCAGAGAAGGGATCTCATTCCAAATACTATTCATTCCAATAGATTAAGATATTATCTCTCCTCCTTTTATTATAGAGAGAGAAAAACATCATTTGATTAATTGATCCAATGATGTATCCATGGATCATAGGAACAAAGTTGTGGTGATCATCGTGACATTGAAGGATTCATTTGAGCTCCACACTAGCACCCAAAATTTGATGATTGACATTCACACGAACTCCTGAAGCATGTGTAGAATATATTGATGGGTTTGACCTCAAATCCTTTGAGAGATGATCTTTGATGATGATTCGCAGTTTAACTCACCAAAGATTCAAATGAGGTACTCATTTGTTTAATTTTTGTGCATTAAAATACTAATGTGAGAACCTCTAACATCTACCTAGGATTGAATCATTAGATACAATGATGTTTTGTTTCTATAGTGATGAAATTTTTTAAATCTCTATCCCACTGGCTTCTACTGTGTTTCACGATACCATTTATTTGTATTAGAGAGATTGAGTGAATTTTTTGAGACAAGAAAATTAAAATTTTCTTAAATTTAAGTAGAGGGTTTTAATTTAGTCCCAATGGAACTAACCGTTCATAGATCTGATCTTGGATGATCATGTTATGATCATTTGAAAAAATTAATACATATTGTTTGTAGTTTTTTTGGAATTAAAAATATAAAGAACATATATTTATATATATGTTATTTTACCTAATTCTGGTGTTCAGTGGTGTTTTAGATCACCCCTTTTTTTCAGACATGTTCTGGCTAGATACTGGTGGATGGAATAGTTATGGATGGAAACCAGTGGATAGAAAAGTTCTAGCTAGTATGTAATAATGAAACATCATTTTTGGAATAATAGTAAAATAAATAATAATAATAATACTATTAAATAGTCTTTGATAAATATTGGTTAATTAGATAAAAATTAAAAAAATTAAAAATGGTTATGGGGGGAGGGGGGATGGCCTGAAGTTTAGCTAACCAACAAAAATGGGGGTGGTTTTTGGGTCACATTGTCAAAAAAAATACAAAATGACATGGGGGAAGTTTGACCTATAAGAAAAAAAAAATAATTCTTGGAAGCTTCTCTAAAACGCTCTTGGCCACCACTCCACCTAGCCACAAATGATGTCAGCCTCACCCCTATCACTATTGGACCTACCACGAGACCTCCACCTACGCCACCTACTCTCCAACTAATGACCATTGAGACACCACCATTCATGCCTCAACCACCAATATTTTTTTAGCCCACCACATCCTTCCCTAAGACTCCACTATGCCACCTAGTCAAGACTCAGTAGATTTATCCTCGTTGGATGCTTCCTTGAACAATTTATTCATCGTTCTGATTCTCGACCTGCTGTTTAAACCACTACCGCCACACTCAGTGACTCATCCCACAACCATCACTTCGGTTGATTCTACCCTATACGCCGAACCCCTTGGAATGATTTTGGAAAACTTCCTTGCTAGATCGGGTGACCCATGTTAAACTAAGTTAGGTCAGGTCTTCCCAACCCGGAACTACACTACATATGGTTTTATCGACCCTCAAAATCCCTATATGGGTTCTTCCTTGCTCAAAATGGGATTTCATGGGTTTGGATTGACCCACAATGGGCTAGAGTGGGGTTCTAAGACCTGATTTTTTTAATATAATCAAAATTTAATTTATTAATTTTTTGTTTAAAAAATATTAATAATTTTATTATTTGATAAATTAATTTAATTTTTAATAAAAAAATTAAATTTTTTATGGGACTAAATGAATTAAATTATTTTGATTTAAAATAATTAATTTAATTTATAATTTTCCCTCAAACTTAAATTCATTGCATTTTAATTTTTTTCATGCTTTTAATTTACCCATAGATTTCTATTGAGTAGTGACCATCCTTGTATGTTTGGTTTTATTTGGTTTAATTACTTATTACAAATTATTACAATGTTTGTAATATTTAATTAGTTTTTCAATGGTTTTCACATCATTTTTTTCATTTAATATGTATAAGGGCCTATGCGTCCATCATTTTATTCTGTATATATATTGTATTTCCCAAGACCCCCTCACCAGTGTACAAGTACATTTTTATTATTTACAATGATGATGTAAGATTGTGACTATGAAAAGATGAGGTGGTATCCTAGATGAGAAGTGAAAACACTTGATCGGGGGTGAGCTCCACTACAAGTCAATACTGGATTGAGTATTTTACCACTAGGTCATGGTTGATCCATTGAGTTTAAATGTTCGATCAATATTAGATAGTGAAGACCAGTCGAGAAACTTATTTACTTTATACATTGTTTATTATTTTATGAATTTTCATTGCATTAGGAAACACAGAAAATAATAAATATAAAAATTCATAAATACATGATGAATGTATTTTATTAATTAATGTTAAGTTGTGATCATGAAAACATAATATGAAAATAATTAATAGAAAAGGATTGCATTCATCGAGAAGTTTTAAAAATATTCAAAGTAATATTAAGTTGTGAATTATTTTGATCACTCAAATTTGAACAAAAATAGGTGCATAGGGTACTCTACAACCCTAGTTGGGGGTGCCTCTTACTATTAGGGAGTTATTATGAGATTGATGGGTTGAATTAACTAAATATGGTAGAAAATAAGTATCAATATCTATCTTTCTATCAATTTAGAGGCAAATAATTGTGTGAATTAAGGTTACGATTCTAAGAAGTTGAGACTTCAATCAACAGTTCAAGGAACCGCAAGTTAATGTGGTTGTTTAGTCTAGTTCCTATCTTTTAACTCTCCAAGTAGTGGTGTAGCAATAGCGTGTAAATTATAAGGAGATGTTTCATGGATACATTCCACTAGAATACTCAAGAGACCAAGTATTTTGAATCTAGTTACGAGGGATACTAGGGTTCGATAAAATATTAAGAGACATTTAGTGATTTAATAAATTAATCAATAATGTCTAAATAAGTAATCAATAAAATTTACTAACTGCTATTATTTGTTGAAGATAAAAATGGAAATCAACAATACCACAAGAACATTATCACTTTCAGAAATTATGGATAAATAAATATACTAATCGACCATGACTTCCATGAGTGGTAGAATAACTTGCACATAGTACTATGACAAGAGAGGAAGATTTATGCGTTGATGTCCTCACCTCCCATTAATCCCCTTTAGGGAGAAAACAATATGGATAAAGACAAGTATAAGAATCATATATATGGTTCACTATATTTACAGCGTATCATGTTTTCATCGATATCAATTCAACTATAGAAAATGAATGAGGATGAAAATTCCAACAAGATGCTTACTCATATCCAGCAGTTATATTAGGATAAAAATAGACAAGAAAGGTCTGAGATATCATGTTCACTGTTTAGATATAGGCTAGCTAAAGGGAAACAAGTAGGACCTCATGTACATAAGTGTATTGGATACATCGAGATACTTGAATCCCTTGGGTTCAAGTTGAACTAAGAAATGAAGACTTATGTCATTATTGCCTCTTTACCAAAAAACTTCTCAACTTTTATTATTAATTATAACATGAATAACATGAATAATTCACCTCTAGAACTTTTGGGTTTAGTTTTCCAAGAAGATAAAGATATAAAGAATACCAATTCTTTATTTCTTATGGTGAAAAAAGGAGGAAGATAAAGGTTAAAGGGTCTAAGGATAATCCCAAGATGAATACACCAATACACTATCCTTATAAAAATACAGATATACAGGGGGAGGTTAATGAATGGGAGGTTTTCATCTTTTCACGTGGAAAGAAATCCCACTAGAAAAGTTATTTTAGAGTTAGGAAGAAGAAACAAGGTGACACTTCTACATTAGGTATTTTTTTCATTGAATGAAATATATTTTTATCTACAAGTTGGGTATTTTATACAACATGTGGTTCACATGTTTGTATTCATACATCTGAACCAATTATAATTCAAAATATTTCAAAGGGTGAGGTGGACCACAAAGCTAAAAATAGTGTGAGTCTAGTAGCCTTGGCAGTGAGAGATTATCATATGACTTTTCATAGTGGTTTGGTTCTTGTTTTAAATAATTTTTATTATGTTCCTTTGGATACTAGAAAAATAATCTCAATGTTAAGTTTAGAAACCATTGTATTTTATTTAAATTTTGGAAATAAATTTTGTCTCTTTTATAAGGATAAAATATGTTATGGTATGGTATATCTTATAAATTGATTGTATATACTTGATCTTGAAAGCCTATTAATGGAAATCAATGACAAAACTACTAAACATGACTCATATAACACCTGCCTATAACCCATCAGGATTGGTAATGAAAATGAAAAGTGATTACATAAATTACATATAGAAGGGTTTTTAGAATCCACCGAGTTAAAACCCATGGATGTATGTCATGCTTATTTATAGTTAAAAATTACCAAAGAAATTTTATCTAGGAATGGTGTAATATCCAATGAATTAACGAAACTAATTCATACTCACATATATGGACAATTTTTAGTGAAATAATGGGGTGAGTTTTTATACATTATTACTTTTACCGATGACTATAGTAGGTATGACTCTATCTAATTATTGGGGGTATAATTCAAATTCATTTAATATGTTTAAGGAATACCAACATGAGGTAGAAAACCAACTTTGTAAAAAGACTAAGGCACTCCACTCATACCGAGGTGGAGAATATCTTAACCAATCATTCATTGATCACCTAAAAGAGTGTGAGACAATAACCCAGATCACTCCACCTTATAAACCTCAGTTGAATGGTGTTAGTGAAAGTAGGAACCCAATATTTCTTGAAATGGTTAGATCAATGATGAGTTAGGAAAATCTTCTATTATCCTTTGGGGATATGTGTTGCAGATAGTGGCATATATCCTTAATTGAGTACCAACTAAAAAACAGATGGGATTCTATATAAGTCATGGTATGGAATGAAACCTAGTCTGTCTCACATATGTGTATGGGGATGTAAGTATTTTTATTAAAGACTATACATAGTGAAACATTTTCACCCTAAATCATGAAGTGAATCTTTATAGGTTATCCTAATGAAATTAAATGATATTAACTATATAACCCTTTAGATAATAAAGTGATTGTTGAAATACATAACATACTTATCAAAATGAAAAAAATTTATATTGGAAATAGTGGTAGAAAGATTGAATTTAATGAATTTGATACTCCAGATGCATAAGAGTCGGTACAAGAACCATTTACACAAGAATCCGTTGGAGTTGAAGAAGTTCTCGAGACATAAGTACTGTGTAGGTCAACTCAAGAGGTTAGAGAACCAGAGCGATATGGGTTTCTTGTCACTAATTTAGGTGACACATTACTCCTAGATAATGATGAACCACTAACCTAAAAGGAAGAAATATAAGGCAATGATGTCGTTAATGGAAAGAAGATATGAATTCTAAGATAGGGTCTATGTGCCCAAAAAATGTTTGGGTTTTAATGGAACCACCAGTTGATGAAAAACCCATTGGGTGAAAATGGGTATTTAAGAAAAAAATGGGCATGGATGGTAAATTAAATGCCTATAAAGAAAGACTATAAGTGAAGAGTTTCATGAAACATCAAGGAATAGACTACAAAAAAAACCTTCTCACTAGTAGTGATGTTGTAGTCCATCAGAATGTTACTTGTAATATCATCCTTCCATGATTATTAAATTTGGAAGATAGATGTAAAAAATACATTTCTAAATGGGAATTTTTTGAATATGTATATATGAATCAACCCAAAGGGTTTATAAATTGAAATAATTTCAAAAAAGTATGCAATCTGTAAAGTTTCATTTATAGATTAAAGTAGGCATCACAATCATGAAATTTTCATTTTGATGAGGCTATAAGAGATTTTTTTTCATCAAGAACAAAATAGAGTCACGTGTCTATAATATGGTTAGTGAGAATTCTATTATTTGACTAGTATTGTATGTTGACAACATATTAATTATGGGAAATGAAGTCAAAATCATACTGTCAGTTTATACTTAGTTACATAAATACTTCTCTGTGAAAAAATTCGTTGAAGAAACCAACATCCTAGGGATTAATATCTATTAAGATATATATTAGAGTCTACATGGGCTAATTCAATGTACACACATATATATATATATAAGTTACTCAAAAGTTATAGTATGGAACAATATAAGAGAGGATTATTGCTAATGTCACATGGTATAAATATCTCCAAGAAAATGTTTCCATAAACATAGGAGGAGATTGAAATAATGGCTAGATTCCCATATGCCTCGATAGTGGGATCTATCATGTATGTATTTTTATGTACTAGGTTTGATTTTTAATTTTCATTAAGCATGGTGGGAAGATATCATGCCAATCCAAGAGAGTTGTATTGATAACTATGAAAACTATCCTGAAGTACATGATGTGTATAAATGATATATTCCTGGTGTATGGAGGAGATGAGGAACTAGTTGTGAGAAGATACACTAATGCTATTTTAGAGATAGACCATGATGATCTGAAATCACCATTAGGCTATGTATTTTTCTTGAATGGTGGTGTAGTGAGATGGATAATATTAAAGAAACACGTGGTCACTAATTCTATAGTAGAATTCAAGTATATAAGGGATTCTAATATAGCTAAGGATGTGGTCTAGATATTCAAATTTGTTTTAGACATTAGTGTTGTGACTAGTAGTGTAGAACATATACCAGTTTATTGTGATAATACGATATAAGTGGTGCTTTCCAAGGAGTATAGGTCACTCTAGAGGACAAAACACATACATCATAAGTTTCAAATCCTGATGGATTTTAATCTGAGAGGCGAAGTCATAGTTGGAAAAGTATCCATATAGGATAATGTGATAGTCCCCCTGAATAAATCCATATCTCAATAGAATCATGAATCACATGTGAGATCTAGCTGGTTGAGTCATGTTACAAGTTGGATCTAGTGTTGGTGGGAGTGTTGAAAGTGGGTTATTTGGACTAAAATTATGTGGGTACTTTGATTGACATTACATGCATACTATTATATATATATATATATATATTTATGATTATCTTACCAGAATAGTGTGAATACTTATGAATCTTATTTATTTATGGGAATGTCTTTAGATTACATGTCATATCAAAGTGTTATAGCAATTCACATGCTATAATGTGAACCTAGTGATACCATGAAAGTAACATTAAATTAATTTCCTATGGTATAGATATATCATATTGAATGGACCCAAATGATGTGAGACCATCAAGTGTTGGGGGATCATAATCATTGATACTTATTCTCATGAAGTTCTCACTTAGCGATCTCGAGTAGATGAGATTGTGAGGAAAAATCCACCAATATGAACACCACATGTTTTAGGTGTCATTGGTTATTACTATCTACATACATGTGTATTTATCCCATTACTTAAGATCATTATCAATATCTATAATTTGATCATGTAATTTTATGTAAGGAAACAACTATTACATTGAATTTTTGGAGAGGTACCTTGTGTTGGGTGTATATTTGGTGGTATAGAATTAGTTGAATAATAAAGATATAATTTTTTAATTATGAGTTGAGGAAGTGATATCATAGGCTTGGTTGATCAATATGGTAGCACATTCATTAAATCCTAAGACATGGTAGAAGAAGGTAAGTATATATAATTAGTTCAATAAATAATGAAGCAATTATGGATGATGACACAAGTTGTGCATCCCGATTTATGAGATATTGCAGGGCAAAGAGATTATATTACATGATGTGTCTTCATAGGAAGTTTTTCATTACTATAAATATTCCTTATATATGTAGGGTCCTTGATGGGTTTCTATAATTCACTCATGGTATGTGAATATGACACACTACTATCAAAATAAGGGCTTATAGTTACACACAAAATAGCATAATAAAGAGTTTGCCCTGTTCTGATGAATAGGTGTATAGGATATGGTAGAAACCACCATAGGTTCTGAGAGATGTAAAAGTGTTAACGATCACCAGAAAATATATAAAATTTCATTATTATTAAATTATAGAATAATTGGGTTGAATTTATTTACTAAAATTATTCACAAGTTATTAAGTGAATATGCCTAAAAATATTATACTAATTAATGTTATTTTAATATTCAAAGTTTGTTTAATATTAGTTGGAAATTTGATTCGAGTTAATAGATCAATTATATCACGTTATATATTTATTATATATTATAAGTTGATGATAAAATATAAATGATGATTATGACACATTTAGTTTATCATAACATACCATTTACTGATTATTTAGTGGTTGTTGGATATATGTGGTCCATGGAACCCTTTCCAAGTATTTTAACATCCACTATATAATAATATAATGGGTATCATTACAATGGATGTTTATATCAATAGATTTAGAGACTCTCCCTCCCCCTTTTTCATTATAGGGAGGGAAATACAACATCTGATTAATCGATCCAGGAACACCTTCATGGGTCATAGGAACAGAGTTGAGGTGATCATTTCAGTGTCGAAGGATTGCTCAAATCTCTACGCTAGTACATGAAATTAAATGATTGACATTAATGTAGACTCACAAAGAATGTGTGGATGATATAGAGGTGTTCATCCCCAGATCCTTCAACCAATAATTGTTAGTGACAAGCTACATTTGAACGTGTCGTTGATTTGAATAAGGTACTCATTTGATTAATTTTTTTCTTTAAAATAATCATGTGAGATCCTTAAACCTATAATGGGGCTTAGATCACTGAAGATGATGGAGTTTTGTCTATCTAGTGATGAAATTTTTTAAATTTCTAACCCACCATATTTTTCTACATGCCCCGATTCTATTAACACCATTGTCGACACCATAGCGGGACTAGGGTGGGAATTTTTGAAATGAGCCCTAAGGATTCCCCCCCCCATGGTGCTTATCGTGGTTTGAGTGAGGGGTGAGGCTCCTAATCCATGGTTGAAATCATGTTGGGGGTTTTTGAGGGGTTTCCTAGAGGTGCACTACAATTTGGTACATGCCATGGTGATTACTATTTTTTGCTTCTATTTTTTTAAATGGTGGAATACCCACTTTACCATACCGATTTTAAATCCCTCTCCCTCAATTTTCCTCACTCTCACATGATGACCAAGAGTTTTGTTCCCCTGTACTCACTTTATATTCCCCTTTATATTAGGGTTATTTTGTGGCATTATTCAATTATTCAAGGTTATTTCTCCTATATTATTCCTTTTTCTATCTTCTATTATATCAGCTGTTAATTTCATAACTTCGACTTTTGTTTCACTGATGATTCCACTAGAGTATTGGAAAATTTTTCAGACATGATATCAATTTTTCTTGATGTAGATAAAGGATTTCCTAATATTATGATCACATTTATTTAAATGCAACTGTAATTAAGGTATGTCACCCTAAATATTTTTCTAGAGTTTTTTATTAAATTAAATAAAATTACTTATTGAATTAGTGTTGTGTGTTATGTATTTTTCTCAATATTTTTTTGAGATTATTCCATGTACATTCAGTGAGTGATGGGTTGTTGTTTCGGTGCAATGAGGCCTCCTAATGAGTTATTAAGTATTTATGAATATTGGAATTTATTTAGAAAACCAGTTATAATTTTTTTAATTAATTATAAATGGTTGTAATTAAATAATTTGGATGACATGGATTGTGATACGTTCTTAGGAGATGATCAAATTCTTGTATGATGTCAAGTGAGATTTGTCGAGCTGTGATTAAAAGGTAGTAACATGTATCGAGTTAGGTGGTCCTTATCAATTTTTCCTATGATATTATTCATAATTTATGTATAATGTGATATGTGCAGTATTTCCATGTTGATATATTAGATTTTTTAAATTAAGTAACTCGTTTAACTAAATGAGATTCCAACAAACAAAATGAACAAAGTTCTAGGGGCTACGATGGACCCTTTCACACTATTCATCATCTTGGCCATCAATGGTTGTGAGCATAATTATAATTAAATTATTTAGTATACTTGAACCCCATAAGGAGTGTGAATTAAATATTATAAATGAGATGTGTTGGCACCTTCTATAGGGGCCTTATATTCTCCTCATATAGAGATGTCATGAATAAAAGTGAATGGACCTAGTAGGCCTCAGTGGACCCCTGAGATGCCTCAAAGCCTTCAGGAAGAATGATATGTGTATAGGGTGATTGTTCCATTCCCCCCTGGCATATGAGTAATTAGGTGGGAATGTATGTTGTTACCAGGGAGTGAAACAAAATCAGGTGGGATACAGATTTAAACTATTTATTTCTAGATTAACATAACATTATGATCTCCATCGGTCTGAGCCCCAGTAAATTCTTTAGGATATCATGTGAATTTATTTAAGTATAAAAATAAAATAAATTATTAACTAATTTTTATTGAAAGAGAGTTTGATATTATCACATTTCCAATTATCGTTGATTGAAGTATCCAAGGTAAAATCCCTCTAGATCATTCACACGAACTTTAAGAGTCTATAGGAATTCCAATCGATGTAATCTTGTTGCTAAAATAGTGGTCTAACAACCCCTTTGATGTCTTGATGATCACCATTATCCCATTCCTTTGACCCATGAAGGAGATCAAATATCAATAGCTTATAAAAAAATATTTCTTTCTTTAGGAAGTGGTAAGGGGGATAGATGAACTCTCAAATTATAATGGATTAATAGTCCCTAGAAAATGAGCTCCCTGTTGCTTATATAGTGGAAGTTAATTTACCGAAAAGGGTTCCCCAGTCCCTATATAGATAACTTCCACTAAATAAGCCATAAATAAAATGTTATGAAAAACTAATAGCATCATAAATATCAATTATATTTTATAACCTAATTTCAATATATAATAAATATATTACATGATAAAAGTGATCCATTAATTTGACTCATAATTCCAACAACTATTAAATAAACCTTATATATTAAAATGATATTAGTTCGTATAATATATTCTGTGTATTTAATTAATACCTTGTGATTAAATTTAATAAATAAATTGATCTCTAATTATTCTATACTTGAATAAAATTAATTTATTCATTCATTAGTGATTATTTATTCTTGAATACCTCTGAGACCTTGTGGTGGGGACCTCTATGTTCTATAATCCTATTCATCATAATAGGGTATATTTTTTAACACACTAAGTGTGTGATCCTCTAGGACCTTATCTCAATATAAGTGACAATTATTCATAGATCAAGAGAAGATTTTAGCAACCCATAAAGGCCTCTAAGTGGATAAGAAAAATTCATAACAATGATAGCCTTTCCTATGAATACATGCCACCTCAAATAATATATTTTTCATTTGATATTTCATAAAGTGATATATACACATTGTGTCATCATCTATACTTGCATTATTATTCGTTGACCTAACTATATGGACTTAAATTCTTATACCATGTCCATGGATTTAATTAAGGTACTACTATCCTGATCAACTAGTACTAAGATATTACTTCATTTTAGAAGTAAAAAAATTTATCTTGATTATGAAATCAATGTAATACCCTCAATGATGCACCCAATGTAATCTATATCACTACTAAATCAATGAAATAGTTTTATTCATGCATAAAATTATATATGCAAATAGTATAAACTGATAATAATCTCATGTCAAGAGAAACTTAAATGTTTTTATAGATAGGGACTACCAATGAAACTTGAAACATGTGGTGTTCCTATTGATAGGTTAGTCCTCATGATCTCATCTCATTGATATCACCAAGTGCAAAATTCATGAGAAAAAGACTCAATGCTTATAATCCACTAACACCTAATGGATTCATATCATCTTTTTTCTATTATTATGATGTATCTAAACTATAGAACATAAATTTAAGATTACTATCATGGTATCTCTAGGTTCTAATTTATAGCCTATGAGTAGCTATAACCTTTTGATATAACATTAAATATAAGGATATTACCATAACAATAATGGATAGAGAATCATCAAAACTATTATTTTAAGATAAACAAATGTATATATAAAACTGTATACATGTAACGATACTAAAATTACATACTTGAGTTTAGTCTAGGGAATCCACTTTTAACACTTCCAATTGCACTAAAGCCATCTTCTAACAAGTCTCAACCCACTAGCTCTCACAAGAGTATCATGATTCGGTTGAGATATGTCTTTATTCAGGAGGTCTGCCACATTATTCTATATGGAAACTCTACTAACTATTATTTCACCAATATCAATAAAATACATAATATATGAAATTTATGAAGTATTTTATTTTTCCTCTAGCGTGTCCTAGGCTCCTTGGAAAGCACCACTACTGTAGTATTATCAAAATAAACTAGAATAAGGTCTGAACTACTAAGCATAACACCAATGTCTGAGAAAAATCCGCATATCAAAACCACCTTTTTAACTTCCTAAGAGGCCATGATATACTTGAATTATATTATAGTGTTAGTGACTATAGTTTTCTTCGAGCTTCTCTAGCTCACTGCACCCCATTCCGAAGAAAGACATAGATTGACTATGATTTTGGATCATCAGGATCTATCTAGAAACTAGAATCAATGAATCCCCTCACTAGTAGTTATTTATCTCTTCCATATACTAGGAACATATCCCTTATATGTCTCAAGTACTTAAAGATAGTTTTTACAGCTTCCCAATGCATTTATCCAAGACTATCCTGATATCTTCCCACCATTATTAAAGAAAAGGCCACATGAAATCTAGAAAATAGGATAAAATACATGATAGATCCCACTGCTGAGGAATAAGGGGTTATAATCATTATTAAATATCCTTTTGTGTTTTTGGACACATTTTCTTAGAGATATTGATACCATGTGATATTGGAAAAAACCCCCTCCTGGATTGTTTCATATTGTACCTTTTGAATACCTTTTCAATATATGTACTTTGAATTATCTCAAGAAACATCTAGGATCTATCTTGATAGATGTTAATTCATAGGATATAGGCTGATTCACCCATGTATCTTAGGGATAAGCATTCATTTAACCAAGTCTTAACTAACTAAAATACTTTCATTTTGTTTTCCATAATTAATATTTCATCAACATCTAATACAAAGAAAATGATGGTATTCCCAATAACCTTCTTTTAGACACATGAATCTCATTCATTTTTGATAAAACCAAATTCTATTATAGACTTATCAAAATGAACATTCCATGATCATGATTCCCGATTCAACCCCTAAATGGATCTATGAAACTTCTATATTTTATGACCACTCTTTGACTTAATAGACATTTAAGGTTGGGTGATATAGACATCTTCAACCAACTTCCCATTTAGAAAATTAGTTTTGACATCCATTTTTAAAATTTCATAATCATAGAAGTCTACTATTTCAAGTAATATCCTGATGGATTTAATCACCACTATAGTGAGAATGTTTTTTCATAGTCTATGTCTTGATATTTCCAAAAAACCTTCACTACCAATCAGGCCTTATACATATTGAATTTACAATCTATGTCCATATTTTTCTTGAATAACCATTTTCACACAATGGGGTTAAAATCATCTAGATGTTCCACCAAAATCTAAAATTTATTTTGGTACATGGAATCCATATCAAAGTGCACAGATTTTTTTTTTCATTTTGTTGAATTTTTTTCATTAACTTCCTACTTTTATGTTAGAGGTTCATAATTCTCTAGGAGTAATGTGTCACATGATTTGATGATAAGAAAACCATATCCCTCTGGATCACATACCTATCAAGTTGACCTATGAAATACTTTTTTCTTGGGAACATATTTATCTCCCACTATCTCTTGTGAAGATTGTTCCAATACCAACTCTTGTGCATCTGGAGCATCTACTACATATGAGTCTATCTTGAACATACTATTTTTTATTAGAAATGTGTTACCTTTCTAGAAATATGTAATGTATTTTCGTAATTTCTTTTCTATATAAAGGGTTTTATAGGTAATATCCTTTGGTTTCTTTAGTATAACCTATAGAGATGCACTTCGTGATTTAGGATGCTAATTTGTAACTAGGTATAGTATTGAAAAAAGACTCACATCCCCATATATATATGTGTGATAGACTGAGTTTCTTTTCATCCCACAACCCATATGGAATTACATATTCATCTTTAATTGGAACTCAAATAAGGGTATATGTTGATGTCGACAATACATATCCCCAAAAGGATAATGGAAGAGTTTCCCAACTCATCATTGATCCGACCATATTAAGCAAGGTCTGATTCCTCATTTCACTAACACAATTCCACTGATGTGTATAAGGAGGAGTGAGTTGGTATACTAACCCTATGACACCCCATATTTTGTGGTTCTATTGATTTTGTATTATTTCATGAGGTTGAGGTTATTCTTTAGTTTCTATGAAGTTTTTTTATTGGAAATTGTAAATTTTTGAGAGGTTTCCTTCTTTACACAGTTAAGGTGCACGACTTAGGAAAACCATGTGTCCTACCTTCATCCGGAGCATTTTTACATTAATTTTTAATTTTTCATGGGTTTTCAGCATGGGATGTGCATGGTTAGGTCCAAACCGTGTGATTCCCTAGGAGAAATCATGCGGTGTCTTTGGTGTGTCTGGGCTGTGGTGCATAACTTGAACACGATTTTTTAAACTATGGGGAAGTATAATATTTCACTCTTGTTTTTTTGAAAGTGTTTAATGTTATATTTGGAGAATAGTTTTCCAACCTTGTGGTTCCTAGGTTTGTAACATCCTATTTTTTAATCCGTAGAAAACTCCAAGGGAAATTGATTTTTTTTGGCATTTACTGGACATGCTGTTTTTAAAACTGATATTTGGAATTTAATTTTAAGAGTTGTAATACTTCAAGGTGTTGTTTTTTGACTTGGGTGAAGGATTTCAAGGTCCCTAAATTTTCTTGGTGAGTTTTGGGGGTGACGATCCCTAAGAATCAAAGATTTTATTTGCTGAGAGAGGCACATTATTTTTCTAAAACCGTACGGCCCCCAAAAGCAAACAGTGTGACTTGTTTCAGAGGTATCGGATGGGTCACACTGGCTATGCATAGTATACCAAAACGGTTCACCCATAATGCTTTGGTATTACCACTTAGTTAGTACCCATGTACTATTCACTTCATTATTGGTTCATGTTTTTCCAAACCGTATGACTAGCATGTGCAGGGTTCCCCAGGTGCCCAATAGAGGGCGCATAATTTTCCAGACCGTGCTACCCAAAACATGCATGGTGTACCTATTTAAAATATAATATTAAAATTTAAATAAAATAAAACCTATTATACCCTCCTCCCCCTTCATACCCACACAACACCCTTCCACTAGGATCCCTATTCACACATGACACCACCCCTCATCTCTTCTTCATTCATCGATTACGTTCGGTTTCTTCATGAGTTATCATTAAAATCTTCAAGGTAAGGACCTTAGATCCCTATTCTTCCCTTTTTCTGGTGAGTTTTCCTCTCCCCCATCACCTTATTACATTTGTCCACAACTTTAGGTCAAGGGTTAATTTGTTTTTGGGTTTTCTTCCGATGTTAGATCATGCAGTACGTCTCCCAGGACCACTTCGTGTATGTTTTGGTGTTCACTAATGAAGTATATGTGATTCAGACCATCTTCATCTTTTTTCTTCCATTTTAGGTAAATTTTACATCTATTTCATGGACTCTCCCTTTTTATTTAGGATCTTTATGTGTTTTTTAGTCCCAAAATTTGTTTGTAGTGAGTTTTGATCAACCTTGAGGTGGGTTCGAGTCTCCAGAGTCAAAGGTGAATTACTGTGTTTTCATAGGTAGGAATATATATATATATATATATATGTAAGTTCACCTATTAAATATATATCCACCTATGTTAGTGTGAATATATATATGTGGCTAGGTGTTCTTATGTTTATATATGAAAAATGAATGTGTGTGTGAGTGTAAATGGGTATATGTATATAAGATATATATAAGGATCCTCTTGTACATATTCATTACCATGAGAATATGTACATAAGGGATAATTCTCCTTATGTATATGCGAATGTGAATATTCTCGTAGGTAGGAAGGATCAGCTTTGAGTGGTCGCTGATAAAAATTTCAAGTTCCAAGTGTTCAGCCTTGGCCTTCTCCTCTTGAGGCAGGATTTATTTTTCTATGCTCATTCATTTATGCCTCTTTTTAAAATATTCCTTAAATAATATTCCATTTAGTATTTTCAAATTGTTAAATTATTTATGTGTGTGATACCTTGCTTTTAAGACTCACTTGGCACCCTTAATTGTGTCATATGCTATACAACTTATGCCTTGAGATGAATTGAACTCTTTTAATTTAATGAAATAAATTTTTGAAATAAAATTTCATGATTTTTAATAAAACATCTCAACCAGGTGTTATGTTTTCAATAGGAAAATGAGTTGTGTACTCATTTTTACTTTTGTTATGGTTTTCTTAATGCCTTTTGCCTCCTTATAATTGAAATTTGTGATATGTGGATTGCTTTTCAGAATGTGATATATAAACATTCATTTATTTGTGATGTGATTTGGCTACTTGGATCTCTTGTTATGGTCTAGGAGAGAACATGGGTTCCCTATTAACGATCCATGGATGGACTCACCATGCTCATGTGGTTATACCGTGACATTCCATGAGTGATTATTTGGAATTACAAGTGAGGGATACCCTAGTAGTTTATTATAATCATGAGTGATACTGATTCCATGGGGGAGAAACCATGGATGAACCCATTGGATAGATGGATATGCTATTCCATGGGTGATACTCAGTCCCCTATATGAGATACCTGGGATGGGATCATAGTTACCATTCCTCGAGTGATACTTGGGATTCCGTATGGATCACCTTGGATGGAACCAGGGGTATTGGGTTATATCAGATGTTCTTGTAGCGATACATGGGATTATTTATAGATTTCCTTGGACAAGATCAGGAATCCACCACAAGATTTGAGAGATTCTTTGTATGGTTTTACTTTTGGTTTATTATTATTATCCTTACTGTAATGAATAGATTGTTAGCTTTTGGCATGAGATGTTTACTTAATGACATGCTATTATATATATGTTTTCCTTGATATATTACTTGATTGTGATGTTCTTTGGATACTTGGATCTCTTGATAGGGGCCATCAGAGAACATGGGTTCCATATTAAGGATCTATGTATGGACTCACTGTGCTTGGGTGGTTATACCACGACACGCCAGGAGCGATGATTTGGATTTCTAGGCAAGGGCTACCTGAGCGGTTTATTATACTACTGAGTGATACATGTTACCTAGGGGAGAATCTGTGGAAGGACCCATTAGTTAGATGGCTATGCCTTTCCATGGGTGATACTTGGTCCCCTATGTGAGATACCTTGGACGGGTTCATAGTTACCATGCCTTGAGTGATACTTGGGATTCTGTATGGATCACCTTGGATGGAAAAAGTGGTATTGGATTATATCAGATGTTCCCATAGAGACACTTGGGATTATTTTCAGATCAAATTTGATAGAATTTGGACTACACCACTATATTTGATGGATTGATTGAATTTTTTGTTCATATGAGATACATACTTTATTATTATTAGTTTGTTTATGCATTTTTGAAACTTCTAATATGCTTTACTAGAATACTTTTAAGATGAAATGTGAAATATCCCCCAAGATAAATAATAAGCTTGGGGTATTCCTTCTTGGTTTCCCTGTTTACTTTGGACCTTATATACACATTATGGATTTCACAAGTACCCTATTTAGACTTTCAGCTTAGGCCGAAGTAGGTGATAAGGGACGGGTGCCAGTTTATGAACCCTGAACATGGTGTTTACAATTTATTTATTATTTTATCTACATTTAATATATATGACACACTTCTCAATTTATATTGCACAACATGGATTGGACTATACACCGTGGGTGTTTTCCTACTAAGATTTATCTCTCACACCCTTCTCAGGCCACCATTTCACTGGGGTACATGAGCAGTTCTACATGATTGTAGGTCTTTGGATTGATTACTTGTGTTGTGTTGTATACTTGGGGTATAGGAAGCATAGGACCAAGCTATTACTAAGGATTCTCATGGAGTTAGTCATTGGGATATTTTATTTATTGCATTGTACTTTCTATTTTATCTCTTTCTAGTATCATATAGCATCACCTGTCATAAATTTGTTATTGTAAATTGGGGTTGGAAACTTTTATCTAGTTGTTATATTAATATTCTGATGTCCTATATTTTATTAATATTACATTTTCTATTGTTTATTTATTAAATTCTTCTCCTACTATCTATTGTTAATCGTTATTCATACACTGATCTATGAGGTTATATTCTCCCCATAGACAGACCCTAGGCCCTTACTGTTAGTTGGGATATTCTAGTGTTCTGAGTGACCTGATTGAGGTCATGTGGAAACTGGTCCAACTACTTTTTCAGTGGTCAGTCAGGTTGGGACATTATAAAGTGGTATCAGAGCCTTATTTTTCTCTTTTATTACTATTTTGGACAGGTAGATAGGAGACTAGGAATGTTTCGGTGCATGGTAAATAGTTGTTCTTGGGATTGATCAACCCATGTACAAAAAATGACCAAGTGTCCAGGGCTAGGATTATTGTTATTATTGTTTTTTATTACAATTGATAGGATTTCACCTTGAGTGAATGATGTACTTTCTACTGCTTATTGATTTATTAGATTTTAGTATTTTACAGTTGTCCTAATATGGAAAGGATAAATCATTACATGAATCATTATAGGCACAAATGATTCACATGCAATGCATATTCCATGCCACGTAGTTCGCATTGTTAGGATGTTTGAAATTGTTGATGTGCCTTGTGTGCCATTTTTCTGCCTATTCTATGCCATGCTTATGTGCTTATTATCATGATTTCAGTATTTACTACATATTATAACATGCTAGTTTTTTTTGGCATAGTAATTGGTTGCATGGAAAAATTTGTTTGGTTGTGGTTAGATGGGATCCACTTTCAACTTGTAAGGTGTATGGGTGCTTTATAAATTAGGGCGGTAACCCATGAAACCAAACCACCTGTTTTGAAACTTTCACTTAAAAGTGTAGTTAGTATAAATGTTGTTAAATATTGAAATTAATTTTTTTTACCTTTTTAATGGTTTTAGATTATTTTATTTGGGCTTAATAACCCATGTGGCTAATTTCATAAAAGAACAACTGGACCCAAGTAGGTCAGTTGGGGCTTACTTTTAATAAAATGGAACCACTAAGGGTGTTTTCAAAAATCTAAGTGCTTAATTTGTTTGTGTTTCTTTAATTAGACCCAAAATTTCTCAAAGGGACCCTAGTAGGTATCCTTTCCTTTTTAATGCCTAGTGCCAAACCCCACGGGGGTAAGTTATGCTATGTTCAAGTGGTTAATTTAAAGTATCCACTTTTTGGTGCCTTCTTAATGGAAAATACCACTCCTAATTAATAAAATACCTTTTAATATGTTTTATATTATCTTGTTTAAAGCCTTATAAATAAATTAATAGATATTAAAAAGGGTTTAAATAAAGGATAATGTTTAAAATGTTGTTTAATGTAGATTTCCATCCTACCTTGTAGCTTTTCCAAACAAGGTACCTGATGCTTTTTCTTTATGTCTCATAATATCTTTCTTTTAGGATAAACCTTGAAATGTTTAAAGAATCATATGAGTTTTGGTGTAATTCCATAGTATATAAACATAAGTTGTGTTTTAGCCTAACCCTCATGTAAGGGTAGTTTAAATCCTCCCTTCCTTCCTTTCACCTTAAAACAAGTGCGTGAGTGTTAAATATAGGCCTCTTTTCCTATAGATTGGGCTTATGCGTTGTTACCTCTTAAGCTTAGTGAAATTCTACAACGTGATCCCTTGGAAGGGTTAATGATTTTTGATTTATTTAGGGTCTATCCCTTTGTATGTTGTGCCCTCAGATATTTTGAACCATATCTTGTTTCTTGTGATATTTTAATTTAGTGTGGTATTGATTGGGTGACATAGTTCTGTGTAGGACTCTTGGTCTCTAAAATTAAACCCCCATTTGGATGGGTAGTTGTGCATTGTTTAAACCTTTCTCTGAGTATGATAATTCTGAAATACTTAGTTCTAGTAGGCTAGATATTCCAAGGGCATGATCAGCCACTTAGTAAGTCACGAGACCTACATCAATAAGATTAACAGTCATATGGGATATTATGATTATGAGTTAAATATTTTGGGAAGTCCATTAGATACTTGAATTCATATGTATATTTGTACCTATAGATAGTGTCATGGATGGGTCAGTCTGCTTCTTCAACCTTGTGGTAGTATGCACCTTTATATTTGGTACCAGTCACCTTCCTAAATGATACATAAAACTATTTAAGTTTAGTTTTAATCATTTAATCTGGATTTGTTATTCTTTAAATGTTGATCAGCTCTTGAGTACAGTGAAATAGGCTTTGATAGAGGTCTTGGATCATCCCAACATCTGGGATAATGTTTTAAAGAGAATTAGGTGTTTGACATGCTAGTTAGTCATTTTGGATTTTACACCTAATTCCTTGTCACATGGAAACATAATTCGTAGAATCATCATGTTAAGTTTAAGTGCGAGTATTATCTAACTCTTTTTAGCAGATGTGTGTCTCTATTTCCTTGGTTTAAATCTTACTAAAAATAAGTTTTACACCTCTAGGACCAGCAATCAATGTTCTATGGGGTGTGTTCCATGAAGTGAGATAATTATCTATGTTAAATCCAACTACTAAGGAAACTCCAATGGTGGGGGGCATCTCATTGATTCTAGTTAAATGTTTCCTTCCAAGTAGAAGGATCACAATACAAAGGACCATTTCAAAATAGTCATAATTTCTCTAAATTCAATGTGACTGGTAATATCTTTTATTTAAGTCAGTGCTTGCTTAGAAGAATGACATTTTTGTGGTTGGAAGTGTATGAAACCTTTGAGAAACATTGTTTCTACGGGATAAAACTTGGAGATTTCACTTAAGCATTCCATAATTCATTATGTGGTGAAAGATTCATGGTCAGGTTGTTGGCATTTTGATGGGAGAATTCGAGTCTTTTTCCCGATGAAGTGGACCATCATTTGTTCGACTGTTCCTCTTTGGATGATTGAAAATGGTTGGGTGGAAACCATACCAAGAACATCACCCTTTTTGGTAGTAATAGTGTCTCAGGTCCTTTTTAGAAAAAATTAAAATCCTCTTAGTGTACTCTTTTTTAGTGATGAGAATTTCCCCTACCTTGACATTGTCCTTGATGCACTAAGAGAGTGTTGGTTTTACACCACGCTAATGTTTTAGAAGTTGTTTGGATTGATTGGGGTGGGTTTGGTCAAGTTTTACTCTAGAAGCATTGTTTTTTTGGAGGCATGGTTAGTCATGAGTGATAATTGGGTTCCCTATTTGGAACGCCTTGGATGGACTCATGGACACCATTTATTCACATGTGACATAATCTCCCAGTGAATTACCGCTTTGGGGACAGTCAACAATCTTATTTTGATGTGAACGTTTTGGCCTTGAACCAAATTTTTCTTATAATCATGGAGTATGTAATACCTTTAGTTAGTTCCTTAAACTCCTATTTCATAAACCCTAGGTTACACGGGACTTTCTATCAGGCTTAGAGGTGTGATTTAAAGGGTAATGATTCTAGTGGGCTAAATCTAGATTACACCCTTGTTCATGATGAGGCACAACTATTTAAATAGTGAGGTGATGTAATGATCAGAGAACATAACCTAAGGATAGGTATAGACTTTTTTGAACATTCTTGTTATAAACACAAGGTGCCTTGGGAGAAGGCATAACAGTTCTATTCATAAAACATCGCCTATATAATCCAAGTGTTTAAAGAGTGGTTGGCCAATAGTGGCTTGACCTATCTTCCTCTGGTTTCTTTTAAAATAGGTCCTTTTGTATTTATCCCTTATATTTTTTTTGTATTTCATGTCCCATTTTGTGAGCTTCATTGTAATTCTATGATTAGGTGTTGAAAGATAATTTCATCGGTGGAGGTACTGTGGATCGTAATTGGCCTCTTTTTAATGTAAAATCCTATGGGGGGGGGGGGGGCGTGGGAGCAACTTTGGCCAGATGTTTTACAAGACAACAACATGTTCATGTCTCTATCTAGACTAGATCGAGTAAGCGATGTATCAGTGTTCAATTTGAAATCAAGTGTTGGCTCAGGTTTTAATGGTTTAGGTACTATATTCTTAAAATAATATTTTAGGTGCGTTGGATGTTTGGAAACACAACATGAACATTTGAACAAGGTTTCATGACCATCACAGTTCAGGTGTTTGTTTTTTTTGTTCCCATAGGTTTCTCAGGGATTAGAAGTTCTAAGTTAGGGAGGTTGTAACATTCCATGTTTTAAGCTGGGGAAAATTCCAAGGGAAATTGATTTTTTTTAGAATTTACTAGATGATTAGTTTTTAAAACCATGATTTGAAATGTAATTATAAGAGTTATAACACTTTAAGGTGTTGTATTCGGACATGAGTGGAGGTCTCTGAGGTCCCTCAGTTGTCTCAGTGAGTTTTGGGATCATCTATCCCCAAAAATCCAAGGTTTGGGTTGCTGATAGAGGTGCACATTTTTCCTGAAACCATGCGGCCCCCAATAGTAGACTGTGTGGCTTCTTTCAGAGGAGCCGAATGGGTTACACGGGCTATTCATGTTTTACCAAAACCATGCGCCTAGCCAACATGGGTAGTTCCACTTAAGTAGTACGCACTCAATATTCACCTCATGGTTGGTGCATAGTTTTCCAAACCGTGTGCCTATCCCGTGTGAGGTTCCATAGGTGCCCAATAGAGGGTGCACAGTTGGTGTACAGTTTTCCAGACTGTGAAACCCAAACTGTGTGTGGTGTACCTTTTTTAATAATTAAATTAAAATAATTAAATTAAAATTAAAATAAAATAAAACCTATTATACCCTTATCCCCCTTCATACCCATGTGACACCCTTTCCCCATGAGCCCTAGGAACACATGAAACTCCGCCTCCTTGAATCTCCTTAATTCGTTAATTATGTCTTTTTTCTTCATGATTTATCATTTGAATATTCACTTTAATGAACTTAAATCCCTCTTATTCCCTTTTTCCAATGAGTTTTCCTCACATCCATTTCCCTTTTTTGTTCAGGAGAAACCCTAGGTCAAGGGTTAATCTGGTTTTGTTTTTTATTCCTATGTTAGGGAATGAGGTGTATCTCCCGAGGTGTATTCATATATATTTTGATGTCCTCCATCAAAGGTGAGGAATTTTTAACCATATTCATTTTTACTCTATCATTTGAGGTAATGTTTACATTTTATTCTTGATCTCTACATTTTTATTTAGGTTCTTTAAGTGGTTTTAAGTCTTTATATTTTTTTATAGTGAGTTTTGATCATCCTTGAGGTGGGTTCGAGTTGCTGAAGTCAAAGGAGACTTACCTTGTATGCATAGGTAGGAATATAAATACATAGGTTCCCCCATTATATATATATCCACCCATGATAACATGAATATATATATGGGGATAGGTGTGCTTATATATATATATATATATATGAAAAATGAATAAGTGTGTGAGTGAAAATGAGTTTATGTATATAAGATATATGTAAGGATCCCCTTATACATATTCATGGCCATGAGAATATGTACATAGGTGATATGTGTCCTTATTTATATGTTAAGTTGCATATGATCGAAGTTGGGAAGGAGTATCTTTGAGTGGTGGCCATTAAAAATGTCAAGTGCCAAGTGTTTGGCTTTGGCCTTCTCCTGTTAACGTAGGATTTATTTTTCTATTCCCTTCCATTTAAGACACTTTTTTAAATATTCCTTAAATAATATTCCATAAAGTGTTTTCAAGTTGTTAAATTATTTATGTATGTGCCACCTTTCTTTTAAGACTCACTTAGCACCCTTACTTATGCCATCCATTGTACACATTTTGCCTTGAGATGAATTGAACAATTTAAATTTAATGAAATTAATTTATGAAATACAATGTCATGATTTCTTATAAAACCGCTTGGTTAGGT
The DNA here is from genome assembly GCA_963277665.1 of Viscum album. NCBI lineage: Eukaryota > Viridiplantae > Streptophyta > Magnoliopsida > Santalales > Viscaceae > Viscum > Viscum album. The sequence continues at coordinate 980,752,495 of OY728126.1, forward strand.
GCACTATCTTTAATTGAAAAATTATATGTGTACTGCCTTTTAGTTTTGTGATTATGTATTACTTAATGCCTTGTGACCCATTATAATTGAAATTTATGATATGTGTATTTCTTGTTGCCATGTGATCTATAAATATGAATTTATTTTTGATGTGATTTGGATACTTTCCTCTCTTTATATGGGCCAGTAGAGGACTTGGGTTTCATATTAAGGATCCATGGATGGACTCGCCTTGTTCATGTAGTTATACCATGATGCGCTGGGAGAGATGCTTTGGCTTTCTAGGTGAGGGATACTTGGGTGTTTTATTATATTTAGAGCAATACCAATTCCTTAGAGGAGAAAACCTAGATAGAACCATTGTTTAGATGGCTACACCATTCCATGGGTGACAATCGGTCCCCTATGTGAGATACCTTGGATGGGCTCAAAGTCACCATGCCTCGAGTGATACTTGGGAATCTCTATGGATCGACTTTGACAGAATCAATGGTATTTGGTTATATCAAATATTCCCATATAAATAAATGGGATTATTTATAGATCTCCTTGGACAGGTTTGGGACTCCACCACAAGATTTGATGGATGCTTTTTATAGTTTCACTTGTGGTTCATTATTACCATCCTTATTGTTTTTAATATCTAGTTAGATTTTAGTATGAAATGTTTACTTAATGAAATTATATTAAATATATTATTTCCTTGATATATTCATTTCTTATGATGTGATTTGGCTACTTGGATCTCTTGATATGGGCTGGGAGAGAACATGGCTTCCATATTGAGGATCCATTGATGGAATTGCTTTTCTTGGGTGGTTATACCATGATGCACTAGGAGTGTTTCTTTGGTTTTCCAAGAAAGGGCGACCCAGGTGGTTTATTATACTCCAAAGTGATACTGGTTCTCTAGGGGATCAATAATTTATGGAACCATTGGTTATATGGATACACCATTCCCTGGGTGATACTCAGTACCCTATGTGAGATACCTGGGATAGGCTTATAGTTACAATGTCTTGAGTGATACATTGGATTTTATATGGATTTCCTTTGATGGAATTGATGGTATTGGATTATATCAGATGTTCCTATAGAAACACTTGGAATTATTTTTAGATCACATTGGATGATCTTAGGACTCCACTACTATATTTTATGAATTTATTGAATTGTTTGTTCATATGAGATGCATCCTTCATCATCATTATTCTTAGTTTGTTTATGAATTTGTGATTCTTCTCCTATGATTTACTAGAATAATTTTAATATGACATGTAAAATATACCTCAATATGAAGCAAAATCTTGGGGGTATGTCTTCTTGGTTTCATTGTTTACTTTGGACATTATATACACATTATGGATTACACAGGTACCCTATTCAGACTTCTGTCTTAGGCCGAAGTAGGTGATAAGGGATGAGTGTTTGTTTAGGAACCTGGAGCAAGGTGTTGTCAATTTATTTATTATTTGATCTTCATTTTTTATATATGACACACTTCTAAATTTATATTGCACAAGATGGATTGACCTAGAAACCATGGGTGTCGGACAACTGATACTTATATCTCACACCCTACTCGGGCTACCATTGTAATGGGGTACAAGTGCAATCCTACATGCTTGAATTTATTTATATTTATTTCTTATGTTGTGTTTCATATTTGGGGGCTTGTTAGAACAAGAATGATCTAGTACTCATGATACTTATGGAGTTATTAATTAGGATATTTTCTTTATTACATTGTATAGTTAGTTCTATATCCTTTTAGTATCCTATATCATCACCTGTCATACATGCATTATTGTAAATTGGAATCGGACAGTTTTATTTTGTTGTTATATTATTCTTACACTATCATTTCTTTTATTATTACTGATTTTGATTTTGTTCATTTTTTACTATTTTTCTATCATCTATTTTCAATCACTATGAATAAACTGATCTATGAGGGAATAGTCTCCCCACCAACACACCCTAGGACCTCACTGATAGTCGACAACCTCTGGTGGAGGAGATGTGCTTGAGGTCATGTGGTGACTGATCTGACTTCTGGTTTAGTGGTCAGTTGGGTTAGGATGTTACAAGGGAAAACTGTGTGAGGGGTTCCTAGCCAAGGTAGTGTCCAACAAACAGTTTTTAAATGGTTTAGAAATCTATACGACCAAAACGTGAAACTTTCCCAGTTGTTTTTTTGATAATTTTAAATTTCCCCCTCTTTAAATTTAAGTTGTTTTCACCCCTATTCTCCCCAAATTTATCTGATGACCCTTTTAACCCAAGGAGGAGATATATCTTTTTCCTCATCTTGATGCTTTCCCTTCCTTTGGTGATTTTCAAGATATTTTGAGGTTTTTTCTTCTCATTCAACCTTCTTCCCTTCCCTATATCTTTTATCTTGGTTTTGGATTCCCCCATTATCCCTATATCTATTATGGCCAATTTTAGGGTTCTATGTATATATCATTTTGGGGGTTTTGGTTTCTAGGTTTTGTAGATACCATCATTATTCCCATGGGTGTGCTAACTGTTGAATGTGACAAGTTTTTCCTCGATTATTATCACTTTGAGGATTTTGTTTCTATACAATTATTTAATTTTGTTATTGAAAGTGTTCTTGTGATTTCTAAATTCTTTTTAATGAATGTATGGATATATGAAAGAGATAATTTGAAACCATTTTATTATGTTTTGATATTGGAATAAAGTGTTTTTCCTATAAATCCTATGTTTTCATGTTTGAAATAGAATGTTTTTACATGCTCATCTTTTCGTTAAATGTTGTGTGATTTTAAAATGTTTTAAAATGAAATTATGGGATTTTGATCTATTTTTAGTTTTCAATGAGTAAAAAATATGTTTTAAAGGAAATTTGGTTTTAAATTGAGGGGTTACTATCTAAATGTTTTGGTAGGGGGTTATTATTTGGATTTAAAATGTTTATTTGAAATGTGTGAGTGGTTTTACCCTTGTGATAAATTATTTAATGGATATTTTGAAATTTATTTTATGGAAATTTTTAGCCTTTTTCCATGTTTTGGATTTAAAATAAGAAGACCTATGTGGAGAGTGAATTTAAAAAAAATTTAAATTGTGTTTTTGATTTCAATATTTTTTAAAAAATTCCTAGAGTGTCACTTTATGAAATGTGGTAGGGATAGGATCCTAATCCATGTTTTAGAATTAAAGTCCTGATTGGGAATTTGGTTTTAAAATGGAGGTTTTTAAAGACACCCATTGATTACCACTTTGTTTTATTTACCCCTTGTGTGAGTTTTATTTATATCTATGAGATTCTTGTTTCTCACCTTGTGTGGGAACATTATTATTTATAACTTAGGTGCATTTTATATATGGGGTTGTTCATTGTTGGGTGTTAGGGGTGAGGGTAGATATGGTTATGCCATATATGTTAGACTTGTCATGTTTATTCTTACACCTCACTTAATTTATTCTTCATGGGTAACCAGGTACTAAGTGAGAGATCAAATTTTTTATGTTAGTTGGTTCCCACACCACAAGTGTATCTACTATTTTTATAGTAACAAAGGTCATGAGGGGGGGGGGGGGTTTAATTGCAATTTGGCTTGTGTGGGATAGATGGATGACTTGTGGTTTGAACTTCAGTGCATGATGATAGCTAATTCATAGGTTGGTATACTCTTATACGGTTATATTATTCACATGTTAGGAATAATAGGGTATATCCCATTACACATGATATTTTCTTCTATGTTATTTATTGAGGAGAGTTTTATCTAGAACTTGTTTGTATCATTTACCATAATTTCATTATTATAACACATTTTCTTGTTTATATTGATATATGAATTGTGATTTGGATGGTGTTTGTTCGTTGATATTGACATGTGTGTGTGTGTTGTGTCATTTCCATTGGAAAATTAGTTTTCAAAGATGTTTGAAAAACCTATTTTTAATTTAAAGACTATTTTGTGGGTGATTTAAAGTGAATTTTAAAAATTTTGTTTTGTTTTAAAGATGGTCTCGATTGGATAAATTTTTATAAGTAATGATTTCCATTTAAATAAAACAAGTGGGTTGTCTAAAAAATGTTAATGGTGATTGTGTGGTTTCAAGATGGATAGTCTGGTCAATTTGTTTTTAAAACATGTGTGTTCAGGATTCAGAAAATGAATTAAAATGTTTTATAATACGGTTATAGAATTATTTTTGCTTTCATATGCTATATATGAAAATATTAATTTATAGCTTTTTTTAAACTAGAATCAATGAATTACCTCCTGAAAAAAATTGACTAGTTTTAGAGATTTGTGGTTACCTACTGGAATTTTTAGTTTAAACCTATATATTTGAGGTTCCAAGTTTGCAGTTGGATTTTATTTTGACCCTTGAGGCTGATGTGGGGCATGTTTTATGGTGGTGGGAAAATAGAAGGTTTCATGGAGTTATTTAAGGATTGGAGCAAGTTGGTTTGTTGTTGTTTTATTTTTTTAGATCTATATCTATTATGCATTTTTTATATTATCTTTTTTATGGATAATTTTTTTATTTATGAAAATAGATTGGATTAGTTTAATTTGTTATGACCCGTTAGACATTTTATTCATCTTGGATCTGTTTACATTTATTCCACTATCTTTAATAATTTATTTGGGTTAAATCATTAACCAAAGGGTTCCTATGATTCCTAGGAACTAGTTTCTAGATAATGGGGATTAGAAAATCCCTTTAGGACTTGTGATGAGTCGGGTTAGGCGCCATGTTTGGTGGTAGCCCAATCCAGTTCATTATTAAATGTTATCAGAGCATTGGGTTTTATTTGATAAGAACCTAATATTCTTGAGTGTCCCTTGTTATTTGAGGGTTTTCTAGTATAAAGGAGACTAATATTGTCAGATCTTGAGAGGTAAGGGTAGGGAGATTCTAGCTAGCTGTTTCTAATTATGAGCCTCAAGATTCCTGGGGGAGTTGGGTTTCAAATTTTTAATTAAAGTTTTTTTTATCTTTTTCTTGATTTTAACTGATGTTGTTTTGATACCCTTTGAGTGTCTAAGTGATATTGAGGGTCTTTATTTGTTTTTTGGGTGAGGTGGAGGAGAAATCGATCTATACAGTTAGCTCACATGACCTGAAAAACTACACAGTACTCATGTGGTTGATTCAACCTTCCTTATAGAGTGTGTTTCCCTATTGGCATACAGTTTCCCAACCCATGCATCCAAAGTGTGCACACCACCATATCTTCCCCGATTAGCCTATTTTGACTCCTCTCGAGTTTGGATTTATCGAAAGGTGGTTTTCACTTGTTGGAGATGTATTAAAGAGTGTTTGATTCCCTTTTTCACATGTGGTTTGGGTAAACCTTTTTGAATTCTTGTGTATTTATTTGATTGTTCTTGGTTTTCAAAATGAATTAAAATTTTAAAATTTATTTTTTTGACATGACTTATATGGGAGGTGTGTGTTCCACTTTGGTAATTTTTTTCAAATACTATTTTTGATTGGTTTTTCAGTGACACCTTAGTGATGGTTGATTTTAAAATTCCTTGGTGGAAATGGTGGTTTCCAAAGAAAATTTCTTTTGATATAAATGATGTTTCCCTTTTTTGAGTGATTTTTTGTTTTGGAATAGATTTTTACCTTGAGTTGGAATCATTGGGGGTTTTGAGAAATTAATTTATGTTTTTCATATCTTTATTATTATTGTCCGTGAGAATGGGAAAAAAGGTTTCTCCAGTTTCTATGCCTATGCAAACTCTAGGTGGAGTGGTTGACATGGAACCATCTCTAAGATCAAATCCCATCTAGGAATTCTTGAATTAGAATACATTTTATTTTAGTGATGATCAAGTGTCAGTAAAATCATTGAAGTGGTTGGAAGAAATTGAGATAATATTCAAATCCCTTGGAAACCTTGAAGCTTCACAGGAGAAAGCTATTGAGAGATTTCTTATCGGTTTTACCTGAGTTTGGTGGGAATTGATGGTACCTCCTCTATTGCGGGAAGGTATTACTTTAGAGATTTTATGGATGTGATTTTTTCATTGGGTTTTTCTTGAAGTGGTGAAAGTAAAGAAAACAATTGATCCCATGAGCCTTCATCAGGGTAATTGATCAGTAGAGGAGTACATCAATCACTTTTTAAAGTTGGTTATCTTTTCTCTTAAGCTAGGAATTAAAAATTATGAGAAATATTGTTTATTCATAGGTTGTATTCTTCTATATTTTATTTTATCTATACCTTCATCTAACTTAAAATTTTTTCAAGAGGTTCTCAATGTGTAAATTTTAATGGAACCTAACCATTCTTGGGAGCCTATGGTAGGTGATGTTTTAGATCCATTTATCTAGTAAAAGGATTTTCCCGTGAGTGAGGAATGAAAGTAGGATGATCCAAATCTAGAATAAAAAGAGCCTTTCTTGTGGGAAGATAATATCTCTCATGTGATTCTAGTGTGGGTCTCCAAGGCATGTTAAAACATCATATATTAAATTTCCTATATTTTTCCTTTTTTGGACATTTAGGTCATATTTAAAAAAATTTAAGCTTGGTTTCTAGTAGAGCTTTTGGTCTTAGTCCTTTTGGATGTGTTTTTTTTGGGAAATTTCCTTTCAAGGTTGTAATATTAGTTTATGATCTTTGGTTGTTATTGTTGGAACATTGTGGCTAGTTCCTTTGGAGGATTATCTTATGGATAGATTGAATGTAATATATGGTAGGCCTTGTTTTGTTTATGTAATGTGTCCCCCCTTTCTCACCCTATTGGATGATTTCATGGATAGTTCTATGTGGTGTTTATTAAGCCCATTTTTTTGGGTGGATCATTATTGAGAGTTTTGGTCACTCCTATTATATTTTTGAGAATTTGAGGTGCTCATAATTTGAGAAATGAGAAAGGTTTTGGGTGAACTATTGAGTAAATAGGGTATGTGATTTACCATCTAGGATCGGTATACTAGCTAGTGTTGGTTGTGATCATTGGGAATGCACTGTGTGAGGGTGATCCAGGTTTTGACCCTAGGATATCTGCATGTATCATGACTTAAGGTGATAGATCTCTTCATTATTTTATGGTTGTTTGTGATTTTCTCCCTTTAATTGGGTTTGGAAGTGACTTGGATTGAATTGAGTTTCTCTCATGGATTATTAGTAGATCAAGGATGCATGTCTTGATAATTTTATTTAGTGACACCAAGTTAGGGGAATTATGAATGGTTGAGAGACCATGTTAGGTTTCTTAGGATTCATAAAAACTTTTGTTTGAGGTTCTTATTTTGGTTTTTTTAGATACACATGGAAATCATGGTTGATTATTTTGATCATTTTGAGTATTTTAGTTGTTAAATTTTAGGTTGATCCATATTGAGCGGTTCTTTTAGGTTAGGTCTTCCTAGGATTCTATATTTTCTCTTGTTTCTTATTTTTAAATGTGGAATTTATAGGGAATAAAGATTCTTGGTGGAGATTTTGTGACACCCCATGTGTCACTGGGATATTTATTTTTTTCTATTTCATGAGGTTGAGGTTCAGATTGAGTTTCCATGTATTTGTTTCTCAGAACATGGATATTTTTAGGGGTTTCCTTTTATGCATGGTAAAGTAGAATGGTTAGAGGGAAACCATGAAACCTCCCTTTGTGGGGATCCTTTTTACTTCATTTTGAAATGTGTATGATTTTTCATCATGGTATATATATAGTTAGGTCTAAAACATGCGATCCCTAAGGGGGAACTGTGTGGGTTCTCTGGTGCATCTAGGGTGTGGAACATGACTTATACATGATTTGGTATACTATACAACAAGTGTATGGTTTGGATTTAGTTTTTTTTGATAGTTCTAAATGGCACCATTGGAGTATGGTTTGTCCAAACATACAGTTCCTAGGGTGAACTGTGTGAGGGGTTCTTGTCCTAAGAAGTGGCTAGCATATGGTTGGTGCACAGTTTGGAAAATTGTGTGCCCAAACTGTGCAGCTTGCATAAACATTAAATTTTTGGTAATTTTCCATTTCTCTATTCAAATTTAAATGGTTTTAACCCATATTCTCTCCCAAATGCATCAACCAGCCCTTGGTAACTAAGGAGAAGCTCCATCTTCTTCCTCCTCTTGATCATTTCCCATTCTTTGGTCATTTCCATGTTATTTTTAGGTATTTATTCCTCTATTTCCCTCTTTTTACCTTATACCTCTCCTTTCTATTGGTTTTATCTTCCTTATGAACCCTATAATTCTTGTAGATGATTTTAGGGTTTTGGGTGGGTCTAATGTTGTGGATTTTGGTGTCTAGGGTTTATATATGTCGTCCCTATTCCTATGGGTATGCTTTCCATTGAAGGTGACAAGTTTTTCTTGATTAAAATATATTTGAGGTAGGGTTTTTATGTCATTGTTTAATTTTTTAATTAAAAGTGTTATTGAACTTTCTAAATTCATTTTAATGAAAATAGGAATATATTTAATAACTTTGAGATGATTTGAAACCATTTTGTTGTGTTTTGAGCTTGGAATAAAGTGTTTCACTTCGAATTTCCATGTTTTCATTTTTAAACTAGAATGTTTTTATGTTATAATATTTTTGTGAAATTACACATGAATTTTAAAATGATTTAAAATTAAATTGTGATAATTTTATTTGGTTTTAGTTTTCAATGATTGAAAACTTTTTTTAAGGAAAATTTGATTTAAAATTGAGGTTTTAACCTTAAAATGTTTTGTAAAGGGGTTTTTATTTGGATTTCATATGTTGATGTGAAATTTATGTGGTTTACCTCTAGTGAAAAATTAATTAATGGATCTTTTTAAAGTAATTTTATGAAAATGGTTGGGATTTGGCCTTGTTTTGGATTTCAAAGAAGAATACCTATGTTGAGGGTGGATTTGAAAAGTTTTTAAATGGCGTGTTTGATTTCCATCATTTTGTAAAAAATTCCTAGAGTGGTAATTTAAAAAAAATTAGGGATTGGAATCCCGAGAAATGTTTTATCATTAAAGGCTCAGTTAAAACATTAGTTTCCAAATTGTGGTTGTGAAAACACCCCTTTATTTTTTATTTGTTTTATTTACTCATTGTCTATGTTTTATTTATCTCTGTGAGATTTTTATTGCTCCCCTCATATGGGAACATGATTGTTTATTCCTTAAGTGAATTTTATATATGGGTATATTCATTTTTTGGTGTTAGGGATGAGGGTAGCTATGTTTATGCCTTATGTGTTAGTCTTAATTAGTTTGTTCTTATGCCTTACTTACTTTATTAGTAATGGGTAATCAGGTACTAAGTGGGAGATCTAATTTTTTAATCTAGTTAGTTTACATTCCACTAGTGTCCCTCAAGTTGTTCTAGGAACAAAGGTATCAGAGTGGGGTTTTCATCAAAATGATCCTTGTGCGGGATAGTTCGATTACTTTTGGTTTTAACTTTAGTGCATGTCGGTAGCTAATTTTCAATTCAGTATACTCTTATATGGTTAGATGCTTCGCATGTTTGGAATCCAAGGGTGTATCCCATGCAACATTTGATTACTTAGTTGCTTTTTGATTGAGGGGATTTTGATCTAGTTCTTATTTGTATCATTTTCTTTAATTTCGTTGTTATGAAACCTTTTGTATTTTATATTGATATATTCCTTATTCTATAGATGGTTATTGTTTTTTGAGATTGAACAATGTGTGTGCGAGGTCATTTCCTATGGAAAATGAGTTTTCAAAGATGTTTGTAAAACTTTTTTTAATTTAAAGACTCTTGTGTGGGTTATCTAAAGCGAATTTTAAAGTAGGTGTTTTTTTTTAAAGATGGATTCAGTTGGTAAAATATTTAAAATAAGCCATTTCTATTTAAATAAAACAAGTGTGTTGTTTTAAGAAATGTTAACAGTGAGTTTATGGTTTCAAAATGTCTTTGTTTTTAAAACATACGAGTTTGGGATTTGGAAATCAAAAATAAATGATTTGTAAGATGATTATGGAATTGTTTTGAATTCCATATGTTATATATGAAAATATAACTTTCTAAATTTATTTTTGAACTAGCATTAATGAATTTCCTCATGAAACACATTTCATAGTTTTAGTGGGTCATGGTTACCTAGTGGGATTTTTAGATCATGTATATATATTTTAGGTTCTAGGTTTATAGTTGGATTCTGTTTTGATCCTCGAGGTTGATGTAGAGTGATTTCTGTGGTGGTGAGAAACCAGAGGTTTCATGGAGTTTGTTCAGGCTCAGATTGAATTACTTCAGGCTTCGATGAAGTTGGTTTATTGTTGTTTTATTTTTGGTCAACTCTGTATCTATTACACCTTCTTGTATTCTATTTATTATGGATGGTGTTTTTATTTATGCAAATGGGTTGGATTAGTTTAGATGGTTATGAACTATTTATCATTTTTACCCATCTTGACTATATTTAAATTTATTCCTCTATATTTTATCTTTAATTTGGGTAAAATTGTTCCCAAATGGATTCCTGTGATTCCTAGGAACTATTTTCCAAGCTGTGGGGATCATGAATTACCTTCGAGACTTCTAGCGATTTGGATTGGGTGTTCGGTTCGGTGGAATCCCAAAATGGTTTGTTATAATCCCACACTCCTTTATATAATCAGTGATTTATTGGTTGGGATACTCCCTAGATCATTCTAACAATATTGCCTTAATATTATTAGCAATATGGATTTATACTGTATATTGATATTCCTTAAACATCTAAAATGAATTTGATTTATATCTCGTTAAGTAAATGTAACCATACCGACTATATTCATCAATAAAAGTAAGGAAGTACAAAATCCCACCCATTTTCTAAACTAGAAACAGACTACATATATCATTATGAATTAATTATAGTAATTAAATGGATCTTACTCTTTTCCCATAAAAGGGTGATCTAGTCATTTTCCCTTTTAAATAAGTGTGAGATACATCTAGGGTTTTTAACTCAACTGATTCTAAAAACCCTTCATGATGTAATTTATGTAAATGATTCTCATCTACATGACCATTCCTAAAGTTCCATAGGCAGGTGTTATATGATTAATTTTCACATGTTTTTTTATTGATTTCCATTAAATGGGTTTCAAGTTGAAGTATATACAATCCATTTTAATATGTACCACAACATAAAATATGTTATCCTTATAAATGATACAACATTTATTTTAAAAATTTAAATAAAATCTGATAGTTTCAAAACTTGACACTAATATTATATTTCTGGTTACTGATGGAATATAATAAATAATATTTGATACAAGAACCAAACAACTAGGTAAAGTTAAATGAAAATATCCCACCAATAAGGCTATAAATCTCACACCATTTATGGCCCAGATATCTACCTCACCCTTTGAAATTTTCTGAAATCTATATGGTTCTTATAAGTGAATAAAAATGTGTGACTTGCATGCTATATCTAATACCAAACTTGTAGATAAATACAGATTTTATTCAATGGAAAAACACCCAAAGTAGAATCATCAACTTAGTTCTTTCTCCCAACCTTACAATTCTTCTTCCAGTGTCCTTTCTTGCCACATTCAAAGCATACAAAATCTTTCTTGTTGACTACCCTTTGTATCTTTTTATTTTTTTGAAGGATGGTGGATTAGTGTCTTCCAACTGAGATTATCCTTAGAACCTTTCTCATTTACCTTATTATTCTTGTTCAACCAAAGGACTAATTAATTGGTATTCTTCATATACTTATGAGCTTGGTGATGTTGGTATTAGGCCATGTAGTGGAAGCCAATTAGGTGGGGATTTTAAAAGTTGCACCACTGGAGAAACATAACACAGTCATCTATGGTGATCTATGCCTTGATAATGGAATGAGGATCATGTGTGAATTTATTTAAGAATAAAAAAATATAAACAAATGGTTTCCTTGTTTAGTTTGATTGTGTGTTCGATAAAAGCTCATCACAGGAAACCATTGATCAAAGGATCCAAAGTAGAATCCCTCTAAATCATCCACACACACTTCTAGAGTCCATGAGAACTCTTATTTTCGAATTCTCAGTGCTATAAAAGAGCTTTGATGAATCATTTAACATCTTGATTATCACTATGATCCCATTCCTTTGATCCATGACAATGATCAAAGACCAAATGCTTAGAACGGCCCTTTATCTCTCAATAATGTTAAAAAAGAGGAGAGAGGATGCCTCGAATTCATGTTAATGAATATTTCCCTATAAATGAGCTCTTATTTTCTTTTATAGAGGAGGTTATACACCCAGAAAGGGTTCCCTGACCCCCATATATATAATTCCCACTAATTAATCAGTAAATTACATGTTGTGATGAGTTAACTACGTCATAATTTCATTTAAATTTTCATCATTTACTTTTAATATATAATAAATATATTACATGATAAAATTAAATCATTAACCCGATTTATAATTCCCACAAATATTAAATGAACCTTGAATATTAAAATAATATTCATCCATATAATATTTTCCATTATATTCACCTTTTTAATACTTTTAATAAAAAACATCATCACAATTATTCTACTCTATAATAATAATGAATTTATTTATTCATTGGAGATCATTTATTCTCAAACATTTCTCAGACCCTATGGTGGCCCCACCATTTTTGATATACTGATTCACTAGAATAGGGAATAATTTTGAATGCACTATTATGTGTGGCCATCTAGGATCTTATCTTAATAGAAATGAATATTATTTATAAACCAAGATTAGATTCTAGAAACATATTAAGGCCCCTATTGATATAAGGAATATTCATACCAATTAAAACCTTCATACAAACTGATTCCATGTAATATAATCTCTTTGTCTCACGATATCTCATAAAGTATGACACACACTTTGTGTCATCATCTTTTCTTTCTTTATTATTTATTGACCTAAATGGATAGACTTAACTTATTCTACCATAGCTATGAATTTATAAAGTTATTACCATCCTGATCAATTAGTCTCAAAATATCACTTCTTTTTAGAAGAGAAATATTCTTTTATTATTATTCAATCAATGTTATACTACCAATGACACACCCAACACAAGCTACCTCACTTCAACTTCAATTCTATAATTTTTGTCTTGCATCAAATTATGTGATCAAATAGTATACCCTAATAATAATCTCAAGTTAGGAGACAATTACATGTGTTCACATATAGGAACTACCAATAACACCAAAAACATGTGGTGATCCTATTAGCGGGTTAGTCCTTGTGATATCATCTACTCGAGATCACCAATTAAGAACTTCATGGGAAGAATTATTAATGCTTATGATACCCCATCACCTGATATTTAAACATCACCTATGTCCTATCAGTATGATGTATCTAGGCTATAGGGAATATGTTTAAGATTAATGTTATAGTATCTCATGGTTCTCATTATAGTTTGGAAACTGATATAACCTTTTGATACAACAAATTAACTATGGGAATTACCATTTAAATAGTGGATAAAAAAATTACCAACACGATTATGGTAAGTGTACATCATGCATAACTCACTGTATACATGATATAGTAATAAAAAATTAATATTCAAGTTGGGTCTAAGGCAACCACTATTACAACACTATCACTTTCACTAGAGTCAAATTGCTAACTATCCTTGTTAACAATCACATGATAAGATCATGATTATTTTAAGTTATGACTCTAGTCGATGGGCCTTCCACATCCTCACTACATGGCTATTATGCTATATGTGACTTCACATCCTTGAGTAAAACTCCTCAATAGATTATAACCATGAGTATATTTCTTTTTCTACTATCAAAACCTATCATCATGGATAGTATTTGAAGCAGAACTGTCATAACGTTTAAACTTTACTTACTAGGCATGATTCTAAGAATATGATCAAGTTAGTGCATTTTTATACTACTTATTTAGTTGTATCAGAAGATACAACACACTCAGTATTTATAGATATGGATACCACTAGCATGAATGATATTCTGGTACTCATTTCCTTGACCTAATTTCAATATTTGAGTATATTTATCCATAAAGGACTAGTTTTTTCCCATTTAAACTAGTGTCCCTTCCTATCTAGGTACTAGGTAAATGTCCTTTATACTTCCTCCAGTATAATTGGATAGTCCTAACTTCTTCTTGTATATTTATACTATATATAACTGACATTTTCCTATCATAAATATATATCAAAAATATGATATTTCTTACATATCATGGAAAATTTGATTGATCAATCATAGAATAATATGGAATTATTTTCACTATATTAATATACTCCTATGTCTCATACATGTTTTCTTGGATAGATTTATGCCATGTGACATTAGTAATGATTCCCTATTGAATTGTTCCAACTTTTATTTTTCAATACCTTTTCATTATATATAATTAATATTTACTAGACCTAAGAAACCATTAGATCTACCTTAGTATATCATGTTCCCTAGAACATAGGTTTCTACTTTAATTCAATATCTTGAAAGTTAATTTTATTCTATTATTAACTAACTATAAGAACAATGGGGTTTTTTAATATGTTTATCAAACATATTTACCTTAGAAAACATTGGTGCTCCCACTAACCTCTTGTATACATATGGAAAAAATTCATTCTAAATGAATATTCTACGATCTTGTTTCTTAATTAAATCAAAATATGGATTCCTATATCTTAAACACCTTAATGAAATTCAATGGTGTCACCAAATATTTCTAGTTGTGTCACATATATGCCTACTAAGATTGGCGATGTTGACATCCAATTCCCAATTTAATGATCATCTAGAGTAGCTTATGATAATTATAATTATAATGGATTTAGGCATAATGACTTGGTATTACCAATCGAGACTTATTGGTACCACACTTGTATCACCAATGTATAGTATCAATTGAATACCCACTGTAGTATTCAAAATAATATGCACTTATACATTGATACATAGAATCCATTATTGAATTTTAATTGATCTTGTAAATTTTCATTGACTTCCATTTACTTCGTACTTGTAGTATTTAAAATTCTCAATGAATTATATATCAACAGTCGTGGTGTATGTAAAAACATTACCACAATTTTATTCTTCCAATTTAGTTTGTGTCTTTGGAACATTATCTTTCCACAAGCTCTTTTGGAACTTGTTTCTAGGCCAACTATTTATATACCTTTAGTATTGACTAAATCCAGGTCAATATTTCTCCCACTATCTCAAATAGAGATTTTCACCATTTTATAGAAATATATTCTATCACATGACTATAAATTTTCTATCATAGAGATTTTTGTAATATCCTTTGAAACATTTAGGATAATTACATTAGATTCACATTGTTTTTTTATTGATGCATGTTTTTTTATATCCTTAATGAACAATTTTCATCTAAATAAATGTTATTATGACATAATGGATTTAAATCATACTATAAATCTTATGATATCAATTTTTTCATTATAGTTTGAATATAGTTGTGGTATAACACCACTATTTGTGAAGTATGTCACAAAAAACAATGGAAGATATTTTAATGTATATTAGTCTCAACATTGATGCTCCTTTTACTTTCATCATGACTCTGATGTGTATAATGAAATATTACTTTGGGAATTACTCCAAACTACATTTTAATGATCAATTTTTTCATGTAAGACTCACCATTGATCCCATTACTGACTCTATAACATTTATGTGTATAAGGAAATATGAATTTAGGTATTTATCCATGCTACAATTTATGTAGTATATTTACAACTAGCTTAACATTGGAATAGTTCACATTATCTGGATGAAATAATTCTGAAATCTTTGTGGCTTACCATTATTTCCAAATGTTTCTTTTTCCAAAACTAAATAAGTAAAAGTGTCCATAATAACTAAGGTTTTCAACTAAAAAGAGTCTAAAACCATACTTGGTGCATCCTTGATAGATATTTCTAGTTTTACTTAACAAAGAATAATCCTGCTACAACTGGGTATTCGATTCTTACATTTTATATTCATCATGTATTTCTAATGATTAAGGCTTTAACAAACCTTAATTTTAGTATTAGAAACCAAAAAAACCATTCATTCCAAAATTGGAATAATGTCTCATTGTGTCTAATATATATGTGATATATATGTTTTGGTAATAATTAATATAATTTAAACTAGAATAATTATATTAGAAATTGGAAGTTGTGTACTTCTCACTACTGACTTAGGAATAACCCTTTCTCAAACGCTTGAGAATTCACCTTACTTATTATAACGTTTATTTTATTACTTGGTTACTATATTTCAATACACATATGTGATAGGAATATTTTATTTAATACCCAATATGTAAATCATAAACATTTCTTATAATTTATGAATATAACTAAAAAAGAAGAGACTATTAGTTTCTTCAATTCAATTCATATAATTTAAAATCCCACAGTCTTATCATGTGTCATGAAAATAAAATAATATCCTATAAAACTCCTTTCCTCTTTTATTTGAAATAAATTACAAAGGTTCCTTTGGAATCACACTTTCCATTGGCCTTTTCACCTTGTCTTTCATCTTGTTCACCATAAGAACTAAAAGGTTAAGTTTTTTAATCTCTTATTAACTTTGATAACCTTACCAAAAGTTAATTAATCATATTTATCCATACTATTTTTTATGTGATCTTAAATGAAAATGGGTAAAGTTGGTCATAAATTTATAATAATGGGATGTATTGAATGAAAGTGTTCCATATTTATATTTACACATATTTAGTGTAATAATCACCCATTCATCTTTCGATTCACTTTCCCCTCACAAACTTATTAGAGATGAGAAAACATGTGGTACCATCCATGTCCTGATGATTTATCCTCAACTCATTGGATATTGATGGTGACATTAAATTTTCCATACATGAGTTTCCTATAAGCATATTTCTCAATCTCACTTCTTGAGGTGGATGAATAAGTATTTAGGAATCTAGAACATGTAATTTCCATTCATCATAGTACTTTTCATAAGAACATATACTAATAATAGAAACTCGTGATAGTTTGGACATGTTCTATGTAAAATATTAATTCTAGTATATTTCTGGTATTACTTTCCATTTTTCTATAAAATAAACACTATTATATTAGTACTTTTTTCATGATTATTGATTAGACATTACATATTAAAAAATCATTAAATGTCTCCCACTATTTTATCGAACCCCAGTATCCCTCACTAATAGATTTGGAATACCTAATTGATTGAGTATTCTAGTGGAAAGGATTCACGAAACACCTTCTTATAGTATTTGTTATGGCTACGAATCTACTCAAAGGGTTTCAAGGTAAGAACTATATTAGCCAACTTCATTGACTCATGACACCGTGAACTATTGAGTGAAGTCCCAACTTCTCGGAATCGTAACCTTAATATCATAAATGCTTTTCTTCTAAAGCGGGATCAAGCTAGCTCCAACTACTTATTTTCTACTAGATTTTGTTAATTTGACCCATCACTCTCATATGAACTTCCTATTAGTAGATGGCACCCACAACTAGGGTTGAGGAGCATCTCATACACAAATTTTTGATCAAATTTAAGTGATGTAAGGCATTCATGAAATAATATTACTTTGAGGGTTTTTATTATTTCTCAATCAATGCAATTTTTTCTAACAAAGAATTTCATACCATGTGATCATTCTCACATTTGAACAAATCATTAATAGAAAAAATTTATTGAATCTTTATGCATTATTTTTTTATTATTTTATGTCTTCTAAAAAACATGCACATTCATAAAATAATAAATAAAGATTAAATTAAACCACCCTATTGATCTTGATCATTTTCCATTGGTTGATCCTTTTAAACTCAATGGATCAACTGTGACCTAGTGTTATAATTCTTGAGTTGGAATTTGACTCGCATCAAATTTCACACTCAGATCTAATGAGTCCAAATCTTTAATAGTATATCACATTTTCTAGGTGTGGTCTATATCTTACATCATCATCATCATAATACAAAAAAACTCACACATAGGGAAGGGGATCTTGAGACGCACAAAATACATAAAGATAAACTGATGAAAGCACATTCCCTTATATATATTAAATAAATAAATATTATTAACATAATTTTGATAAATATATAATTATTACAATCATCACAGAAAATAGTAATATTTAGATAAATAAATTTAAAATCAGATAAACTAATGTTGGTCAATGCTCAAGACTAATAGATGGATATAGTAAATACACGATAAAAATAAAATGTGGTAAATTTAAGTTCAATAGTAATTAAATAAATTAAATAAATTATTCTAATTCAAATAATTTATTTTTATTCGGTCCTGTAATTAATTTAATGTTATACCAAATATTAATTTTTTTTTAAAATATTAAAAATAATAATTTTATAATTTAAATCCAAAAAATAATAAATTAACTTTTGAATATATTAAAATATCTTACCAGGCTCAAAACCTTATCAGGCCCATTATGGGTCAAGAAGAACCCACCAAGCTCATTGTGGGTTGGGCAGAACCTGCCCACGGCTCTTCTAGGTCGGGCCAAACTCGCTCCACCTTGTACTGGGTCAGGACAACCTAGATTTACCAAGGGTTGGAAGGTTTACACCAGGAGGCCTATGCAAGGGGGAGTCTTTTAGGAAGTAGTGTCACTAGAGGGGAGGGCCATAGGAAGTGGTGGCTCTAGAAGCCAAAGGGGACAGTTTCGTAAGGGAGTCTGATGGTGGGAGAACACCTTAGTGGTTCATAATGGTCATTGGTGGTCAACTGTGTCAGGAGGCATAATCGATATCTTGGTGGAAGTAGGGTTAGGGAGTAGGTTGGTGTGGTTATTTGTGAGAGATAACGGTGGTGACGTGGTTGGCCATGGGTTGCGATAGTCGTTAGGACACCGCAATGGAGGGAGGCTGTGGGTGAATGTGGATTGGTATGTTTATAGGTAGAATTTTTTATGGAGGATCACAAAAGGTAGAGGAGGAGGCATTGGCAGGGACCTATCAGGTGATGGGTGGTATTGGGCGGTGCAATAGGGAATCTAACTAGGTGGAGGTGTGATAGGGTGGCTAACCCTCAATTGTTTAAAAAAGGATTTTTGTAAGTATTGCTTCAATGGGAAGCATATCAATTTTTTTTTATAATATGAATTTTGTTCAAAAATAGATACAAAAGCCCACCACTTTTATTTCATAGATGACCTATAAAGTCACCCACCCAACATCTCTTCATTTTTTTTTTATTTTTAAAATTTCAAAAGGCTATTTCAATTATCATTTTGAAAAAAAAAATATTTTTTGACTCCAAGACTGGGTAGAAGAAATTTACTAGTAGATAGAACTATTCCAACCACCAGTATCTAGCAAGAACATGTCCATAAAACATGGGGTGCCTAAAATTCCACCAAAAAATGGAATCAGGTAAAACATAACAAATATATAAGAAAACTTTCTTTAATTTTTTTATCCACAAAACCATGTTCGATCTGAATTTTTTACAGATGGCTATAAATTCACCATCCAAAATAAGATCGACATGCGGTCTCTTCCTTTGGGAATGAAATGAATCATTCTACTAAATTTAAAGAAAATTTATATTTAATTTGTTCAAATAATTTACATGATAATTCTAATATTATTTTTTGGTACTAGAGCATGCAGAAGAAGCTAGTGGGTAGAGTATTTTAAAATTTTTATTGTCAAAGTAATGAAACTTCATCGTATCCAGTGATCTGAGCCTTGATAAAGGACCAAAGTGTCACAACCTGACCCACATATACCTTTT
Source organism: Viscum album (assembly GCA_963277665.1). Lineage (NCBI taxonomy): Eukaryota > Viridiplantae > Streptophyta > Magnoliopsida > Santalales > Viscaceae > Viscum > Viscum album. Next base: position 980,772,238 of record OY728126.1, read on the forward strand.
TGTCTAGAAATGAGTTAAGTGTGACTACCCTAATCCCACCTCCAATAGGTATGGGGCTGCCGACTAGCACTGAGTATGCATATCATACATATGTGAGGCATTATTCTAAATTACATGTATACACACACACATCTCTAAGACCATACAATGATTAAATGTAAAGAAAAACTAGTACCAATAATGCATTTATAACATATATCCCATATTAGAGTATGAAAAAATAATGATAAATAAATAAAAGGGTCCAAATACAAGACCTCAAAAATTTGGAAAATAAAGTCTAACCTTCACAGAAAAAGGGGATTGTTATCAAATTCAATATTGATATACACCTCGATTTTTCTAGCTCAAAATACACTCCACGTGCTCCTAGTCCTTCACAGATTCCATAAAAGATTTCTAAACTACATAAGACACACTACTGGAAATCATGGTTTTCCCAACAGTTGTATACCAACGGTTCTATTGAACCGTTGGTATAGGTAATTTTTTCCAACGGTTTGATGAAACTGTTGGCAAAGATTGGAAGAAAATTAGTTTTCCCAACAGTTTTATCAAAACATTGGGGAAGATGGGGAAAAAATCAGTTTTCCCAATGGTTTAATGAAACCGTTGGAAAAAATCTATCTTTCCCAATGGTTTTTACAAACAGTTGGGAAATATTTCCCCCAAATACACACCAGCCGAACCCCCATCCAGCCCGATTGCAAATTGCAGACAGAACCCAGCTCCTGAATTCTTCTTGGTCGCGACACTCTTTCCACCCAATATCCATATTCAATCAAACAAAATCTTATTTCACACATCAAATTACTAAGTGTTACCTTAGTTTTAGCGTTATTTCTCTATTTTTTGGTGTTTGATGTTTTGATTTAGGCTAAATTAGGGTTGCTGTATACGTAACCCTTGATTTGTTTATGTTTTTTTGTTCTAAACTTCAAACATGGTAAAGGGTTTGTTTAGTGGGGTGATATGGTACTTTTGGTGGAATTTATTTTAGTTGAAAATTGAATTTTGATTTGGATGAATTTATGTTTCATATTGAGGTGGGGGAGAGTGTGCAGATGGGGTGGGGGAGGATGTCGAGGGCTATCCATGTGGGGTGGGGGAGGGGTTGTCTTGGTAGGGTGGGGAGGGGGTTGGGTTTTCCAAATGGGGTGGGGGTAGGGCTGTTTGGGGTGGGGGAGGGGCTGTCTAGGTAGGGTGGGGGAGGGGGCTGTCTAGGTAGGGTGGGGGAGGGGGCTGGGTTGTCCAAATGGGGTGGGGTTAGGGTTGTTTGGGGTGGAGGAGGGGTTGTCTTGGTAGGGTGGGGGAGGGGGTTGTCTAGGTAGGGTGGTGGAGGGGGCTAGGTTGTCCAAATGGGGTAGGGGTAGGGCTGTTTGGGGTGGGGGAGGGGCTGTCTAGGTAGGGTGGGGGAGGGGGCTGTCTAGGTAGGGTGGAGGAGGGGGATGGGTTGTCCAAATGGGGAGGGGGTAGGGCTGTTTGGGGTGGGGGAGGGGCTGTCTAGGTAGGGTGGGGGAGGGGGCTGTCTAGGTAGGGTGGGGGAGGGGGCTAGGTTGTCCAAATGGGGTGGGGGTAGGGCTGTTTGGGGTGGGGGAGGGGCTGTCTTGGTAGGGTGGGGGAGGGGGCTGTCTAGGTAGGGTGGGGGAGGGGGTTGGGTTGTCCAAATGGGGTGGGGGTAGGGCTGTTTGGGGTGGGGGAGGGGCTGTCTAGGTAGGGTGGGGGAGGGGGCTGTCTAGGTAGGGTGGGGGAGGGGGCTAGGTTGTCCAAATGGGGTGGGGGTAGGGTTGTTTGGGGTGTGGGAGGGTGTGGAGGTTGGGTGGGGGAGGGTGTCCAGGAAGAGTTGTCCAAGTGGGGTGGGGAGGGTGTGCAGGTGGGGTGGGGGAGGGTCTGTCTAGGTAGGGTGGGGGGGATGGGTTGTCCAAGTGGGGTGACAGTAGGGTTGTCCAGGTGGGGTGCAGGGGGGGGGGGGTGGCTGGGTTATCCAAGTGCGTTGTGGGGGGTAGGGGTGTCTAGGTATGGTGGGGGGGGGGGGGTTTCCAAGTGGGGTGGGGGTAGGGATGTCCACGTGGGGTGGGGGGGTGCTGGGTTGTCCAAGTGGGGTGGGGGTAGGGCTGTCCAAGTGGGGTGGGTGGGGTGGGGGTAGGGCTATCCAAGTGGGGTGTAAACCCTAAATTCAATGTTTTAATTGGTGATTTGGTTTGTTTTATTAGGGAATGGGTGTATGAGGAATTCTCATTCCTTTTATGGGTGGTTTTAATCAAAAGTTATGATGTTGGAACCATTTATGATGTTGTTGTCTCTATTTAATCTCATTTCCCCTAACTTAACATTAAATTCTATATCACATTTGGTTTCTATTTTTTAATTTCTAGTTAAGTTATTTGTGGTCGATGATTGTCTCATGTTAATTTTTTTCAATGGTTTGGCTTGGAAATTGGGCATTTAATGCGACTTTTCCAAATGGGGGTGCCTTGAGAATACTCCAAATATTTGTTAAAAATGATCAAAGGGATTTTATTATTTAAAATGGATTTCGAAATATATTTTCTATTAAAGTTCAATCCTATTGAATTTTTTATGACAAAATGACTTATATAAATTCTTTTTATAGAATGGAAAGAAGTTGGATGTATGAAACCGATCGGATCTCAAGCGATTTTCAAAACAATTTGGAGAGCTTTATAGATTTTTCATTTCACAATGCTTCAGATAGTGGTCGCATACACTGCCCATGTTCTAATTGTGTTGGTAGACCTTGATTGATCCATGAAGAAGTCAGCTACCACATAACCAAAAATGGTTTTCAAGAAAACTACTTTGTGTGGTATCACAATGGGAGAAAATGAAATCTCAAATTGGTGATGATCAAAATGAAAGGACTAGAATGGAGAATTTGTTAGATGATCGGTTTCCGTTTATTCTTCCTCATGAAAAAGAAAGGATTTCGACTCAAGAAGACTTCGATATGAGGACAGCTGATGCATCTAGTGAAAATGATGATATTGATAGGGTGAAAAATTGAATGATGCTGCCACGACTCCAGTATATCGACAATGCGATAAAATGAAAAAGTTGGAATTTTTAATCCAATTGTTTCATGGGAAAACTATGTATGGAATTTCTAATACAACAATCGATTAAAT